>WACJ01000182.1:0-731857 GCA_008973525.1 Stenopsyche tienmushanensis
TCAAGAGCTCTTGCTATTATATCAATTTTGTTCATGAGGCTATTTTGATAGTTTTAGCGAGTCACAATCATTATGATATATGCTCTGGATTTAAAATATGACGCTTAGCTATGTTATGAATTTTCGAAAAAAAATACATATAAAAAATTATTTCCTGAGAGGTAATACTCGGAGAACATCAAAAGATATTTCTATACCATGTCTTATGTAGTGAGGATCTCTAATCTACACTAATTAGATTTATTGTTAAAAAACGCTTAATAATTAACAGTTAGTAATATAAGTAAAATTTACAATATTTTGTTAAATGTATTTATTATCTGTTATGAAACATGGATTAGAATTCCACTGTATTTAATATACAGTTTGTTAAGTGTTTGGATATTAATGACAATAATGTTAAATCTTTGGATAAATCGAATTTGTATTTTTCCGAAGAATTGGAAAATAAATTGTTATCTATTTGAAAAAAATAATTTATTAGTGTTTAACAGATCTAATTATGCATAGATCTATTGCTTTAGTTTTTTCAAAGATATATTTTTTAAGAGAGCAATAATTTATTTTCAAACATTAAGCGTCTACCACATAATTAAGTTATATTATTAAAGTGCCTTGAAGTATACACGTGTATAATGTTTCTAGTAGAATGTTTATTTAGCAAAACATTCTGAGAAGCTTAATTTCTGATAATTCCTTATCTTTTCTATGTTAACCTTTGACTTTTGGTTTAAAAAATATAACAACGTATTTGAAATGCTAAATTTTCCGCAATGTTTTATATCATAATCTCTTTACTGATATAATGCAATGTTGTGAAATACGCTTCCATATATTATGGAATGTGCTTGTTGAATGTCTATGAGACTGATATCTTATGGATTATTTCCATTTTAATGCATTACAAATTTATATTAAGAAACAAGATAATATTTTCATTCAAAATGCATTATTGCATAATATTTACCAGAATCACATTAAAAATGTGTTCATTAGACATTAATTTTGAATCATTGTATAAAATCATCTAACATGAGAGTTTTAGCATTTTGATATATTGACTACATTTGTTATTTACCATTAGTGCCTTTCATTCACTAATTCTTATGCAATACATACTATAAATTGTGATATTTTTATTATATATACTATCTTTAATTCCTCAAATATTAAATATATAGATTGTCAATACGAAAGGTTTTTTATTCATTTTCAAATTAGCTACCACCATTTCTACGTCTATTATTAGGTAAGTTTCTTCATTTTTAAGATTATGCCTTATATCTTCATTTTCGTGCAGCTACAAACAATTCACTGCAACACTAGAATCTCTTTAATATTCATTCATTGAGAAAGAGTCACACTCATATCGTCTAATAATATATTATCCTCATTTTGCGTTCATTATTGAAGGCAGCATGACCTCTGAGTTTTATTTGTGAATGCTCATCCAATGATGCCGAATATACTACTTTCGTCTGTCCTGGACTTCCTCCAATTGCCCAGGTCAAGACAAGCGACATCTTTTTTCAGCGTAGCCGAGGTCTACTGCCATCCAGTTGAAAATCTAAGACGGCTCGGGGGACTCGGTATGTCAACATGCATGCCACATGACCTGCCTGAATGGAAACGGCGGTTTCAGATGAAGCTAGTAATCGATGCCTCGCCGTACATGACAATGACTTCGCGATTGGACCTTATGGTTTTAGAACCCGAGGTTTCGTCCCGGAGAGGTCCGAAAATAGTACTTTCATCAGCTTGTTGCTCGATATCTTCTTCTGAAAACTCACTATCATTCAAGGGAAAGTAAGTCTCATCATCTCGATAATGGAACACGTCTTAAACAAAAAATACATTTAGCTATTAAAAAAAACAATATAATAGAGAAACAAATAGAAAAAAGTAGTTTATTTAATATACTTACACTTTAAGGCGCACAAAGGAAATTTCCAAATATCAATGAATAACAAAAACTTGTAAGCACACCCAATACGTATATAGTTTAGAGACACTGACCCTCGAATAGGAGCTCGTTGCTTGCAACTAAGTGGTAAACCTAGGGAAAGCAATAAGAAGGTTAAGCACTAATTTTATGTCTACATTATTACTGTAAATACAATAATGCAGCATTATACAATGATAGAATTCAGTCTGCTTGCAAGAACTAATCTCTAAAATTTGTTGATTCTGTCCTTAATTCTTTCATGCTTTGTATGATTTTTGTAGAATAGTATTACTAGAAAGATGTTCCATGAAATTAATATACTAATGAAATTCCATAAACTATTCAAAAGACTTCAAATATACCTAACTAAACACTGTTTTCATAAACATGTTTATTCGATAAAACATTTTAATTTTGGCTTTCGTACTGGAAAAATTCATTTTCTTGTAGTTCAGTAAGTTTTTATTTATTTTTTAAATAGATGTTGATAATGGCTATGCTGACCTTACTCACACACTAAATTTTGTCTCCGTTCCCATCTTCAAAATGCTCTGATCATTGCGTTGCTAATTGGTGAAATTGATAGCGATGAAATAAATGTAATATATAATATTGACGTAAGATTACCACCTGGAATTCTGGTTTATTACCTTTTGCATCTAGGAGTGTCAGACAGTCTTTCATCGGTTTATGACCTGGTAATTTGGCATCATCTTGTGTGATATAGGTCCTTTTCGGCATTTTGTTTTCCAGAAGAGGTCTGTTTCATTGCAATTAAAGACCTGCCAGGGAGTCTACTGCTCCGATTTGATAAGCGTTTTGAATTTCTTTATGCTTTTTCAATTTCTCTGCTGCTTTTTCATTAGCACTGGCTGCTTCTCCGCAATAGACGATGCTATGTATGCCTGTACTTTTGAATTTCTCAAACCATCCTCAACTTGCTTTAAAGTCAGCAGAGTCACTCGAAGAACCTGGCAAATCTTTTATTAAATCAGTATGCAACAACAGAGGGTCATAATATACATTTATGATTATTAAAAATCCATTTTTAGTTGTAAAAAATCAGTTTATTAGTGTTGTAAAACAACATATATAAATAAAATCACCAAAAAACTATACATTCACATTTTAACTACAAGTAATACATTAATGATGATATGAATGTGCAAATATCCTTTAATCTTTGAATAATGAGGGTGTTGCTAAACTAAGGGAATAAAAGTAGATTTTATTTAAATGTTTTTACTCAGATGTGCAATACTTCTTGTAAAATAATATTCATTCTAAATATTAGGATATCAAGACTACTGCATACGGCCGTCATATGATACATATATTTCTTACTTTAAAACTACGGTTCACAAATATTTTTCATACAGCATCTAAAGCAATACACATTGAATCATAGTGCATCCACAAACAGTCCATTGCATAATACATTAAACGATATTAAATAAATATTTGATGAATCCACTAGTATTATTGCCTGATATTTTTAAAAATGTTAACGTAGTTTCTACTATATATATATATATATATTTATATACAAACATGCCTCATGTAAATCTCACAGACTGATTAATAAATATATATTTAAATATACAATTTTTATTACGATGTTAAATTATTTGAATTTAAGTAATGAAGATAAGAAAATACTTTATGAATTATATTTTTAATTGCAAACCCTTAAAAAAAATTAAAACACCGCAAAAAAAGTCATGAAGTGTGTTTAATTTGATTTTATTAGTTATCAATTTAATACGCTTCGTAATCCAATCTTTCAACGAAAGAGCTATTAATTATTTTAGAATTTATTGCGATATTTTTAAAATAGTTAGAAACAACATCAGGCATTTGATCTGCAAGATACATTTAAATTTTAAATTATTAGCTATGAAAGTATACTAACCATGAAAGTATATTAATAAAATAATTACGCAACTTTGGACCACTTTACATTTTTTTGGTATTATGGTAATCTTTGCATTGTTTCCGATTTGTTCAAGTATTTGAATGAACAATTTCAAGTATTCAAATGATAGTTAAGGAAGCAATTAAACTATTTTTATAGTATTTTATCATGTATTTATTTACAGAAAATGGAAAAAGAAATTGCACCAAATACTTTAAGTTTTACAACATATTTGGTCCATTCTATTTACTCATTCAAACAATATAAAACACTTATCACACATGTAATCAATACTAAACTTAAACTATATCACAAAAATATGCATTGATTAACTTGAATGATTGTTTTTAGTTCCACTGAAGTACAAAAATATCTTATTTAATTTCAATTCTGAATCACAAAATATCATTATGAATGGTTATTTTCAAATTCACAAATTATTTTAAGATTATAGAAATGGTTGACAATTTTAAAGTGAAAATATTACAGCTTTCCACAAGAAAACTTAGCTATTAATTCCTAACATTGAATAAATAAATGATATTAATAAGCAATCTTATTATATTTATTTCATCTAAATGATAGTATTTTATTATAAAAATTAGTTCAATTACGATGACAAATCTCGGAAATCGGAGTTTTATCAGTTTTTTTATTATCGAGAGTATTTATTTGCTTATTTATTTAATTTGATCTTTGAAACACTCGTACGTTTTCTAATATAGCTTATTTTAATGAGAGCTAAAAAGCATGAAAAAACGTGAGAAGCACATTCCCATCAATTATTACATCGTATATTTAATTGACTTTTTATTATTGGTGTTGGATACACATATCTTGCTGTAAGATCATAAAAAAATACTTTTAAATCATAGTAAACATACAATTTGCAGCGTAATAATTTCACATTTTATATGTGAGAATGTAATATTTTTATACTTTGATTAAATGAGATACTAGCACATAAAATATATACTAATTCAGTGCAGAATTATTATAGATTATTATTCCAAAATTATAATAATTCTATCAAAAAGCATACATCAAAATAAGCTTCAATAATATATATAGTTAAGAATTATTATAAACTACTATCACCATGAAAATTCATGTAATCCTTATTAAAACGAAGGAGATGTATTTTTCACACAATTACTCAATATTTGTTGAATACATGGCAATAGAGTGCTACTACTTTTTATTTATGGTTTTTTCGTCTTCAGGAAAAGCTTCTCTTGGTGGTATAAAGCTAAGCATCATTATGTGCCTAGAAAAAGCCTTAGTGCTTCGGAACATTGAATCAGTTCCGTGTAATCTATCCAGTACTCCCACAACACCGAAGCATTGGTTAAATCTGAAAAACAAATGTATTTTAAACAATACCATAACATTTAGATTTTAAATATCACATTACAATTCAATAATAAATTACTTGAGGTGGTGAAAATCATGCGCTTCCGGGCTTGGGAAGAATGGTAAGTGGTATCCTGAGTGTGAGTTCAACGTAGACAAGATCACTAGAGAAAACCAAAGCCATGCTGTTGCTAAATGACTTCCCATTATTGCAATTCCCATTACTGGTGGTAATAGGTTGGAAAATATATGTTCAATGGGGTGACAATAAATAGAAGTAATTGCAATTGGCGCTGTCCATTCATGATGCTTTTTGTGTATATATTTATAGAAGAATTTATTATGAAGTAATCTGAAAATAATCAAAATAACCAGTGTAAATATTGTCATAAAGTTAAATTAAGCATAATAGATATTGTGAGATCTACAATACCTGTGTGAATAATAGAATCCAATTTCTTCAACTAAGATCAGTACGGCGAGCTCAAACAAAACCCAGTGGAATGTCGGCAATTCTCTAACATCCGGAAAACCTCGGAAAATGTTGATGCAATACAAAACAGCCGCGAATGGAACACCAACGAGAGTTTGATTGATGATCACCACCGAGATTACCTTAAATATTTACAACAACACGTGGTTAACATTGCATATAGAATGAAAAGTGTGCTAACGGTAATACAGATAAAATGTATTCACCTTCATTAGACGGACATTATCAACGGGCTCATTTGTTCCAGGTTGAACTTTATACTTTCGTAGAAATGCTGGCTTGTTTGTTATGTCTAAGAGAGTATACAATCCACCAAATACCCAATATACGATGGTTGTTAAGATCGTTGAATATACAACCCAAAGCATGAATTGATCTTCGCCTGAAATATAGCAAAGTAAAATATGAATCACAATATACGTCAAATCTAAATGAATTAGTAAAGGTATTCTTATAACACCAGCCTAGTATAGCGTTTAAAAATATTTACCAATGACGTCGATTATTTTATCCCATTGTGATTGCCAGAAGTCACCCGATGCCCCCCAAAATCTTTGAAGATGCCTGAAAGGATACAAAATAAATATAAATTTGATTTGATATTGATGAATATAAATTGATTTTTGTGTATAAAATCCATTTCGGAGATATATTCTATCGTTAACATACCATGTTAATGAATTTCTAGCTGCTGCAAATCCAATGAGCGCTGAACTAATCACAAATAAGACGCTGTACAGCGACGATAACCATGTTGGATTTTGGGAGGATTTTGATGCTTGATTATCATAGTTCTTCCCTTGACTCATGTCGTTGAGATTTTGATCAATTACTTCATTCATTTTTCTTTCTGAAATGAACATAGATCAAATATCAGTATAAAATGATACATTTGTAAAGAAATATGCATTCATTTATAATAGACTTATGAAAACACTTTAGAGTTATATTGCTCTATTACAATCTTCTAAGACATAAGCTATCACTGTTCGTTTGAAATGTCTTATATTTACATAAACTATGTGCAATTAATATTTGGGATCAATGGGTATTTTTTTAAATGTAATTATTAAAATACTTTTAAAAACAAATAATTTCTGTTTGTTCGTATGTAATGCGCTGCCATACCGTTCATCAGATTGCGATAAAACTTTGTCATCTTACTGTTTACACTTGTGGGAATAACATAGGCATAATAAAAATATTGTTTATGTACGCAGTTTTTTATGTGAGACGTGGCATTGCAACGCATGCCGGATAATCATTAGTATTATATGATAAAGACAAATTTAATAATGTTATTAATTTTTCATTTAATAGTATGATGCAATATCTCATTATTGAATGTTGAATATGCAAATTATAGGATGTAGTGAACATTGAAGATATTAGAAATGTGATTTTAAAATAATTCAGAAAAAAAATCATACTTTGATCGACGCTCTTTGTGTTTAATTTTTATTGTAGCGGATATTTTACAATAGCTTAATAATATATGCTTGAAGTATTGAAGTTATTTTATGTTGAAGGATCTTAACCCAATAAATATCGCTAAGAATTAGAGAATTTGGACAAAAAACTTTCTAAAATATCACAAGTCTTTAAGAAAGTCAACGTATTAAAACTAAATTTGGAATGTAGTTTTGATATAATTCGTATTAAAATTTTATAAAGTCTATAATTTTTGAAAAACTATTTAAAAGAATAGAAATGATTATCAAAATAATGTTTTTTTGTTATAAAAATGCCAGCAGTGAAAAATTAATTTGCAATAATATCCTTTTAAAAAAAGGGCTATTTCAGATATGCTGATATTTATATGCAAAAAAAAAAATGTGTGTACAAACGTTTTTTTTTCTTGTGCAAGTTTGATCCTTTAAAACTGGTCGATAATAATTATTTTAATTAAATATAACATCAATGATGTGTATATAACATTTTAAATAAATAAGCTCGAGTAAAAATAATGCTTAACGTGTATAAAGTTGAAAAGATGAAAGGCACAGATCTGTGCGCACGGTATTTATAGGGTTAATGTGTGGCGATTATAGATGACAATAGAGACATGTTACATCTTTATGTCTCATCATGCAGATATATAAAATGGAAATTATACATTGAATACGTTACATCTATATTCAAACGTTGAAGTGTAATTTGCAGAATTGTTTTATGTGGGCTTCGTATTACATTACATACGATAGACTAAATATTTTACTACTGAGATGTAAGAAAAACACAAAATATCAGAATTTAAACACCGTTCACTAACATTATATGCAAATCCAGAGATGTGATCACAGAACAATGGAAACGAGGGACTAAACAGCAAAGTAAAGAGCAACACAGCGCTACCGAGCGCAGACAAACACTGAATGAAAACAATCGTCTACTCGTAGGAATGAGTCGTACTCATACCATCATTTCGACATGCATACACCGACAGTACTATCATAAATAATGTCCCCGGGACACGAAGCTCTTTAATATGAAGCAGATGTCGTGTTCGAGCCAATATTGTGGCAAGAAACTACTTCGCATTTTATTGGAATAAGAAAACCGATCATCACCGCTCAAAAAGGAGCGTTAAATACTGCAGTGTCGAAGACTTTCGCCGGAAAAAACGCATTCCTAAATATAAATTTGGCCAACTTCCACATTTTCACTTTTGAACGAACGAAACGAGATTTGCATCCAATTCAATCAAGAAAAAACACACATTTTCTGCATAATAAATTTGGAAAACAAACATCATTAACAGATAGTTAACGAATATCGCCATATTCGCGACAAAAAAATTCTTTCGAGTATCTCTTTCGGTTTGGGCTAGGATTTGCAATTTACTGTGAATTTGCTTGCTGAAATGGTCTTAAAATATAGCATTTGAATTATAATGAAAATATGCCCTCATGAAACAATTCATATCAATACGTTCATATTTTTTAGACTTGACCTTTTTCTTCTAAATACCCAATTGATTTTTCAACCGATTTGAACCATTGATTCGAACAAGATTCCAATATTTTTCTTTTGGCATACAAATTCACAGTAGTAATCTGTGTTTCAACGTTGGCAAAGTAGAATAAAAAAAAAACTCCTAATTTCGTATACACATCTAAAATGCCAGTATCTATATTTAATTCGGAATAAAATAATTTGAAAAGTTTAGTCTTTGTATGTCCGCCACTTGTCTTCCATACAAATCCACTTATCTATTAGAACCGTCGCAGCGTGTATGAAGCGTGTACATAAATAAACAAGCACTGTTGATACACACACACAATATTCGGTCATTTCTTCAAATAAACATAAAAAATACACTTGAAATCGATTCATTATATCTTTCACATATCATGATTAGTCGATAAATTTGGGTTAACGATCTATACAATCGTACGATGTACGCAAGACACTCTCCGTAGCCTTTTCAAAAAGCGTTTTACATCGCATATTGACTGAAAATTTGAACATGAGAAAGCTGTGCGCAAAACGGGTGCCGCGTTTGCTCACTATGGAATGAAAGCAGCGTCGTTTCAATCGAGTACTTTGAAATGGCAAGGCCGGGTTTAGCATCAACAAAGGAACATGGGAACCCTGCACTGACCCGAGGTATTTATTGGTCTCGCTATTCGGGACTCCAGGTACACATTTATTCCCGCATTTACCCCCAGGTACGCATTTACCTCCGAATATCCCACAAAAAGTCCTTAAAGAGGACGGAGTGGTAACAAGGTCTGTGTATCCAACCGGTCTGCTTTTCATACCGCTGACATGACGAATAGACGTCTCGCGATCAGACGCCATTACAAAACGAATATTATTTAGACTAGACATAGAACTCCGACGCAGTAATAATAACAGTATTAAAAGCGTGATAAAAGCGGATTCGAATCGATAAAAAACCAAAACACGAGTACAATATTTAATTAAAATGATTAATATTGCTGTGCACAATTGGTGGACCCAAAAACCAGCATGAAATGTTAAAAAAGATAATCTAAAAATAAGCTTTAATCAATTGTGTTTCGAAGCAAATATTCTAACGACTTGAATATACAATTCGCAATATCAGACCAAAAAGATAGACGTTGCAAACCATCTAAATCGAACATCCCGCGTTTATTGTATGTATTTCTTGTGTCTTCAGTTATTGATTAAAAATCAGCGCTTTTTGAACATCACACATCTGCTGTGACAGTCTGATCAGGTTTCAATAATTTATAATGAATTATTCCCAAAATATCTCATCAAATATAAAGGATCAACAATGGTTGAGGGATGTAAACAAGTACTTGATTTGAAGAAATTATTGCTGTTTGAAATAAATCTTGCATAGGCGTGCTAGGGGCATATTGGATTAAGCGTCACGAAAAGTGAAACCCCAGTCGGTAATTGATCGTAAAAAAGCGAAAATCGTTTGCATAGATAGTTATATAACCAACACATAAAAAATATATAGTTACTATTTATTCCTATTGGTTAAAGATCACATTGTACCCAAATTCCTTCTCTATTTTCTCCCCGAGTTTTCAAATGACTTTTTTCTATTGATTAGAGACAGCTGACAATGCCTGATTTTGGTTGGGTTTTCAACTGTCTCATTAATCTTTTGAATCTCGACGTTTTATGTAAAAAAAAGGGAGATTAAGTTTCTAAATTATATAATCCTTGACATGTTTACTCGACGGAAACCAATGATCAACTGGTTTCAAAACAAGCTGACAAATAACATTTTTTTTAAAATTATATCAGTCAGATTAAATGTTACCCTATTTAAAAGTGCGATTGTTTTATATTTGGATAGCGAGTTTCAATCTGTTAGTATTATTTCAGTTAACCCTATCGGATCGGAAATCGTGAGACAGAGACGAGTGTCTTGTGTCTCATCATCGTGCCGTAAAGATACCCCTACACGTCCAAACATTCTCAATATATATATATAGAAACTCGTAAATGTGTATATTTACTATTCAACAAAAAATCGTATTCTAAAGAATATTTTAACCGTCATAAAATTTAGGTATAATTAACTGAAATCGCTATCGTCGGATAAGCTATTAAAGAACAAAATGAGTGTCTTTAGGTCGAAGCTCGATTATTCGTGTTATCTTGCAAACAGGAGTTTGCTTCGATAATTAAGATACTCGCATCATTTTTATCGTTGACCAATTTTGTTATTCCCCTTTGACTGTTATGGAGTAGCGTCATTAGCCGAGTATCACCACTCCTTTGCAAAATTTACTCCTTCAGAATTAAGCTGGCAGGCTTGCACGGTAATCATATCCTTTTATTTTCGCAACACATTAATAGGCAAAAATAGCTGAACAGCAGAAAGTAGATGCCACGCAAGTTGAACATTCTGTAGAAATTAACGAATATTGTATGTTATCAACAGTGTTAAGGTTCATTTATTAAGCCTGGTTCATTGTCAAGCTTGTTACACGCTGTGGCGGAGATGACAGAAAAGTGGATTTACATTAGAATATAGCGTGTATGTTCTCCGGTTTGAAAGTTGAAGATGAAGTTCTTGGATAGGATTCCAAAAATATTCACTAATATTTTATTATGATTTTTACTATAATTTCACGCAGTGAGTGTCAATTAGAAGGCAAGGACTCGCTCGGATCTTTTGTATTTCAACAAGACTGAGGCCATAATCTGGACAAAATACAAAGTAAGCTCGAATTTATATGATAAACATATTTTATGGACGTTTGATACGCTATTTGTATTATGAAATCTCATGAATATCAACTACATAAAGTCATCATTTGACCATGACATTGTTTCCGATTATGAATATTTTAGGCCGTTTAGGGCGATCATAATTAGGAAACATATCTTCATTATGAAATAATTCACAATATGATTCAATATTTGAATACTGTATAATGTTTTTGCATTAAAATTAACTTTAAAAAATCGTCATAAGTTCCTGCTAACCGGTATTATTAACATATCGGTATGTTTGATAATTTAAATAATCATTTATTTGCATATCTTATCTGGATGACATTTTTAATATATGCCTGCAATCTTGTCCTAAAAAAATCCCAAACATTCGCATTAAATATATAATGATTGACAGTATGATTTTAAAGGGCTCTTCGTTTTTTAAGAGCTATTGATTCATAGATAAATATGAAGAATTGTGTAATAGTTTCAGAAACACTGTGCGAATCTTAAGGATCTTTTCACATTGTATTTAAGAATCATTTAGTGGAAGTATTTATGAACTTGTCTCTTATAATGATGATGAGCTATGAGTATATTGCGTTTCATCATCTAATGGGAAATTCGTAATTTTATATTATAGCACGAGGATCTAAAAAATATGAGGCCATTGACGATGGAAATAAAAAATACTAAGATATGACTGAAGAAAAAAATGTTTGTTTGATTGATTAAATTATTCTATGTTAAATATTAAATACTAACTTAAAAATGCAAAATGTTAAAGCACAATTTCGTCGCTATGTTTTTTTGTAATAATACCTAAAATCAATTATGCTATGGACACTATTCTTGTCTTCACATTTTAATGGATCTGGGTGTTTCAATTTTATTTTTAAATAAATTCAACAGAATTCGTCTCTTAATTAGCTGACAGTTAAAAGGTTGAAATTGGCAATTTATAAAACAGTTATAAGGAAGATAATAAAATACACAGTTATCCATAATATTGCTTCCTAAAGACATTATACTGGGTCATGGCCTGGTTTTGGGAATAAAATTTAAATTGGTTCCATCGAATCCAGTTCATTTTTCCGTATGCCACTTATGCAAATCAAGCAGTTTCAATGACGGGAAATCATTATTATAGCTTATATTGTTGTATGCCAAAAAAACTGCATTTTTTTATATGTTACAAATAAATCATGTATCACTGTTTGTCGAATATATACTAATTACATCAAATAAATTCACCTAAGCTTTGCTAAGCACCCTGTTATTCAAATAAACAAGAATCTCTCACGCAAACCAACTTGATGATGACAACTTCAACATTGTCACAGCCCAGCAACTCAAAGACAGAGCAATACAAATGAGGACTATTTGAGATAGGACAACAAAAGTTTTAGATCGTATCTTCTCAGAAGAGACACTTATTTACAAAAGTGTACATACTGTGGAAAGCAATGAACTGACTGACCATCTGGCGTGCCCTGAAGAATTTTGCAACATCTAAGCGCCAAAATTGAAAGCAACTATTATGGAATCTTACGCGATGCCTACAAGGAGAATTCTGCAATGGAACGAGTTTGATATAAAAATGCATCTTGGAAATAGGCTTAATTTAATTCATCTGATCATACGAAGGCATTTTCCAATATGCAGAAACCGAGCATTGATGTTCTACAACCTGTTCTTCTTGTGAAAGCTATATAAGCAAGAAAAGCGACTGTGTTTCTTATACGTAATTGAAATTTTATGATGACAATAAATGTTTATAGTAGCCCAAGAAGACATATGCTTGTATTGATGCATGCAATTTGTTTCAGTATCTATCATACGATATTTTTATACTGCATTTGATGGATATTATCATTGTTTCTAATAGAATATATATATTTTTCTTCGATAGAAAATCAAGTTTTTTGGCCGAATATCGACGAAGTAACACCGAGCACGAAAAAAATATTTAATGACGAGATTATTTAATACAAAACAGTGCTTGGATTGAAAAAAAATTAAAATTCAAAGCATACATTAACCATTATAGGCTTTTTAGACTTTGAGTTGTTGTATATTTATATTGAGATTATAAAAAAAAATAATGCAGAAATTATTCATTAGAATTTTTTGTCCTGTATGTCTGGCTTCGCCTATATTATTATCTTAAGCTTTTTATAGACGTCAAGCCGTTGATGATAACGCATTAACTTCTGGTTCAACGTCAGTTTATTATATTGTTTAGAAGTCTCGGATATATTATTTCAAGACGCTTCGTTGAAAGAGAAATATATCGATAATTTGAAGCAGCGAATGGTCATAATATAGCAAGTACTTGTTTAGATCATGATTAAAACCACCCGCGCCCATTGAAAATTTTCAAAGCATAATAACGAGTGGCATGTTGATCATCGAATTATTTTAAATTAACAATACTTGATTGATCGATACACATTCTAATCTAATCTCTAATGAATTATCACGTTCTTTGCGTTTTGCACCAAGTCAAAATACTCCCTAATGTATGATTATTTTAAAGCCATTAATATAAGTAGAACCCAAAATGGTTTTCGTTTAATTGCTTGACCGTTTTTTGGGGATTAGTTGCACTTAGAATGCTGCACTTTCAATTGAACAATTAGATCGTTTAGCGGGGGAAATTAAAAAAAAACTACCCTCTCTCGTGCATTGAGGACAAGTATTTTTACAGCATTATAATGCTCGCCCTCATACGGCAAAAATAACGCGGGAAAAAATAAACAGCCCTAGATGGAAGACACTTTTACATCCTCCTTATTCTCCAGACATCGCTCCGTCGGATTTCCATATTTTATAGTTCTATGCAGCATTATTTGGATGAAAAAAAATAGAAAACAAACGATGAGATGTTCGTTCAAAGCTCATGATGTTTTATGACAGAGGGATTAAAATTTTATATGTAGCGATGGAAATTACATTTTGTAATAATATGTTAAAAATTAAAAATATTTGAGCATTTAAATAATTCATTTTAAAAACGATGGTTACATATTATGTGTAAATTTCATAACTGCAGAGGATGCAAATTTTGTTAAATGGTCTTAAAGAAAATAATTTCGACATTCGTATGGAATTCATGATTGATCCTAATAAACGTACGCCGTAAAAGACGAGCCACTTTATGTGCCCCTAATTGTCTTCAATTGAATAAAGTATACAATTTTTCTTTCTAATAAGTATTGCTAGGGCAATCATGGAACGATTTTTCCTTCCATTTGAAATTAGAATCAAATACTATAATTAAAGTTATTGAAAAAATGGCGAAATTATTGATAAAATTGACAAACATCCATATTGGATATTCTTTATTGAAGAGATTTTAGCACCCATTCGTTGTCTTTTTAAAAAAAAAATTACACCCGGACTTCAAGAAAGATTTTATTGTGTGTTATTGCCATTTATTCATTTTGAATTATTCAGATGATATTCGATAATTTAAATAATAAAAAGGAGAAATTATTCCTTCGGCAATCCATGAAGTCTCGAATTGAGAAACTGGTAAAAGTGAAGCATACAGCGTATACAATTTCTTATCCATAGGATATATACAATAAAAGCATATTTTTGCAATTGTATAAATAAATAAATAGTTTCTTCATAAGACAACGATTGCTCTGTAACAAAAGAACCACGTAATGTTGAACAATAATTGATGAATAACGAGGTCATTGTCAAAATTTACAGAGCAAACGCGCACGCTAGTCGAAGTAGAACGAATACAAACGGCAAACGTTTGCAATCGTGCAAAAATGAAGCACAACACCAACGCAAAAAATAAATTCAATCAAACATCTCACAGATTATTTAAAAAAAAACACATCGAAAGACTGATCCTACCATTGCTGGATTTTCGTCTACGAGTCATGTTTCCTCGTTCTTGATGGTCGAGGTCAAGATTATTTGAATCAGGAGTTATACAGTCGCAGTTGCGATCAACACCAACTTCAAACACACACTGATTGCTTCACATCCAATGAAGGTTCTTGCTAAAGAACTCGGTTAACACAACACCAATACGACGACTGGTCAGCTCCCTTTCCAATATGTTCGAATGCCTATACAAGTGTAGAATATGACGATGAAAAACGCTTACTTGCGTTAAACGTATCCTCGCGAACGAACGGCAATTCAAAACAGTGGATCCTTTTAAAATGCGAAAGAGAAATGGTAGGCGACCACATATGTGCTCGTTATTTAAACAATGGATTAAGTAATTTTTCATATCCTGATTGCAGCTTTCCGCATCTGTGATGCAGCATCTGCAGCAATAATTGCATAGCGACCGATTAAGAACTCTATGGACTTCATATTCAATATACAATTGTATACCATTAACAGGAATTATCACTGAGCAGAAACATTTGTATCAAGTCATAGTTTACTAATTTACCACAAACCGCCGCGATAATTTTTGAAATCCCTAAGACACATCAATTCAACCTTTTGAAATCCTATGTCATCCATGTTGAGGCATTTATTTTTCCGGCGACCTTTCCGGTGATATTTGCTGACTGTAGTTCAACGTCTATATATCGCTACACCGCACTTATGGCGGAATTTTCTCGCATATATATATATATATATAGTAGAGAGATAATAATTATTTTAATTACAAGCTTTAATTACCTTAAAAAAATAAATATTTTCATAAAATGGCAACTGTCTAAAAAAAAATTTTTGACATTTTTTTTCACAGTTTTAATATTTTTTAAATAGTTAAAAATTTAATTTTAACATATATCTGGTAGGAACAATAAAGAATTTTATAGAAAAGATTCGTAATTAATTTGAAGTAAATTAGTTAATTATAACTTGAGATATCAAGTCAACCGTGTTGAAAATAGTAGTTAAAGATTTCATTCTGGTAGAACCGGCTTAGTTGCCGCGTCACTAAAATAGCTCTAAATCCGTAAGTAATTGGAATTTTGGAAATTTATTTTGAAAATATATTTTTAAAAGTCTAAGCTTTGAAAAAATGCAAAAAATAAAATATATTTTTTAAAAATTCTAGACAAAATACTCCCTTAAAGTGCGTGGTCGTAATTCAGCGATAGCAGATTCAACATGATTTAAACAGTCTAAAATTGTGATTTTTTATCAAATTTCAGCTATTTATTTTCTATTTAATCCAAAATATTTCGATACATGCTCTTTATGAAATTAAAAAAAAACCGCATAACTTTAGAATCGCACAAAAAGAGGTTTGAGTGTACAGTAAAAAAGCTGTCACAAAGTTAACATGATGAATACAGATCGTGGTTAATTTAAACATGTTTGGGTTCATAAAATGAAATTATTTTGTAATATCAATATTGGAAATGGTGTTTTAAATTAATAGTCTGACGGATCCTGTATGGATTGATTTGATTCGAAATAAAGTGTTTGTTTTGAATGAAAATACTATGCATATATTTGCATGCCGTTATTTTTTATTGGTGAAATTCTATAATAATATAAAGTAAAAGGAGTTATTTTTCAACGGGTTTAAAAAAAGAATCAGAAGCAATGTCAGTATCAAGAATAACTATTCGTATGGACAAATTGATATGAATGATTTATCAGTATGAATAATCACAATATGTTTTGAAAATGCTACAGAAGTGTTTTTTAATGGGGAAAATTATAATATAGATAACAATGCAAATTATTTTTATATTAGGAAATTCAATCATTTTTTTTATTTGCCAGGTGTTAAATAATTAAGACCAAAACCGATGAAGTTCAAGATCAGGAAGAACTTTTGAAGAACAAATTTTGATAGTGATTTTTTTTCTAATCAATAGTCTAAACTTCTTGGCCGGCATGAAGAATAGAATGGGTCATTGGACACCATTTGAATAATTCATGATATACAAAGAATAGCTGATGAATACAAGCAATTTCTTATCATCAAGTCAAAAAATAAAGCATGAATTTATTTATAAAATCGTAACAAGAAACGAGAATAATTTTAAGATTAAGCAATCTGTGGTAATAAATTACAAATACTCAATTAGAAAAGGCATTTTTGATTAATAAGTTTGATTCAAAAAAGTATAATCATAAAATCGATATCACTATAATAATGTCTAAATATACCTATTCTTTTCTATTACAAACTTGAATGGTTAGACTAGACAAATCATAATAAAACTATTCTAGTAATTCTCACATATGTTTTATCTCTAATAAGAGCATGTTATTCCTAAAGACTAATGATGCAATATCCATAATAGTAGCATAAATACAATTTAATAATGAGTATTATTACATCCATAAATCGACTTGTGTTCAATGTTATTCACAGTATATTTGGCGTACGTAAGTCCAATTGGATGTTATTCACTTCATGCGATTTGGGTTAATTGAAAACTGGTAGTATTAAAAGAGTTAACGACATCGTTTTTTGGATTTCTTTACTCCTACCAATACGTATGCTGAAGAGCATTACATAATACTAGAACAGCCAAAAATCCATTTAAACCTGGAAATATAGATGCTATGATATGCAAAATGCCATATTAGTCGTAAAAAGTCGAAGATAGTAAACGAATCAAGTTGTTTATCTTCAATATGAACACCACAAACGAAGCAATTTAAATTCATATTGAATAAATGATTTAAAAGGACCACCAAAACTATGTGTATTAAAATATGAACATGCATATTGATGATGAAATTTTAATAGTGAGAGCAAATTTTACTTTCAATCACACGTGCACTTTCCACTGATTATAAGATGAAACTATTTTTTCAACGCAGAAGGTCTTATATTTATTTTAAGCAAAGATCTGATATCGTATCATAAATATAACAATCAAAGTTATTTATCAAAATTTTATACTCTGATAAGTGAACAATAACAATTTACGTCCTACAAAATAAAATCTCTTCAATAGAGTGGGTGTGTTTGCTATTGTGTTGTACACATTTTATTTTTAATTCCGTGATTAATCCGATGATATAAACCACAAGGATGCAAACAGTTGTTATTAAATGATTGTAACAAAGTCTTTGTTTCAAAGTGTTGCTCATCGTAATTTAAGGTCTTTGCCCCAACAATATGAGTACATTATATTTATAATACAAGAGGACATAAAAATTACCCCACGATAAAAGATGACACAAATATTATATAGTATAAATTAAGTTTAATTAAAGTTGTGTGAGATAGCTGATACTTTAAAGATATCAGAAGATATTAAGTATTCAGCATTTTGCATCCGCATTTGTGCATTATAAAGCTTTGTTCAAAGTGAGTACCGAGTTTGTTCACATTCGATCAAAAAGAACAACACAACGCTCTTTTCTTAGTTATCGTTATGTTCAAATATGGCATCCGATCGCGAGCCGCTCATTCGTCATATCAGCGGTCCGAAAAGCAGACCGATTGAGCATACAAACCTTATGGCCACTTTGTCCAGTTTTAGGGCTTTTTCTATGATCTGTATAATCACGAAAACAACATATCCGCCATCTATACGTTAGGTCGGGTACTTTTGGGACTATCTTCGTATATTATTTTAAACTATACAGTTACGGCTCTTTATAGTTCTTTATGGTGGAAAACCAACTTCATCGACAACTGAGAGGGGTTTTTCGATAGCAGGCTCAATAACGAAACTACGGCCAAGTTTAACCTCTTGATGAGTACAGTCGACTATTTGCGATCGAATTCCAGTGATTTAGAAAGGGCATACTTACACTTTGAGTTCAGGGGAGAGACAGAGACGGAGAGAGCGTCTTTTGTACATCGTACGATTGTATAGATCAGCGGTTCTTAAGCTTATGTAGTCCCCCCTCCTAGTATGAGGACCCCCTCCTGAAAAATTTTTTTTCCGCGGACCTCTTCTTGAGCAATTTTTGTTTCGCGGACCCCTCTCGAACAATTTTTTTTGTGGAACCCATCCTAACATTTTACGACGTTCTTGAGACTTAATTTTTCATAGATTTTCTTGTAACGTTTTCTGTAAAAAATTCTATGAAAATATTTTTTTTTTATATTTTCGCGGACCCCTGGCAATAGATTCGCGGATCCCACTTTACGAACCACTGGTATATATCTGATAGATAAGTGGGTTTGTATGAATAATAAATAGCGACATACAAATACAGCATTTACGTAATTTTAAAATTGAATCACTACTCAAAGGATTAAAAATAGAAACGTTTAATGCGCTTTTAATTTTAAAATGTGTTTTTGAAATGTAAATAAAATTATGATCTTTTTGATTTTGTTTGGCTTCAAAATTTCACTTGATTTCACGGCTTTGTTTATGAGAAAACGCGTTGCGCAACAGAAGATGCTACTTCTCACCTTCTTTCTTCAGTGACGAGATCAAGAAACTTCCTATCCGATGGAATAAATGTATTTCTAATGAAAGGAACTATGTAGAAAAATATGGCACTCTATTTGTATTTTTAAATATCACTAATAAATTTGTACTGTGAAATTCCGGGTTATATTTGAATCATCCTCGTACGAATATTTAAAATGTTCGAATACTCGAATATTCGAATATTTTACAAATTTCATATTCGTTATTCGAATAATTAATATAACGAATATTTGGGATCCCTAATCACTAAAATTGCAAAATTGCACTTTGAATTGCTTTCTCATTCACCATATTCTCCAGATCTGACTACTACCTGTTTGCAGACCTAAAATGAATGCTCCAGGGAAAGAGATTTAGATTTAGAAGCCTATTTTAAGACTAAATATACATCGTTGTACAAAAAAGACATCAAAATTTTAGAAGTTGCTTATTAATTGTTATTGTTTCATTAGTCATTTTGTGAACTTATTGGGTGATGTGCTATCGTTATTTATAAGCGTGTATAAGGACAATCTTGTGATTATTCTATAATTGATGATTATTTAACATTACGCTTGAAGCAGGAAGTATTTAAAATTATTGTTGTTATACAACTTTTATAAAATGGATAATAAATTATATTTTTGCAATTGACGTTGCAACTAATAATATAAAAAAGCGACCGAAATGTCTTCAATAAAATAATTTATATTTGGATATATATTTTTTGTTAGTAATGGTGTTTATTAAGTTTAATTACAAAACTATCGTCGATACGTTAAATGACATTGTTATGGCCAAATGTATGGCGAAATGTCAAAACAAATACATTTTTAATTACTTGGTCTAAACAGCTCGTTTCATTGCCATAAAAAATGTATGAATATTGTCTCTTTTTTATCCTAAAAGAGTCGTAATTTTCATTCATTTTTGGATTCCTTATAAAATCAAAGTCAAAAATAAAATATCGAAAATCCACTATTGATTAAAATCTAAGTAAATCGACCTTGAAGTGCATATATAGCATTTTTATCGCAAACAACTTTTTAAATAATATAGCTGTTGAATACTATAATCGATCATCTATTGCGTAAGTTATTTAAAGACAAAAAAAATATTCCGGCATATTTGAATTTAATTTTATTCATTCAAATCGTTTTTTTGGAGAGCAAAATTAAATACAATCATTTGTCAAATTGTATATGAAAAAATGTGCCTGCTGAAAAAATATAACATGATCGAAAGATTCCCCTTTTAATAGATTAAAGTGGCAAAAAATAATTGCGACTATTGACCTTTAGGAGGCGAGAACTTGAAGAAGAAGGTCAGTTTTTGGTCGAAAAAATAAATGATATTTTTGTACCAAAAGGCACACTTATAAAAAAAAGGGAAATGGGGCCCCTAAAGAAGAAAGGTTAAGCGACCGGAATTCGATCTCATTCAACAGCTTCCCATATCCGCATTATAAGTGACGTTAACTCAATAAGTACCGCTAATGATTAAGAGAATTTGGACAATAAAGAAGAAACGGACTATTATATACACAGGCTGATGAGTATACACCAAATGTATAAAAAATATTTGTATAGAAAAATATGTGGATACAAATTTTATGCTGCCATCTTCTTTAGTTAAATTTAATATTGCTAAGTATAGCGATCGGCGGGATCATTATCTTCGTCGCTGCGTCTTTTGAAGGTCGCGTTGTTCGCACACGAACCCGCTGTTGAGAGCATCTCGGCGCGATTCGTAACAATGGTCCCGACCCGCGAATCGGCGGCGATGAACGACGGAACACGTTTATGATTTCATTCGTACGGTGATAGAGGTCGATATGAAGCAAACACTACAGGTGAGTAATGAAATGTGAAACAATCTGCATAACGTATTTATTTAATAAATCCACAACCAGAGGCAAACAAGCGAACGTGCGTTATACGGAGCAAGCGGGTGATAATCCATCCGATGGTAGACGCTTTGTTCCAGCATCTTCTTGAACATCCTCCTCTGTTGGGGTCCAGAAGCGAAGAGGGAACTCTCCCCCTACCCCCGGGGGGAGATCGTCCTCAATTGGGGGTGGGGTCGAAGAGCTGGTCTTCCGAAGAGATCCTTCTCCGTCAAGGTTTGCTCGACGACTCTTCCGATGCCCACCCATAAAGTCGCAGTGGGGGGACCAACCCTACGCCCTTGGGTAACGGTTGAACCCCTGGGGTAATGATGTGTAGTAGTGTGCGAAAGTAACCTCGTCAGTTTGATGAGTTGGCTACTATTACTTGGGCTTTGATAATTCGCCACTGATGTGATGATATCTCATGTGAAGTCGGAAGTGGCGTCATCATCCAAGTATCACTACTCCTTTGCAGAAATTTATTCTTGAACGTAGAAAATCCGAATCTGATAGGCTTGCAATTTCCCAAGATTTCCCTCCACGTTACATTAAGTTTAATAAGTTGTTTTAGGTAAATTTTTGTATGAAATTGAAATGATTATACGCACAGATCTGTGCGCACCGTATTTATAGGGTTGAGAGCAAATTATTCATTGAAAAATATACACATATAATCAATTTCAAGGCAATGCGCAATCTTGTTGTACGCATTTTATATTTGGCTTACAATCTACTCATTTTTTTTATCAAACTGTAAATAAGATTGCCTTTAGACATGTTTTTAGTTCTATGATATATACATTTTTTTTGCAATTTTATTTTCAATAGAAATGAAAATCGATCATAGTAGTAAATTTTATGCCTTTATTATTTATATATTTTATAATCGCGATCAATCGGTCGATCTTAAAGCAAAATTTGGTCGATCCCAAAAGCTTCCGCGAATTTTTAAATATATATATAATTTTATATAAATATATTTACAGCTGATGATGAAAAATAAAATCTTTGATTTGGTGACACGAATTTAGGGTATTAAATATAATTTAAAAAAAAATTGAAACATAGCTCCCTAGGTTAAAAAGTTGGGGACCCTTGTCTTAGTATATAAAGTATTAAAAAAATAATAGTCGTGTAAGCAACTTGTTTTTGACAAACAACATATTAAAACTAGATTAATATGTTGTTTAATGGAATAAAATAATATTTCATCCACTTATTGCCAAAGATTGCGCGAGTAACATAGGTATAGTATAATATACAAAAATAAAAATAAAAATGTTTGTTCGTATTTTATGCGTTGCCATACCGTTCATTTGATTGCAAAAAAACTTTCCCAACTTATTGTTTGCACTTTCTCAAATAATATAGACGTAGTACAATTAACTTAGAGTAGATTTTACATATAAAAATGAATGTTTTTATGTTGTTCATATTTATAATAAAACCGATAAAATAAAATAAATATAATTTATGCAATTTCAATAAATGTATTCATTATCAGAAAGAAATTAATTTTCATTCTTTCCATCATTCCCAATCAAACAAGATAACTCTTTCAAATTTCAAATGATATCTGTGGTAGCAACGCGCCACGACTTTCAAAGATATTTAAAATGAATATTCACATATGATAATTGTCCTATTTTGCAAGAGATAAAACGCTTGTTTGCTACAGGAAAAACACTTAATCTCCTAGATCGTAGATTGAGCATTCTAATTAATTTAACCCTCTTAGTGTCGAGCGCTGATTAATAGTCGTTGTCAACACTTGCGAGAAATGCCAATGTCGATATATCGTTGTGTACGCTCAGTTATTTAAATCGCAAAAAACTCTGTCTCAAAATGGCTGCATAGAATGTTATATGAAAATATTTTTTCTAAATAAGTTTATTTTTAAGGAGTAATTCATTGCACGATTGCGGTAGTGAGTCGAAATCTTAGTGCCATCGTTCAACATTTAATTTATTAAAAAAAATTTCATATTACGCATTCTAACATATAACAAACTATAACTAAACAATTATTATTTTTACTTGAAAATACAGTTTATAAAAAAATCTACAAATATTGAAACATAGGTCAATTAAGCATTGGTCTTTTATTCAGTACGTACTTATAAGCAATGATTCAACTACTAAAAAATAATGCATATAGTGATAACTCAATAGGAAAATATCGATCAAAAAGGAAAATTGATAGAAAAAAAGCATAATACAGTTGGAACTATTTAACTAAGTTAGAAAGTTTTGCACAATGTGATATAATTAATGCGAAAGTATATTAGAAATTTAAAAAAATACTTGTAAGATTATAAAGCTTAGTACGTATATTGATAAGCTAGGTAAACTAATAAGATAAAGAACAATGCAATGAGTTTGAAATGCGTCATAAAAATTATATTTAAACAATTTTTAACACTTAACATTGACTTTTTATAAAAAAATAGTTCCTTGATATACATTATCAGCTTGTGAGCATATGATAAATTTTAAATTAAATATAAAATTAGAGTACTATTGATATGTTTACCAACAGAAGGTATATATCAATTATATATTATCAAACTATTGAAGAAAAATGTTTTTTGTATGTTTTGAAAATAATCTTGAATTGTTAAATTTTTATTCTTTGTTTATCTTGTGATATTGTGACATTCTTACGCATATCAAATTGATTATCTTGACACTTATTGATGAAAATTGTTACTGTTAATTTGTATGAAAAATTAAATGAAGCAGAAACAAACCAGAAACTTAAATTTTTTGATTAGATTACGTAGCTGAAATATTTTGTTGATGAATTGATCAATGAAGAAAAATCAATACAAAGTGATCTAAGAATGCATATTTTGCCACAAATTAGTGGTTTTTATAAAGCCAATCATATATATTAGAAGATTTGAGGACTGAAATTTAAGCTTTATCTTGTTGAAGTATTATTTTTTTGCTACTGGTCGTTAAACTGTCTGATCAGGTTCATATAATTCAAAGTGAATTACTCCAATATTACCCCATCATACACAAAAAATTATCTTTACTTATCGTCAACGATAATTCACAGAGAAGACCAGCTATCTGACCCGACGTAAGCCTTTATTTTTTTGCTCAAGATTATTGCCCAGTACCAAATTCTCATAACAAATCAAAATTAGCCATAAAAATGGACCGGTTTTATGCCTGCATAAGAAATATGCACAGATTGTTTCTAGCGGCTCTAATGCGATTAGCGAAAATTCATGTGGCATTCATAATCCATGTTGATATATTTCACATATTCGATGAAAGTTCTTCTGAACCGTTGATTAAGGATAAATAAGCTAAATTAACAATTATCCGATTGTTTGATGAGGATTTGTTTTCACTGATTTTATGGGAATTTGTCATTCTTGGAACGCTATGTTTATTCGTCTTTGTCGTTCTTAATTTTAAAACACTCTGTATGTATCTGCTTCTTCGTTCGTACGTAATTCATTTCTGGTCGAATAAAAATAGCACGCAATTATGCAAATATTTTTATCGACTATTGACCTTCACATTGTTTATAAATAACGGTAGAAAATAATTTAAAACAAAAACAATAAATCCACAACTCTTACTTTCTTTCGGTCACAAAAAAACATGTTTCCACAACTGTATCTTGATAAAAGCTATATAATGGTATCGAAAATATAATCTCAAAGAGTAAATCTATACCTCGCTATACGGCTGCTCTTTATATAGAAAATCCTTCTATTTCTTCATTACACTTAAACCTTTTTTTTTAGCTAGATGCGTTCCGCGGAAAATCGCACGAAAAACTATGACTTACATAGAAAAAGTGAAGATGTGTTCCATGGATTTTAAAAATCGCATAACTTTGAAACAGCTATATAAAATATACCCAAAATCGCACAAAAATAGTCAACGTCAACTATTCGGAAGAAATAGTATACCCAGTGTCAATGTCATCATTGTTCTGGATAGATTTTCTCTTTCCAACAATATAATTCATAATTAGTAAAGATGTCACTATAGTCTCTTACTCAAAAAATAAATAAATTACAAAATGGCGACGTTTTATTTTTTTTAAATAGTTAAAAATAAATTTTGCAATAAATCTAGTAGGAATAATTGAGGGTTATTTGTATAACTCCGTAAGTAGTTGGGATTTTGGAAATTCATTTGGAGAATGTATTTTTAAAAGTCAAAACATTGGAAAAATGCAAAAAAAAACGAAATATTTTTTTTCAAAATTCTAAACCAGAATAAATGGCGTGGTCGTAATTCAGCCATAGCAAATGAAATATAATTTACACAGTCCCAAATTATAATTTTTTTTCCAAATTTCGTTTAGTACTGATGATTTTTTTATATTTCATCCAAAATATGTCGATACGTACTCTTATTATTACTATGAAATTAAAAAAAAGATAAAATGCATTTAAACCGCATAACTTCGAAATCGCACAAAAAAAGTCGCACAAAATGAGGTTCGAGTGTATATAGTAACTAGAGACGAAATGTTGATGATTTCTGATAATTTTGAATACACAAATTCTAAACCCTAAGCCCGGTTTAACCCTACAAAAGGTTATTATAGGATATGCATGACAATAATCAGTTAGTTGACTATTGACAAGTAATGCTTAGAGACCGTAATTGAATATGAATATTAAATTTTATGCTCATGGAAAATTGGGTTTATTTTCGATATTCCTAATGGAAAAATTTGGAATAATAACAGCTAAAAGTGTTATTTTTATCATGCAACATCCAAACCATGAATCTCATCAATCAATTTTGATCAATGTTCAAATGAAAAAAAAAAACGACAATAATTACTTAAGTTGATTTATTCTAATTATTTAAACACGCTTTTACGTATATCAAATGTCTCCACTAATAGCATTCACGAATACGTCCTCTAAATTCGTCTGTGACATTCATAGTACCCGAATTAAATCGGAAATGGGTGCAATCAAAGGGGGTTGTCTGGGAAAGAGGGCGCTAATAAAAATGTCGCGTCATTTTTAACATGCCTAACACAAAAGAAGCATAATTTCGTCGTTGTTTAACATTGGTCACACACGCCACAGTCATTCAGATCAACTCATTTATTAGTCAATTATGTACATTTTTAATTCCTTCGCTCAGTCTGATGACGTGAACAGTAAATGAAACTAGTCACGCAGCAATTAACGTAACACCTTGTTTTAAATGGAAATGTTTGTATTTTTCAAATTTGCTGCTTTCAGTGCTTCGTTCGATCAAGAGAGAAAGCCGGGCCAACGCGGGTATTTATGTCGCATTTGGTAAAAGTGGATGCATGTATGCAACATGCAAATCGATGACGAAGTTGACCCCAAAACGACAAGAAACGCATTCGATCCGAATTCATTTGGAAAGTTTCCTTCCGAGCCGACAGCCACGAAAACGACGGAAAGGTCAATCCGAAGTTTGATGTCAAGTTCGTTGTGTGTATCTGTTTGCATAAATTTGGCGTATTTTTCTGTAGAAAATTATGCTATTTCTGTGCTGAATGACGACAGTTCGGCGTGTGATAACCTTTTATTCAAATTTTGTATCATCACCGTGATATAGATAACGTGAACCGATACATTGCTGTTATTGAACGCTTGAGGACTTTTTAAGTGGAAAGTCACTTTGGATGTTTTCATACAAGATTGCGAGAGAGTTATCTGAATAATATTTTTTCATATTCGGTCTAAAATATTTTTTATAAACATAAACTGTTCTTCTTAGAAAACAAGTCATAATACTGATATGCGTCGTGCATGCGATTAAATGTATTTCATCATCATTGATTAGAAGCCAGATACTTTTTCTATGAGAAAATTTTCGTTTTTGCATTTATTTGGCTTTTTACGCCTGGTGCTGAGTTATATTGGAATACCTAAGGTATTAAACTTAATTATGTTGCATTCATATAATCTGTCAGTAGTGCCAAAAATACGTGCCGTTATTACACCTCTGTTTAAAAAAGTTAGAAAAAATTAAGGGACATAAGTTTTCTAATGCTTTTTAGACAAATCCAGGTCTTAATGGATAAGCTGAGAGACTTGGATCAGCTCATTAAATTGTGTATCGATATTTGTTGGTGATCAAACTCGTCCATTAATGGACACAATATCATTTTGCACCACGACAATGCAAGACCCCATTCAGCGTGAAATGCCATCAAAAAATTAGGGATTCTAAATGAGAGTTACTATTTCATCTACCTTATTCCTGTGATCCCGCTCCTTCTCCTTTTTCTCCATATTAAAGCATAAAAATGCATCTTTCAGCACGATCAGCTACCTTCGATGATATAAATCATGATCAGAGTAGATACTCATTTTGTCATGGCCACTTGCTGCTTAAAATATTGACGATCTTTCTTGTTGTTAAACTGATAGATCATTTATAACTTCTCATCCAAATATACAATATTTAGAAATACTTCAATGGTGTATTAATGCTTCAGTGTCTTTGCTTTTTCGAATCGCTCTAGTGTGTAAATTTTAAAAATGATGAAAATCAAATATCAATATTTTCATAAACGATTATATATTTTCTATGCTTTTTTTGTATGTTGCGAATTATAACTGCATAAGACGCAAAAGGATCAGACATTTGTATAACAAATCTGTTAACAGAATGCTTGTTGGAAAATGAATTTAGCACCAGTTTTTAACGACGTGTCAAACATTTTTAACAATATTTTGTAAATTTTGCATTTCAATAAATGTTTGCACATTGATTTTATTTCTATGTGCATATGTGCAAAGAAAAACATTCTTATATAAGAATAAATTAAATAACGACCCAAATCTATGATAATAGGTAAACATATTATATGAGTGTCTTAAGGCGTCTTCTCACTTTACAAATTTAAAAAAATCGATTTTTATTTTATTTTAAAATTTGAAAGTACATATCTTCAAAAATGTTAATAAAAATGCTAACTACATTTTTGGACGACCGTTAGGTGACTACCTGAGAGCACCCGGCTGCATACGTATTGTTCAGACTCATGGTGCAAGTACAAGAAAGTGGTGAAAAACAATCAGATAGAAACTTTTAAACATCCCCCTGCTCTAGCTGAGGATGTTCACGAGGTTTTGAAACCAATTTATGAAGATCTTCGGAGGAAATACCCAAAATAACAACGAGTGTTTCAACAGCTGTGTCTGGGCAATTTTTCTGCAACCAAAACTTTAAACGCGTTTATCTCAAAACAAGGTTTTTCGGTGGCTTGTTGATGAAATTTAGAAAACTATCCGACAGATTGTCATGAAATATGAATGACATATTCTTCATAGTTATGGCTATAGCGCATATCATCAAATTTTTGAAATTTTGATTTTAAGTAATTTTTTTTTACAAAAAACTGCAAAAAAAACGCGTTATTTTTTTACTTTTTCGAAAAACGTGCGCCATTTTGTTATTTTTGCGAATATCAAAAATCTGATGATATGCGCTATAGCCATTGATATACTGAATCTAAAACTGTTTTATTTTTTTGTTTCAAATGACCCATCTCGGAGATACCATCAACAAGCCACGAACATAACATTTCTACACGGGTTTTTCAATTCCACTGTTTTATTATAATAATTGTTCAAAAATATAAAAATATTTTTTTTTCATGTACTTAAAAGATGTGTTTATTACATAAGATCCATTTTATCTCATAATTTTTAGCGAAAATCTTCGAAAAAAATCCCGAAAATAGCCTATTTTTGAGGCGCCTAAAGTGAGAAGACGCCTTAAGATGATCTGAACATCAAATCGATCCTATGGAAAAGATTTCTTCTAAGTAGCTGCAAGAAGATGTATAATTCACAAGGCGACTGAGACTTTGAAGGATAGAAAAATACCGGGTCGCCCAAAATCTATTAAGGATACTGAAAATAACTTTATTATATTATCGCTATAAATAAATCATCGTTTTGCAGCTCCTCAGTCGGTCGCAAAATTAAATTAAATCAGAAAATATAATGTATGGGTGTTTAAAATTTACTAGACATTTTCGCTATTGGTTACGTCAAAAACATGTGATGATTGAATCATTGTCTATTTCAGGGATGGCGAATATTTTTATTTATTTATTTAATACTATCTTGCACGAAGGGTAATCAACCATCGTTTATTTGGAAAGATACACTTTTCTACATATCGCGTAATACGTGAAATACGTGGTTTTACTTTAACACGGTACGTAGAATACAGTATGAAAATGTACACGAATGAAGCGATGCTAGATTTGCGCTTTCGATATGATTTACGATAGAAAACGGCTTACGTTTCTCATGTTTCCAATGAAAAAATATATATAATAACTGTATATAATTCTCATAAAATTTGAGTTTTGATTGTGAGCCGCATACAATTTTTTGATGGACATTCATGGAATACAGGCTTAAAATCACAATGCAAATGTTGTTGTGAAGAACAAAATAGACAAAGTATTTATTTTCTGAATAATATAAAGTTTGACTTTCAAATAATCTCTTTAATACGAGATTAATTGTCGAGTGTTAGCAACGAGATAAAGGGCGAACATTTCAATAACACAGCAAGTTCGGCCAAAAAACGACGAGGGCCTCCATCGCTTCATTTACAAAACAATTAAATTCAAGATAAACGCATTAGGCCTGCAGACTTAACGACTTTCAGTTACTTATAAATATTACATAATTCGCATTAAACTTAGTCGAGCCACCGGTAATTCAATAAGGTCAAAGGGGAAGTCCTGAAAATTAAGTGCCACGGGGAAATGAACTTGGGACACTTTGGTGATTAATCACCACAGGGACCAGTCTATTTTTGACCCAAGCTTGGCCACGTACAAATAATTCGGATGATATATGGTATTTTGGGTATGGATGGATTATGGGGCCTTACCTCTCAGGGCTACACAGTGGCAAGGTGCATCCCAAGACAAACATACTTGAGGACTTGAAGCAACTAATTAAATGATGCTATTATATACTTCCTTCTATATGGTTCCTATGATTTAGATGTTGAAATCGTGACTCAAATATATAAATGATACATACATCATATAATGACTGTGTTGAAGCTAATAAAATAAGATAATTTTGTAGTGTATTTCGCTCACTTATTCATAATTAGGGAATCCAATCCCGAGATCCCGGATCCCGGATCCCGGACAGTTTTAGGTACTTAAGAATCCCGGGATTAGAAAACGTAATCCTGAAAATCCCGGGATTGAAATTTTTATCTAACAGAAATCGTACACCTTACCAACACAATGAAGGCTACCAAATCGAGACATTCCCGACGAAATCTGGACGCTTGAAAACAGTGGCGTAATTACTAATTGGCGAACTTAGGCGACGCATAGGAGCAGTGACTGTCTAATCTATGTATACATATATAGCGTACATGTATATTTTTCAAATTGTTATAGTAACCTTTCCCTACCGGTGATGTATTTACTACACCTCGACGAATAATGGGAATATCGATATGAAATATAATAGATACGGGGTTCAAAATTTTGGTATTCCTCTGTAATATAATTACAAATCACATCAAAGTATTATAGTATAAAAGTATTCATCTGCAGCGACGGAAATAAATAATTTGTCGGGAAATCGGGAATTTTGCGATTTTTAGTCTGTGTCTCAGCAGAAGGAAATTTTATCAGTCGCATTTATGATGTTATACAAAAATATGGGCTCACACGGTCATCAACTCGAACTAGCATTTAAATATCTGATGACGATATCTCCAACGAGTATGGAGGCTGAGAGTGCATTTTCAGCAGCAAGTTGCCTGGCTACCAAAATCAGATCCAGACTAAATGACGAAACACTCGATGCTTTAATGTTACTTCGGGCATATTTTCAAAATAATATTTGAATTTTTCAGTGTTTTTTTATCTTTTATTAAATAAATAAAAGTCTTTCGCCTTCAATTTTTATTTTTATTAATATTTAAGTTTGCAAATGATTTGATCTAATTTTAATTACATGGCATTCGAAATCAATTAGGAGAACGTTATAAATTATTCATTGTAAATATCAAGTTGAAATCGGGGTCAATCTATCTATAACTATTAATTGAATATAGAAAAAACATTCATCTCGAAACTATAAAGAGTGCTTTGAGAAAATATAATTGGTGAAGAAGCCACAAGAAAACCATCTGTGAACAAACAAAATACCACACAAAGAAATGAATTGATGAAACCATACAAAAATATTTATTTTGCGCTTAGATTTTTGGTCTCGTTCAGAAATAACAGTATTAATTAAATAGTAGCTATTTTTTTTAGCTCCAATGAATGAATTATTTTTGGAAAAAATAACCAAATTATCATTGTAGAACTAATGGAAAATAATTGATAGCCTCCACAAAATAAAATGGCGCACGTACTTAAACATTTAGCAATAAATGCTATTGTAAAGATGACAGTAACACTTAGCTTTAGCCATCCATTTAGCACGGTGAAGACTAGCAGGTCTCCTAAATGAAATTCTTTTTTCAGGAATTCCTCTCAAGTAAATGATGGAAAGATTCCGTAATTCTTTTAGCAAAATTATCGTAACTGGGATTATGAAAATCCTAATGTTATTCAGGAAAGATGTCTACACACAAAAAATACTGTTTGATGTGCATTTTGGGCAAATGGAATCATTTGGCCATAATGGTATGATCAATGTCAATTTCCCGCAAAACAGTACAAGACAATCATACAACTCGGGAAAAAATTACAAAAAAAAAATATCTAGGCGTCACACCTTTTATATTGTCCCCATTTGATCCCCTTATTCTTTCTGATTTTTCATGAGGATTGTTCGAAGGATTGCGAATCGTTACATGTTTTATTTGGTTTAAATTATTTACAAAATACTTTCATTTTGCAAAATATATTCATAAAAAGACACTCCGTATAAGAAGCGACATAATTATGATAACTGCCTCAATACATATATTATGACTATCGATCTGCGACTTTTTGCATGACTCATTTCATTCATTATTTAGACCCGTTTCTGTTCAGAGAAACCGGTTTTTTTGAACTTATCACTTTGGGACATTTAGACTTGTAGAAAGTAAAGATAGCGGTTCTTTGGGATGCAATATATGTTATTGCGTACAAAATTGGCAATGATAATTATTCATATGTGTTTTCATATATGTTTTGTCCATTTGGAGAATTTTGCTAATATAATTAGCAGTAGTTAACGGAACTAAATGGGTTTTCTCCATATTATGAGACAAGTTCATGCACTTAACTTTTACATCGCTAAATTGCTTCCCACTAGTAATTATCATAAGTATATTATATCATACTATTCTATTATATAGTATGCTTCAAATTTTTAAATAGAATTAATCAAAAGACATATCTGGACAAATCTTTATAAATTGTTAAGAGATGCTGTTTTATCTCTTGGCTATGAAATGGAATCAGATCTTCAAGCTTTGGATATTTTTTAAAGCAATAGTTTTCTGCCATTTGCACCAACTTTTGACTCCAGTCATGATAATATCTTTTTTATTAAATTCCTCAAACTTCTCTACCTTTGGTTCCTTTATTAAGATATTTTGACATTTTTGCTTCGAAAATTCAACCACACATGACCAACTATCGAGCTAAACTTGACTTCGAGCAACTTCGAGCTGACTTCGAGCAACTTTAATTTCGCATACCTACAGTTAGAGATATTTGAGAAAACGATTTTTTGAACGTTGTAAAGGGATTGCCCCCCTTAAAGACTTTATTTTAAGCTTTCTTTAAAAAGTAATAAAAGCCTGTCTATCTGTAATAATTGTCTGTATATCTAAAAAATGTGTGACACTACTTGGATAATGACGACACTCCTGAACAGTACTCAAGGTGTTATATAAACCGATCAAGTTTACAAGTTTTCAATGACTGGAAAATCAAGGGCTTCGTGGCATAAATACATTTTTTGGCGAATCTAAGCTTCACCATACACATTGTATTTATAAACCAAGAAGTACTATGAACGAAGGTATTAAAGCATGGAAAATGTGTTGTAATATGTCAAAAAAGTTATCAATTTCATAAGATCTCGAGGCTTAAATCAGCGACACTTCTCAGCTTTCTTAAGTGAAATAAAATACAGAGGTATGTTGGTTATCTTGCTACAAGACTCTCAGACAGTTCTGGGATTTAAAAGAACAAAATTGTCAGTTTTTATTAACTAAAACTCAAGACACAAGCTTGTTTTCTGATCCAACATGGTTGCAAGATTAATCCTTCATGGTTGATATAACAAAGCACCTATACGATTTAAATTTATCGCTGTAAAGAGAAGGTCAGATCATTACGAACATGTTTGACAAAATGAACCCTTTGAGGATGAATTCGTTGATGCCATAATCGTTATACACAGATTACTTTCTGTCCTAAGACAATCTCGAAATTTGAAATCGAAATCATTATTAGTTGATAAATTTGTGTTAACGATCTATACAATCGTGCGATGTATACGTGGAAGCTCTCCGTCTCTGTCTCCCGAACTGCACTCTGTCTCTGTCTGTCTCCGAGTTCAATGTGCAAGAGCGTTCTTTCTGAAAAGTGGAGGGGGGATCCCAGGCCCTGGGATAGTACTCCTTTATGGGTTAAAGCTTTCAAATGTAAGCTATGTTGGGAATAGCAGTTAAAAAAACAAGTTTAAGTGAAAGTGCATCGTATCAAAAGTATTTATTTTTTTGCTTTGATTTTTTTCAAAAAATAAAGAAGCCGAGCCTAATTGTATGCAAATAGAGGCGATTGAAATTTAAATTTGAAAGCAAAATTCATTGAAGCTGATGTGCCTGAATTTTGCAGATATTTACCAGTCAAATTTGAAAATACACAAAAGTTCGCATTTGAAATAATTTACATGTTTGGAAGTACTTATCGGTGCGAGCAGTTATTTTCACTAATGCAAGAAAATAAGTCTCCAGTTAGATCCAGCATAAATGATGCTCGCCTTGGGTCAGTTTTGAGAGTAATTGTCCCCGAAATAGAAAAGCAGAGAAGCAGAGAAGAGATCCCAAATGTCAAGAAGAAAACATTAAATTGTCCTTTTTTATTTCTAAAAAAAAGTCTGATGCGTAAACTACAGAAGTAGATTTGTAAGATGAACTGATCAAGTTTAATTTGTATTGAAAAATTAGAATATAATTACTTTATATCAGTTATGGTTTAGCGATTAAGGTAGTTCACTTTTGAAGTTTGCTTAATGTAGTTGCATGTCTGGCTTTAATTTCATAGCGTTCCCACAGAAAAACAAATGACAAACGATAAAAATAGTACAGAACTCTTTTGAAACAACCTTATGTTATAGCGTAATAACATATTACTATGGAATACTAATGTGTTAACATCAAGACATTCAATAGCACTATGTTACGTACGTAAAAATATACATCAAGCGACGAACATACAGATGAAAATATAAATTATGTATAGAAACATTTTTGTCTCATAAATATTATCTATTATGGTATAATCGCCGATATTTCAAAAGTTGGTAAACGAGAAAATCAATCAAATGTTAAACAAAGACTCAAGTGCAGCCAAACCACAGCTTACCCACTGATCTAAATTAGTCACCTATACTCGGTACACAGTACGATAATCGATTTTTTCGATCAAATTAGTTTTTGGTACAATTACAACAGGATTTGCTAATCTGAGCACATTGTTCCGAAATCATTGATGGACCCCGATAAACCGATATTGTTTTCGCATACGAAAACATATCGGAGCGAAGGTTGCCAAGGTTGCTCAAAGAAAAACAAGTTCGAAGTTATCAATATAAATAGATGAAAAATAGACAAGCGGGCACTAGATTTAATTAAATTGTGCAAGATTACGATAAAATATTGAAGCACTCGGATGTGCTTTCACGCTGAAGGAAAACGTTGCAGCCATAAGGAGCGTCAACGAGGTCAAGTATTCCCAAGATGTTCATTATCGCCAAGGACACTTCGAGGAACGTGTGGCTACTGAGTATCAATAATTCAGACCCCATTAAAAACTATGAATAGAACAACCAACAAAGGTGACCGTAGGCAAGTTCTGATAAGTGCAATCTGAGGACGTTCGTATTGACGAAAGGCGTCCCATAGGACAGGAAATTTTAATAGTCAATTTAAGCAGCGTCAATTTATTGATCCATATATTAGATTGTAAATTTAATAAAGCCAAAACCCAGCCGGAATATATATTTTTGGATGTGACCCAAATTTGATTTGGCTATTAGGATCATCGCGCAGTTTGATTATCCTAATTGTTAAATATTTTGAGAATTTGAGAGAATTCGTTTAGAATATAAGAAATTGTAATCAAACTTTAGGTCATCCCGAAAGAAATCCATTATTTTTGTATGCTCTAATTTGAATTCAGTTGCGTCCAGACACAACAAAGGAAAACTCTCTGTATTTTTTTCTATTTGTACGGTTCTTTATTATAGTTTGAAACTAATGAAACATATTCGAAATTGTATGCAAGATCGCAAATACCATCAATTAAATTTATGGATCAGTCCTAACGATAAAAATATGTCAATTTTGGCTTAGATGCTTTAAACGGATGACAGAAATTTATAGAATGCCTCAAAAATGTTTGTTAAGCTGCGATCTTCAGTTGAATCAGATCCTTGTCAATCAATTGAAAAATTATCACAGAAACTATCATCTCCAACATTAACCGTACACGTTAATTTAAAACGCATTAATAAAGTGAGCAGGATGGTTATTTGGATGCCACACGAACTGTCCGCGGATAACAAAGCAGACAGACAGATAATGCACGCCCACATAAAGCCAAAATCACTTGTGGAAAAATACTAAACTGAACGAGTAATTTCTACTGCATCGTTCATATTCGCCAAATTAAGCACTTTAAGACAGAAAATATGAAAACGTAGATGAAGTAAAAAATTATTTGAATTCGTATTTTTAGTCGAAACCATCTGGTTTCTATAATAAGGGGATAAAAGCCAGCAGAAATAGTGAGAGAAAGTTCATAATAATTAAGGTGATTATATTTTATACTTACTTGCGTAAAAAAATGAATTAAATAGGCAAATAAAAATGGATTTCTTTTGGAACGACCTAATATATTTTTTTAAAAAAAAACTCTTTTTTTGCATAATGGATAGATAACTGATTCGAATCCAGCTTGCGTTAATTATAATTGTACATTAACATTCATTCCAATTGATCATCTTAAATCAAATGTAAATAGAAATGCAATTTAAAGATGATTTATTATAACTGTCAATCAATATCCCAATTTAATATAATATTTATATAATAAATCATACGTAACATATCATTCGGACTTAAATGATGAATGCAAAAGAACAATGGGATCTCTAATAATCGAGCCGAGATCTGGATAAGTCGCTTCTATTCCATTACGGTTTGACAATGAGATTAGATAATATTTTATTTTCGCCAAAAATGTGGTATTATGCATCGTGTATGTGGTGACTATAGATCCATTGATATTATTACAGTTTAAAGATTTGTTTCTAAAAAAAAAATGGCTACAGATGCAAAAAAACATAAAAATAATTCAGACAATGCTGAAATATACGCATCCATCTTTTTATCGAGCACAAACGCAATTTTTGTACAAAAAAAAAAATTAAGTACACTTAAATCTTTTTTTGTGCGGTAGATGCGTTCCGCAGAAAATCGCACAAAAAAAAGACAGAAAAAGTGAAGATGCGTTCCATGGATTTTAAAAACCGCATAACTTTGAAACAGCTTTATAAAATATATCCAAAATCGAATAAAAAAAGTTAATAAAAAAAACAGAAAAGTATTACGACAGTTAAAAAATAACATTTTTGGTAACATTTAAAAGACCTCAAACGTCAGATATCCACTAGCGAAATACTAATTATATATAATTACAAACTATCATCGCTGTATGATGATTTTCGTAACGATTTTCGATATGACTCAAAATCGCTCTCTTCTTCGGAAGAAATAGTATAACCAGTGTCAATGTCATCATTGCTCTGTGTAGATTTTTCTCTTTTCAACAATATAATTCGCGTTAAATTATAAACGCGTTAAAAGATTTCATTATGGTAGAACAGGCCAAGTTGCCGCGTCTATAAGATAGATATATTCGTAAGTAGTTGGAATTTTAGAAATTCCTTTGGAGAACGTACACTTGGGACTGTTTTTATGCGATTTTGAAGTTATGCGGTTTTAAAAAATAATGGAACCTATCCCTCATTTTTATATAGAGGACACAGCCTTTTTTTATGCGAATGCACATTAAAAAAAATCTAAAATTAACACTAGTGAGAGTTACAACCGTACAAAGTGTGAATGTATAGGGCGATGTGAATATAGGGCAAAATTGTCAGGCTCTTGACAAGAAACTGGCAATTTTAGATTACTTGGAAAATGAACAAAATCCTACCGAGATAAGCAAATATCTGAACCTGGGGGAATCGACGATAAGAGCAATCAAGAAAAATGAAGTCGCCATCAGAAAATCAATCATCAATGGCACAAAATTAAGGTCAAAATTTACATCGCATTCGAGAGATTCTTTATTGGGAAAAACAGAAAAAGCACCTATAATTTGAATTGAAGATTTATCTCAAAAACGATTTCCAATATGTGGATATTTAATTAAGAAAAAATTTCTTCTGTGTCATGAACTTAAAAAATAAAAAGCAAGCAGAATTCAAATTTCAATACAAACTTAACTTTTCCATTACCGTGCTAAAAGAACACTCGCGCACTATCATGATATGTATTTTGTACACAGTATGAAATTCTGAACCTATCTATTATATTTCTTCTCGATATTCTCATTATTAGAGTCGTAGTCTCAAAAAAGACAATTTCAACAGAGAAGGATGATGTAATTTTATTATATTTTTATTTATATGATTTTTTATAAAACTTTTTTATGCGATTTTTGGTACATTCTATTACATTGATTTGAAGTTATGTGGTTTTTAAAAATAATTGAACCTATCCCTCAGTTTTCTATATAGTTCAAGACTTTTTTTATGCGATTTTTTTATATGCGACACCCTGTGGAACGTATCTATCGCATAAAAATAGACCTAAGTGTATTTTTAAAAATCAAAACATGGGAAAAATACAAAAAAATTAAATCATTTTTTTCAAAAATCTAAACTGGAATAAAGAGCGTGGTCGTATTTCAGCGATAGCAGATCCAATATGATTTACACAATAATTTATTATAATATATAAATAATTATAATTTTTTTTTAAATTTTGGTTAGTTTTGATGATTTATTTCCTAAAAAAAAAGGGGAAAAAATTCTTTACAAAAAACGCATAACTTCGAAATTGCCCAAAAAATGTCGCCCCAAAAGAGGTTTGAGTTTAATATATTTATGAATATAATTTAAAATTGAATTTTGCTGTGATAATGATATGATAAATGCAACCTGTTTAAATTATATTCTTACGAAATTTTTCCAGATGTGTTCCATATTTTTCAAATAAAATATGGTCGCATAACTGGCTACATCAACAAAATACAATTTATCTTATCTGACCTAAATTGCAAAAAATATTTTTAATCTAAATTACAATCTGTAAACACAATATCATATCCAGAAACAATTAAAAAAATATTTTTCATGTATGTATACAATTATATCTCTTAATGTAAAAATATCATCTGAATTATCTCGTTGGTAACCATTTATTTTGATTTTTTTTTCTTATTAAATGACTATCGATTTCTTAAAATTTTTATTAAACAATTATATTTTAATCATTTTATATCGCCAAATGTCAATATCAAAAATCTTATCTATTGACTGCTTGGTTAAGTGGATCTAAACTATTTAATGATAGATATTATCCAACTCATAGCAAAAATGAAAGTCAATGGCTACAGTCGCGAATTGGACAAAAAATGCACATCAAATGTGTCCACATTTACCCGAATTCATAGTCATTCTACTTGACCCTAATTACATTTGACATTATTAAGCCAAAATTATTTCACATCTCGACTTTTTTCAGCCATGAAACCACAGCATAGTAACATAACAAATTAATCGTAATGGATATAAGCGTTATTGCGTCATATCAATGAAATTATATCAGCCAATAATTTATTTAGTACAGCCATATAACATTTACATGGATGTACGTGTAGTTTGTATCGACCTTACTGAAAATTTAACGGTCAATCAAATGTTAAATTAATCGTCACGAAAATAGATTGTCCATTACGATATTTACGAAAGATTAATCAGCGACGAGGAACGATACAAAACTATTTGTATTTTTTTTTATAAATATACACTTGAATTAAGTATGATGCTGTTCTGTTAAAAGCACTTGAATCAACCGGATTGGCATATTTTTTGCGCAATTACGATGTATGCTTTGGGCAAAACTAAAAAAGGAAGGTTTGATTTAATATTGAGCGTTGTGTTATTGTAAAGATTTTTTTATTAATTCTTAGTTGGAAATTTTAACAGTGTAAAGTTTACATCCAAAAATCATAAGCAAATCATACATGCAAATTTGCAAATTGATGATTATATAAATAGATATTAGTACAGTCGAACTCGCTTATAGCGAGCATTAATCTGATACAAATTGATTATAATAATAAATAAGTCTTATTTTTTTATTATTTACATATTTAAAAATCAAAAGGCAAAATTTATGCCAAATGTTGATATGATAGCTCGTTATAATTGTGAAATATTTAGATCGAAAATTTTAATCGTGATTTAGTAATAGCCGTGCTTGTAATTATTTAGAACATTGAAGGTAGCCGTACTATAAATGTATTGATGGAATCAAATGCATCATCGTTTTTCATGTATGAAATATAGCGTTGACCTCTAATTTCTTTAATGCATTCATATGAGTGTAAGGTGGGAAAAAATCAATACCTAAACGAGAATTCTTAGAATACTTGAACAATTTATTCGCTAAAATATGCATGATGAGTAAACAAGACTAATATGAAAAAGTACAATGCTCGTAATTACAAAAACGTATTTTTGTGTATGACACGAGAAGTATGGTGTACTTTTGTATATGAAAGGTGTTTTCAATCCATTGTTCTATTTTATAACAAATCGATTTCCAAGCAAGATTCAAAAGAAGCTTCGACGAAGCCATCCGATTCGATACTTCATCAGCGATTTCATCAACAAGTTCATAAGATATTATAAACTATTTATTGCACTACAGAATTGATTGTTATTTATATTCAAGTCTGAGGCCCCCAGCAAAGCATCATAAATAGCAGCATTCAATTGGCATTTCCAAGAAAGCATTGCTTTGAAAATCAATGAGGTTGAAAATCCGGGTCTCGAGATTATACGTATGAAATAAGCGGCATATAAAGTCGGATATTACGGTATAACCGGCGAGGTGAACGTTCCTTTGAAATGAGATCAAACTGTTTCATGCGAGAACCAGACTTTAAAGTCTGGGCTCTGTAAAACCGTTGGAAATACGTTGGTAAACTTTCATATGTCTCGACGGACGTCTGGGGCTTATGTTAGACGCTTTATGAGCCGGATCACCAAACTAGACACTTGCATGCTCCTCCAGACCAAGTGTTATCGATTTTAAACCCCAGCACTTAGACAGTTCCCGGTAGTATTGGAAAATATTTATAATTTATGAATTCGAACTTATTACATTCGTTCCCAAACTGTCTATAATGTCTTTTTGTACAATATGAGCGGAGAGTGCTTAAAGTGGTGAAAATCATGACCTAAGAAGGTCCTTATTTTATAATATTTACTCGCGGCTCCAAAATGATTTGATTTGTCCATTATATTTTGCATGTTTTCATTCTTACAAGGCAAAGGTGTTAAACTCATGGCCCAGTTAAAAAAATCTCAGCAATCATCTCTTTATTTCGAAACACAGTTACAGAAAGAGTAACTGATTTTACCGTCAATGTAAGTGATCAGATTAAAGTAAAATTATATAGTTTCCGAGAATTTTCCATTGACTGTGACGAGAATATGGATGATCGGGTATGGATGGGGGCGTAGCTCAATTAATTGCCTTTGTTCGAGTTTCAAACGGGTTTCAAAAAATATGAGGAATTATTAGAACCAGTACCGATGCGTGATACTACTAAAGGACAAGATATATTTTATTTTGTCTATGAACTTCTACAAAAATCTCTGTCAAAACTAACTTTTGCAGCTACATATGGCATTCTTTCAATGGCCGGAAAAAGCAAGGGCTTTATGGTATTCATTGGTTATCCTGCTCCAAAATTCTTAAGCAATTCGAAGGTTCAAAAAGAGAAATATGACAGTTTTAATAGCTAAAAATCTAAACACAAGCTCGTTTTTTGATCCAACATGATTGCAAGATTTATCTTTCACCGTTGATATAACAAAACACTTTTACGATTTAAATTTAACTCTATAAGGAAAAGATCAGATTTTTACGAACACAATTGATTTTGATTCTATGGAAGTAAAATTTAAATAATTTAAATTGGAAGCAGATATTTTCATTTATGAAAGGAAATCTCAGATCCAGAATTAATGAAGCTCAGCCTGGGTCAGTTTTAAAAGTAACCACTGCTAGCAATATTTCCCCCAAAGTTGGAAATATAGAAGCAGAGAAGAAATGCCAGGAAGAAAACATTAAATTTATGTATGTGTATGTTTCGGAATATTTTAAGTTTTTCTTGCGGCTCATATAACTGTAAACTTTATTATATTTTGGCCCATGTTAATCTTTGAGTTTGACACTCCTCTTATAGGGAATTTTTATATATTTAAGCTTTGCATTAGCAATTCAAAGGTCATATGGCAAGGTTACTGCTAATATTGCTTATGGCTAATATTTTGAATGAATAACATTAATGTGTCCATTATTCAGATAATTTGCCTCGTGTCAAATTTATATCACACATATTTGTTTCAACTAATCCCTTCCCAAATATATAGTGGCAGTGATATTATTTATGCAATTATTCTTACGCGCTGATTCTTTCTCATGTTGTTTTTTTTTATATATTGTAAGTAAACTAAACGGCAATCTATCGCGATTATGTTGTTACTAACATTTATGAAAAAAAATCGACACCTGTGAATAAATAACTCCCGTGCGACAACTTTAGCCACGTCTACCAAAGTCCTAGCCATCTTTTACTGTAAGTGGAAGACGTTTATTTAACAATAATTAACATAATCTACCTGTAGACAAAAAAGCAGCTTTATATAACATATTTAATATATTTTTGGCACGTAAAATAAAATAGAAACTTCATGAAATATAAACCGATTTGATGAAACTATTATACACAAAATAGAATAAATGCAGACACAAAACAAAACGTACTGTCACAAGTAGGGAATCCAATCCAATAAAAATACAATTAAAAAATAGATAAATAAAACACTAAAAAAATTCAAATATTATTTTGAAAATATGCCCGAAGTAACATTAAAGCATCGAGTTTTTCGTCATTTAGTCTGGATCTGATTTTGGTAGCCAGGCAACTTGCTGCTGAAAATGCATGCTCAGCCTCCAAAACCTACTAAGACACGGACTAAAACTCGTAAAATTCCCGATTTCCCAAGCAAATAATTTATTTCCGTCGCTGCAAATGAATACTAATATACTATAATATTTTGATGTGATTCGTAATTATATTACGGAAGAATACAAAAATTCTGAACCCCGTATCTGTTATATTTCATATCGATATTCCCATTATTAGAGTCGAGGTGTAGTAAATACATCACCGGTAGAGAAAGGTTAATATAACAATTTGAAAAACATATATGTATACATAGATTAGACAGCTACTGCCCCTAGGCGTCGCCTAAGCACGCCAATTAGTAGTTGCGCCACTGTTTCCAAGCGTCCAGATTTCGGCGGGATTGTTTCGATTTAATAGCCTTTGTGCTGGTGAGGTGTACGATTTCTGTTAGATAAAAATTTCAATCCCGAATTTTTCGGGTTTATGTTTACTAATCCCGGGATTCTTAAGCAAATAAAACTGTCCGGGATCCCGGGATTGGATTCCCTAGTCACAAGTTGCTGTTCGTAGCTCGACGTCTATATATCGCCTCGCCGCACTTTTGATGAAAATGTCGCAAATATATAAAGATATAATGCGTAGTTTTATATTTTTATGAGAAGATATTATCAATAATGATGATTATAATTCAAAAATACTTTCCACGAAAAATGTTAAGTAATTTTAAAAATCGCAAAGGGTTTAATGAATATCATATGTTTTATTCAACGGTATTCGGATTAATAAGAAAACAAACACCAACGGAACTTATAAATATTATTAACGATCAGGGTAAAACTAAGTCGACTATGCGATATAAAATGGTGTTTATTAAAGCTAATAAAATTCCAAATTTGTTTGGAAAATGTTCATCCCTTCTAGGAAATTACATTAAATATTGATAAGTACCATGTCAATAAATCAAAGTGATTTTACACATATTGGGAGTCGTCTTATATTGAAATTGTTTAATATCTTTTTTATTAAAGGTCACCTTTATGTCAAATATTTGATTTGGATTTATTTTCACACGAGCAAAATATTTTATTATTTTTATATGCAAATAATTGATATTATTATATAGCTCATTTGACTTTTGAGCTTTGGCTAATGATCAAAATTTGGTATGATGCCATTTAAGAAATCTTTGGATCTAATTTTTTTCTTAAATGTGTGTAAAAAAGCATCCTTGAACCAATTTTTTTTTTGTGATTAGACTGTGTGAAAGTTGTTGGAATGATTCGAACAATATGCGATTGCAGTTGTACGAAATTAGATGGATGTTTTAAAACAAGCGAGTGAATGACCTAAAATTTGTTTATGGCCGTTTAAGATCTTTATATTTGCTATGAATTTGCGATTCATAGCGAAAAAAAATGGTTGAGAAGCCCCTGGGCTGAAATCGCATTTTTAAATTGATCTAATCTGATGAAGATAAAAAGGCACAATATCATATAAGGTCTATGAACTCTCTGCCAGTTTCCAATAATCTTTTGTTCCTCGTACAAAAGCCCTGACTGAAACAAAGAATTTTTCCCATGCTATTTTTTTATTCAGGGGAAAATTTGTATTTTATGTATAAAACGAAGTACAAAATAATAGTTAAAAGGTATTTGAATGTTTTAAGAATATTTGTTAATGAGTTGTTTTTAAATAAATTAACAATGAGGGATGCAAAAATTGAAAAATTTCATTTGTAGAGAAAAATTTTCAATTGAATATAAATTTATTTTGATGAGATAACGTATCTATGAATATGATCGATTGATAAAATACGCTGCACATTCTTATCTCTATTGATTTCTTTTAAATTTAATTATAATAAATATGATTTTTGTGCTATAAATGACATGTCAAATTCGCCTAATTTTTCGCTTAATAAAACTATCCATCCAAATCTAATAAATTGAAAATTTCCACATCGATTAGATAATAAACGAATCGCAAATTTTCCGCAAAACACGCCGATTCCCCAATAAAACCTCAATGCAAATCCAAACGTTTTATTTGTTTACATCAGCGCCTGCTGAAAATGGATGCTTCAGCGAAATTTTCCAAGTACGCATTTTCATCTATCGCCGTTGTTAACGACGCCGTATGTCCGATCTATGCTCGATTCACACTTCGGTAGTCAATATTTATAAAAACTTAACTCACCTCGTCAATATGCGATGCTATTTCAGTCACAAAAAAGTCACTAAAATGAACGACGTCATCACCGTCCCGTTCGTATGTAAACATTAGACTGGAACCCTTCTGACATTTGAGTATAAATAAAAAACACTGGATTCGGGAAACTAATGCGACAACTGGCGACATCTAGCAGACACTTTTGAAAATATTTAATTATCATAGATCTGAACCATAATTTGAAAGATATTGTTGAAAAAAAATCACTCGGCTATTGATGAACAATTTTCATGATTTCAGAATACAAATTTACTCTTTTGCGAAAGCATTTTATCTTGAAATTTAGGGGCAGCCAAGTGTCTTTTATGCAGTATATATGTCCAGCAAAAAAAATTATAATACGGGAGGCAGTAACTGAAATTTTGTACCCATTTCTATAAAGCTTTTAACGTTGCTAAAATTAGTAACAATTTTTGAAACCTGAATAATTGGAAACAATATTTTGTTGAATTTATTGTTTCACCCTGCTGAAGTAGCTCATAATAAACTACCCCCTTTCAGTCTCACCAAATGCATAGCAAAACTTTTTTTGGATGTAGGCAAGGTTTAGCTACAAAGCTTCTGTACCCTTGGTTCAAGACCGTTTACGTTGGATATTCTCATAGAGTATCCAACTTTCATCTTCAGTGACAAGTCTCTTAAAAAAAGGTTGGTTATTATATCGTTGGAGAAGAAGGTCGCATGTTGAAATACGCTGAAGTTTATTTGAGTCAGTCAGTTCATGACGAAGCCACACATCTGAACGATTGATGTAGCTCAATTTTGTCAGATTATTATGGACGGATATTCGTGGAATTTTTAACTTGTACAGTATCTCAGATAATTCTACACAATTTAAATTTTTATTGGAAAGCAGTTTGGCTTGAATGTGTTACAGATGGCAAAATAATAAAAACTTCGAAATTGTCAGCTGAAATCATTACTTTGGCAAATCAACTTGGAGAAGGCTTTGATTTTTTTTTTAAATGATATCTATAAATTGCTTGAGTATACTCCCTTGAATGACGATGATGTTATTAGTTTGATGTTATATGGCAGCAATACGCAAGCTAGTCAACTTTGCAATAAATTATAAAATCAAATTCTGAATGAGCTTTCCAATTCCAATGTGAGCTTAAGAATTGCACGTCTCCGTATCACGAACTGCATAAAAAAATAATGGTTAAATCATCGCATTTTTTTTGTGCGATTCTTGGTACATTATATCACATTAATTTGTAGTTATGCGGTTTTTAAGAGTACAAAGATAAAAAATCATTATTTGATGTTGCAAAAATTTATTATACACTGGACATCTTATATAAATAATTTACATCACGTTGAAGTTAAGATCAGTTTTAATATTTGTGTTATGAGTATTAATTAAAAAAAATATATAAAATTGACATTTCATCGATAAAGTGTTTACTGCGCAAATAGTCACTTTTACAAAGTCAAATAGTCTATTAAATAAAGTAGTTTTCATAGTTCTCTCACGTTTACATAGTTATATTGTCCAAGCGAATTGTGTATAGAAACGACATGATTACATTCAAATTCGACATATTTCACATTCAGTACAAAAGTTTAAATACTGCATCCATTTAATTCATAAAAAATATACAATTTCAAACCTTTAAAAAATCGTCTATTTCCTTCCGAGAAGTATTAAAGGTGGGATTTCCGTCATTCATTATTGTTTTAATAATTTTATAAAATATACATATGTAAAATTATTGATATTCAATAATAAATCGATCTTGTAAATATCTAAACTCTCCTATACATACAAAAATATTTGAAATATTGACTAATAAAAGATAATATAAAACGTATTTTGATAATACAAACGAATGAAGGGCCGCGTAATGAATGCTCGTTTTTATAATAGTTATCTATCAATTTTATATTAAAATATTTTCCATCGTGATCGTGACTAGTTAAACTGAAAATTAATAAAATATGTACATATAATGAGGATGTTGATATCTTACTAGACTAATTCGGAAGTTTGAGCATTTACAAGTGGGAAAAAATATGAGTTATACATACATCTTATCCGATAACTGCCAGGCGTAACATGGATATCGCAGTATTTAAAAAATAATTCGGTTTGATAAAAGGATATTTTATTGAATTGTGCATTTTCCTTTTTAAGCATCGGTTACGTTCTATATACGTTAAGCTAATAATGGTTTATTTAATGATTTAATGACATTGATTAATTGTAGCGATATTTCACCATTATATATTAATGGGGATTATAAAAAGTACATACAGTGCAAAAATTTAATACGGTAGAATTGTGTGAGCCGAGTGCGTAAATGCAGATTTATGATTGCAAACGCGTTAAACTTTTGCACTATTTGTAGATATGTTAGATTTTGAAAATATGGATTGTTTATAAAAACAAATTCTGTGAACATTGACTACGAAACAAAACATCAAATAGAAATCTTGATAACACACATTCATAATATAAACAGATCACCTACAAATATATCTACAATATTACATAATTATTTTCATATTAGCATAAATACACAATTTGCTAAAAATTATTTTTCGCACAAATCAGCTTATTGGTCGTTTCAGGTCTACGTAGCTAAAATGTCGAAATTTTTTAAATAAAATATTAAAACGCAAGAAATATATGTTAGAAAAAAATAACATCGATAATGTATTATTCACATAAAATTTTAATAAACTCATAGTTTAGTTTAAAAAAAAAATAAATAGCAGTGGAATACCTAAAAGTAAAAAGCTGCACAATTAAAAATGCAGGTATTCAAAGAATTAGTAAATCATAAAAATTAAATAACAAAATTTACGGGAATGTATCAAAGGAAAATAGGGAAACATTTCAAATTAAATAAAATCTATGTTAGTATATGTTCTAAATAAAAAAATATTTTGATTTAAATTTTGGAAGTATGCAATCCATTTAAGATTTAGATGAAAGTCGCAAAGGTATAAGGATACTCTTTAATGAAAACGTCGTATAAAATAGTGGGAAGGCATTGAAACGTTAAAATAAAGATTTAATAAAAAGGCACCGAAATGACCTCGTACAATTCCATAATATATGAAGTTCAGTAATAGTGAAAGACTTAATAAATATTCAATATACATATTCATATATGAAGGAAAATTCAATAAAATAATTCCTCTTTACATATCATAATAATAATATTTTGTAATATATCACGAATATCAATTGAAAATTTTGAAACTATGAATGTTACAAATTGGTCAGAAAAAATATATAATTCAATTTCAAAATACGATTTAAAAAATGTCCTAATCTCTACTGTGAAAGAACTCAGTCATACTTATACGGTATTGAAATTAGCAAATCGACCACGCGTACGTTTGTCGTAATTCTCATCGCTATTCTTTTTTACCCCACCAAAGAATACACAATTAATATATATTTATAGATAAAACACATGCCGTAGATAAAAACAATAAAACGCTCAGACTTTTCAATATAAACATATGTCTGAATTTCAACAAAAAATTTGTACATATAAAAAGGCACCCGAAAAGATCAATCGAAGATATGTATAAACATTTTAGCCAAGCAATATTGATTTTACAAATTAAAAATAAACGCGTTATAAAATCTGCTACTTGATATGCCTACAGAATCACAATATTTTGTATGAAATTTATCGATACAATCCAAGCGATATAAGTATGAATAAGTTCTCTCAGAATAAAAAAAAAAATTACATAGAATTTAGTTCAAACAGTTATATATTTGTGCTGCGCAAGTGCTAATAAATTCACTTTATTCGTGTGCAAATAAATATTTCGAATCGATACAAAAGGTTTACAAATTTCAAATTATTTATTAAAAATGATCCCTCACGAGCCCACACATGACCTTGTTACAATTATAATTTCTTAAGGCACTTCATTAAAGTAATGAAAATCGATAAAAAGCATATAAAAGCGGATAAGGATGAAAACACTCCAAGGAACGTTAGCGATAAAGAGTACGAAAAATCTTATTGTGCAAAAACGTTTAAAACAATCAGAATGTAAATCAAATGTATGCATTTTTTCATATAATAACACACGATTACGATATATAATATTTTACAACGCGAAACGGAGAAAAATTATCATCAGGGAGTCGTACGGATAGGAACTTTAATAATACAATACCGTTTTAAAGCTATCAGGTAAAATGAAAATAAATTACTGCCTTCGTAATACAAACGAATATGAAACATTTACATATATACATAGGTACATATGGATACAAACGAGCTTTCCGTCGTGAAAACGTGCGTCACAATGCCAACTTCGTTACGACTGAAATACGCCAAATCAAACATCAAGCAATCATAATTTATTCTAGAGGGCAGATGAATATTTTTAAATAGGAATTTAAAATGGAAAAGCTTATGAGCAAGCATCAGGTAAATTTAACTATTTACGCCTAATTTATACTAATAAACATACCTACAGGTTCATTACGCTCTGAATGCAACGAGTAAGTATTAGATGTTTTAATCGAACACAAACACTCTCTTCATTTTCACATTTATAAGATCAAACCATTAGATAAAAACACACGAAACAAACTTGTATATCAAGCATAGAAAAGTGTATCAATTTTCACCTTTATATTACTTTTAGAATTATATAGAAACCCCAAACTATAAAATAATCCGGTATAAAGATAAAACGATTGTAAAAAAATTAAGTATACGCGTTATTATTTTTAGAGTAAAATTGAATTAGATACATGATTCAGATAGGGCGAAACTAATGTATCATTAATATTTTCAGGTCATTTAAATCATATTTAAATGGCAAATGCTTTTCAATATTCCATTGAATTTGTCATAAATTACAAATATAATATCAACGATAATTAACACACTCAGTTTTATGATAAAACACTGGAATAATAAATAAAGCATAAAAGGAAAATAAACGTCGAAAGATTAATTTCCCAAATGGGATGTTATTTATGAAATTTCTAATGAGTTTATTTATATTTACGTTTGAAAATTTTAAGACTTTCAATATAAATTCAAGTCGAGAGAATACAATTTGAGGAAGGATCAATATTTCTCCAGTAAAAGGAAAATTGAGAGCTAATACTGCAAGAATATTGCTTACAAATATTATACAAAAATTGTATCAATACACTATTATAGAAAAAGCGTCAATATCAAAATATGTCATAGAAATTTAAATTGCATAAGATTAATCAATATCTCGAGTAAAAGTTTGGCTCTGATGACTCTTTTACCATTCAGTCTGGACATATAATAAACTATATATATATATATTATATATATATATATATATATATATACATACATACGTATTTTATATAATTAATTTGAATCCATATATGAAGATATAAAGTATATAAATCAATATACATATATTTATAATACAGATGACATTAAATCTACACATAAAAATCAGACTAATTCATATATATATATATACTATATTAAATTTTGTTTAAAAAAAGGCATACATGGTACACATTTTACTCAAATTCAAATAATTTTCATTTAAAGGTTAACGTCTCCTTCGGGTTTCTTCCGCAGCAACAAGAGCACATTCATATTATCTTTACCCTTAACGTAAACATTACCCCTATGTTCAAATTCAAATTTCTTCTCTAATATTGGAATGCAAGCTTCACCGACTTGAATTCTGCCGTTGACCCCGGTCGAATCCATCCGACTCGCAATATTAACGGCGTCTCCCCATATATCGTAAAAGAGCTTCGACGTCCCGATAACGCCGGCGGTCACGTCGCCGAAGTTATACCCCACCCTCAATATAAGATTGAACTCCAAAAGATCCCGGTTGAATTCGTAGACCACCCGCTGCATGGCGAGGGCGAAATCCATCAAGCTGTACAGGTGAGCGTACGGATCGGAGCTCTCCTGGCGGATCTGAGGATTAAGGCCACTTGCTGCCATAAAGGTGCTTCCGATCGTCTTGATCTTATCGACGGCTTGAAACTCGGGATGGTCCAACAGCTCGTCGAAATCGCCGATCAATTCGTTCAAAACGCGTAAATATTCCTTTCCGCCCAAATAGGATTCGTCGTACATTTCGGTGAAATTAACGATGGAAGCGAATATGATCCCGACGTTTTTGTGATTTTCGGAATATTTTGCAGTGTCTTTTAATTGGTCTGCCACGTGTCGGGGAATAATATTATGTAAAAGCCAATCGGCTTGATTCCGCATGTTTTGTACGCGAATTTTATCTTTATTTGCAACAATATTACCGTAATAACTCAATCTATAGCTAATTTCAATCTCTCTATTTAAAAACCATATGAGAACAACCATAAGAATCATATCGAAATAAATTTCATCGGTGTATAGACTTTTTGTTGATTTTTGATGAGTAGTTGAATTCATCGCCGATATTTGATTGTAATACGATACAATGTCATTTTTATATTCTAAATTGACCGATGTATTTTGAAAATTATCATTCAAGTATTCAGTATTATTAAGCTGTGGGAAATTTGATATAATATTTTTATCCGTTTCATTATTTAAATTTAAAAGACTAGAATTAATAAATGAGTTTTGTAATGTCTCATTGCCGTTATAAGCAAATATACTAGGATTTAGCAATATCATAGTTTGCAATAAAGAATTTTGAAGACTGTATTGCTTGGCGTGAGTAAATTGTTCTTCGACACTAGGTAAATTCACTTTATAAGGACAATATAAAACGACTAACATTACGAAGATGGCTGCTGTTATAGTAACGAGAAAATTTTTTACCCACATATTGATTTGAGTAAAATTGCAATAATGTATAAGACTAATACACAATAAATACACATAGTACGTGTGATTTCCGCTTACAATTTTAAATGTCGAACTACTACATGAAAAATTGATAAGTACAGATATAATAGGCAAACTTATTAAAATTGCACCGCAAACATGCCAAGGATACCAATTCGATATATAATATAGCGATCTCTCCAAACGCGATTGTTTATTTTCTATTGATATTGGCAAGAGTAATCTCGATAATGTCCAATGTTTATGAAAACAGTAAGCCATAGCCGACAATTGCAAAAATATAAAAACAATAAATGTCGCAATCCAACTGGCAGTGGGCTCATACAATATAAACAATGACGCCGAAATAATTATAAAAATAACAGCCGAAATAATCACATCCAAATACATATTAAAATGTGAACTGGCAAGAGTCGGCGTACAATCAATTTCTTTTTCACTATTCCGATGAGCGGTGTTTCTATATTCCTTTTCCATGTCTTGATTTTTGAAAAACAGCGTAAATGGATACAACGGCGGTTTAACAAAATAGCTGGATCTAGATTCCGCATTCGCTTGTACACACTTTATAAGGACCAAGTCAGATTGTTTTCTTAACTGATCGTAATTGTAAGGCTGCGAATTAGCTGCTAACGAAGGCCTCGCCAAACTAGATTGACTCGACGTATAATAGCCTGAGACTCGTCGATGAAGATCTTGCGACGCTCCCAATGCCGTTTGACTAACTATATAAATCTACAAATTAAAAGCATTTTATAAACCCGATACGCTGATCAAAAATATGCTAATATGAATATCGAAATTAATTACCTGTTGTTGAATACTTGATCGTCGACTATTACTTCTGATCCCCGAGTCTTTACGACTATTAACCGAAGGACACAAACTTATTTGATCCTCTGCGCTTATGAGCCGTAATGGCACGTTTATAGCATGCCCCGGTAAATCATGTATTTGACCGATGGTTGAGCTTCGGGCGCGGCCGCTTTGAGGACCTTGAAACTGATTAATTTTGTTAAAATCATCGTTTAATTAGCGAATAAACCAAATGGAATATATTTTAAGATCGCCTACCTCGCAATTACTAGTTCGCCCGTATTGAGATCTATAGCTGCTGCTTCTGGCGAATCTCGATACATCGCTACGAGATTGACTAATATAAGATTTAATATCGAGCATATCACTATCGTACGTCGACACAGCTGAGTTTCTTTGGGAAAAGTGGTCAACGGATAGCTTGTTGGAATTAATAGTAGGGATATTAATCGAAACGTTTGTATCGACCGTTTCGATTACAATAGGAACTTGTTGATATCCGTTAGACGATGAAATAGCTGCATCTATATTTCCATTATCGCCGTTCAAATCGTCTCTTCGACCGCCCAGATCATCAATTTTTACATTCTCGGTGGATAAACCAGTTTTGCGTAAAAATTTTGGCACCTTCCAGTTCTTCAATTTGTTGGTGTATTTACCATAGCTGCCTGAAAGAGATACAATAATTGAATCATTAAATAAATCAATAGATATAAAAAAAAACTAATGGGGCATATCCCTTTTGAATATCTCGGGGAGTACTAATGCGATTTCAGACCGGACAGGTCCATTGTGGACAAATTATTTGATGTGAGAATATTCTCGCAAAAAATGTGGGAATAGTTTTGATTTCCACAACATATTTATAGACTTTTACAAGGTATACGACAGCATCAACCTGGAAAAACTTTGGAGGACCATGTTGGTGATGGAAATTCCGAGTAGGCTGATGAGTCTGTCAAGGATGTGTGAGTCCGGATCTGTTAGTATAGTTCGCTCCAACGGTGCCATGTCGGAGCCTTTTGAGATAATGACGGGAGTCAGACAGGGGGTTGCCGTCTCCCCATTACTTTTTAATATTGCGTTGAAGGCATATATGCGGTGAAGGGACACGCAGATCCATGGAAGAATAATGCAATGCATTTGGCCTTTGCTGACGACATCGACGTCATGGATAAATCGATCTTGGAAGCTTTGGCGGCACTTATGTCAATTGACATAAGTGCCGCCAAAGGAACTGCTGCTAGTTTTGGCATGAAAATTAACTATGATAAATCGAAATATACGATGAATATTGACACCTCCGGGACGAAACCTTTGACTCCAAAGTCATGGCGTCAATAACAAGCTTCGTTAGAACCCGCCATCTCCAGTGGGCAGGCTATGTGGCACAGATGCTTACTAATAGAGTCCCTCGAACCATTTTGGATTCGGGGCCGAATAGCAATAGACCCGTCGAAAGATCTCAGTTACGCTGGGCTGATCAGGTCAATAAAGACGCCGCACATCTGGGTCTGGGAAATTGGAGTGAAGAGGCCCCAGGACAGATGAAAATGGCGGCAAGCGTTGTCGGTGGCCAGGGCTCTCTTATAGGGCTGAAGGAGCCACCCAAAGTAAGTAATATTAGGGGGACCTATAAGCACTAATTATTAATTTTAATTTTAATTATTGCTAAGCCATAAGCACTAATATGCTCAGATAAGTTAAAATAAGAAAATATTAAGTTACGTAAAATAACACAACAGAATAATTTGCATGTAATTTAGTTTACATTATTATAAAACAATAATTTCAATGATTAAATATATGAATGATGTAGTTGTTTGTTGTGACTCAATCTTTAAATTCATTTCAATTAGTTCATTTGGATTAAAAAACCGTTCCGTCTCATTAGAGCATTAAAAATTAAGCCATTGTAATCTTGAAAAAACAATGATACCTGTCGATGTGGGACTTTTCGATGATTCATCACTTGTTTGCTTGGAGTTTGATTTGTCATCTTCGTGGTCTGAATCAAGAATACTTGGGAGCGAATTGGCTTTCATTTTCATGTTGAACGAATTCGGCGATAAATGATTTGGATTAAATGCTGGTGGTATAAGAATATGAGAGAAATCCGATTGTTTGTGAGTAGAAATTGGCGCAGATAGCACGTTGCAGTCGGGAGAAAGAGTATGAGATAATGTATCGCAAGTATGTGGCGGAGAAATAATTAATTTTAATGGAATGGAATTTGCCGTATTTGAAATGCTTATATTTCCATTACTGGAATAATCGGGATGACGTCCTTCTATAAAATATGTCTTATGACCTGGAAAATAAAAGCAATAAAAGCATGAGTATTTGAATTGAAAGAATATCTGTAAATGTAAGCATGAAAATATACTCACCGAAAACATCGTCACCTTCTTCGAGAATGTAATCAGTTAGAAATCGACTAGTCTCTTCAGAAATATGAACTCGACCGGGCATTCCAGTTGATTCCATTTTATTCGCTAAAGTAACATCGTTACTCCAAACGTCAAATTTGAACCGTTTTGTACCGACGATACCGCATAATACAGTACCAGTATGAACTCCCACGCGCATATTGACATCTTCGCCTCTTTGTTCGTCAAAACATTTTATTGCTGATATCATACCTGCGATTAAATGAAATATTGAAAATTGTAATATATAAATCCGCTCAAAAAACAATTTTTTAAATCAGGCAAATACATTACCTAATCCCATTTCAACGCAGCATTTCGCATGATCGTCCCGAGGCTCTGGACATCCGGATACACAATAATAGCAATCACCCAGTGTAGATATTTTTTCGCAATTATTTTGTTCACAAAGATCGTCAAATCTTTCAAACAGATCATTTAAAATATTTACTAGCTCCTCTGCAGTTTTGTTGCTGGACATTCGTGTGAATCCCACTATATCAGCGAAGAGTATACTGACATTTTCCATACAATGCATATTGAATGGTCTGAATAACGATTTTAAATCCGAAGCTCCAGGATTTGAGTTTCGAGGATACAAGCTATTATTTCTTTTAAGACTGGTTTCCGATTCTATGCCCGTTTCTGACATAAGCCAATCTGCTACTTTAGGCGGCATAACCGAATGTATCATTTTTTCTTTTAAAATCTTCTCCATCTCAAGCTGTTTTCTAACTAGCAAGCTTTGTCCCACTTTCATAAAAGTGCCTCTCATACGTACAATAGTCATCACCAATATATGTAGGCCTATTGCATGAGCACTTATCTGCAGTAGAATGCGCACTGTCAGGCCAGTATACGTTAATTCAGATTCGGCATGATGCTTATAAATATTGATCATTTCAAATGCTATAGAGTATAAGCAATTCAACGTGGCGCAGACATAAACGGGCATAGGTATCACAGTATATACAATAAGTAATATTTCCACACACATTATAAAATGTCCGGCACGGCTAATTTCACCAATATATTGCACATCAAGTATTTTTTTATATGGAAACAATCCGACCAGGCAGAGACTCAAGGTGTACAGCATTAATGCTACGAAAGCAGATATACTACAAATATGAGATCTAAAAAAGTTCGTAAAAGTGATTATGAACATCAGGAGAGCTAATAGAAACACTCCCGCAAAAATAGTGCATAGCAGAAGCCAGTTTGATACTTTGGTTTCCCATCTGAATGATAAAAAATATGAAAACCAGACTATGGAAAATGTTAAGATGTACAACAGAGCATATCTGAAACAAAACAAACAAACTGTCAGTCATTAAGCAAATTGCGAAATCACTAAGGTTACATTTAATATTTATTTATTAATCAGCATTCATATTATTTTTACTATATGCATGAATTATCTAAATACATAAGAAAATAAATAATAATATTCAATGTTATTGTAGTCTGATTACTACTAAGCATGAATTATTTATGATATAATAACATTTCAAAAAATAGCAAGGATTCAATAAATGAAGGCTCAATTGAAGGCGTTAATAATGAAATCATGTGTTATTTATTATTTTTGATCTATTAAATTTCATTATTTAGGTGAACAATGAACATTTTTATTCAGTAATCTTAATATACTGTTGTATTAATCGTCATTTATAGATTTGTGATAATGAAATATTTCTGGGAAACTTCCTACACGCGTAAATATTCTCAATATGTTTTTAATTTTTTTTATAGAAACTCGTAAATGTTCATACTAATTTAGGTATAATTAATTGAAATTGCTATCGTCGGATAAGCTATTAAGCTCTTTCATCAAAGATAAGGCGACTTTCATTTGTGTTGTCTTGAGAGCAGACGTTTGTTTTGATAATTAAGATATTCGCATCATTATTATCATTGACCAATTTTGTTAATCCCCCTTGACTGTTCTGGAGTTGCGTCATTAGTCGAGTATCAACACGCCTTAGCAAAATCTACTCCTTCAAAAGTAAAGTGGCAGGCTTGCATGGTAATCCTGATCTTTTATTTTTACAACACATTAATAGGTAAAAATAGCTGAACAACAGAAATCAGATGCCATGCAAGTTGAACATTAAGAAATATTCCGAAGAAATGAACGAATATTGTGTGTTATCAATTATTTATTGAGCAAGTTCATTATCAAACTTGTTACATGCTGACTGACAGAAAAGTGGATTTACATTAGAGCGTAGCGTGTATGTTCTCCAGTTTGAAAGGGTTAATAGGTGGTATTATGGTGGAAATAAATGTAAAAGAATGCACATTAGACAATTCCCACAAGTACAAGGCAAAAAGTCGTTACATTTGCATTTTGATAAGCTTTGTATTTCTGTAAAAAAATCTAGATTAGTTCATTACATTAATATTCTATTTCTTTAAAGGGTCGTTGAATCTAAATTGAATTGTTCACCTTTCATCTAAAAAAATCGACATTCATTTTCGATGTACATGTGATTTAATTTTTTTTAAATCCAGCTAAGGCAATCATTCTATTTATTCTATTAACACATTTGTCAGTCAGCGTTAATCGGTAAAGTTTCTCGAAGGGTTCAAGTTCAATAAAATGGAATGGCGGTACGATATTTTAACGTATGCGACTTGTCACACATCTGTGTTTTCTTAGATCGATAAGCTTGATTGATTTTCATTCTGTGATTGATTAAGCTAACAAAAACAAGGGGAAGATAAGCTAGATGACAGCCACATTATAAAAAAGGGTCTTGCAAACAGATAAGGGTAAAAATGCAGATTTCAAGGCCATTTTCGAAAGATGTGTTGTAGTTGATATTTGAAATTCTTCTGAGAAAGACATTATTTAAGATTCGACTCGCTTTTATGGACGAGGACTGTGAGATTTTACTGCACTTATGCCAGAACTAAATGGGCTTTGATAGAATTACCTTCCAATATTACCTGGGTGAAGTTCTTTCATTACTTATAGATCGCAGAAATGACCAACGGAAAGCATAAAGTGGTATCGTAAATTGCCATTATATTTACTTATAGAAACAACCATAGTAAATCCTAATATTGTGTAAATAAATAAAATAAACTAAATTAGAAAACCCCGGGAACTTCCAGCTTTAGAATATTATTTGGAAATGCTAAGTCAGACAAAGAAAAGAGGAAAGCAAACATAACGTTTCATCATTTACAGGTGCACAAAAATCCGCAGAGCTTTGAAGGATTTTTGTTCCGTTAAGTTTGAATTGTTTTGTCGAATACTATGCTATATAATGTAATGTTATGATTGAAATTTTGGAAATTGTTGCTGACTTACTAGAATATTGATAAAACTTATCTCATATACTTAAAAAAAAGATTGCCTTTATTGCACTTTATAAATATCTGAAAATAGATTAATTCATTTAAAAGGGATTCTATTTCTAAATTTACATTGATTTTATAAATTATAAATTTTTAGCCGATATTAGATAATCTAAAATGTAAGACATTTATGTATTTATAAGATATTTTCATGTAATAACATAAAAATAATTGAAATAGGCCGTTAGAGCACATATGCACATTGAAAGCTATTGGAATATGGCAAGAAAAATGGTTTATTATTTGTGAAATAATATCATTTATAACGCATATTTATTTCGTCTAAATCTGATCATAATTATGTTTCATTATTTATAATATAAAAACATAATTTGCAAATATGATTATGAAATTATACAATGGTACCGAGAGTATTAATGTGGGTAAAATATAAGTGTTTCATTGAAGAATTATGTAAATAAACTGTTTTATGATTCGGTTTAAATGAAAATTTGTATCTATTTGAGCGATTGTATCGCGATGTTCATTGAACTATATGACAGATTGCTCCGAGTATTTGTATATATTTTAAACAGAATTTGTTTATATATTTGAATTAAATATTAGATGGATGTGTAAATAGCATATGTCAATATGACAGAAGGACACGGCAGATGTTTTGATACTGACCTGAACCTCAGGCGGATCTGAGTGAAGGAGCTGGACTTGTATTGGCCTTCGAGGATCTCGGAGTCGAACTTGGGGTCGAAGAAAGAGTCGGCGGCGGCTCGCTCGAAGAGCACGGGCACGGCGAGGCCGCAACAGCTGGTCCGGCGCTCCGGCCGCGCCAGCATCGCGCGCAGCGACGCCTCACCCATGCCGCCGCCGCACCCGCCGCCGCCTCGGGCGCCCTGCCGCGAGGGGCATGCCTTCCTTCCTCTCCTTCTTCTCCTTCTTTCGCGCGCTCGCGAACACCCTCCCCACAAACGTCACGCACACCGTGTAATCGCGAACACCTACTTACATAAACAATTTATATAATGCACGCCACACACGAGCGCGCCACCTCAGTACTACGAACGTACGTACGACAGCGACACAAAAACGCGACTGACGCCCGTCAAGAAAACATCCAAAGAAAATCGCCAAAGAGGGAGGCGGAAAGTGTTGCATCTGTACTATGTTATATTTCAATATGCCTACTATAAATCATGCAGATATAATCTGACTTTGTTAAAAGAAAACAAAACTAATTTTTCCTCAAGCAATTAATAATCCAATAAAACAATTGAACAAAATAAATTTAAAGTCTTTAAAACAAGATTCAATTTTTAACAATTTTTTTAAGGTTATATTTGATAATGGTCTTATTTAGTCTCAACACCTTAATCATAATATTTTATATGAATTTATTTATTAGCATATTAATGGAGAAAAATTTGTTTTTAAAGAACAAAAACCAATGCATCAATTTTCTTTTTAAAGCGCCATGTCTTTCAACAGATGTATTTTTTTAATGTGATAATTTAACAACGTCCTACATATACAGGATGCGGCAGGGAAACTACCCTATTTCAAAAATGAATCATATCGACAGTATTAAACATTTCAGTTTTTTTTTCCATGCTATAGATAGACTTTTAAAGTTTATATTTATGTTTTAAAAATTATATCATTAAGAATAGTTATGTTATAATGATTCAAATAGGAATTATAGTTAAAGGAGGATTTATGAGAGTAGCGAAATAATAATTACTTTTAAATAATATTTGAATGATTATTGCAAATCCAGTCACTTTTAGAAAAAGAAACAGGATCGGGAATTTAACCTAAACCAATCTTAGTCATTGTATATATGATAATAACAGAATCATATTTTTAATATTATATTAAATAAATAACATTTTCAATCTAATATTTAAAAATTAGTCTCTCTTTGTTCGTATGTAATGCGCTGCCATACCGTTCATCAGATTGCGATAAAACTTCGTCCACTTATTACTAAGGATTGCGCAAGCAACATAGGCATAGTTTAATATGTAAAAATCAATATTTGTTCGTTCGTATTTAATGCGCTACCATACCGTTCATTTGATTGCAATAAAACTTTATCGAGTTATTGCTTATACTTGCGAGAATAACATAGGCATAGTAAAAATATGTGTGTATACGCAGTTTGTTGGTTGCTAAGGTAAATAAAGCACTACAACCATCGATCGTATATCCTCTTTTATGGACATTTAAAAATATATGAAAGCACTTCAATAAATAGAATCGCATAAGAATGGCGAAGGTAACATATTTTATCAACACAAAAATTAATCAGATTCTCTTTCGCGTAAGACGTGTATCGTACCGAAAAAACGATAATTTTGAACCAGTTCAGTTCCGGTTTTGACAAAATAACGGTTTTACCGGTTTTCGGTTCAGTTCCATAATAACAGCAGGCAAGCAAGATTTTAATGCAAAATAAACAGACGAATAAGGAAAATTAAAAATGATTTTCGTATCGATTGTGATATGTTTAAAATGACAATGGTCAGGTCATGTGGCGATGCGAATGGATGAAGAATTCAATAAATAATTATTTTTTAAATAATCATGACAGAATCAGCCAATAGACCTTATTGCGGAAACGACCGGTACTCCAATTCTTTATTTAATCACCCATATGACTGTATCTATTGCGATTGACCAAAGATAAGCACTTTCGACTGATCGGGTAGAACGTTGCGACTTAATTATATTTTTAGACGGCAATAACTACGTGACCTCCGGACGAAATAATAATTCTCATTTATCATTAATATCATATAGCGATAATGATAATACAGATAAAGAAATAATTGAGCCCCTATTAAACGAAACCAATTGGCATCTGCCGTATTAATAAATGCAGCGTATCGGAAAATTCTTACGGTTGACGAAACGAAATGAGACCGCTTCTGCGAAAACTCCCCGCGGACGAATCCAATCCCGAAACATGAAGTTCCAGAATACCGGTCAATTTATTTTGTACTGTCTTTTAGCGATGAGTAATTGAATTTGCAATTGTATGGCAATCGAACAATCCTAAGAGCGAGTAATGAGAGAGTGAGTTCAATTTAATCAGTTTCAGAATGAGTTAGTCGGAGTTGAGTCTCAATTTGAGTTGAGCTTAGTTTTAGTTCTGAACGAGTCATCAAAGACTTTCCTGTTAAGTCTATGGATCTGACCGATCCTCTTGGCCACGAGAAGATCTCGTTTCTCCGATCTTCGCGGAATAATAAAGATCTGGCGCTAACAATCGTATTTTTATCGCCCCCGTTTTCTTCCTATGCGGACCTATTCTACGAACCGATAGTAAACGAACCCAGGGAGGCGGTTCATTTGGAAGCGTAAGATACTGATACAAATTACATCAATTATTTGGTTATATCGAGCCCATTTATAGCTAAAATTCACTATTATGTATTTGGAAGACAAATCCAAAAATTTCTAAATAAGTAATAAACTAAAATTGAAATCATCAATTCGATCTGACGAAATGAATCAAGATCCATCCGAAGAAAAAACATAGATTTTTTTAAGAATTCATACTAACGAAATTGATTCATTTTTAACCCTTATGTCAATGAAATGGTTTAATGTACAGTTAAAAAACAGGTAAAAATGCAGGTCAGCGTAAGAAATATCATAAATTATTTTATGAAGCAAAAGAATTAAAATTTCTTTGCGGAGATCTTATATAAGTCCTTTGAAAAAAATATATAGGTATAGCCAAAACTTTTTTATTGGCTCTAGGTATATAAATATCCTTTTTTTCTCGAAACACAAGGGTCCTAATTATTTTTTTTATTTAAATTTTAAATTCAGTAAAACTTTTAAGGGACGTTTCTATCTTGTTGGGCTTAAAAATGATCGGTTTTTTATGCGAATATTTTTTAATGCGAAAAGTATTAAACATAAAATATTGATGCTTAATATGTTGATTAGGCGATTTTTATTGAGCATAAAAATATTTTTTAAAGTTTGACAATTAATAGTAGTGGGAATGGGGGGAGCCACGTATGTCGATGGACGAGCGATAACATTCTTCACTATGGAAGTCCTAAGTCCTAGACAAGTGATTTGGGGCAAAAAAATTAAACATATTTTTACTTTGTATAATATTGTAAATAGGTTAGACTACTATTAAAAAGAAATGTTGAAAAATAAAAAAAATAGTGAGCAATCGAGAAAAAAATTGTGTTTTTACCAATATTTTCTTTAGTTTTTTGTTCATTAAATCAACAATTTTGAATATTTTTGAATAATTGTAGTCTATACGATGAAGACGTTTATTATACAAGTGCTTGCCAAATTTCATAAAGAAATCTCATCTAGGACGTGTGGGAGTACTTCCATGAGCTTGGAAAAAGTAGTTTCGAAAAAAAACGCGTTTGATTCTTATTATAAAGGTTCAGATTTAAATTCAGATTGTGAAAAGCTTTTTCGTTATATCAACAAATTTGGGCCTGATTTATAAAAGTACATACAGAAATAATCAATTAAACCGGGCCATGACAATTTCTTTTATATTGTCTTTTACTTTTCTATTAAAAAAATGTTATTTTTGTTAGAAAATCGTCACATAAAAATTCTCTATCCTTGGGAATATTGGGATAAATATATGGAATCGTCTATAAATATGATATATATATTTATATTAGGTTTATATATAAGCTATAGTTATGGGATTTAATCTATAGTACTGATATGATTATTATAATAAGTTAAGTTAGGATCATTTATAAATGTCTGATTTGGAGCAATAATTATAATAATAATGATAATTTTGCAATCATGATGGCATTTATATTTGTTTTTATAAAAGGGAACAATAACATTTATTTAATAAAATTGTCATAATATCGATTGTGATAATTGGCGATTTGTTGAATGATGATTTTCTAGAAATCATGCTTTCATACGATTCGCTTGAGAGTCGAATCTTAATCATGCTGTTAATTTTTATCGACACACTTAAGTATGATGCATTTTGGAAATAAGCGTGACCGTACCGCAATGAGTTAATGCAAAAAAATGTTCGATCGGATTATCGCCGTCGTTTATAAAAGATTAAAGTAATAAAAAGCCACGTTGCATCAAATTTCAAAGATAAATACAGGCGTAAGTCGAGCCATTATCGAAATGATGCATGGAATATTGCAAAAAACAAGCATTAATTTTAAAGTCGCTGCCACAATCGATATTGAATGATGTCTATTGATAACGTTGAATATAATTTAATCCAATTGTATGAAATCGGGAGGAAAAAAATGTAACACTTACGAGTCAACTTACACTGCCAGTGGACGGTGATAAACTGTGCCAATGTTTGCAAAAGTGATGAGCAAGATGAAAGAGTGTTGAAAACGATGATTCATCCAGTGATATTTGCAAACCTTGCCGAAAAGGAGGGTCGATGATTTTTGTGGCGATTCGATGCAATTTTTCAGAAAATACCACGCCGAAATCGATGCCAATTATTGAAAAATGCGAGTCCTTGTAAGGATCGAACCAGTTCGATTCGCTAACATTTCTCGCAAACACGCGAAGGTCGAAATTTTTAGGACCTCTAACAAAAAAAGCCACCGTCGACGTCCATCGCAGATTTCTGCAATACGCAAGCAAAATATTCGCATCTCCGATAATGAGAGCGCTCGATCTTGTGCTCGTGCGAATCAGTGCAATAATGTGCATCGGTACATCAAAACAGACTCGAATTATGTAATATGGCAACCGAGAATCAATCAGTCTTGTATGCAATATGCACCGATAAATACTCATTCCAGTGGACCGATTGCATAAAAATGCTCGTTTATGTAAAAGATGTGAAATTGTATTTATTTTGCGCGTTGAATTCGGTTTAATAAATGCGAAACGAAAATGTATTTTTGCAGAAAACGCACATTAAAATGTACAGACCGCCACGATTCGATTATCAGAGCATCCGCTCGCAGAGCTTAATTTATTGTTTCAATTCCCACGGGGTGTATTAATTTTTCCGGCATAATTTCCTATCAATAAACATAATGTTCATAATCTGTATGTTTAATGGATACAAATTAATTAATATCACTTTTAAACCAATGGGTAGAATCGACCAATCATTTTTAAAGGCAATAAATGCAAAAAAACGAATTTATTCTGAATAATAAATAATTTTAAGACTGATCTATTTACAATGGGTTTGTATCGAGTCACGGTTCAGGAAACACATATTTTCTATTACCATTGAAAATGGAGCATATTGGTTCATTAAATTATCAGATAATTATCAATTAAGCTTATTTGCAGTAGTTTTGGTCAACATTTCAGCAAAATCTTCATCGTATAGGTTTATCCTTACAGGCTTAGTGGTCCATGGTATGTACCACCGTTTTTAAAGCAGAACTGCACAATGGTACACATCATTTATTAAACCTCTCTCTATTGCTACATGAACGCTCAAATTATGCAGCACTTCCTATAATATATGAGTAAAATCTGAGTAAAAATAAATGAAGTTTGCCTAAGTCTGTAATATATATTTTGTTCAAGTGTGAAATCAGCAATCAAACCAGGTACCTGTTCGCACCCCTATACCATGATTAACAATGAAAAATGTACTTATGTGTGCATGGTGGGATATCGCTTGAGCAGGGTCGTAACAAGGGGGTGGCAAAGTAGGCGCTCACCACGGGCGCAGCTCACCACGTACTTTACATGAATCAACACTGATTGACTGTGTCCATTTTTATAATATATACTAAGTTGTCTTATCCCTATTTTCTTCGTTATCGCTTGAGCCGACATAAGCCCGCAATAAAATAAAAACAACAATATTTTCGACCGATTTTAATATTTAATCAATCCACCCAATCAATCTTCTTCGGACATCTTCATTTTGTAATGAGAGTTTGTAATCGTTTTGTTGATATGCTCAAGTATGGCGTCCGATCGCGAGGCGCTCATTCGTAATGTCAGTGGTCCGAAAAGCGGACCGGATGGACACACAGACCTTGTGGTCATTGGCTTGAGTAAATAATATTGGATTAAATGAACCTATTCAGATAAGCTCATGAAACAATATTATTTTTTTATTCATCCAGGTTAGTACTATGATTGATTGATTGATAGCATAAGTTAGTTCGCAAAATAACATATAATATACTCGTATGATAGACACGAATTTAAATACGCGAATATCTCAATTATTGCAATCAGCGTAATAAGTGAAATCGCTAAAATCGGAAACGTTTACTTTTTCTTTCGTAATTTTCACAACATGTTCGATAATTAACAATGCGAGAAATTGATCGTGAAAAAATGTTCGAATCAATTATAACAAGCCTTTTCTATTTCCGCCACGGGTAAAAATGCAATAAGAAAAATCGCAAAAATCAAACATTTATCGTCTGTTTTATTTATAAAAACGGCGCCAAAGGCAATCAATATTTTGTTACATGTAAAATGTTTACATTTTGAAACGGAGCGATTCACATATTATCAACTAATAAATATGAATTTACTCCTTTATATATACACCGATGGGTAAAAATTCCAAGAAATTCGATATAATCGAATGCAAATTGAACGATTGCATTGGAGAATCTCAAAAATTGTGTACTCGTTTCACCCTAATATTTATATCGAGCATATGCAATGGTGAATGAGCGTTGGATTCTTATTCTTGATCGAATCCGTTGGAGAAAGCTCATCACTTTTGAACGAAAACCATGTTTACAAATCGAATTTACATCATTTAGATATGTATTTTGGCATCAATCAGGTCTACATTTAATTCAAATATGAGAAGCATTCAATCATCTATTTAATACGGTATAAAAAAATTTAATGAGCAAATTGATACAAGTTTCAACGTTACATGTTAATACACACATTTGATACACATAATATTTGATTTGGAGCTAGGATCAGCTAGAAAATTATTTACTAAAGAAGGAAGGAAGCTTATACTTGGAGACGATGTAAATGACTTCTGAAGAAATGCTTGTTTTTCGGCAAATAGAGATTTAGAATATTGTTTATGAAAAGCTAGACATGTCCAGGAATAATGCTTGATTAAATACCATTTTTACCAGTGTATGTAAATAGGAAACCAATTGAAAATGATTGCTTGATTTTCTTTTCTTTTTCTATCTTTTCTATCACTTGGTGAAATTTGAGTCGAAAGAACTTGTTCGGTGATGATCTGAAAGATTTTTAAAATAATATTTGTTTACAGGAGACGAATCTAGTAGAACATTTTGTTACTGAGATTCTAAATAAAACACACATATGTCTATATAATTACGTATTATATATAATGCGAGATCTTCATCTTATGCCATCAAAAGCATAAGATGAAGAAAGCTTTCCAAAAGCTCGCTTATTCCAGTCCTAGGTCTCACCCAGGGAGAATAATTATAATATATTATAGTAATATTATATTCGTTATGTTTTTATGCAGAAGGTATAACTATTAAAACTCTATTAAAAATAATGATATAAATGGACGATGAATTGAAATGATAAGTCGATGGAAGTAAAGATAATTCTTGTGTCATGCAAAAAATCAATAAAAACAGCAAAAACATTTAGTCCTGTTTCCAGATCTTATATTATATTGTGGTTCTGAGAAAGATGACGTATAGATGGCGGTTGTTGTTTAAAAAAAATACTAAATGGAAAACACCCGCACGCTACCATGATATGTATTTAGTACACCATATGAAATTTTGAAATCCGTATCTATTATATTTCATATCGATAGTCCCATTATTAGAATCGAGTTGTAGTAAATACATCATGGCGAAGGAAAGGTTAGACCAAGCTTGCCGTAGTCGATCAAATGAGGCAACCACCCCAAAAATGGTCAAGAAAATCCACAAAATCCTAGCAGACATAGTAGGCCTTTCAAAAAATGTTGTACGTCGCATATTGACTGAAAATTTGGACATGAGAAAGCTGTGCGCAAGATGGGTGCCGTGTTTGCTCGCAATGCAACAGCGTCGTGATGACGTTTCAATCAAGTGTTTAGCGATGTTCACAGCATTGAAGCCAAATTTTTGTATAAATTCAGGATGAAACATCGATCCATCACTTCATATCTGAGACAAAGGAACATGGGGACCCCTACTGGACCCGAGCTTTTTATTGGTGCTTAAACTTATATATAGTTTTTATGGCTGGGGGGGGGGGGGGGTCTGGACTCGACTTCATTTACCGCGAGCCATTTGTGTAAGTTAGTCTCTGAGGTCCCGGATACACATTTATCCTCTAAAATGTCGCAAAAAGCTCTAATGACGGAGGACGGAGTGGCCATAATGTCTGTGTGTCCAACCGGTCCGCTTTTCAGATCACTGACGTGACGAATGATTGCCACTACAGAATGCCGAACATGTCTACAGAACGATTACGAGCTCTCATTACAAAATGAAGAATATTGATTGGGTGCTTTGATTAAATTTTGCAATCGATCAAAAATATTGTTGTTTTTATTTTATTGTGGGCTTACGTCAACTGGGTCGGTCTAATATTTAAGCGATAACAATTTAGTATATTTTATAAAAACGGACAGATTTAATCAGTGTTGATTCATTCAAAGTAAAATGGTCAAGTAAAATAAAAAAAAAACATGTGCAACTCTCGACTGGTATTCTGCGTTTTGCGCCCCCAAGCCCAGTTGCGCCCATGGCGGGCGCCTGCTTTGCCACCCCCTTTTTATAGCAGCTGTGAAGAATCACATTTTCAATCAAACACATAAATACCAATAATGATGATTGTAGTCTAAATATACATTTTTCTAATGGACAAAAATCAATAGGATATCAAATTGTAGGAAATTGAAATTTGAATGATAAAGAAACAAAGGCAACAGTTTCCTTTTAAATATATTATTTATTTTGTATTTACAAGCAGTCATGCAATTTTAAGCATGCGAATAACGTGTGATTGTGCATACATAGACTAAGATATTCAATATAATCATAATCAATAACGGCTTTAAAAGATATGGCGGTCATTCGTTGATTATGAGAAATATATTTGCTTCGTCTTCAATATTTATCTGAATTTTATCAATTACATAGACAAACAGAATGTGTAAGTGCATCAATTAGGTTTTTCAGTCGAAGCAGACCATTTGATTGAATGCCACAGTTCGACTTATCAATCATCTTGTCATCCACTCATAACGAAACTCGGATTAAAACGATCGAATTATTGGCATGTCATAATATATGTGGATAATTTGAATAATTCAAAATAGATTTGAATCGATCGGGAATCGATGAATGGACGAAATCAGGTCAATATTGCATTATATTCGTGATGATTTTGTGTGTGCTATATAAAGAGGCCGATCGCCTTTCATTGGTGCCATTTCGATCGAATTAAATCATAACCCGAAACAGATTGATTAGATATCGTAAAGCCCGATATCGCTCAATAGCTGTCGATTGCGGTCAAATATTTACAAAAGCATCATCGAAAAAATAAATAGCAAACGTGATTATCGCGGACTTTATTACATCCGAATTTAAAAAACGTGCATTACATCGAACGCGCACGAAATCACGGGGGTTGTGTAAATACATCATGTATTTATAATCGAATTAAAGGCCCGGTTTGCTTACAGAAGGCGTCGCGCGATAAATAAGCTTTTTATTATTGAAACGAGATTCTAAATCTGCATTCGGAGCGCCGGATAATCTTCATGGATGTAGATCTAAATTGTGCTTAACACGCGCCGAAGAAGCTTTAATTTCCACGCTTGCTGAGATAATTTTCTTTGTGCAAGAGCTTTGATCTTGAGACTGTTGATTAATCGGCAATGGGCTTACAAATCTGCGGCGATGGCAGACTATTTCAGTCGCTTTTTCAATGACCCTTGGGTCTTGGCTGTTGTATTATACATTATACAAATCTTGTATGTTGATTGAGATCTAAATATATTCATCGTTATAAGCAAACAGGTGCTTGTTTACGAAAAATCATAAATACATATTTTTTAGCAGGACGGCCAATTTCTGAATGTTATCATTTGGCGATTTTTAAACCGGCTTTTCGCAATATCCAGGAATAAAATTAATTAACGCCTCTGCCAACTCATTGTACTGAGTTTTGAAATCGTTATTTATACGACTACTTGATGGCATTAAGCTTTTCATCATAATATCAACAAATATAACTTCCCCAACAGCTGTCATTTCATCAATCAAATATTTATTGATGAACCATCAAAATTGTTCTACAATCCATAACTGTTGGGTGAACGGATCAAATACATTTATTTACCATAGATTAAATATTGGTTATTGAACCCATGTGATAAAATTCAGATCGACACTACTAGCGAATTAATGCCGCCATATTCTCGAAACGTTGTGAGCTTTTCTATTGGTAATTTTCAATATGGACAAAATGCCATTGGAAAATAGATTTAAATTTTAATTAGCCCACAAAATATATCAGTATAACTTAATTTTATCCGAATAATAGTTTTTATCAAACATTATGGATATAACATTTGAAAACTCGAATTTAAACTCGATATTTACAAAACTATACACCGGATCAATATATGTATATATTATATATCGGTAAATTTATAAACGGAGATATAAAAAAATATCCCATCACAAAAAGGGTTGTAACTAGGGAATTCAATCCCGGACAGTTTTAGGTGCTCATGAATCCCAGGATTAGTAAACGTAATCCCGAAAAATTCGGGATTGAAATTTTTATCTAATGGAAATCGTACACCTCACCAGCACGTTGAAGGCTACTAAGTCGAGATATTCTCGCCGAAATCTGGACGCTTGGAAACAGTGGCGTAACTACTAATTGGCGAGCTTAGGCGACACCCAGGGGCAGTAACTGTTTAATCTATGTATAGATATATACAGTACATATATGTTTTTTTAAATTGTTATATTAACCTTTCCCTACCGGTGATGTATTTACTACACCTCGACTCTCATAATGGGAATATCGATATGAAATATAATAGATACGGGGTTCAGAATTTTTGTATTCTTCCGTAATATAATTACGAATCACATCAAAGTATTATAGTATATAAGTATTCATCTGCAGCGACGGAAATAAATAATTTGTCGTGAAATCGGGAATTTTGAGAGTTTTAGTCCGTGTCTCAGCAGAAAGGATTTTTATTATTTAAAGTTCAAGAAATTCACCGGGACTGATCTCGGGATGGTCTAATGTAAACCTGAAAACCCGGGATTGAAATTTTGGCTCTGGATTGGATTCTCTAGTCGCGACTAAATTTCATTGGTTAAGATTTGGTATGTTATTGTTTTAAGCTGCAAGCACATAATCGTAAGTTTGTTAGGTGATTTTCTATAAAATAATAAAATTTTCAATGTTTTATATTTATTGTAAGCGTCAAAAATATGTGGGATTATATACATCCCATCATGCAAGCTACCTTTTACTGTGTTAACTAAATACGAACATTTCTTTGCCTTTTAAGTTTAATATTATCAACAAAAAAAACGAATTAAATCATACCGAAACATCAAAATTTGTGCTCGAAAATTGCTCAAATTGAACTAAAGTAAATTAAAATTTTCTATGCAACAAGGGTTTAAGGGACGTTGCTACCTTATTGCGCCTAAAAGAGATCGATTTTTTAAATTGTTTTTTTTATGCAAAAAGTATTAAATATAGAATATTGATATTTAGTATATTGACTAGGCGATCTTTATTAAACATAAACATATTTTTTAAAGTTTGACAAAATATAGTAGTGGGAGTGGGGAGAGCCATGTATGTCGACGGACGAGCGATCACATTCTTCACCATGGAAGTCCTAAGTCCTGGACAGATGATTTGCAGCAAAAAAATTAAACATATTTTTACTTTGTATAATATTGTGTATAGCTTAGACTACTATTAAGAAGAAATATTGAAAAATAAAAAAAATAGTGAGCAATCGAAAAAAAAGTTTGTGTTTTTACCAACATTTTTTGTAGTTTTTTATTCATTAAATAGACATTTTTGAATATTTTTAAATAGTTGTAGTTTATACGATGAAGACGTTTATTATAAACATGCATGCCAAATTTCATAGAGAATATTCATCTATGACGATTGGGAGCACTTCCATGAGCTTGGAAAAAGTAGTTTTGAGAAAAATGCGTTTCTCTCCTTAGCTTCGTGAACTCTGGAAATTTAGAATTTGAAGAAATGTTTTATTTTTTAGCCATTGTTTTGTGATATTTGTTACCCTCGTGTACAATTTTCGTTAACGAGCTTTTGTTTAAACATACTCGTATATTATTGGAATAAAAAGACAAATAAAGCATGTGGTTAAAGAAAAGTAAGCTCAAAGGACAAAGAAAGCAAAACTATGTTTGGTAATCATAAATTTAGGTTGCATCCACGATTATCTCATATTCATCACATAAAATTAAATAGACCTGATCAATAAAGTTCCAAAAAAATGCATGTCATGTTGAGTTTCCCCATACTGAAGTTATGATCTGAACGTTGAAATCTTTGGTGTTGATGAATTGACATTTGCGTTTTTATTTTGCAATTCCATGTTAATTGGTTAAATGAAAGTCACATGCTCAAATTTGTCAGCTTAACATACAAGACGCTCCAGCTAAGTGAAAATTCTCGGCTTATCTGCTGGAACAATATTTTTATCCTGTTAACTTAAATCTTATTTATTCAAATATTAATATGGGATTAATATGCATTTTTTATGTAATGAAGTTTATATAAAGAACATACAGACATACATTCAATTCTATGTGTATACAGAATCCGCTAAATGAAGTGTTACCATTTTAATATACAGGAATACCTTAGATTTTTTCATAATTTGATCTCAAAATACAAGCAAAAAACTTTTTTCGAAAGACAAATCAAGACCTGAGTGGGTCATCATTTATCCGTGGATACTTACTGCTTCAAAATTTTCAAGCTAATCGGGTAACAAACAAAAATAGTGGAATCTGCCACAGCGCTCGCAGCTATTTCTTAAATTTGATCTGAATTTTTTGAACGTATGTCTTTTAATATTATAATTTAAAAATTGATTTACGCTTTCAGAATATTGTTATATTTTAAATTTATTTCAAGCTGATCAATAAAATTGGCTATCAAGCCTATAATTTATGTTTAAGTAGATATTAAAGAATTCTCTTTTGAATAAATACAAAATTGCATTATCTTCTTATTTATTGGATTGTTTGGGGTTTTCGTCGACGAAAATATTACACAGCTTCGATATTTATTAACATAAATAATTTTTTTATGATGAAGCTGTGAAAGATGAACCATTCACCGATTAATAAAATAAATTCGGGATCTAAATAATAGTCTTGATGGACTCATATTATAGTTGATATTTTGTGTGGATGCTGTAAAAATATATATTCGTAGGATAAATTATTTCTGACTATAAGATCATTAGATTTCCAACAGGATGTTTTCATGAATCGAAGTAATTAAAAATATTTTCCTTAATTAATTTCAATGACGATTTATACCAAATATATTTAACCTTCATAGAAGAAGAACAGTGCATGGAGCGCCAACCAATTTCAGTTTAACAGTATGATTTTGTGTTATCCGTGGCTTCCATCTCCCATCACAGCAATTAATCAAGAGTTTCCTTGATGTGTATTAATAGAATGACAATTAATGATTCTGTCGGACTATTTATTATATTTAAATGATTGAGAATCAAGTCATGTGGTTTGGTGTTTGTAAATAGCATAACGATGTTCTTTTAATTGTCTTGGATATCAAAGAAAGCCTGTCTGCTATGATATAAATCTCTCAGATGTTTATTGCAATTCTGCGGATTTTAAAAACAGCTTACCGCCAATAAAAAAATAATTAAGCCGTACAATAAAATGTTGAATGAAATTGAACATGTTTTTGAAATTCGCAATGTTATTTATTAATAATCTTGTATAAATATTTTGACAGGTTCAAAAATATTAACAGAATGGAGATTTGAGAGTCATACATTGATCATCTAAATGTTCTTAAATGCATAGTATCAAAACGATTTTTAATAAGTCCATTGGATATATTTTTTTGGGTGGTTTTGAAATTATGATGAAAATATATAGAACAAATTTATTCACAGCTCTCCTTCACAGAATCTAATCTAGATACATTAAACACACAACATCCTACAAATATTTACAGCAACGTAATTATATGAAGTAAACATGCTGCGTACGATATAGTAACGACTATCCTGGGATAAATTCATCCGGAGTTGTTTGATTCAAGAATATGTGTATTTTAAAAAGAAAAAAATATTTTCGATAGGCAAAATCAATACATTAACAATTTTCATTCGAATTTGTATAGTCGTATCGCCAATCAAAATATGATGATTATAGCAATATATTTTTAGTTTTGTCTTTATGCAACTATCGGGCTACAAATAAGGTAATTTTAATGTTTTTTAAAAGCAAATTTAGACTTTGAGCGCCGTCAAAGACTGCGATTGATCGCGAGAGTCCGACTTTGAAGAGAAGTGTTATTTTTCGCATGGACAATGTGCATTCCAATTTGGTCATATCTGCAATACTTGGTCAGCACTCGACTCAAACTTTATTGATTTCAGATATTTTTATGATCGGCTCCCACTAAAAGAGTGTCGGATGGAGTCTTCAAGCTAACTTACGATGCTCTTTCGACGAAATTGAGCTGTTTGCGGGTAATAATCGGGCAATGCACTAAACTAATGACTCAGTGAGTGAATCGGCGGGTCTGTCCACTTGAAGTCTTCCTGGTAAGTGACGTAGACGACCCAATAAAATAAGTTGAGGAATCCAAACGACGCCGGGAATAGAACCCTGGCAGCCCTATCTATGTGTGAAACACTGTTGATATGACGGTTGGCGCCATGTTGTCCATTTTCTGCAAACGAAAGCAAACATCCATATCAAGTTATATGCATCGAATAACGACTACTTACAATCTTCAGAATCGATGAGAGCTATGATTTCCGATTTAATATCGTACGATTATCCAGATACATCCTCAATGGCTGTCAGAGTGTCAAGCTTAAACATAAATTTAAAGCATACAGAGCTTAAAACATTATATTCGTAATCATTCTGAACAGCATTCATTTTGATTGAATTTGCATTTTTCATGCAATAATTTTTAATAAAATATAAAAATATTATATTTATGCTCACGAAGATGCATTGTACGCTCTCCATGAAACGTCCAGTGAAGTCCATTGCCCATATAATGCGTACTAACGTTCAGCATATGTACCAAGCTTAACACATTCAGGTCCACTCGTTATTTTAATTGTTATTTGTTATTTCAATTATCATTCTATGACAGTCTTAAGAATTCAAATTTAACTAAAGCATATATAGATGTTTTTCATTATAAAACTCAATGACTTTGGAATAGATGCTCTATGATTTTTATCCCATTTGGCATAAGAAGATTCTAATTCTTTCTGTATTTATTTGACAACGATTTTATTATGACTGATTCTAAAACATATATTTTATGGTCGACACAAATATTAAGCTCATAAATATGAAGAAATTAATGTTTTTGTAACATTGGAGTTAATACTTTTATAGATTATTATACTATTTTAACCCCACATGTTAAAAAATATCATTATACAGTCCTTGTCAAAGAACACAGCAAATTTAATTTCAACATGTCTGCTGATTTTTAGAATTACACTCAAACCTCTTTTTGTGCGATTTTGAAGTTATGCGATTTTTTTAAAGCAATTTTTTTAAATTTCATAAAGAGTACGTATCGAGATATTTTGGATAAAATAGAAAATAAATCTTCAACACTCCATACAATCTCCAAAGGAATTTCCAAAATTCCAACTACTTGCAACGAAAATAATCATACAGCGATGATGGTTTGTAATTAAAAGAATTAGTATTTCTCTAGTGGATGTATGACATTTGAGATGCCAGATGTCACACATCCTTAAAATAATACCAATGATGCGAGACATCCTTTAAATGTTATTTTTTAATTGCCTTATTGTTTTCCTGTTTTTTATTAACTTTTTTATGCAATTTTGGATATATTTTATATAGAAATTTCAAAGTTATGCGGTTTTTAAAATCCATGGAACGCATCTTTACTTTTTCTATGTAAGTCATAATTTTTTTGTGCTTTTTTCTGCGGACGCATTTACCGCACAAAAAAAGGTTTAAGTGTATACCGATTTTTACGAAGGAAATATTATTTTGCAAGTTTTTCGAAAGTCGCATGGACTCTAAGAGACACTTTGTGCGAAACACAGCGGACTTGAATGTGTTGAGATGATCTTCAAATTACATAGTCTTTATACATTCAAACCATTCATTTATAGATTTTCAACTATCAAACCTCAAATATATATATATAATTCATGGCATATTCCTGCAAAAACAAAGCTAAAATTCATTATTATTTTGATTAAATACATGCAACCTCGGTACGTATAAAATGAATCATCATCGTTCATATTTAGAGTTAAAAAATATGGGTTTAAACGGCTTAATAATGATCTTGGCCCATTTTCCTTATCTATAAATTTTAACATGTTTTATAACTATGAGTTTACAAAGTATTATTAAAATGATGTTATTTTACTGAATAAATTTTGTAATCGTATTAAGTGAGTATCAATTTAATTGAAGGAATGTTCTTTTGGAGATAATTTATAACAAACCTGCTTCGCGTTGTCGTTGTCTTCTAAAATTATCATTTCCCATAAGACAATAAACCAATTGTCTCCATTGTGGGACTCGACGTTCTGTTTGAGTTGTTCTTTCCATGGTAAGCTTTACACTTGGAGGTCCACCTGCAGATGGTCGTCGTGATGTTAATCTTCCTGGTCCAAGAGGACTTGTAGGACCACCATTCAACGAAGCATCCTGTGATCAAATTTAAATATTAAAATAATATCGAAATAATGATATATCCTTTTTAAGGTTCTTATATTTACAATGAATGATGGCCTTAATAAATTACTGCTTCGTCTTCTGGCTGCCAATTGTCTAGCTGCAAATGGGTCACCACCTGTTTCTTCTATGAGTTCCTCCCATTCATCGTCATCTATGGGTATTTCTCCAGATCCAACCTATTTTAAATATATTTATGATGTTAATATGTAAATTATAATATATTTGTGTTGTTGGTTTTAATACTTGATGTATTACCTTAGTGAAGTAATGTACCCCGGCGAATTCCAAAAGGGTCGCTATACAATAACCAAAACTCATCAATAGGAACCAATCTAAGGCTGTTGCATACCGAACTTTAGGAAGATCGGTTCTAGAATCTAAACTGATCGTAGACAGTGTTAAAACTGTAGTTATTCCAAGTCCGACACGATCAGACGTTGCTTCTCTATGGATCCAAAAAGAAACCCAAGAGAGTACGACGATCAAAATACAAGGAACGTATACTTGAATTAAAAAATAGCCAGTATGACGTGATAAATTAAATGACACTTGTAGGACGGAAAAATCACCTAAAAATAAACAAGAATTTACTACCCATAAAAGATTGATTTTTACCGCGAAGGAATTCAATTTATCCGTGAATGAACGAAGAAAGGCGAGATTAAATGCTTAAATGGGGGCACAAATTCAAAGGAATTAATTAATGTAAATCGGAGACTTATTTTATAAATAGAATCAAATTTGCACATACCTTCCCTTCTTGTAAATGTGAAATTCCTGTATGGAAAGCTTATGAGATCGAATTGGGATAGAGTCATTCCCGGCACAAAAGTGACACTGTCCGGGCTCTGCCATTCATAAACGAGCTGTTGATTTGTATAAGCGTCTGAAATATTAACACATTTAACAACGGAATCTATTTGGATTGGCGTCTCGAGATTACAAATTGCATAAATCCGAATTTATGCTAAATATTGACATATTGTGGCCCAGTTTACCCTTCTATTTTCGTCGTTTTCTATGCAAATATTTAGACAGTCTTTCGGCTATTGTATGAAGATTTTTTTTGATGTACAAATACTGAATTTAATGGGATGCTGATAACAATGGCATCTCGGATGACAAAAACCAAAACGCCTCCGTGGTGCTGTTTATATCAAATCGTGTCTTTCTTAGAATTCGGCGTATTAAGGTCATGTTCGGTGGATGTGTCTTCGTCCCTTGTATTTTGAAGGGTTTTTATTTTTTATTAGAAATCTATTTGTAGAAAATTAATATATTATGTTTAATACATTAAGTAGGTCATTAGATACATGTCGATAAAGTCAATATCGAACCATGTTTTTTAGTCCTTAACTAAAAATTATTTATGATTTTTAAAGAGAAATGTTAGTGCACAACATATGTTATATCAATACTGATTCCAAGAGTTTATGCCAATAAAATAAACCTGGATAATGCACTTAAATCGGGAAGAACTTAAAATTTTGATTATGGCTTACACATCACTAGGTGAATAGGATCCATGCCAAATTATCCCAGAATTATTACAGTAACTTTGAACTACGTGGTATATATAAATACAATTTTTTTTAAATATTATGATAGAAAATCTATCAATTTCTATCTATCTATCAATAAACCAGGGCTTCAAACGGATATTTTTTTTCATTTAGACTTTTGCTTTGATTCGGTTTCAAACATCTATATTGATTCAGTTGTGGCTGTTCTGGGGAAAATAACGGTTTTTCTAGATTTCGGTTTAGCTCCAGAAACCGAAAATCACTCCTTTCGTTTTTATTTATATGAAAAACTTAATTAATCAAACAAATTCTGCATAAGAATAGTAAAATAGTCACATCAATCATCAAATCATCTACTTTCAATCATTCAAACAAATTATTGAAACAATAACTGCAGAAATATATTGTAAATAATTATTGATTATCTCTACGTTTGTATCAAAAAATATATTTACTTTTCGATTCGCTAATCTTATATACTTACAGCTTCCCAGTATCAATGGACACGATTGTCTGTCCATAGGAAAATTTCTTAATTCCATCGGGCATTTTGCTTTGATCGTCAATCTACAATGTTAAAACAATTGATCAATAAGTAAGAGATGGTATGGAGCATGATATTAATACGTGATGAGATATTTATCTGAGTTGACGAGAAGCGGTTTTGCAAATATATTTGCTTGCAATTTTGTGACAGTCATATTGTCAACATCAGGGAAGTTTTTCACGAAACGTTGGGCAAACATCACTTGTCAACAAACAATTCATTTTCAACATTTCTCAATGTGTGCGAGACACTTAAAATATCTTCCAGAAGGAAAAAATATTTGTTTTAGATCAAAGACATCAACAACCTTTTTGAGGCAATCCACTTTCATTGCCATAATGTATTGAGATATTAAGGAATCTGTTTGTACCTCATCGAATACAAGATATCGCCGTCTTGATTGATTCGCAGCAGTTTATTCGGAACAGTTATTGTATGTACATAAGAGTGTTTTCCATTGTAGAAATACGTATCTGGTCTCCATATTCTTTCCAGCATCTTAATAGACAGTGACAATGATTTGATTGGACCCAAAAAACTCAGTCTTGCATCTCGCCAATACTGACGAAAATAACAATCCATCGAATAGTCCTACAAATAAATCACATATTCAAGTGTATTTTTAAGCGTATACCAGACCTATTTGTCGTTTTTATTACAATACATTAAATATCTATATATATCTATGAATAGATGCTAAACTCTATGCGTACATGTGGGTGATTTTAATTTAAAGCTCTGATATCTTCAGTAAATATGTACTATTTAAACAGGCGATTAGTCCAGTAGCAATAATTAGCTTGTTTTTACTGAAATCGAAATATTATTGCAAAAATATACAGAGTGTTCCATATGTACACTGAATGGCCATAACATTATAAATAGAGAGACTAAATCTTATTCTTAGAAATAAGAACGTGTTGACTTTGCCCAAACAGGAAACTCGAGATGCATTCAACGCAGCTTGTTAAACACTAGAACAAATATTGCCACGTTTTTGTTTATAGTTTGCTGGAAAATTGACATGGTACACAGTCGATGCATAAATAAAAATATTGAATCTGTTTTACCATATCTAATTCTGAAACGGGTCCCATGCTTCTTATCAGTATGTTTGTTTGAACGACGGTAGGAAAACCTGAAAATAGACGATTCATATAAAAATACATTTATGAGGCAAGTATGCAATTGAGATATGGTAAGCGGAAAACTGGCATGACGAATATTAAATATTAAATCATTTGAATGGAATATTTTGGATTAACCCATGAATGCCCTGAAGTGGTTTGATTTCCTTTTTTTAACTGGCACTATGCCTCCAATAGAAGAACGATCGCTTTACATCTAAAATTATTTTATGATTCCATATTCATAATTGGACGTAGGCAATCTCCATGGAAGAATTTTTTAGGGAAATATATTTTATATGGTTGTTTTCCATGTATTCGAATTCGAACATTTATAATAAGTGGCCATAATTGATACAAAAACTATTTGAAGTTATCAATTAAAGTAAGAAAAAGACATGAAATGGGATGGGATGCTCAAAATGTAACAAGAATTTTGCATTCTTCTGATGATAACGATGATAGCTTTGACTAATCAACCATATAATATATTAACACATAGTGCATAAGCTCCATATCTTTTTTAACGCGATAAATTAAAATACCGCATAAATTGAGAGACTGGTGAACTTATATGTCAATCAATTGAAAGTCAAATACGGGTAGATAGTTCCAAAAGTAATACATTTGACAATGAAATATTATATTCAATTGAGTGGTTTAATGTGGATCAAACCATGTACAGTAGAACCTCGATTATCCGGATTGTTGAAAATAAAACAAAAAAATTATAATTTGCTGATTTGCACGTGAAAAATTGCTTTTGACACTTTTGCTCACGTGTGTGATGGATTACATATCACGAAGTTTACTAATTTGTTTAATATCAGAAGATTTGATTGAAATCAGATTGAAAAGTTATGAAAAAAACAGGAAGTACAGAAGTTGAAGAGTGTATTTTTATGTGGTTCATACAAAGACGATCAACTGGACAGCCAATATCTGGTCCATTATTGTGTGAAAAAGCAATATTTTTCAATACAAAATTAAACGGAAATTCCATCTTTAAAGCAAGTTCGGGCTGGTTTGAAAAAATCAAAGGACGGCATAGTATCAAGAGATACACCAGCACACAGAACCACCATCAGATTAAAAGCAGATATTACAACGTGCGTCATGGTTCCAAATGCTGCAGCACCAAACTTAGAGGAACTAGAAGTTCTAAAATAACTAGAAGAGAACTAGAAATCCCCCGGCCTGGATCGCATCGTTAAAAGGGCCTTTCAGCAGATCTACCTCGATCTTTGTTTCATTTTTCAAGAGTGTTTCAAGGCAGGCGTCTTTCCTGACTGCTGGAAGAGAGAACTGGTCGCTGTTCTTCCGAAACCAAAGACGAACAAACAACCAGAAGACCCAAAGGCGTATCGGATCATAGTATTGCTTCCCACGCTAGGAAAACTCCTGGAGAAAACTATAGCATATAGGATGAATACTGCTCTTAGGGGAGACTGTCCACTATCCGAAAACAGTTTGGTTTCAGACATTGAAAGTTCATCATTGATGCCATCTCTATCACAGAATCAACCACCAAACGCTACACGATTGCGGTTTTGTTGGATTTCTTGGGAGCTTTTGCCAGAGTCTGGTGGGCAATGTTTATCGCCAAATTGGGTAAATACAAGATCCCTAACAACATCATTAAATTAATACGAAGCTACTTTGACAACAGGGTTATTTTTGCGCCGGCTGGAGGTGAACTTATCACTCGTTCTCTAACGACGGTATGTCCACAGGGATCTATTCTGGGGCCCATGTTCTGGAATATCCTGCTTGATGACTTCCCAGTTCCTGACGGGGCACGGCTGTGTGTCCTTTCATGGACGCGGATCACGTTCTGTGGTCGTATTTGGGCATGTTGGCCGAGAGAGAGGCTCTCTTGTGCCGTATCAGAGGTCCTTTTTCTGGACCTCTTGGCCACAGGGACTTAGTGGCCAGCCCCGGTGACTTTTCGGCGTTCAAGGCTTTCTGCCATAGTTTCGGAGCCAAATGCGTCATGGACGGATAGTATTTTTAGTATTCGTCTTCTAACATGAACTTATCATGAATCATAACATGAAATGGCTTGAGAACCAAGAAGAGTGTAATTCAGGAAAACTTATATATCTTATTCGAATATTCGCGATTTGGCAGCTTCTAAAAGAAGGGCTAGAGCTTAAAGCCAAAATCGATCATTGATATTTTAAATTTAAAAAAATATTTATTTCATATGTATGTGTATGTAAATCTAGACAAATAAAAAAATATTCATACTTTTCCTGTCAATTATGATTATTTTCGATTATCCGGGTTTTCGTTATCCGGACTACTTTCATTTCCCAATTAGTCCGGTTAATAGAGATTCTAATGTAATTGGATTAATTTTAAACGACTGAAATAATGAACGGTGGTAGTCATAAATTGATTATAAAATTTCCATTGCGATGAATTGAGAAAAACCAGAGCTTATGTTATGAGTGCTAAAATTTTAATGATTATTTAGTCTTGATAATTCTAATGAAGTTCGATCGATCATTTGATTCATTTTTTAGCAGCTTAATGCTGATATTTATCCTACTCAATCTATTTTAAATGAATTTATTATAAACGCCGTCCTATAACCCTGATTGATCGATTCAATCAATCAGAGCTTGATGGATAACTAAGTAAATATTTTATTTGGGGTCAAAATTACCCTATTTGTCAAAATAATTTAATAGCGCATAAAAGAAGATAATAAATATTGACCCTGTATTATATGAAGCTGATTATTGTATAAAGCCCATTGTTTGACTTCCGATCGTTACGCTACGACTATAATACTTTCCACTCGTAATATGGCTCACAGTCTTTATCTAATGGTCAATAATATTGCCTACAGTGCATCAGAAATATTTATATGAATGGTTATCGAATAATAAAATAATTTTACCTTTTCCGTGTGATGGAAGCTGAGAATTTTCATAGTTCTTCAGCAGATTTTCCAAAAGCATCGTAATATTCTTCGACAAGATGTCATTCAGCGGACTTCTTTTCGTTTCGGATTTCCGAGACTCTTCATCAATGATAATATTTGAAGTGTGATTTATCGAATTCCAATCTAAATTTTTGGCGTACTCCACTTTAGAATCCTCTCTAGATGTTGCCATTTTATCAAACCTCAAGAAGCTAATGATCGTTGAATTTTCATCTTCATCCAAAGGAATACCTTCGCCTTCCACTTCAGATCTCCCGATTGAAAATCCACTATTGCGAATACGAAAATTTTGTAAAGTATTTTTAGCCTCATAATTCGCCACACTTCCATCAGTCTTGTGCAATAAACTTGAATCATCGCTCTTAAGACTAGGTGATGTATTATGTCTTTGTAAATATGTGCTATTATCGTTAAAGGATACGCTCTTAATCAGATTTTCGCTGATATCATCAATTTTCGGAGAAATGTTCAAGTCGTACGCTGACTCTTCGGCTTCTGATGATGTAAGATACCTTGAAAAAAAATTATACATAATAAATCTTCATCAAAACTTTCGACTCCAAAGTATAATTATGCTCTTGAAATATTGCTTTATTATTTTTTTTGACAATCATAAGAGAATGCGAAGGAGCGAAGGGTTAATAAAGCAAATACTATGAGACGGGCCCATGCTCTTAAAGTATCGATCTTAGAATTTCTAAGAGAATAATAAACTTTTTCTCAAGCTCCTTGATGAGAATATGGAGTGAAAAGCTTTTACGTATTTTTTTATTAAATTTATAAGCGTCCTCCTTATTCGCCAGAATTTGGGTTTAATTTTAGCACTCTTGTGGTGAAATTTGATTTTCCATACTTTATCGGTGAGTGATTTCATGCCAAAATATTTTACTACACTTGATCCTAAATTTAGACAAGAATTTGCGTAGCATGAAAATATATACGCAAAAATTATTACAGTATTACAGCCATTTTTAATATAATATATCATGAAAATTACCCACTAATCGAAGCAGCTTTAACCACTGTGAATTTTTGAAATATATAAATATTTCGTAAGATTTATTTATAAATCTATCGAATCATTAAAAAATTATATTAAAGGATCATTTTATATTTTTCATTCATATCATATAGAAGTATTAAATCTAATGTTTTTTGTTCCAGTCTCTAATATTGTATATCAAGCTGGGGAATAAGTTCGTAGCGTTTTTATATTATTTTGTATTAAAAATTCATTGAAGTTTTTTGGCGGAACGGCATCGACCGATTAGTCGAGAGGTGGAAAAAGGTAGTAAACAGCAACGGCAAATACACAATTAATTAATTTATTGTTAAAACTATTGATTTTTGTTTAAATAAAAGTTTTTGATATAAACGCTACGAACTTATTTCCCAACTTAATAAATATTTTGGATGCTTTCAATGAAAATTTATTTCTTTTGAATATTAATTATATTCAGCAATTATATATAATATGTAATACATCACTCAATAAGTTAGCAGAATTTTTTAAAAATAAAATACGAAAAAATGACTCCAAACGAAGAAAAAAAGTTTAATGTAAAAAATATCCTACGAACTTATTGAGTGATATGTAATTCATATAAAATAAATATCGTCGTCTGTCATCTGTTATTAATTGTCTATTATTTGTACTTCCGTGGGAACGCCTTGAAAACATCAGATTTATCAATTTGTAGAATAAAAAAGCTGATTTATTCCATGAATTAAGTTGAAGATCTCTAAGCAAATTTTCATAGTTTATAATGGTAATTTTTCATTTGATTTTTTTAAAAAATGTATATGCTTTCAGATACAAAAATTTAACAAGCTAGCTTATATTTAAATCTAGATCAATACATTTGCCCTAGTTAAACTATAATAAAAGCAATCATTTGATACAAAGGATGAGAGATGAAGAGAAACCCAATTTTCTATTCGTTCGTTCGTTCGATTGTAAATAGAGAAACTAGTATTTGAATAATGATCATTTCACTTTGCGATATAACATAATTGTCAATGCATTCATGCACAAGCTAGAAGTACTTAGCATGTAATTGATTAACAGTTTTCATTTGAATAGATTGTTAACAGACGAATGAACCGTAATCATGAATGAAGCGATTTAAACAAGTATAATGCAATCCATAGTATTAAAGAACTGTTTACGTTAGATTTTTTTACAGCTATATAAACAGTAAAATTTCTATATAGTGTACTCTCAATTATGCGAATGTAGATTATTCGGTTTGCGGATTATCCGTGCCTAAAATTGTTAATTAATGTAATTTTTTGTTCTTATATAATGATGAAATGCACATAATAAAACGAACAAAATACTAAAATAATGTTGTGATACTCGGACAATGAAGCAATACATGAGGTATTTTATATACTGGTCAAGATTAAAGCTCTCTAAAGAACATGGAGTTTATGATCAAACTGTTCGAAACATAATTAAACACAATTCGAAGCAAAAAAGAAAAAATAGGTCAACATACGAAAATTTGGATGCAGCTATGCTCACATGATTTAATCAAAAACGAGCAAAAGGAATACCAATTAGCGATCAATTTTTCCATGAGAAATTAGAAGGAGGAGAAATCACCTTCAATGATTCGTCTGGCTGGTTGTCTAGATCCAAGCAACGAGATGGGATTCGATAACTCTCGATTCAAGGAAAATGCCTCAGTGTCTATGTTGAAGCTGCTGATGAATTCTGCATCGAATTTTGAAAACATTTACAAAGAGAGAAAATTTGCATACTGTTTTCAATTAAAGAAAAGTTCATTCCTGGACATAGTCCTGTCATCTGTTGCGGAAACGCATTAAACTTTTGGTGATTGGGAAAGCATAAAACCTCGATCTTTTCAAGCAATATTATTATTAGATACTGCTCCTTTTCATCCAAACAAAGGCATATTGAAAACAAGGGATGTATTTATGGTTGCAACATTTTTGCACCCTAATATGACATTTTTGATCCAGGCCATGGACCAAGGCGTTATAGCGTCAATGAAACATATTTATCGCCCAGGCTTCTGAAAACTCTTACTGAGGAAGATGACAACTTCATCAATTTCTGAACAAAAAATGACGATATTGGATGTTATACATGGAATAATATAATTTTGGTCAAAAGTAAAACCAGAAGCACTTATTCGATCATAGGAAAGATTCTTCCTGGCATGGAAACATATTTAATGCATTCTGAAGAGAATGAAGCAAATGATATATCTGAAAAATGCGGATTATTATAAAATTGAAAATGTTTTGAAAACATGGATAGAGAAAACATCGAGCTCGATCATTATTTACTTGATTCAGGTTTTTAATGCATGGATAATGAAAATATCGTTTATTTTATTTCTCAAGAGTGAAGAAGATACCAATGATTACATTAAACATAAAATGGCGTTAGTTATATAAGAAGTTTGTTTAAAAAAATCTCAAAAATTTGGTAACCCTTAATACTATCTACTAAAAGCTACTTATCTGCTTAAGTACGAGTGTTTTTTTCTTAATAAATAATGAGCATTAAAATTAAGAAACAATAATTTGTATTGTAAATATGATATTATATTCGAAACCATGTAGAAATTTGATGATTTGAATTATACGTGTTATCCAATTATCCATGTCTGTCCTCCCCGGTATTAGTCCGGATAAGACTACTGTATATCATTCTCTGGAACATCGTTTTCTCATAGTTATCAGTCAAAAATCCCAATTTAAATGGCATATTTATTATGAATAACCCAATTTTTCAGTATAAAACTCCATTCATATTCATAATTTTCCTTCAAGCCTTATAATTAAATCCTTATATTGTAATTTTACAATGAAATATTAATGGATTTTCATACAATCTTTCCCACATATATCATTTGATCCATATATAGCATATATTAAACTTTGAAGGAGAAAAGTCGTTTTTGATTTAATGCTTTAATCAATCGAAAGTACCAAACTCTGTTAGCTTCACGATATATTATTAGATTGACCAAGTGTCGATTTAGAGCTTTGTTTTAAAATTTTGAGATAATATTCAGGTTATTATTTAACAAAAAGGGGGAAAATTAATATATAAGGTTATGGGAAACTGACGAAAAATCACGATCAATGTGTTGGCTCGCTGCGTTTTTAAGTCTCGCCCTACCGAGTACTAGTTTTTACAAATGAAGATTCGGAATTATTAATAAATCTCGAAAAACATATATATGTAGAGTACTAAAGAATATGCCCAAACACCTGGAAACACGTCGGAGTAAAGCAGTTATTCGGTGAAAAAATTCGTCGTCGCAGAGTAGCGGAAGTAATTTGGCGCGCTACTCGCTGATGCATTTTATACGGAAGAGAATGCATTACCTGCATCCTTTGTGAAGAGACGAGCGTGTTTATATGGCGACACATGTCACGTCAAATCGGTTTTATGGAAGATCCTGTATTTAAACCAGAGTAAACATGCGCTAGGTGATTTGAGGGGATCGATTTTCTCTTAGCACGAATAATAGCTTCCGTATCCGGCCGACGGTCTCGGCAAAACAAGAGCACTGTGTAAAGACAGTACTTTTTGAATTGCGGCTTTAAAATTGTCGTTCAGGCCATTTTGAAGATGATTTTGCATGCTGATACTAAAATGTCGTATCGAATGAGGTATTTCACGTAAAAAGAGCGAATCCATCACGAGTTGCAGATATTGGTAGATTTGTTATATAGTTATAACTTATGTTGTCATTAAATTTTTGGACTGTAAAAATCTATTTGTTAAAAAGTCTCTTTTTTAGCAATGGTCCTATAAAAAGGATTGCTAAAAAACAACCTCATTCTTTAATCAGAGAAAAAGACTAAAGAGAAGAAAAATAAAATCTAAATTTAAATGAAAAGGGTTGCCATCGTCCTGGCAAGTTTTTGAGATTGATCTAATTATGTTTTGAATGACATTTAGCCTGATTTTTTGGTTCTGTAAAAGAAAGGAAAAATCTGGTGGAAAAAACGGTCGTAAGTCGGGGTATACACAATACATTTAAATGGTTAAATATAATACCTTCATGATGGTGCGAATACAATAAGACCTTTACAAAAATTTACTTAACTGTCAGGGGCGTTTTTATTCTGTAAATAAATAAAAATAAGTTAAATAGTTTAAATAATTACTATTTCTAGCTTTATAAATATTTATGCTAATTTTAAGTAATGATCCTCCAAAGCATAAAAAAATTGCAAATAAGCAACTTGGTTTAATTTAAATTTGGATTGAATCAAATGTAAAATGGTGAATGAATTATAGAGCAATTTTGAAAGGAATGTTTCCTTAATTGCGATATTATGAATACATTTATAAATCAGCCCATAAAAATAAACTACTTCTTCCTAGTATTTCTATTGGAACGATAATGTAGACGTAACATTTTAATGTTAATTCCATTGAAAACTCACGGATTTTTGACTGGTGGATCATGAATGAGTTTAAATTTAATCCAGCAATTAAAGTGTTATGCTATCCTTGAATGCTTAGAAACGTGACATCCTCTGTTTCCTTATGGAAAGCGGTCGGAAAATCTCCTCGCTAGGGTTTAATTAAGTATATAATTGAATCGGATCTGTGTATTGAATTAGCATTATTTGTTATAAGAGCTTGTTTACTACTTTCGTTTCGCTTTGCCGTATTAATTGGGCCTGGCAGAATGCAGACTGTCTATCACAAAAGCGGATCTTGTAGTAAAATTCAATGAGGGCTGGATTAAGCAAGTCCCCAGTGCCTCCAGGTTTGTAAGCGGAAGACAAAAAAGACATGTCGACCGGCGAAGCAGTTAACAGGATAATAAATTCCAATTAATTGCGCCAGTTCCAGAAAGAAGACTGCCATGGAAGCTTTCCAGAATAGAGAAAAACTGAATTACACGCAGAGCTGGAACTTGACAAAATGCTAAAATTAAGGCGACTAATTGATATTTACGCGGTGAAATGAATAATGCACCGCCAGCGGCGTGTAACAAGACTCCACCTTTTAAAAAATACTTTAATTCAATGCGAAGCTTTCCTTGGAGCTTTCTACTAGATATGTCTGTATTATATAATCCAGAATTTATGGCCTAATTTATTCTTCTATTTCAAGGAAAATAATGATGGCTAATGCTTCGTGAAAAATCATAGTTTTACATAATAAAATCCATCGATCCTGGTATACTGTTCATTAAAAAATTGCATAGGATAAAAATTTGATTTGTTTTTATTAACGCCTGATTGATTATTTTAGACAATACGATACATGATTTCACGGTCTTTTAATTTCTGTAATTTGATCATTTGTTGGCTAATCATCGAGTAATGTGATATCAAAATTGAACATAAATTCAGAAGAACTTAATAGTTTAAAGACTTAAATATGTTATGGGAGGCAGTGACCGAAATTTTGCACCCATTTTGCACAAAGCTAATTTTTATTTCACTGAGTGATTATAAATATATACCGTCATATGATTTTCTGCCCTAAAAAAACGAATACATGTTTTTATTTAAAAAAAAAGATTTTAGAAGTCGCTACCATAAGTCAAAGTTTTAGAAAAAACGTTGTATGGCCACTTTACTATTAATGTGACTTATTGATTCTGGTATGTTTATTAGTCTATTTTGAAGTGGAAAAGCATGCAGAAAGACTCACTACTTTACTACAGTCAACCCTCCTCCCCTTCCCCTATTTCTTAATTCTTTCTTGCGGGTACGTATTGAGATTGAGCCTTGCCCTGCTCCTCACTTCAAATTCAGTCATTATCGAGAGCATGCGCTTTTTGTTTCCCCAATTATACGTACTTATTTCAACTTATCATGGCGTCCATAAGTATATACCACGTCCTAAAAAATCATAGAAATAGTTACTGCAGACAGGATTTATTTTGCTCAAAAAACAGAGATATTTTACTACGTCTACTTGTGACAGTGCGAAGTCATTTAGTGAGACAGGAGGACATGTGTCTTTTCTGTTGGTGAAAGGGACATAGGAAGATTTGTTTTCATTAGCCTTTATGCGCCACTTTTTGAGTTATTTTTGTACGTTTTTGAAATCATGCTGGAGTAGTTGAGATGCTGTGTCGTCGGCGAAGGTGGCAGTTGTTGTGGTGTCTGTTGTCGGAATGTCGGTTGTGTATAAAAGGTATAGAACTGGACTTAGTACGCTGCCCTGAGGGATGCCGGATTTTATATCGTGCAGTGTGGTGGCTTTATCTCCATATTTGACTTAAAATATTATATTTGTCAGGTATGATTTGGGTATGAAGAAGTAATTCGTGGGCAGTTGTTTTCCAATCGTATGTACAATAGCAAGAATGCTGCCGAGCAATATTTTCTATCTTCTAAGTCCTTGTGAATTCTATGAAAGATCCTGTGTATTTGTTCCACTGTCGCATGTTCTTATGTTCGAGTCTTAATTTACACCGATTATAATTATTTTAAGTACAATTAATTATACATACTGATAAATATGGGAGACCGATTGTCCAGAGAATGATATACAGTAATCTCTCGATTATCCGGGCTAGTACCTATAATAATAACTGGAAAACACGTATTTTAACGTCGTATTTTTTTCCCCAGAAAATGATCAAGTTATTTCTTCCTCAGCATGAGTTTTAAGAAGACTGTGACGTTAAAGAAGTTTCGTTGATGCTATAAAGCTTTGGTCCAAGAGCTGAATTAGGGGGCAAAAATTTTGCAATCATAAGTTCATCGCTTGTTTTCAATATGCAATTAAACATTTCGTGCTAAATTATTTTCACCAAAATAAGTATTAACAAGGCACGGTTATTATAGTCAAATAATCTTAAATATTAAAAAAATATTTCTTTCTCAAATAAATCATTCACGTGTATTATAATGGTTCAAATAATAATATTTGCTATCATAATGGCCACATTTTATGATGGTTGATCTAAGAGGTTGTGTACATATGTGTAAAATGATACGGTGCTCTTTTAACAAATATGCTATTAATTGCCAATCTATCAAACAAGAAAGGCTTTCAATTAAGATACCAAACAATAATTAAGTGGCGGTATAAGTTTACCCTTTAGCTTTAATCCAAATGTATGTATAGTATCAACTCCGATACAAATACATTAATATTTATTTTTTTAAAGCATAATATGTGTTCGACAGTTGGCGTAACTTTTCTTATGGCTTAGACATGGTGCAAGGAGCTTAGATGAGATAAATTGTACATTACATTCGGGCCGGAGGATATATAAGAATGTATTGGGGTATTGTGTTGGGGGATGTATAAGGGCTTGGTAATAAAAATGTCAATTTTAAAGGCGAGTATAAAATCGTTTCGGGGGATCATTTCTGAAGTTACAGTAGATTAATTGTAAGTCGAGACGATAATGAGAACGTAACGAAAAAACTTTTCTTTAGAAAGATTGATTGATTATGAAACGTAACGCTGAAGATAATTTTTCATCGCAGCGTTTCTTGAATGACGAAGTATTTTTTGCGAGACGTTCTTAATCAAACGTTGTAATTTTAGAAGAGAAGTTTTGAAAATGTCGTTTTGAAATTTTTCTTAGTCAATTTCTTATAGTTGTAAATGCATCTCGTTGAAACCTTTAAAAACACACTCGCTGCTAAAGTAGGGGCTCTTAAGCACAACATTGTGCAAAGTACTTTTTACATTAATAATGGCAGTCTTTAAACGACTGAAAAAATAATACTCCTCTGCTTTGTTTAATGTTTGTATAAGAAATTTTCCATAAAATTTCCCCATTAAGACTTGATTAAACAGAGCAATTTTTTTCTGTCAAAATATTATAATAGTTAAGGATAAAACGAAAAAACAATCTGCTAAAATTTAGAATTTTCCCCCACTGGAAACATTTCTTCGAAAACACGCCTGCGTTCTAATTAGCATTACGAGAATTCTGCTCATTATGAAGATTTATTATTTTCCGCATAAGAAGTGGTAAAAATTAACCTGTTATTTACTCTAATTAAGAACATGACCACGCTATTTATTCTAATGAAGTAATAGTTATATCCTACACGAGCAGCCTTTGTATTTTCTTAATCGAACCATTGATATATCATCATCATCATAGTGCAGCCACTAACAGTCCACTGCAGAACTATGGGCCTCTTCAATATCCATTCACAGGAAGGGGTTACATCCATTTCGTCTGTATCATACATTCACCTCCTCGTTCGCTCGATATTGAAGGTAGCATTACCACCGAGTTTTGTTTCGAACGTTCACCCAACGGGTATCCTGAGTGAACGTATTGACGAACGCTTTCGCAATCGTCTCGATAAGGAATGTGGAAGGTTTGTAAAGACTGAGTAGTTTTCATAGGAGATGGTGGAAAACTACTCTAGACGACCTTTTTGGCTCTACTGAAAAGGGCTTTCTGGAGTACAAGGAGTCCAGTCCCCCCTTTCCTCGCTAGGGCGTTGCCGGGGTAGGGTGAAGACAGACGTGACGCTTGAGTGCATCTCGGATTCGCTCCTACACCAACTGAGGGTGTCTCCCCGTCACCGTACAACTTACCCGAGCGAATTCGAAACTGAGTGGTTTTGCCATCATTTCAGGTTGCCCCTCTCAGTTCGGCGATTGCAAAACGATATAGAAGTCAACGGAAGACAATTTTGTTTACGTTGCAAAGTGAAGTTCCTCAAATGCTTCTCTTCGAGGACGTCTCTTTGATGTTCTTCTTGTCCTTGTTCTGTTCCTAAAAGTTCTTGGTTCCGAACCGATACGGTTCATCATGCTCCATATTTTTGGGTAGGGTCGACTATGTAACGGATAGCGAGTGATAAGCAAGTCTTGATTTGTAAAAGTAGCAATGAATAGTAGTTAAACTAAGTATTAGCTTGCTTTTAAAAGAGTATTTAAGTATTTACTCTGTAAATATGTATAAGTAAAGTGGCCAATAGTTAAAATACATAAAATCGTATAAGCATAGTAGTTAGGAGTAGTCAGATGTGGTTAGGCCGCAAAGAAGTATTAGTCAAATTGTATTAGCAAAGGGTAATTATGTCGCATCAAAGTATGCGAACTTCGGCGTTTAGTGTCAACTGGGCACAATCAAACAATATTTAATTGGTCAAACTGGGAGCAAACTGGAAAAAAATAGACAGAGCTGGAACAAACAAATAGGTTAAAGTAACGTATCAAGTAATATCAACTAGTCAGGTCCACATCAACAAAATCAAATGGCTCCACAGTCAAGACTGTATTATGGGAGCAGTCGAAACAGCACTTTGGCGGTCGGACCGCGAGTCTAGTTGTGCAGGTTTGTCTTCTGGTCCCAGTGTTCCCGCGTTTATGTGACAATAGAAAGCTGATGTATGCGAGTATTTGTTAATTCACTTACCTTGAAAGCTTGGATTTTTAGGTCTTACTTGCGTTATTGTCAGTTCATCTCAAGTAATGCGGATGAGATGTTCCATTTTTTGTGCAGATGTAATATGCACAAAAACAATGTTTTTCGGTGTCACTCGCGAATTTTACATATAAGTGTAGTCGGCGTTTCGTCAGAGCGTATGAATCAATTATAATAATATAAAAGTAAATTAATAAATTAAAATTATACGATTTTCGATTTTTTTTTTTTTTTAAATTCAAATAAATAAAAACAAAAGCCAACTTGGTAAGATGCAAATGTAAATCGATAATATTGCCGAAAAGGCTATTAATAATCGGTTTCAGGCGCCGCGCTTTCACAGGGTGGCACAAAAAACGGTCGCCGACACAGTCCGATATAGATATTGACGCGAAAATCACTATTTACTCAAAAACAGAGCAGATGAGCGGAGCACACAAAAGCACGACCGATAACAACGGTTGCCAACCGGCCCATCATTGATATATAATTTAACATTAATGTCAATTCAATTTTCAAATTCCACATAAACGCTTACGTGTAACAATAGAAAGACCTCGACCTCGTAGTTCAACAACTTGAAGATTACTTTGTGTTATGCAAGAAAGGCGCCCTTCTTAAGAACCAGAGTTTAATGTAGCATAAAAACATACGCAACATTAGTAAAGATGTATAAATATAATAAAAATGGTTAAACTAAATAATTTGCAATATTATTAACTAATAATAGAGGGACATTGCTTTTCACTCTGACGTAGTTTTCAAGTGTTAGTATGTTTTAAAAAAATGGTTGCCAACCGAACTTTCTGTCAAATTGAACCCAATATTATTAAATTACGAATCCCACATCTACGGGACTGTCAATCTATCAGGACACTATTGGGTAAAATAAAAAATATAGTGGTATTTTATCAGTACAACATACGATTGATGTCTCATTTTTTTTACATTTCTAGACAGATTTTCTTTGCAATTTAGAATATTAGAGAATAATTTTGTTAGCATAGTATTGATTATCAAAGTTAAAATTGAATTCAATAGTGTCTAATTAGTATTAATGATTAGACAAATAGATTCTATTACGGAATATATTTTCATGGTGTAATAATTGCGTCTTCTTTTACTCAGTAAATAGAAATTGCACGCATTTGAAATTCGATGAATCTAAAAATCAATCTTTCAAATAAAAAAAATAATGTAAAACAAGAATGCCAACGATTTTACGGATCATAAGACGCACTTTTTTCTTAGTAAAATTGCATCTAAAATTCAGATGCATATTATACTCGAAATTAATATTAACCCCTAAAAGAGTACTGTGCCAGGGCCTGGCATCCCCCCTCCACTTTTCAGAAAGAGCACTCTTGTATGTACATTGAGCTCGGAGACAGACAGAGAAAGAGAGAGACGTAGCGCTGCTCGGGAGACAGAGACGGAGAGCTTTTCCGCATACATCGCACGATTGTATAGATCGTTAGCCCAAATATATCGACTAATAATGATTTTGATTTCAACGACAGGATATTTTATCTGACGTTCACTGATGATGAGCCATATGAATCGATTTCTTATTGTTTATGTATAGAAAGGAAGTGTTCTTGTATGCATGTACTGTTTATTTACAATTGGCTCTGGCTCGAATTGAAGATTGTCTTACGCTGATAGGAGCTGACAGAAAATAATCGGTGTAAAGCGAATATGGCATCAACGACTTCATCGATTTTAAATTTGCTCCCTCCTCAAAAGGTTAAAATGTCCAGTTTTTGATTTAAAATTCCCTCCAGTCTTTAAAATGGTCATATATTCGTTGCCGCTGGAAATCTATTTCTATAAGCTTCTGAAACCTTAATATCTCAGAAAATTCCACAAAAACAAATAGACATGAAAAAATGAACTAAACTGTTGTCCATTTTTAATCCAATTATCATTTTCAAGTGCAAAACAATGCGAAAACCTTCTGAAATACCGTCAGTTATTATTGTTCAAGTACACGAAAAGGATTGGATGGATAAAGCTGATATGAAATTACGAATTAACAGAGTGTGGGAGAGAAGGTATTTTTTTGTGGGAGAGAAGTGCTTTATTGAATAAGAGTTCTCTCTTTGTGCTAGATCAGTTTAGTACTCATTTAAAAGAATCTGTGAAAGAAAAAAATGAAACAGGGAAATACGGAGCTTGCTATAATTTCGTGAAGACTTACTTCACAATTGCAATCTCTTGATGTCTCGATCAATAAACTATTTAAAGTGTATATGAGAGAGGAATGGAACAAATGGATGATGGATGAAATCCAATATGAATTCAAGCCGAAGGGAGCTTTAAAACGACCTACAATCAAACAAGTAACGCTTTCGATGGCAATGAAGACCATTTTATATATGAAGAGGACAACAAAGTTCAGATGACGATTTTAAAGCTCAGTTTGGTTTTATGACGAAATGTATGAATGATCCCAGATCGCATAATCATAACAATATATAAAAATAAACAACACCCATTTATGTTTATGATGTAGTTATTAAATAGTCCGCAGATACCAATATTGGTTCAAGAAATTTAAATCGGGCAATAGAAGCTTAATGAATGAACAGAGAACATAATCGAATTGGATCCATGGACCATGGTGCAAACAGCTAAGTATTATAATTGGTAATGAGAAATAGTAAATTATTAGTATTGGATAATATAAGCCATTGTGCATTAAGATAGGTTCGTATATGACTCATATAAAAATTGTTAACATCAAGGTGTTTATCGATGACTGAAGTTCGAAAGGCAATTTTTAGCTTCATTTTATATTGCGTTAACTTTAATGCGGCAAATATTTATAAAGAATAACTTGTGGTTGAATTTGGAAAATATTTATATACTTGTTAAAAGTGGATCATGTTTGTAGATGACCTCTTAGTCAATTACTGAACGTCAACTAGAGACGTGACAAAGTATAAGTGGTGGCATTTATGCGCAACCCCTTGATGTCCTGGACGGTTACAGCAAACAAGATGATCTGAATTGTATTAAAATTTTGATGAGCCTCATTTCCCATCCGAGGACTTAACCGCTAAAGTATAATACTTGCAAAGTGGGCCAAGTCAAAAAAAATAAATAAGCAAGCGACAACGTTTGACGACGTCCTTTGGGGTCATAGATTTTCCTTGAGTGTTCCTCTCAGAAGACTGCTTTTCACTTATCTTAAGAGGCTATACTAGAATGAGTTTTTTAATGCATGGCATCATGATCACACTTTGGATGGCCGGTTTCATTGTTCTGGTGCATCATTATGGCTGCAGCCTCAATGACTTACCTGCATTCATCGCTCACGACAGCACTGTCTTATATTACCACTAACCTGTTCTTTAGAGGGATGTCATGTGGAAAATAGTATCTTCGATGTTTTCTACGTCAATATATATATAAAATATTTGATTCTACTTGTCATTATACGCGAAATTTGCTACGTGAAGAACTTTCACATTATTACTCAATGCTCGAATTTTTCTGAGCGAATAGAAAACTCTCAATGTCAACCTATTTGACAAATGTTTTCAGGTCTTTTCACACTGAAAAAAAAATGAAAGCGGTGATAAACTCGTAAAACTTTTGCGATGATTAATATATTGTTGTTCGGAAGGGTTCGAGTTATCCACTGTATGAAATGTGTTTTTTTTTCAGGAAAGCGATTACGAAAACATTGAAAATATCGTCAATTTGGCAACAGTTTGTGTATTTCACACACGCAGCAAATATTTTCAGGTATTTTAAACTCAATTTTCGTATTTTATTTCGTTACGAATTCGCTATAAAGAAAATATATAAGTATATATTTTGTATTCGACGTACAAATATGTGAGAATGCCCATTATTAACACATACATTTTGGATGATCATATGCGGAAATGATGTATACATCAAATTTGTAGACGTCGACTGCATTTGATCGAGAGATAAGCGTCTTCTCTGCTATTTCCTTGGGCAAATGCTTAAATTACTCTGTAATTACTATTAGACTATCGTCAAATGGTGCTTAAAGAGCAACCATAAGATATTTAAGGAAGTTATTCTAAGACAAACTGCTCAAATGCTTGTATTAAGGGATTCCATGAGTTTTAAAGCGTAAAAAAATCATATTTTCTCCAAATTTTTTTTATAAAATAAAATAAATGTTTAATTAAAACTTAATTCAAAAATATAAACGAACTACATTTAAACAATATTTTATAATTTTTTTTTTATCTTTGCAAATTTAACCGTTGAGACTTGGTTTTCTTAGACGATAGGTTAGTAGTAAAAAGCTAAAATTGATTTTATCCCAATCAAGCAAAATTATTAAAATAGGTTTTCGTAGGTCGAGCCAGACTTTATCGAGGGTGAAGTTCCAAGTGCTGATTTCCAAGCGGAATCTGCATTTCCTGCAGAACCTAAATTAGCATTGAAGCAAAAGTTTTAATACTTAGCATAGATGAGACTATTTTGGAAACGTTTGTCTTAAATGAATTTCAAAGTGAAAAAATAGCTTCAAGAATTTACGCAGATAAGGGTCGTTTAACCCCGTTAATGGGTGGAATTTAGCTCGAGATGTGACACTATAATCGATGCTTTATTACCACGCTAACAATTTTCTTAATATAAAATTGATATTTTGGCAATATGAAAATCATTTGGTAGGACTTGAATAATAAAATTATGTTTTTAACATAAAACCAAATAATTGAATTCAAAGATCTAGGGCTTTACATCGGAAATCTTAGATATTTTATAATAAATGGAAATGGTAAAAGATGAAATCATATTGTCTGAATTTTTCTATGATCTCAAATTCTCATAAATATACTCTATAAGTTTTGTAATAGATTTAAACTTGAAAGATTTTCGTTTCAATAAGGCTTTGTTTTGAGGCCATTTATTATCAATGATAATTATTAAGAAGTATATATCTTGATTTGCTACTAAAACTGAATTGTTTAGAATATTTTGTGATAAGATGGTATTGGAATTGCATTGTCTTAGAGAACGGTATTTGATTATGTCTTAATTTATAGAAAATTAAATAAATCAGTAAAATAATGAAATAATTTCGATTATCTAGGATATGGACAAATTAAAAAGATTACGTTCCTTCTTTTGGATCTTTATCAATCAACCTAAAACCCGGACTAACAGGGAATAAATTAAATTACGGTAGAAATGCTACAGAATTCCTTGTTATATACAAATTATATGACTATTTTGAATCTATTTCTCTAAAGTGAATGATAATCAAATAAAAAAATACGAACACATTAAATTTGAAATTGTTGAATTATTTTATTAAAAACGACATTCAAAATGGGTAGACCTTACTTAAAAAAAAGCGCTTTGATTACGTTTTTCATTAATGAATTCCTATAAAAATGTAATTTTTATGCAAAAATATACAAATTGAAACTATTAACATATGTTTAAATTCATAAGGAATATTAATTAAATCATCCCTTAAATTACTATTTTAAGCAAATTTAGGAATTAACATATCCTAAATATGTTATTTAGTTTCATAAAAATGTATTTTACATTGATCCATTTGTGCAAATATATATATTTAAAATTTGTTACATAATATCATGTAAAAATCTATACATCAGATTGTATGAATGAAAAATGGATTTTAATGGATAATATTATCAAATTAGATTTATTTGTGCATTAAATCTTCATTTTTATTTTGAGAATTTATAATAAATATATTAGAATTTGATGTGTGTATGTTTTAAAAAAATCGAAAAATTTGGACGTCAAGCAAAAATATTACCAGAAACTAAATCTTCCAATGTTATCCATGCTGATATTAAATGTGGTGATTTATATTATTTTTTGTGGTCGAATCCCGACGACCTCTATATGGGCCGTTAGTGACCCTAATTTCTGTTGCGCCCCGGGGTTTAGAGCCAATGGTTCAGAAGATTGATAACATCGATGTCTATTACACGGAAAGCCCTCCATACATGCAAATATTTACATCGACGCATTCGATTTTTTCAATTTTCATCCATAGAAACAAAAATCAAAGAAATCCTCCCGACCTTCGTTTTTTTAGAGGCAGGGGCGACCATCTTGCAGTTTAATTTCCGGTCCATGTCTATCAAAGGCGATCAAATATGGGGATAAAAGTCGATGAAAACCTCAAAAGCAATTTTATCTTCTTCAAAGTGATATTTATACCCGTATTATTAGGCGTGATCCGCAAACCAAATAAAGGGGAAAATTACTGAAGAATTCGAGATTTTTGCAATCAAAATTTCAGACAAAAACCCGTCGGATTAAGTGAATATTTCGACTTAGACTATAAAAAATTAAATTAAATGTAAATATAAAAAAAGTATGTATAATGAATATTCTACTTACATTAATAATGATAGCATGCTGATCTTGTAAATCATCCCTTAATGTCAATCGCGTGTTAAATATTATCAATTCTACGGATGTATATAAGTTTTATTTAGATTTATATCTGTAATGAAATATTTTTATCGTTTATCAACGTCAAGCGTCCCTTCTTAAACTCTTTAATTAAATACGAAGTTAAACAGATTCAAACGTTCAGAGTCGACGTAGGCTCGTTTTCGTTCCCGGATTCGAGCTTTCTAAGGACGCCTCGCGCACGACAGGATTAGGCCAATTAGTTCTTCGGGATCGAACTTAACACGCGATGCCGATTTGCGTACGTTGGTCTTGAACGACAATAGTTAGAATCGTGTTTTCAAGATTTGCCGAAGAAGCGGGCGGGTGCGGTGGCCATGCGCACTGTACGTCACCTCTTTCTGGCCGCCAGGGGCGCAGCGCTCGGGTGGGTGGTTTTTTGGATACTTTTTAATGACCCCCCGTTTTAATGCCTCTCAAAAGTTTCCAAACTTCAAACTGTGCGAGGAACGTGATTGAAAAGTGCTGAAAAGATTTTACGCGACGACATAAATTTAACGGTGAATTGAGGCAATATGAAAGCAAGGTGAAAGCGCCGTTAACGAGCGCTTTAATTTGGACAAAGAAGTGTCATCGATATCATTGAATTTAGCCCTTTAAACTTACGGAATATTAAATATAATTTTAAATAAATTTGCCAAATCATGATATATGGCATATTCTATGAATCATATGTATTTTATTCATCACGGGCCACCGGGCGAACGTTTTGGATAATGACTTTATTGGCACTATTGATTTCAAAGATAAAAAATAGGTTATATTTCTTTGGAAAAATAAGAAAAAAACTAATATACACTTGAGCCTCGTATAACACGATAATATGGTTCAATAACACCGTCGTATAATACAAATTCGTGCTATACAAGTTGATTGGGTTTCCATAATTTTTAGTATTTTTGGAATATCCATATCATCAAAACCTTCTCCACCAATATCATTACAAATATTGTCCTTTGGTATTCATCTTCTATTGACGGTAAAACATTTGCTCCAGAAACTACTTCTGGCTACAATTTTTTCCAGCAAGAATTTAAAGTAGATTCATTAATTTCTTTAACGGATGCAGAAACAATATCCACAATACATCTTCAAATGATCGACGAATATCATCATCATCATAGTGCAGCCACAAACAGTCCACTACAGAACTAGGGGCCTCGTCAATATCCATTCACAGGAAGGGGTTACATCCATCACGTCTGTATCATACATTCACCTCCTCATTTGCTTGATATTGAAGGTAGCATTACCACCGAGCTTTATTTCGAATGCTCACCCAGCGGGTCTCTACTGGAAAGGGCTTTCTGGAGCGCAAAGAGTCCAGTCCCTCCTTTGTATAAAATGAAGATATACGTGACGCTTAATCTTTTAAGGAGTGAGCCAATTTAAAATCGATGAAGCCGTTGATGCCATAATCGCTTTACACCGATTACTTTCTGTCAGCTCTTATCAGCGTAAGACAATCTTCAATTCGAGGCAGAATCAATTGTAAATAAGCACTGTTGATAGCATACAAGACCACGTCATTTTTTTTACATAAACAATACACAAGAAATCGATTCATTTGCTCCTGCTATAGAAGGAAATGATAATCGGACAAAGACTAATTCAACAAGCAGCGATGAATAGGAAGCAATTAAATAAATAAACACTGTCGATATCACATAATACTCGGTAATTTATTTACGTAAACAAGTAACAAACATGAAATCGAAATCATTATTAGTCGATAAATTTGGGCTAACAATCTATACAATCGTGTGATGTAAGCGGGGAAGCTCTCCGTCTCTGTCTCCCGAACTGCGCTACGTTTTCTCTCCGCCTCTGTCTGTCTCCGAGCTCAATGTACAAGAGTGCTCTTTCTTTATAAGTGGAGGGGAATCGCAGGGTCTCCGATAATACTCCTTTAGGGGTTAATTGCATCGTGGATTCGCTCCTACACCAACTGAGGGTATCTCCCTCTCCTCGTACAACTTACCTGAGCGAATTCGACACTTAGTGGTTTCCAATTTCAGGTTAACCCTTTCAGTTCAGCGATTTCAAAACGATATAGAAGTTAACGGAAGACAATGCTGTCGACGTTGCAAAGTGAAGTTCTTCATATGGTCAAATGATTCCATAGTCAAGATTGTACAATTGGAGTAGTCGAAACAGCCCTTTGGCAATAATACTTTAAAATTATGTATATTTTTCCCCTCAGCGTGTTGTAAAAAACATGTAACAATTTATGTAAATATGTAGTTCAAACAGTGTTATACGAGGCCTGAGTATAATATCACATTTGAGACCATAGTGTTACATTGACGATGTATTGATATAGTGGGTTAAATTCTGAACTCTTATTGTAAAGGCTCCTGTTCGAATCCGCATTGAGGAAAAATATATTTTCCGTTAAAATAATAATATCTTATCGTGTTTCAAGCTAAAAATTATATTTTATTTTTCACGTACAAGCAGAAAAAAATACAACTTGTTTTAAAGTAAAACTAAATTAAAAAATATGCAGACTGTTGGCATAAAAATTGGCCACATTCAGTAGCAGCGAAAGTTTATACATGATTTGAAGCGGTGAGTATCCATGAGAATATAAGAATCTGCTTAGGTCTTGATGAAAATTGATATAAAATATATAAATTATACTTTCGACACATAAATATTTATTGCATGCCAATTTTAAAATAAGGAAGTTTTATTTAAACCGATGCATTTAATAGAATATATTTTTTTTCAAAATACATAAAATTTACATATTATGAAAATCGTAAATAAAAAATGGGAACGACTTTGTGGACAAATATCCATTAAATGTTGCTGGTAAAGCTTAGAGAAACTTAGATGAAATACCTAGAATGTGAAATTTTTTAATAGGCTTCGATTTAATAAAATTTCGTCATCATTGAAAAAAAAATAGTATCCTAAAAGTTATTCAGGTATTTAAAGCAAAAATATTTAAAATTTCCCTTAACATCCAAATATCTTTAAAAAGTGTACTGTGTCAAGAAGTGTAATTAGAATTATCCATCAGTTAATATAATGGATAAAAATGGTTAAATATTCCAAGACATTAAGAAGAACACAGGCTGTTAATGATTTTTTTTAAATTAGGCTATCAATGCCTAATTTTATAGGCATCATTAAAATAATCACGGAAAATTCTATTTGGAGCACAGCCTTTCCTTTTTAATATACAATGCAAAATATTATTTAAAGCCATATTAAAATAGTTTACAAAATATTTATAATCAAATATAAATACAGCCCCTTTAAAGTGTATTTTAATTTAATAAAATTGAGTTGCTATAAACAGCGTTCTGTTTGAGCCCTTCGATCGACCGAATTTAAATGTATTATAAAATAGGCTCTAAATGTGGATACACTAAAAAGGTTCAAAATAAACTAAGACTTTCATCCCATTCGCTCCATACATCATGCTAATCTAGGGGGTTTAAATTGTATTTAAAACTTCATGGTGGAGGATCCTTTTTTTAAATTTATATTGGTTAGCGACGGCGCAAAAAATATTTTTAAATTTTCACCCTTATTTTTTAAAGCTCTGCTATACTTTCTTACGGTCGTTTTTGGCATGGCGCAGTAGCAAAAAAAAGTTTTCATGGGGAAAAAATCTTTTTGATATTAAAGTTTCCTACATGAGAATATTGTATACCGCTTGTATTTCCAACGTGAGGAATTTCAGGAATCCTTTACGTGGAGTAAGATTGTTGTACTTATGCTCTAGTTTCTCCACACCACGTGAATATATTTTCCACCTTGAGGCAATAAACATACACGTATCTCCGAAGTACACGTAGTGGCCGTGATGCCAAACCTCCATATTCCAAAGTACATCCATTATGCTTTTTATCCTTAAGAAACTGAAAATATATCGGGCATGCATTTAAATAAAGTCCTCTTTTAAACAAAACGCCAACTAATAGTATAAAAAAAACTGACCGATATCCTATTTTAAGGCGATCTCCATTGGAGATTTTACCAGAGGTATAGGATTATAATTTGGTGTTGTACCTAGTAAAACTAAAAATAATAGAATGGGTATTATTACAAATCAGTCACTCATTGAAAATCTGGAATAAGACAATCGAATGTAGATATAGTGAACTTTTATCCACTATCTGGATTTGAATCCAAACCATTAAAATAAGCGCTTGAAAACGAATCCACTTTGCCAACACTTGGTTGCAATTTTATTCTTTTCAGGCTGTCGATCCTTCAAAACTTTTCATTGTCAACATAGAATGAAATTTTCGTTTGAAACTATTTTGAAGGAATGCAAAGATTTATCACTTCGTATAAGTTACCCAAGATGAGTATGAAACAAGTTCGTCTTTATATCATACAAGTCTCAAAATAGAGCATTAAATTGCTTAGCATTATTATACTAAGTATGAAATTAAGTGTTCTAGTGAATTATAAATATGTTTTATTATATGATCATATTCACAAATTTGTTTAATATTTCATCTAAGGATCGAACACAATCAGCAGAATTATATACTTGAGAATTGTGAACATTTTTGATGAAAATTTCCGAAATTGATCGATTAAGTTTAAGCTATTTGATGTAAATTTTTTGAAAAAATCGTTATAAACTTCCAAATGTAATGTCGTTTAATATTTCGTGTCTTATTTCCAATATCAATGTAAACAAGCCCGTGAAGAAATTATAGTTTTAAGTGCAGGTGCACTTAAAATTGAGAACCTGCCAAAGAAGCATTTTCAAGTGGTTATATAAAACATTTTCAGATAGTAAATATGTATTTTAATATCAAAAGAGACTTAAGGAATTGAGAAAATATAATTTCGATTATTTAAGCACGTATTCTTCAATTTACGCGGTATAAAGGTTCCACGTGTAATTCAAAATCACATCGGCTGAAAGCGTGAAATTCCAAATATATGAAAGATTTTTATAAAAAGGCTATATTAAACTTTCACACATATAAACTATTCAGTTGTGTTCAAAACAGTGGCGTAACTACTGATTGGCGAGCTTAGGCGACGCCTAGGGGCAGTAACTGTCTAATCTATATATACATATATACAGTACATATATGTTTTTCAAATTGTTATTAACCTTTCCATACCGGTGATGTATTTACTACACCTTGATTCTAATAGTGAGATTATCGATATGAAATATAATAGATACGGCGTTCAGAATTTTTGCATTCTTCCATAATATTATATATTAAACAAATTAACTTATTACTAATTTTTTATCAATGTAATTACCATCCCGGGATCAGTACCGGGATGGTCTAATGCAATCCAATAAATAATAGGAAAAAGTCTCTCAAGGAAACTGCCTACATCGAATAATAAATATGGCACCTTAAGAAAAATATGCATTAAGAATATTGAATATACAATGAATTGATTTATATCAAAAAAAGTTAATACCTCTGAAATTAAATTATATTGATTTCCTATCCATAGACATTTTTTCTAGTTAATTTCAGATTGGTTTGGATAAGAGGGTTTATATTTAATCTTCGCTCAAATAAATTATTAGTATCTAGTGATTTAGGGTATTATCTCATATCATTGCTATTATATATATACAGTATAAACGATAGTAAACGAAGCGATTTTATGACAATTTACTAACTAAGGACTAGAAAAGGTCTTTGAATAATAGCTTGACATTTCACTTCAAGACTTAGATTATCGCCTCGTTTGTTAAAAAAGTAGGATCAATTTATAATGTCGTCGAAAATGAAGTGAATTGTAGATAAATATATAAAATTTTAATGCTCTTTTTCGACGTCTTTATATGCATGAGATCACTTTCCGAAGCACGGCTTTAAAGTGCAACTGATGCATTTTACAACTTGGTATTATCTATCGGTATGCCATCGAGTTGATTTGAAAATGCTTTCAATCGAGCATAAGAACAAAGTTTGATACATGAGATGAAAGTTATATTGAAGTTGCTGAAATATCCGTGGTTTTCAGATTAATGGGATTGGAAATGAGATTACGGAAATGTTGTATCGGAGGCGACCCAATCATTTTCTATTAAATTATACACTAGAGAATATATTTTGAGTTCAAGGGAGACTGTTTATTTTATTTTATTTATCAGCTAATAGATTAAACATTGCTTTTTCACAACAATTTCACATCAATTGATGAAAGATTTTCTTTGAGATTTTTAACAAACGTGCAGATTTTATGAATTAATATGCTTTATAACAAGCTTTGAATCATATTGTTTTGCTTTGAGTAAATATAGTTTATATATTCATTTGATCATATTTTTCGGTATGAATGTGCATACAAATTTGAAATTCAAATTTGTGCACCAGAGCCGATGCACTCGACATTCAGTTTTGGTGAACATATGCCTACTCAGTTCCGTCAGCCTTGGCCTAACAAAGTAAGCGGAAAATATCGCAGACGTCATGGATTTCTTTAAAAATGGCTCCCTTCCTTCCCGAAGTCTCATCTTTGTGGTCTCGTGACCTATAACGAGTTCCGTGACAGCCGATCACGAGGACTTAAGCACACAAAGGGAAGCCCCACTCAATGGGCCTCCCTCGATATTGAGGGCCCTTCACCGATTTTTAATGTTGCATATCGAGCCAGCCGTTAGTTGTGGATACTTTTTAATTTGCATGTACCCTTAAGTGATTTTTACCACCCCCGCCTCTTCATTTATAGGTATGGTTGAAAACCCTATCAGGATGAAGGCATCGAGCACTTACTTTTGGTGAATGAAAGCTAATGGATGATAAACATCTGGTATACATTTAAAATTATGTTGAAGAGGGAAAATTGTTGATATTTCATACATTTAAATCTAATATGAAATATCCTCAATTTTTAAATGTTTGAAAGGAAAGTTCTGAATATCTTAACATGTTAATACAAACACGGCAATTTTTCTTTATAACTCCTGCAACATTAGAAAATTCAATCCAGAGTCAAAATTTTGATCCCGGGATTTCGGGATTGCATTAGACCGTCCCGAAATCAGACCCGGGATCGGGTTTTTCGATAGTTTAAAGAAGTACATTGATAAATTTGATCAAAAAATCAGCCTCCACACTCATTGGAGGTATCGTCATCAGATATTTAAATGCTAGTTTGAGTTGATGACTGCGTGAGCTCCCATTTTTGTATAACACCATCAATGTGACTGATAAAATTTCTTTCTGCTGAGACACGAACAAAATTCCCGATTTCCCGAAAAAATATTTATTTCCGTCGCTGCAAATGAATACTTATATACTATAATACTTTGATGTGATTCGTAATTATGCTACGGAAGAATATAAAAATTTTGAGCACCGTATCTATTATATTTCATATCGATATTCCCATTGTTAGAGTCGAGGTGTAGTAAATACATCACCGGTAGGGAAAGGTTAATATAACAATTTGAAAAACATATATGTACTCTATATGTGTATACATAGATTAGAAAATTACTGCCCCTAAGCGTCGTCCAAACTCGCTAATTAGTAGTTACGCCACTGTTTCCAAGCGTCCAGATTTCGGCGGGAATGTCTCGATTTAGTAGCCTTCATCGTGGTGGTGAGGAGTACGATTTCTGTTAAATAAAAATTGCTCACTCATAGATGCTATCCTATCTAAAATCCTATTTCAGTAACCCTATCTCTAGACAAATAAGAAATCACAACATCAAAATCATTTCCCTACAAAAAGTCTTACATAAAGTTGCTCTTTTATTATAATAGATATAATATAATTGTTCTGTACTATGTTCCATGGAGTTCCAAGATTCTGTAATAATTTTGCGATGATTAGGCGCGATCTAAATCAAATGGTTATATGAGAATGTCATCTTTTAAATTTGAGGTCCATCCTAATTCTATTTGTATCCATCAAGTTTATTTTCACTGATTTATACCTTTGAAGACAGTTTTGAAATTTATTAGGTATTTACGCTTTTCCGTATCATTAATCATTTTGGATGCTTCAGTCGCCTTCTTGTCAATGCAAAAGAAAAGAAGGATAGAACGTCCAATATAGACTTCGTTCTCGGGGTTAGACAGTTAATTTTACCCCTAGCAATAAAACAATCATATTAAAATACCACAAATATACAAGCAATTTTTATTAGTTTTTGGATAAGATAATAACATAAGCGAATATAATATTTTCCGATTAAATCAATCAAAATATTGGTTTATGGATCAATTTTAGATAGTTTTATTTTGAATATTTTTAATAATTATCTTCGTATAAATAAGTCCAAATGAACTGAACGTGCGATGGGATATTAAAAACACGGTCGTAAGTTTTGAAAGTTGTTGTTTTTGGGTCCTTTTAGTATAACCATAAGAATTAATTGCCCAAACTGGATGGTTGTTAGGAAACGGCACATTAGGCTATGTCTCAACATTTATTTAACGCTATTTTTGTGTCTAGCTACTAATACACGGGACTTCATTATTTAATATTTTTAAAAGCTTGAAATTCGTCTGGAAAACGGGAAAGGTTTGCTCTTGTCACTATGTCGGTTTCTTTTTAAATCCCATTTTGACTTTGCTTTTGGCTTAATGCGCCCGCCACGCTCTCAATAATCCGAAATGCGCCCGCAAGGGTAAAAAGGTCGCTCCAAAGTGCTTTTATCCTTCATTTAATTTACTGACTTTCATTTTAAAAGTTTATATTTATCGACACAATCTTCTGAAATAAGACACCGATAGCTAAAAGAAAATAAATCGAAATATTCAAGACGAATTTTCATCGATTTTTATTGCACACAAGGGATGATCTTTATAACAATATCTTCACGGTTTTGTTTGTACAATTATGTTCTCACATAATGAGAGAGTATATGGATTCGATCAGATTTGCGGCGAAATGGGTTAATAACTAATTTCCATGTTAATGGCATTCGAATCGATTTGTCAATCTGCTCAGGCGTAAACAGCCTATACATATATCAGGCGATACATAAAAAGATTAAATTAATTTTGATATGCGGCCGTATTATTTGGCATCTTTGATGTCTCAGAGGTTGAATTTTATTATAGGAAGAGGTGAGCCAAATTTGATGGGATTCATGAGCGATAAATTCAGCCGGTATACATTCGGTTTACGATTCGAAATAAAAGCTTAAAAATCTTGGGGCTGCGACGGCGTCTTGTATTTTACGAGGACTCGTATCAACGAATCGACAAAAAAATGTCCATTCATCTTCGTCTTTTGTGTCATAATTGAATATCTCGTAAAGCATTCGGAGGATCCATATTTTATCCTACCTTTGAGATACGATCAGTCGAGTGTATCGTCGTTTTTAAGATGTTATTTTCCCTCGAACGGTTACCGGGGAAGACTGATAAAACTCCACCCCTAGACAAAATACGGTTTTTGTATGCATATCGGAAAGCATTATGTCAGTAGATAGTGTGCGAAAGGGTTGAAGTATTCAGGGGTAGGTATTTATCATCACCGCCTCTCGCATACGACATGAAGCTCAATTTACGGCAAAATTTATTACATTTAAGAATATTGGCTCCGTTTTAAATTCAATGCTTGATGGATTATTCATTATGATGTGTTTTGCTTATAAATCTTAAAATATGCATAGATAAACCTCGAAACAAGATTCGGCACGCAAGCTTAATGCCGTTTATATTATTTAAATATTGAACATCAAACAGTTTAATATATATCAGAATCCAATATAACCCAGATATATTATTTATCTAACTAATCTAGTTCGAACAAGTTTACGGTTATTTTCAGAGTTTATTAGCTCTGACGCAGATTCAATCTAGGAGATAACCACATATGATAGCAAATTTAACGGGGATTAAACATGAAATGAAGACATTCTAAACGAAGATAAGATCATCTTAAAAATACGTTTAATTGAAAAATATTACACACACACATAACAAGTGTTAAAAGGACGAAGATTTTATTAAAACGCCTCAGTAATTATGTTTTTCAGATCCAGAAAATCAGGATACGCTCATAAATGATATAACGATTTATCTTCCACTTGATCAGATTTAAACTTAAATACTATATTAATATGTTCACCATTCGTACAGATGCACTTATCCGTCAATACTGTCGCAGCGTGTATGAAGCTTGTATATAAATAAATAAACACTGTCGATAGCACACAATATAATAGGCAATTTCTTCAAGTAAACATAAACAATACACTTGAAATTGATTCATTATATCGTTCATATATTATTATTAGTCGATAAATTTGGGTTAACGATATATACAATCGTACGATTTACGCAAGATACTCTTTCCATCTCTGTCTATCTCAGTATTTTGAGATTATAGTTAACTTTTCGTAGAAGCTAAAACGTTTTACTTCTATCGTCCACGAGTCGCAGGACTTTTTTAAAATAACGATTCACAGAATTTATATACACTCAAACCTTTTTTAGTGCGACTTTTTTTGTGCGATTTCGAAGTTATGCGATTTTTTTCTTTAAACAGTCGCCATTTTGTGATTTTTTTTTTGAGTCATCTTTACCATTTTGACTATAGTGTCATCTTTACTAATTATGAATTATATTGTTGGAAAGATAAAATATACACAGAACAATGATGACATTGACACTGGGTATACTATTTCTTCCGAAAAAGAGAGTGATTTTGAGTATCTGGCATTTGAGATGCCAAACATCAAACATCTTTAAAATTTTACCAATTATGCAAGACGTACTTTAAATGCTACCAAAAATGTTATTTTTTAATTCCCTTATGTTTTCCTGTTTTTTCATTATCTTTTTTTATGCGATTTTGGATATATTTTATATAGTTGTTTCAAAGTTATGCGATTTTTAAAATCCATGGAACGCATCTTCACTTTTTTTTTATGCAAGTCATAGCTGTGCGATTTTGTGCGATTTTTCTCGGAACGCATCTACCGCACAAAAAAAGTTTAAGTGTATATTATAGTGACCAAATGGTCACATAGATTTATATAAAATTTTTGGCTTTTATTAAAATTTGTATGATTATTTCTCGGTCTAGTTAGCATATATGCTCAAATGTACAATGATTTATAGATACATATATCTTGAATCCAAAATATTAATAATCTTTCATTTTTTAGCCTTTTAAGAGGAAAAAAATAGTATTAAGTTGAATGAGAATATCTCAATTATGTGGTAATAAATTCAACATTAATGCGGCTTTTAACTCTTATTGGAGCATAAAAGTCAAAGTTATGTCAGTTTTATACGCACTTAAGATCGTTGATTCCAACATCGTAAATATGTGATAACACATTTGAAGCAGGGATCTGTTTATCTGCTTTAATTCGGCGACGTTAGATGGCAGCGTATATTTTCATCTTTTCTGATGGCGGTTTCAGCATCCACAGAGCATGCGCACCATCAATCCCGTGAAAACTGCACCGAGAACGTTTCGGAGGATTCTTTCCTCGCGAGGACACGAAACATTCATTCTCCTCGAAAGCCTTCAAAATATTTAGCGTCGATTCTGCTCGAGGACGTCAAAGATGCGCTTTAGCACATCTCCTGTCAAAAATAAACACTTAACCAATCAAGGAAAAAGTAATATGTGTATATAAATTGAACGTTATCTAAAGTGTCATATTTTTGAAAAAAAAAATTGATTAAATAATAGACATCCAATCCATTAATTTTGTACAAGTTTTAAATGCTATAAAAATAATGCCAATTTGTTATTCTTTGTGATTTTTAATTGATGAAAATGTTATAATTTTAAGTGAGTGATAAGTGAAATGTATTGAAAATAAATTCAATAAACATCATTGACCGATATAAATAATGACGATGTTCGAAATTATTACGAATGTGCAAATTGGTTTGAATGAGCGAAATAATAATAAAAATCCGATTTTCAAAAATTTAATACATTATCGCGATGGATTTGTTCGTCCCAAAGAAATATATTTGCAAAATCGGTGACCGTCTTCATCATGTGCGAAAGCACGAACAAATTACGTCGTCGACGATCGCGAAAATGAATGTTTCGAAGAAAATGCGGAAAATTTAAAAGAAAACGTCACCATGAAGAGGAAAAAAACTTCACGCGAATTTTCCAACTCGATTGTATCGTTTTTCGCATTTTTGTTGGCGTTTCTCAGTATTAATTTCAAAACAGTGAGGTAAGTCTCAGCCATAAGCATCAAGATTGTGTGTAAATGATGTTCGTCATTGTTTAGACGTTTTGCATATTTTTATAGCTCTGCTCAAAGAGCATTGGTATCGGATAGACTGGAAAATGTTACCCAAACAATTTCAAGAATCTTAGAGGGCTACGATATTCGACTGAGACCAAATTTTGGTGGTAAGTTAACTTTATTATAAAAAAAGCTTTCATTTGCGCCGCTTTAAAAAAAACCTATAATAATTACAAATATTTGTATGAATCTTTCCCCCATTTGAATTCTTAATGTATGCAAAATGTTTTCGTTCACGTTTATAGTATAGGAATACAAGCAAAATCACGTTTCACAGCGTAATTCGGACAGGACTACTAAAAACGTGCTTTGAAAGTAAAACACCCAAAAGCCAAAGAAAAAACATATCGATTGCTTTGTATATAAATGTATTTATTTATGAAAATATAATTTATTTCAACAGGTGAGCCATTATTTGTCGGTATGGATTTGACCATTGCTAGCTTCGATGCAATTTCAGAAGTAAATATGGTAAGCAAACAGTCAATATTATCGATGAATCCTTCAGTATCTTAACGTTCGCATGCTTTATCGATTTTTGATGCCAGTTTAATGAATAGAATGTCTTTGTCTACATTTTCAAATAGAAAAATTACGCTCTAAATATCTTAGACGCATTGTTGATCGATAAATACCGCTAAGGATTAACGAATTTTCTGAAATATCATAAATGAAATGTTTGAATCAAGCAAACGTAATAAAACCATTGAACATTAGTTTACAACTGCAAATGCATTCATTTTATATGATTCGAAACACTGTAACTGTAGATTATCCCATTTTTCTGGGAATGTAGTGAATATTTAATCAAACGTAAAAGTATTAAGCTTTTTTTCCCTGATTTTGGGTATATTGTAGCAAAAGTTAAATACCAAGTAAAAAAATTAAAAAATCGACGTTTGGCTAAATCATTGAATTAAGACCACATATAATGTTTAAAATGTCTTAAATAATTTGAGCGAATTGAAAGTTGAAATATAAAAATGTTGAACTTGTTGATGGCATAAAATGCACGCGGAACGATTAATTTATGCGGGCGCTGGAAGATGTTCTAGATGTTAAACAATCAACATAATAAAATTACTTCAATGATGTTGCATTTAATATAAGTGGCATTCATTAGCGTTTAAGGCAATTTTTCGCAATTTATCCACGAGTTTTTTTTCAAAAGCAATACCAATCAATATCATGTTACGTAACCTGTTAATATTGTAATCTTTCTTCGAAATGCGATCCTTTTTTCGTATGGCTTGATTATGCGAGTGAGCTCGCATATTAATTCCAGATCAATGCTCGCATAATCCACCCCTTGAAACAATTCATCATTAGAAATTTGTTAGGGACCGATGGTATCTATTTTTAAAATTTAATGACAGGATTACATTGCAAGAATGTATTACGCAGATTTAAAACGGCGAATATAATAAGGGTTGTAATGATGTTCATCAATTTAATAAATAGTATAAGCCACAGTGACAAGAAACTGACGCCCGAGAAAGTGGGTGGTGGCCATTTGTCACAGTCTGGTATCCATCCTTCTTTATAATTGGTTTTTCAGGATTAAAGTGGGAGCTTTTTTTCGGTTTTATTCTGACGCTTCTATGGCAGGATAAGGTATAGCGTTTTCTTATGCGAACAAATTGTTTTGGTGAGCGATATAATCTAATAACATTTGAATGTGAAAAATGCTATTGATGACATTAAACATTTAAATTTTCCCTAAACATTATTTATAAGAATATATTCTGAAAACTACAATGTGCAACTTATAATAAAAAATAGCATCAACCTTGATAGAATCTGAAAAAACAGAAACTATCAATTTATTTCATTTGAAACCGATGCAATTATCTCTCACTGTCCAAATGATTGCGCCATATTTTGGACTCATCAAAATTAACAATATACATAGAATGAATTAAACATTTCATTTCATACATGAAATGAATATTTAGTATACAGACTCTATACAGAGAACATAAGAAAGTCATATACTAATTTTCTATAAAGTTTATGGCATTTGAATGTTTAGTAAGTGTTAAATGACATCCAAGAAATATTGAAGGATCGTACGTTGATCGAATATGAATTAATCGAATTATTAAATGAATCTACCACAATTGATGACTCAGAAAACAGTTCCAGCGTAGTAGCTACATGTTTTACATTAAACAACTATCAATAGAAAATTATCATATAATATAAAGAAGTTTAAGATTCAAGGGAGAATTGCAACAGATTTTGGAACCTTCTAATGAAATACGTACGATTTATACACTAAAAGCAGACAACCACTCATTACCGAATTTTTGAAGGCTAAAACCAGAAATACTCGCTTAAATAAAGTTTTCTGATAATGAAAATCCACAACAGATCTCGAAAAAGAATGATACATAGTGATGATGAATGAATGATATATTATATGTTTTTTTTTCAAGTAATATCCTCAATGTACACTCAATCCTCTTTTTGTGCAACTTTTTTTTGTGCGATTTCGAAGTTATGCGGCTTTTTTAAAGCATTTATTTTTAATTTCATAAAGACTACTTATCGAGATATTTTGCATAAAAGTGGAAATAAATCATTTAGCAAAATTTGAGACTGTGTAAATCAAATTGCATCTGCTATCGCTGAATTTCGACCACGCCCTATACTCTGGTTTAGATTTTTGAAAAAAATGATTTCGTTTTTTTTTGCACTGTTCCAATGTTTTAACTTTTAAAAATACATTTTCCAAAGGAATTTCCAAAATTCCAACTACTAATAAATAGAGAAATCTTTACTAATTATGAATTATATTATATTATATTTGAAAGAGATAATCTATCCAGAATAATGATGACATTAATACTGGGTATGCTATTTCTTCCGAAGAAGAGTGCGATTTTGAGTTATATCGAAAGTCGCAACGAAAATTATCATACAGCAGTTTGTAATTAAAATCATTAGCAGTAGTAGTAAAATAATGTCAGACATCCTTAAAATTATACCAATGATGCAAGACGTCCTTTAAATGTTATTTTTTAATTGCCTTATTATTTTCCTTTTTTTATTAATTTTTTTATGCAATTTTGGATATATTTTAAATAGCTGTTTCAAAGTTATGCAGTATTTAAATTTATTGGAACGTCATAGCTTTTTTTGTGCGATTTATTTTTGTGCGGTTTTCCGCGGAACGCAACTACCGCATAAACAAAGGTTTAAATGTATATGTATTTATTTTAAAAAAATACATACTTATATAAACTTCTCGCGATATATTTTTGGAAGGCAAACCCTAATTTTGTATGTACTTCAAACCTTGTATAACGCGGATTTGTAATATAACCGTGTTATACGAGGTCCGAGTGTAATAGGGTTAATCTGATTATTTTTATAAACGTATAACTTTGATAAACATCGATCAACTTTTTGTTGAAGTTTCGGTTATGGCCACCGAAACGAGATTTACATTACGTTTTAACGTTGATTAAGGATCAAGTTAGTTAAAAGCATTAAACTATCAAGTTAACCTTTTGAAGATCCTCACCAACAATTTCGACCAAGTTGTAATAATGTTAAAGCCTCCACACCACCACGTCAGACATTTACGCCCGATTCTGTTAGGAGTGAGCTTTTCGAAAGCTGTATCTTATTACATAGCCCTAAAGCTCTCAGGCATTAGAGGCTAGAATAAATTGTAGTATGTAAATATTTATATTCAAAATTTAGCATTTAAATTTGAGTAAAAATACAACCATTTAGAATACGCAAAAAAGATCTTAAATTGAATCTCGTCCAATTTCAACATCAGCTTAAGAACCAATCCTATTACAAACCACAATACTTTTAAATGGCAAATCGAAACAGTTTTCTGTAAAAAATTTATCAGATTCCCTATAATTTACATTTAATCCAGCGAGTAAAATTAAAAATATTATGGTATAATATGAAGCCTGTTTCATAATTAAAATTTGAGCTTTCGTATGTAATGATGGTTGGGTAAGGAAAAGCTTTATACGTTTGTACAAGGTAATTGAACGGAAGCGTTACATACGTATGTCAGTCATATTAAATTTGTATGTCACGTGTTTGAGTTATAGGTACGCAAGAACGCCGGCTTAAGCCTTAAATTAGGTATTTTTCAGGCAAAAAATTCTTTTTCCTGTGATAAAAACAACGTTTTGGACCAAAATATTGGGAAAAAAATATCAGTTGTACTAAAATTTTATAATATGTCACATGTTATAATATATTCTTTATTTGAGTTTAGCGGCTGCAGTTCCATTTTAAATTTGCATTTTGAACGATTTGCTCAACACTATGGAAATCCTCAGCTGAAAGTTTTAAGCTTGATGAAATATTATTTCCCCTCTTGGGAGATATTCTAATTCATTTTTGCCTAAGACAAAGACTTTCTATTTGGTTCTCATGGTTTTTTCGATAAGATCGTCTAAGATAGCAAGATTTAAATTTTTGCGTGAATTGAAGCAAATTATTGAAATGAAATTGAAGCACACATTTTAAAAATCTGACAAATAGCTTTAAGTTTTTTAATGAACAACTATATAACTATATTTATCTACATAGTCTCCATCAAGAGTGATACATTCATTCAATGCTTCTCTAACACTTCAAAAAATCATCCCCGAATAGAATAATATATCATTAATAATGTAAACATAATGTTTTTGAATTAAAACATATTCATCATTGTATTAAAACCATAAAATCCTTATTGCCTTTCTTTCAATAAAAAAAGGATCTTTGAATCATGTTTTTATGGTTTTTTGAGACATTATTTTCAAGTCTACTCGACACCCTTTCAATATGCCTAAGGCACCCCATTTACCAATAATTGATACACGATATAGCACTCGTATTTTATCTCATTTTATTCGATTTATGCAATAGCTGAGAGTGTATACCTACTTATTATCTGAACAAATTGATAATTAATTCAAACAAATATTCACAGAAATATATTTAAAATTAATAAGTGCATATGAATGATTTTCATTTCAACTATATTAGATCATATATAGAATCAAAATACGATCTGATTTTCAAATGGAATTTTTGGCTTATTGCGATTGAATTGTCCCTGTTATTGGATCAAATGTTGGATGGGGGAGATAATTTATGATGCTAAAATGGATTATCATTGAGGATGTAATAATGATTTTCTCCCCTTAAAAATTGTCATGATTTGCAAAATAAGAAATGCTGATCTGCCATCATGCGTAAATGTTTTTTTTTACAGATTTAAAACCCATACAAAACATAAATTTGGTCAATTCTTATATCGGAACTCGGCATTTTCTTTAGGTAAAAGCCGATAACTCAAGGTAATAAGAGTCTATATCTATATGTCGGTAGAAGGAGGGTTCTTTTTTATCTCAAATATTCCGCGTTGCTAGGAGGCAAATGGTTTTTTATTGCGTCATCGTGTATGTCCTCAAGGAGTACTTTGTATGCTCATAGGTGTTTTATTTTCAAATGTCGAACGAAAAACCCCCGTGTATACTTGACATTTTTTCCTAAATTATGGCTTCAGTTTTGGGAGAAAATAGTTGGCGACAGAAGAGTACTGATACTGCAAATTTTCCCGGTGCTGTTAGTGAAAAGCGTCGTATTTGGGTCACGGTGAGAAAAATGACCCATTTATGTCCACAAAGCCGATAAATAGTCTCTCTTTTTGAGTGGGGTATAACGTGGCTTTGCTTGTGGTACACACAGGATGAATACATATCGATACAATAATATTTCATAGATACTAAAGTAACATCTATTCATGTCATCATCAAATATTTTTGTCAATGCTTGTATGCCATTTATTGCAAATACTACATTTATTACGATAATGGACGAGCTTACCTTTTTCAGACTAAAATGAAAAAGTTTTCGGCTTTGAAGTATTGACATGAGGGAGTATATTTTTATGATTTAAATAAGTAATAATATATTAGAACTAAGTACACTTTTCATTCGAGTTCAAAAATCTAATTTTTTAATTCAAAGCAAATCTATGATATTTCATCCAATATTTTCAATAAATGATTATTATTCAATATAGCTAATACAGTTTTAACATATTTTTAAATACCACTGCATTCTTAAAAGCTCTTTGCTGTGATTAATGAATCATTTGGAGGTAGTTTTGTCTGTAAACCAAAGTCTATTCAATGATCATTTTCTTTCTGAGTTCTTATAAAATTGTTATGGAACCTAGTGATTCTGAACCTTCCCCATGGTATTTAATCTTCTTTTCATTCTTGTCTGATCAATTTTTAGTAATTTTACAAGATTCTGGGTTGTTTAAGTATAATAACATTTACATTCAATAGCGTTTGCAAAGTAATAACTTTTTTAATTTTGAAAACAATTTAGTCATCATAGATAATCTTATGGGCTTCATAGATGTATTACTTCACCTCTCAATTATATTAGAAATAATTCTTTAATAATAAATAACTAAAACCTTATTCATCGATTAGGAATTGTGGGTCGAAAAATGCAATAGAAAGTATATGATTTAATTTGGGATGGCGAGAATATGCATGATGATTCATACGTACAAGCAAATCTGATTGGGTAAGCGTGTGTATGCCTACCTGAAAAAGACAGTTGGTACAAAATATTTGGATACATACTCAAACCTATTTTTGTGCGACTTTTTTTGTGCGATTTCGAAGTTATGCGGTTTTTTAAAGCATTTTTTTTAAATTTCATAAAGAGCACGTATCGCGATATTTTGGATTAAATAGAAAATAAATCGTCAACACTAACCAATATTTGGAAAAAAATTATAATTTAGGACAGTGTAAATCATATTGCATCTGCTTTCGCTGAATTACGACAACGCCCTTTATTCTGGTTTAGATTTTTGAAAAAATTAAATTTTGTTTCTTTGCATTTTTCCCATGTTTTGACTTTTAAAAATATATTCTCCAAAGGAATTTCCAAAATCCCAACTACTTACGGAGTTGTAGCTTTTTTAGTGACGTGGCAACTTGGTCGAAATCGAAAATCGCAACGAAAATTTTCATACAGCGATGATAGTTTGTAATTAAAATAACTTTTTTGTGCGATTTTGGATATATTTTTAATGGCTGTTTCAAAGTTATGCGGTTTTTAAAATCCATGGAACGCATCTTCAATTTTTCTATGCATGTCATTGCTTTTTTTGTGCGATTTTCCGCGGAACGCATCTACCGCACAAAAATAGGTTTAAGTGTATATTTTTGCAAATATATTACCGATTGATAATTCATATTTTTTTGTTAGAGAATCTTAAATTCAATATCATCGTTTCTTAACCTTGTAGATACCGCGTGCACAGATTTGTGGATTTCATCACATCAATTTTATATACACAAAAATACATTTAATTTTATTTTTCCTCTAAATATTTATTTAATACTAGCTGGTACCCGGCGCGTTGCTGCCACAGAAGAAATAGTTCTAAAAATACCATTTGAAATTTGAAAGAGTTATCTTGTTTAATTAGCAATGATATAAATAATGATATTTTTTCCGACAATTAATACATTTATTGATATTGAATGATATATAAAGAAAAAAATATTAAAAGCATACATTTTGCTTACTCAATTGTTCTGCTAAGTGCTTTAGGGTAGAGAATAGTTTTGGCTTTTCCGTCTTTAACAAATACAAAAAAAGTTCTCGGCTGTCTAACGTGGATTTTCTAGATTCTTCCGCACACTTGAAGTGCCTTGTTGATGGTCATTGAGAATGCAAGTCCAACGGGGAGCTGCAGTCGTCTCTTATCAAATGGCACGTCGGTGGGAATGAGCATATATTCTACTTTCGACTTTCCATTAAGAATATATAGTTGTCTCGATGATGATAGTGAGTCATGTTCCAATTTGTACGGTGGCACACCAGGAAGATCCGACGAATTTAAAAACTCGATTGAATAGTTAACAACTTGGTCTGCATTCATGGCGCTGTCAATCGATTTGTAGGTAACAGAATCGCTTGCAATTTTTTATTGTATTGTGTGGTTGATTTTATTGACGTCGGTGTTTTCTGTTGCCAAAATAGCATGTTCACAAAGCCAATAATGATTTTTATAATTATTAAAAATCTGCTGAAAAACTTTCTGAATGAGTAAATCGATGGATGGCACAACAACGCAAAAGTTCGATGGAGATGAAATAAACTTGGTAGCATCAACATGCACTTTTCCTTCACCAATGTTCAATAGTCGTTTTAAAAATGTGGCTGCCGACGCATCACGCTACAAATGTACACGCATATTTGTCTTTAATGTTAGTTTTCGCACGTCTCTCTAAAGATGCGATGCTTTGAGGCAAGAATCAGCTGGTGACGATGAAAGCATCACTGGAAGAGGTTGTCGAAAGACGCCACATAATAAAATTAGAGCGCCACCAAACGGTTTTGCATTTGATCGTAAGTCTTTAAGAGTTCGATCAAGCATTGCATTCGTCCCAGATAATCCCCTTGCAAATTTTCAAAACTTTAGCTATGTCAGAAACTTTAGGAATGTTACATGTCAGAGCTTCCAATAAATGCATATTTAATGGCAATTTGAATGCCGAATGCGCTGTTCGTCCACCATCTAATAATGTTGCCGCAATACCTAATGAAGCAAGAGCTAAAGCAATTCTATTTTGAGATCGAATGTGAGCCAATAGTAAAGTGATGAGATACGTTTTTCCAGTACCGCCAGGCGCATCAAGGAAGAACAGATCATTTGTAATTGTATCGTAGGTCAATTTTTGTTCCGCATGCAAAAGTTGTTCGTTTGCTTCGACAAATGCATCCAAATCATTAGCATCGTACTGCTGTTCAAGTGCAGAACGAATTCTTGTTGAATGAATTCTTTGATATTGATGGTTAAGCAAATGTCTTCGATTTCGATCAGAGTTTGATTGAAAATATTGTCCGAAAACTCAATTGAATTGTCATTGCTAACGGTGTGTAAAATGTCTTCGCTCAAATCCTCTCTGAATTTTTACCACAAATCTTTCGGGTTGGGTGACGGACATGTGGTTAAAATGATGGCGAGTAATGTTCTAATTTCCGTTCGACCTTTCTCAATGAAGTATGACATTTGACATTAACCAAAAGCATTCTTAAATAGTAACACTCGGCTTTATTTGGATGTAATGTGTAAATAGGGCCCAATGCATCAGATGAATACAGATTTCGATAGCCTTCATCACGCATCCCTTGCTTACGTCGTTGAAAATTCTCGGATGTAGTATTTCATGTAAAATAGTTAGGAACTTGTGCGTACCATAATGTCTCTGCAAATACATCTTCTTCACACAGCGCAAGTGTTGGTTCAGCAGCAACATTTCTTGCAGTGTCTGCCTTTGTCCATTTTCGAGATGAACACTGAGATGAACAACATTCGGATTGCTTCTGTGAATTAGGAAGCTCAAAATAGGCCAAAGAGCCTCGTCACTGCTGATATATCTACCTGTTTGAAATTGAGTTTGAACTCGATCGTTGCGCGCATCAAGTCTTTCAATACTGACTACTGCCATATCACTGCCTATTTGCATGTACAATTTGCACGACAATATCCGACGTTGGTATGAGCTTTGAATGTTTTCGATGAAAAAGAAGATCCATATATTGTTGATTTCAACGTCAACATATTGTTATTAAATAAAAGAATTATTCATTTGTTTCTTGTTTTTATTTTTTAAATTAAATTTAAATTCAAATCTGGTTAGGTTAGGTTTGTTTGTTTTCATTGTGTCGAAATGAAGGCGTTTTCAATTTACCAATAAATTTGTCCCCCGTTAACAGGATTTAACCTTTATCCATTTTACACTGGGATGCAAACTGTAATCGTAATGAATATCATATTGAAATGCAGCAATATTCAAATCAACATGTACTTTCGATTCTCGTTGCACGTTGGTCGTCTGATTTTGATCGGATAACACTCGAACGTATTTTTTCGATTGTTACGTACGTGAATAAGCGATGAATGAAATGAAGCATTTTAAAAGTGCTTGCGATAAATAATTTGGATATAATTGACTCACGCCGATGGTTAACCTGCAAATGACATTGACGTTTGACGTATGTGTTGTATGTGACGACGACACGACGCCTCCTACTGCAACTTGTAGGTACTATATACCTATAGCCTTAGCAACGCATAATCTCAAACACGTCAGAATCAACAACTTTCACACATTAAGTTTTGAATTAAAAATCTACTGTAAGTTAATTGTACTATGCCTATGTCACCCCCTGATCCCTTGGCAATAAGTGGACCAAGTTTTGTCTCAATCCGATGAACGCGCATATCAACCCATTTCGCCCGAGCATTAGCCGGGAAACGCAACTTATTTTTATATATTAGATAGATGTTGTCTATATTAGTTCTTTAGGATCAAAACTTGATCGAAAATATTTTTGATGCATTTTGTGCATAAAAATATTAGCCTTCGTTGACTCGCCTTTTTTTAAATGGTTCCTTTTTATCACCCATTATTTTAATTCGATTTTGATTAGTACTTGAGCTACAGTTTGTTTTTCAGTCATTGTAACATTATGAAATTTTAAATCCAACTATACAAAACTACATTCCAAATTTAGTTTTAATACGTTGGCTTGTTAAATATAGAGTTATGGTATTTTAAAAAATCATTTACGGTTGAAGATTCCCACCCATATAGTTGTACATATACGGCAATATATTCTTTCTTTATCATAAATCATTTAAATTTGAGTAAATATTCTGAATAAATTTATAATATATTATCATGTTTCTACGCCACTGAATATTGGGCATACGATAGGAAAATCTATTGTGCAAAAATTATCGAAATTCATTGGGCCTGTGAATAACAAAGAAAGGAGGAAAATTCTGAGAGTATTTTTTTAGCACCAAGTCGCATTGAGTATTAAATTGTAGCCATGTTTGATATAATTTAAAGGGGGGACATTTTTTTATATAAATATATCAATAATGTGATCTAGAGAATCAGATCTGAACAGTTTAAACTGCCATGAAAAATAGATCAGTGGTGGTATTTCAACGGAGGGAATATTTTATTATATTCAAATGCCACTTGAGTTGAATCGCAGCTCCCGAGAATTTGAGCGCCTCCCAGCAGAAGAAAATAAAAGTCGACTCAACTCGCAAATTCCTCTCTCGGCCTTAATACTTATTTTAAAGAATATGCCATGAATATTTTAGGTAAATATAGTTCGGCAATGTCTAGAGCAGGAATGAGATGATAATTGAGCTAGTTAGTGGGCCGACTGCTCACTCTTGAGCACGATCAACGGCGGTTGAGCAACTCACCCCCTACCGAAGACTGCCATGACGTCATGGTATGATTAACCCTCTCTCGCCCTTGCCGAATTTGCAAACATTGCTAAAAAGTTGCCTCGGCTCTAAATCAATGCCCTCGATGTTTATATATAGATTTAAATGCTTGAGTCTTTTGAAGGACTGTGCGAGTAAACGTTAGACTCAATAATCTTCAACCGAAAAAATGCTTCTCTTGGTGCAAAATCTTGTGATTAAAAGGCTTAAATATACATAAGGATCTTTTTATGCGAACTCAATATATCCAGAGACTTATTCGAAGATGAATAAAAGGTACATCTCTAACATGTTTTTTTAATCCAGCAAAATAAATCGATATCAGAACTCTTTTATAGATAAAAGTGCTGAAAATTATCAAGCAATACTTGTCTATAATTTATTAACTATTGTACTAAAGAGCAATCTAATCATAATATTTAATCGCTTGTACAAAAAACATCAAATTTCTCCTATACACAAATGATATTAAAATTATTGGGAGCTGGCAATGTATGATTTTTTATCAGCACCAAAACCATGATAATCCAAAATTAATCTGGTGGAAACTCAATCCCTAAGCCTGGATTAATCGTGACAGATTATTTTGTCAGTGCGATGAGATTGCAAAAGCCATCGGATCCGTGCCCATTTCTAGCTATAATAATCGACAGGATGATTTTTCGTTGGAGTTATCTTAAGAGATCGATGTTTATTCGCTTTACCAATCAGCAAAAGTTCAATTCAATGAGTTCCTGGTGCGTTTTCAGGCTCTTATCACCCCGGGTCTTTTTTCACAATATTACACTCGTAATATCTGTCTTGTGTAACAAGCTTTCTTAAACTTCATTGTCTGGTTGTCAGAACTAAGACATAAGAACAGACCTTTGTTTTGGTAGTTAAGACACAAGCATCATCCTTGTCGCTTTGAAGAATTTTGTTTCTTTAATCTTGACCTGTGTATATAACACCCCTTATACTGTTCAGGAGTTGCCTCATTATCTGAGTATCACCATATTTTTTAATATTGTGTTCATTTTATTGTGTGCGTCTCACATATAAGAAAATCCGCATCCGGATAATCGAGAGTATACTGTATATCAATAATTTAGATTAAAATCATTAACCCTGTTGATTATTTTAGGAAAAATATGTAATTAAACCTTTTAATCACAAGAAATTCTTCAATAGGGAGATATCACAATCTTGATTGATTTGTATGTTTGCTTTGTCATTATGGGATTTATTGATTATTTCAAATAGGTGCGTTTTTATAAAGTATCTTCTACCAAAAGAAGTCTTTTATAAAAAGACGAAGAAGAATCTTATGTATCTTTTGACAAAAAAATCTAATATGTATACGATTAGTTATGTCAATTTTACATCCATTTATTAGCCTTTTAAAAATCCATATACAGAGCTAATAATTGATGACTATTAAATGCAATTTTTAAGATAACGAAAACATTTATTTTAGATTATCTCGAATCGTCATCATCATTTTTCATTATTAAATTCAACGCGATAATATCAATTTCAATAAAAAAAATTGAAGATTTGAAAATTAGCTCTACGTCACACTTTGGCTGGAATTATGTTAGTTTGATACTATAATATTATTAATATATAACTATAAATATTATCTTTTTAGTTACAAGTTAATATCATATAAGAAAATACTATATGGAGGTGCTTTTGATGATGATATCAATGATATTTTAAAAGCTTTTTTCTTGAAATATATATTTTAAAAAATATAGTATAACCTATGCGTTTGATTATTCTCAAATATTTTTTTTACATCGATCGTAAGACTAAGAAGACTCTCTTTATTACACAATAGTAGCTTCATTAATAAATGATAATTTACTATGTCCAAAAGTTTGCAAAATTGTATCCAAATAGCATAATCGCTTAGAGCAGTGATTCCCAAAGTGGTCTATATCGACCCCCAGGGGTCTATGACAACCTGCAAGGGGTCTACGTCAGCGAAAAAAAAAAAGGTTGGGGTATGTTAGGTTGGGATATGTTAGGTTGGGGTATGTTAGGTTGGGGTATGTTAGGTTGGGGTATGTTGGGTTTGGTTAACCAAACCTAACATACCCCAACCCAACAAAACCCAACCTAACAAGAGATTGGTAACAGCGCTGAACCCCCATTCCACTAGTTATGACGATGGAAAGGAAATTAAACATTTCCTCGCTATATCCCATAATACGGGATAAGTCACGGGTATGTTGTTTTGCAGCCAGAATTGCTGATATCCTTTTTTTAACTGAACCTTAAGTTCTTCGTTTGTACTTAGTTCAGTCAGTTCCTCTTGTATTATGACATTCGTTTCTTCTATGTCACCATATGGATTAATTATTCACGGTGATAATACCATAGTCAAAACAATCTCAAACCTAGTTTCAAAATCTGAATAGAGGGCATTTAAATGTTGAACGTAGGTTGAAACGTCGTCTTTCCTGGCAGTTTATCAGTGACAAATTGGGGAACTGAGAAAATTCGTCCCATCCAATATTTTGCTTCATTAGTTTAACTCTGGCAAGAAACGCTGATAAGATGGACTTTGTTTTAATCAAATTTAAACTGTCGCCTTGTAACTGCAAATTAACCATATTAAGTTTTTTTAAATTTTGTTTGTTTCTGTGGGTAAGGAATCTTCACAAACTTTTTTTTTTCTTCCCGTATCTTATATGTAGTCGCACTATAACAACATTTACAACCTAAATTGGCCAAAACTAAGCCAACGTAATAATTTTTTTTTTAATTTTGTCCAAAATTTTGGTAGATCATAATGTCAATGTCGTGCAATCTCCGTCCGTCGGTGTCTGAAAAGTTAGCAGACGACGTGACCCCGAACCATTATCGAAGGAGTTAGGTTGGGGTATGTTATGTTGGGGTATGTGAGGTTGGGGTATGTTGGGTTAACCAAACCAAACATACGCCAACCCAACCCAACATACCCCAACATACCCCACCCTCACATAGCCCAACCTCACATAGCCCAACCTCACATAGCCCAACCTCACATAGCCCCACCTCACATAGCCCAAACTCACATACCTCAACCTAACATATACCAACCTAACTCCTTCGAGGTTGGGCTATGTGAGGTTGGGGTATGTTGGGTTGGGGTAACCAAACCAAACATACCCCAACCCAACCCAACATACCCCAACATACCCCAACCTCACATAGCCCAACTTCACATAGCCCAACCTCACATAGCCCAACCTCACATAGCCCAACCTCACATAGCCCAACCTCACATAGCCCAACCTCACATAGCCCAACCTCACATAGCCCAACCTAACTCCTTCGATAATATTTCGGGGTATGTTAGGTTTGGTTAACCCAACCCAACATACCCCAACCTCACAAAGCCCAACCTCACATAGCCCAACCTCACATACCCCAACCTAACATATCCCAACCTAACTCCTTCGAGGTTGGGCTATGTGAGGTTGGGGTATGTTGGGTTGGGTTAACCAAACCAAACATACCCCACCCAACATACCCCAACATACCCCAACCTCACATAGCCCAACCTCACATAGCCCAACCTCACATAGCCCCACCTCACATAGCCCAACCTCACATACCCCAACCTAACATATCCCAACCTAACTCCTTCGATAATGGTTCGGGGTCACGTCGTCTGCTAACTTTTCAGACACCGACGGACGGAGATTGCACGACATTGACATTATGATCTACCAAAATTTTGGACAAAATAAAAAAAATATGTATATAAAAAACTTAAACTTCACTACAATTAGAAATGTTCAAAAAATCAATATCAGATAAGTAGGGGGTCAACCCAAAACCGAAAAACATGGCACGGGGTCTACGACCCAAAAAAGTTTGGGAACCTATGGCTTAGAGCTTTTAACAATTGTATTGATTTTCATGATTTAATAAATTGATGTTTTCATATTCTCTTTAATGGGACAGTTGATAATAATTCCGTAGCATATTTAATTTTTTTTTTAATTTATAATAGCTACTAAATTATGAGACTTCCTTTAAGTATTTTTTAATATTTTTTTTTAAAATTACATTGAAATATAAGGACAAATATAGTGATCAATAAGGAATATATTATTAATATTTCATTAAGGTGTTTTTATCACAAAAGCATTAATTTTGTGTATGAAAACGACGAAAAGGAAGTATTTATAAATATAATATATCCGCTTTTATACTTCAAGTGTCTGGACTAAAAATAAAACAACATTGCTGAACATAAAGAATAGTTCCATAAAAGTTAATGCATTTTGACCCAAATTCTCTATCATGTGTAGTACGCATTTCTCCTAGAATATTTATAGGGTTTTATTCGTGTTCCGCCGCATTTTCTTCGCTTAAAAATTCATTGAATATTATATCGCCATGTAGTGTTTATTCGTGCACTGTTTGTCCAAGTCCAGATATGATTAAATTGTTTATTTTAATTATTGGAGCACAGCCTTTTAGCGCAATAATATTTGCGCGCTAATCCTGCGGACGTTCAATAAAATTTAATTAAGCACGACGAAAGCTCGGGGAATTTTCAATCTCGGTCTGGCAAAACGACAATTGTTAATCATCAGCCTAAATGGACGTGCTTATCAATTATAGGACTACACCATCACGATGTACCTGAATCAATACTGGAAGGACGAAAGGCTCGCATTCAGCTCCGACGAGGAGGTCCTCACGCTGTCCGGGGACTTTGCAGAGAAAATATGGGTTCCGGATACTTTTTTTGCGAACGACAAGAACAGGTGAATTTTAATTTGCAGCGTACATTTGGGACACATTTAAGGTATCGAGCTTACGGTTACATTTAATACGAAGGTTTTTGATTCTCAAAGCCTTAGAGATGCTTACCGAGTGTAAAGGTAAAAATCCTTTGAAATGTAAATTGACAATGTGGGCTTTGAAATCAGATCGACATACCTGTACGTATAATACATAAATTACGAATTCTCGTTTTTGGGACGAAAAGTTTTAATCGATTTTTATTTGTGTGCACATACTTTTTTATTTGCTCTCAAGTGTATATTTATAAACCTTAAATATGTCTAACGTTATCATTCTGCCGATCATATGGGTCCATATACCACTTTCTGTGTTAAAATACTAATAATTTGGGGTTGAAATAGAATGGAATATATCAGCGATCATTTTTAAATTATCTTATTGTCTATAAAGTTTTATGTTTTAAAATATTATAATTTCAGGCATGAATATTATATATTAAGCAATGGGGTATATAAAAGTATTATTATAATATATAAGAACATGAAAAAGAACAAAAGGTGTCTTAAAGGAGATAAATCTGGAGCTAAAAATACATTCATTGAAGCCCAGTATAATGGATTTTAGCATTGAGGAATAACATAATATTTGTATCTATCGATTTATAAGAAATCTAGAAAATCCATTATAGTAATATTTATACATTAAGCTAACGTATTTGATTTATTGTTTAAATGTATTAAATTACAGTACATTCAAATATGTGAAAATGTGTTTTTTAGATTCCGATATATTGTAGAATGCTTAAAAATGGTTAACTTCATTAAAAAAGACAGATTCTCTATAACATGATTATAAAGCTTTAAAAAACCTAGACAAAGAGCACGTGAATCTTTTGCTTCACACAGAAATACAATGGCTGAGTAGAAGACAACTACTAAATAGAATGTTAAAAGCTCTATTGAAGAAATACTTTCTTGTGCTAAGTCTAAGATCTTGAAAGTTTCATAAAGAAATTTTGTTGTTGTTTTATAGTTTACTGCAAATGTATCAATCAAATATTTTAAGCATTTAAAAAGCTATTAAACTCTTAAAGAGGTAAGGCACAGTGTTGTGTATGAATTCCAGTGATTCAGAAAGAGCATTCTTACACGTTGAGCTGTTTGAGAGTTGAGAGTTTGGAGCAAAACAAAGATGGAGAGAGTATCTTGCATACATCGTATGATTGTATAGATCGTTAACCCAAATTTATCAACTGTGTGAACGATATAATGAATCGATTTCAATTGTATTGTTTATGTTTACTTGAAGAAATGACCGAATATCGTGTGTAGGGGTCCCAAATATTCGAATATCGAATATGAAATTGGTAAAATATTCGGGTATTGGAATATTTTATACGTGTATACGAGGGGAGATTCAAATATAACCCGGAATTTTTCATGGAATGTTTCAGCGAAATCAAAAGGATCAGAAATTTGTTTACATTTCAAATGTTTTGAGTTTTGAGTTTGTTCTAATTGTGTGCTATCGACAGTGCTTATTTATTTAAATACAAGTTTAATACACGCTGCGACGGTCCTAATAGATAAGTGGATTTGTACGGATGATAAGTGGCGGACATACGAATATACCATCTAAACTTATGATGATTTTAAATTAGTTCACTACCCAAAGGGTTAAAAAAAACTATATTATATATCTGTAAGAATTATTTAAAAAAATATAAATTTGTGAATAACGAAGGGCGATATTAATCATGTTTTAGTTGTTTTTAATATGAATATTATTTCGAGGGTTCGACAAGAATAAAAAGATTGAGAAACACATTCAGTGAAGAAATGCTATTAATAAATTATCGGAAGTATTGGTTTTTACTCACGATTTCGAAAACATTCTACTTTTTCTATTTCTATAAATATTAAACCAGGGAAAACTATGTACAACCAATTGATTAACTTATATTTCTTTTATGATAGGAATCAACGTTCTCATATATTATTTATATGCCATACATTTTGAATATAAAAAATACGCCACAAATTAATTATGTTAAGGGAAACAAGTAATTATATAAAAATAGATATAGATTTTTTTTTCAATCCAAATATCAATGCTTTTACATTGATATCTCGGATTGAATCTTCTTTTTGATATTTACATTCGTTATTGAATGTAGGCGATCTCCATAGGAGATTTTCCCCGGAATGATGATTTTGTTATTATGGCATTTGATTGGATCAAAAATGTGTCTTTTGCAGATTAGCTGAGTTTCTCTATTTAGATTATATATTTGGATATTTGAAATTGATTCAATCGTTTCTTATGATTGAATTTCTTAAACAAATTCTGTTCAAATTTTCACTGACAACAAACCAAATAAGCTATTTTGCCATATAACTGACAGTTTTTGGAAGATTTAAAAGATCACAAAAAACACTTTTTAATTACCATAAATTTGTTGATATTATATCATAAATCGTTTAATATTATATATTAATTAACAATTTTAATTTGTTAGTATAATATACTTAAAAATATTTTTTGCAATAGAATTCCCATTTGGGCTTCATTACAAAGCCGACGATACGAATTCTTAAAGAAGAAAATATAACAAAACTAATTCGACTTGGCACGGAATGGAACTGTTGGGTTATAAAGGGATAAGAAAACTGGGGATTTTCGAAGCCCTGAGGCCTCGACCCAATAAGGATAGAAGGTCGTATCGAAGATGGAATACCTGAAAATAGTATCGAATCAGACAGATGTCTCAAAGATAAAAGTATTTTATTCAAGTGGAAATAATCAATTATAATAGAATTCAAGGAAATCTTTTGGTTTTTGAGAAAAAATAAATAACACGTTGTTTGTGCGTTTATTTAGCCCAATGCTCCCTGTATTTCTTTCCACATATGTTTTCCTTGTAATACAAAAAACAATTCAATTTTCCAGCTTCTTACATGATGTGACTGAGCGTAACAAATTGGTGAGATTGAGCGGAGATGGCACAATTACGTATGGTATGAGATTCACGACTACCCTTGCTTGCATGATGGATCTTCATTATTATCCATTGGACGCACAAAATTGTACAGTCGAAATCGAAAGTTGTAAGATATCATTAATATTCATACTATTATAAAATGATCTAAAATATATCTATAATTATTTACAAATTTATTTCAGATGGATATACTGTACTCGACGTTGTAATGTACTGGAAAGAAACGCCAGTACGCGGCGTGGAAGAAGCTGAATTACCACAATTTACGATAATTGGCTATGAAACTAATGATAGAAAGGTTAATAATTTAATACAAAATTAAAAAAATCGATAATAGAAGTATTGAATATTATTAATGATTTCAGGAAAAATTGGCTACTGGAATATATCAAAGACTATCCCTAAGCTTTAGACTTCAAAGAAACATCGGATATTTCGTATTTCAAACGTATTTACCCAGCATCCTCATTGTGATGCTTTCGTGGGTATCTTTTTGGATCAATCATGAAGCTACATCAGCCAGGGTAGCACTTGGTATTTATTTTCATTTTTGTGATTCGTATTTAATTGCTTAAAAATAAAATTAATAAACGAATCGATGTTGTCTGTATAGGAATAACAACTGTATTGACGATGACTACCATCAGTACAGGCGTACGAAGCAGTCTCCCGAGGATATCTTACGTGAAAGCCATTGATATATATTTAGGTGATGTGCTTCGTGTTTGTTTTCGCTGCCCTTTTGGAATATGCTGCAGTGAATTATACTTATTGGGGCGCTAGAGCGAAAAAGAAGACTAAATCCAAAGCCAAGGATTCGGATGATAAAAAAATACAAGGTTGTATTAGACTTAAATGTTTTGATCTCAATTCATTGATTAAACCTTATTATATAAGCCTTATGAAGTTGTTTCGTAAATTTTCATGAATAAGCTCATAGTCTATATTAAGCTCAAAATATGAGAGCTTTGTATAAGGACCGAAAAAAAATTGTACGGCATCTTAACAGCACGGTAGATGAATACATGAAAACAAAAGGGTCATTGATATTAAACGTAGCGTGCATTTTATTTTCTGTTTATGGAACATTTATTCATTTGGAATACATTGAGTGGCCTCATGTCATTCTTATCTTTCTTTTATAATAATACGAAAAAAATCATAACAAGTCTTTTGACTGATGTACTGGCATAAAAAGTCAAATTAGTTGATATTTATGGATATATTTTTGGTTCTTTGAGACACATTAATATGAATAAGTCATCGTTAAAACTGCTAATTGATTTAACCCTTTGAAGCAAAGATATTAAAATAAATGAAAATTATTTACACATATTTGCGAATACAAAGACAGACAATATTCCACTAAAAATCGGTCATCTCATATGAAAATATTTGACAGATGATTTTCGAATTTTCCACGCTCTAAAAACGTCTTATTAATGTTCTGGATTTAGATAATATGATATTTTTTAAATATTAAACTAAACACGTTCAACCCTCATAGTTTTACAATAGAAGGGCGGGTTTTATTGTAATGAATTATTTCAAGCTGTTTGATATCAGCTTTTATCCCTTGTTTTTTTGAAAACTATAATTACTATTAATAAATCTTTATAATAACTCTGTAGTCTAACATTAATAGTTCAAAATTACTAATTCCTTGCACCTTTTAAGTGTTAACCCTGCATTAGGAATTGGAATGGATAATAAATTTATGGATTCCATTTTTTCACCTTGTATTAGATAAAGCGGAAAGAAATGTCATTTTTTTGGTTGCGTCCTTTGCTGTCAGTTTGTCCTCGGGTTTCTGTCGAGTGAATACGTATTTTTAAGAAGAATCGTTACTAGGAGATGAGAAGTGGGTCCTCTACAATAGCCCGAGAAGGAAAAACAGTAGGCTTTCTTCTTCAAATAAAGTATCTGTTTTTACCCCTCGACCGTCATTATTCTAGAAAAAGGTTCTCCTTTGTGTTTGTTGGGATTTTTTAGCGTAATTCACTACGAATTATTAAAATCTGGCTAAACTATTACAGCAGAACTATACTGACTGTGCACAATTAGATAGGTTAAAAGCGGAAATGCTCAAAAAGTAATCAGTGCTAATTAACAACCAAAGAAGAATATTGCAGCATGATAATGCAAGACCACACGCAGCAAGGATTACGCAGAATAAAATAAGAGAGCTGGATTTGGGCGTACTGCAACATCCATCATATTCTCCTGATATTACACCTTCAGACTATCATATTTTCAAGTCATTTGCGATAAAAAACATCACTTCTGTGGAACAAGTGAAAAATCATTTGGATTCTTAATTCGACCAGTTTTCCACTAGGAAAACCAGTCAAATTTTATGAAAGAAGCATTAAAACGCTACCTAATCTATGGAAGGCGATTTTAATTAACAATATAAATTATTTAATTGAGTAAAATTGTACAAATTTTATTGAAATAATTTTTTTCTCCAAATAACAAAAAAATGACATATCTTTCCGCTTTAACTAATATTATCGTAAACAATATATTCTATTATAAATACACGAAAAATATATATATAATATTTGTGCATAATAATCGCATATATTTATCTATTATTAAAAATAGTAAAAAAGGTTATTTACATTCTCTTTTTTGCCAAGAATCTGTTTCAATCAAGGATTTCAGATGTTTAACTAAAATATTGAGGATCGTTTGGGCTTATTGTTTGATCCAAGGTATATTCTATTTTTAATGCATTTTAAAAATGATTTCAGCAGCTCGCGATGATGGTCGTAGTCCAGGAACAAGATCCTTACCGGGAGAGCGGGAGATCATTGAACTGCAAGACGTTCGCATGAGCCCAATAGCTCACATCAGAAGACGACCGGGAGCAACGCCTCCTCATGATCCTGCAAGATTTCCCCCCAGCTTTCGAATGGCCAGAGGACCCTCTGCTCCTTTATATCATTCAGCTCGTTCGTCCCATGGATTACGTTACAGAGGTAAAATATGCTGCAAAACCATTAATATTTGGAGCTCAGATCTATAGAAATTTAAAAATATCGTTCCAGGAGCCGCATCCAGCAGACCAAAGATGCTGCACGCCCTTAGAAGAGGAGCATCTGTCATAAAGGCTTCCATGCCTAAAATAAAAGACGTAAACGTCATCGATAAATATTCGAGGGTAATCTTTCCGGTGTCGTTTCTGATATTCAACATCATATATTGGGTATTCTATGTGATAGAATAAAATACGATTTTCATAGACTTTATTAGGATTTTAAAAGATGATGAAATATTGGCCTTTTTATTTATTTCATAGGACGATTATTTTTTTGCAAAACAAAATTCAGCATCGGTGTAAATTTAGCCAATCTTTAAATTATCGGTCATAAAATAGGACGAAATTATCTAGTAATAATAAAGACAGCTTTTCAGATTTACAATAATATGTTGCCTAGTAATAGAACTAGTAAAATATATTAATCAGACTGTCATTCTCTTTTATGTACAAGTTTTGATTCGATGCAATTTTCTTATATAGAGTCATTCAAATGTGACACTTAGATGTTGTTTTTATATCATGTAGACATCATACACATCAATATGATACAATTTTGGTCATAAAAGGATCACTCAAAATTGATTGGTATTCACATAAACAGCATTTGTGTGCAAATGTGGCCTAATGATTCTATTTACCCAAAATGCACACCAAAGAGTAACTTTTTTTGGGTGTAGGCATCCTTCCTGAACATCACACACATCACACCCCTGATATGACAATTTTGATTATTGATGAATCTATCCATTGTGAAATGAGCTTAATCGCTAAACAAATTTTTGCTTGAAAACAACGGATCTCTAGTTCGTTGTTCAATAATAATGTAAACATATTATAGCAATTACCGTTATACAATTATCAAACGTAAATATTATATAGTGCTGATATCTAAGCGTCGCATTTGGATGACCTGTATGGATATAAATACTATATTGGAATAAGATGAAATCTATGATTGAACTTTAAAATTATCATTAATTTTGAATGATATTGATATTATTGTGATTAATAACTTGCTCAAAAGCAATGCTTACTGATTCAATGTTGAGATTATTATCTTCAGAAACAAAATATCAGGATAAATCTGTTAAACTTATAAAATAAGAGTCCATTAATCTCGCTATTAATTTAATTAAAATGATTAAAAATCATGCAATCCAAAAATTTAAATATCGTGCAATTAAGATGAAATGCTTCTAGATTATTTTTTTAAAAGATTTTATGAAATTCGTTCCTATTATAAAAATTATTTATCTATCGCGAAAGATATATCTCATGTTAACCTTGTTAAGTATATCATATAATCTTGCCAGAATATGTACATATTCCATTGAAACTCATAAAATTGGTTATGAATTGAAGCTTAATAATAATCCTTTATTTTAATACAGAAAAATGCACTATTTAAAAATGTATAACGTATTTAATAGATGGGTCTATATTTTAGATGTTCATTTATATGGACGATTATTTTTAACGATACGAGTCCATATAGCTTGCAGAATGCAAAGGGTTGAACAAAGTCCGCATATAATTTATACGTTAGTGACGAAAAGTGATTTAAATGGCCATTAGAACCATATTACAATTAAACTAATCGTTGTTGTATGTTTAGATATTATATGAATATATATAGAATTAACCTTATAAAAGTATCAATTTTTATTGAAATCACCGATGTCTTCACTATTGAATGCGTATCATAGGGACCCAGATATATTTAATTAAACTTCTTCATATTTGAGTGATGTCAATAGTGAAAACAGTCTTAACAATTTCGCGGGAGGAACATATGGAAATTTATATTTATAGAAAATAGTTTAAAATAAATCGACTTTTACTGGAAATAAATATGCATATTTTATGTAAATACCATTGTAAATATCCAAAGAAAATTGATGTTACAAGATTATATATACACTATATTGGAAAGCCAAATATTAAATATTAAAACGATAACTAATAGCGATAATATTTAGATTAATAAAAATGTTATTAGTTTAACGATATGATATACAAATTTATTTACAATAGGAATCAAAATCGATTAGCGATTACATTGTATTAATTTTTGATGATTCAAATGATGTTTTCTTTAAAATCAAATTCGATAGCCATCCACAGTTTTTGTTATCTTACATGCTATGTAAAGTAAGTTACAGACATTTTATAGTTTGTGGCTTTATAGCCTTTTGTTGAAATTCAATAATGTTAAATGATTTATTAAGACAATGTTGATTTATGATATTTAAATATTACAGTTTGTAATTGGTATAAGTTCTAGCATTGTTCAGTAATCTATTAACCCAAGTAGGACAGAAACATCTTATCAAAATAAATATTTTTTAAACTTAACAACATAACACATCATTCAATAAGTTCGTAGGATATAGCTGGTTGTAACACAGAACGTCATAAAACAACTAACTTTTTGTTGTTACTGTCGAATTATATCCTACGAATTTATTGAGTGATTTGTTATATCACTTTTATTTTTATGATCCCATTTCAAGTATTAACTAATTGTCTCTATAAACATTGAAGTCTTCTATAGCGTTCATTTTAACAACACAAGTACTTTATCGTCGTATAAAACTGTTCCCATTACCTTTTTGTCATATTTTTCAACTGAATTTCACTCTGGCCATAACTAAGACTCTTGTCCAAAATATTCTTGGGATAAATCAATCATACTCATATTCAATTATTCATTAATTTTGCCCAAGACTTAAAAGCCTGTTTACTTGACTATTCGACATATCTTCATATATTTACTTGAAAAACTCAAGCTTTTTATTTTCTGGCAAATTTATTCAAAATTCGCTTCCACAATGTGTCCAATATGATGATCATCTTCAATTGATTATCTTCTCTATATACATTATCTATTGTATATTTTATTCTATGGCTAAAAAGAAAAGACTTTCATGAAAACTGCCATCATGCATTTAAATATTTTAAAAGTCTGTTATCAATAGATACGACACTATACTTGTGTTCACACTCAATGAAGCTTATTTTAATGTCATCATCATATTAATTTAATGGTAATAATACAATTTTCATCATATAGACATTGTTTGTGCCGGGGTGAATTTTCAATTTCAATAAGGTATGGCTTATTAAATTATTATACGTATGCTAAATTAACATCCTTTCGCCAGTTATTAGTGCATTAAAATTGAATCAATATCCTTGTTTTAATACATATTTTCATTGTTTTTTAATTATGTTGTAGTCCTAAAAATGAGTTGTACATAATTGTAAATAAATAAATGTTTTCAAATCAAATATTTTTTAATATCGAAGGTTTTATAAAGAAGGGCTTTGCAATTTCATTAATTGAAATAGTGTTATTTTTCTCATTATTATTAACGATCATCCCCTTCGATTTTTGTTGTAAAATATGCTAATATTAAGATGCTAGGAATTAAGGTATTATTCTTAAGTATTAATGCCTGAATTCTGTCTATAATCGTAGGATTTCTATCATTTTAATTAAGTTTTTCGTGCTATTGATTATCTTAATCATTTTGATGTTTAAGATAAAATATCAAACCTCAAGACTTTATAATCAGCTGCTAGAATCGATAATTCAATTAGATCCTTGACAAATCGTCTAAGGATATATGAAATGGTTGGATTATTTAAAAAATATTTCCATCTTATTTATTTAAAAAATTTCATCAATCAATTAAAGTATCAAAAGCTTGTATTCTGTTTCTAATGGGATTTTTGAAGTAAAGTTAATTTTATGTTATAACTCTGCTGAGATTATTTATCAAAAATTGTACAGATTGAATCAAAAACTAATAGAATAATGCCCAAGAATTGAACTTGAATGCTTTACCAAATCCTTTATGTTACTCGGAATTAATTCCTTCCAAATATTTATTCAGATCTTTGTAACACATTTATTATCATTAGAGATCGATGGACACCCAAAATATCGCTCGTCAGCCTTTGAAACTATATATTTTTTTGCTAATTTTTTGCTTATATTATTTGTGGAGCATTTAATATATTATGCGATATATCATTCTTCCTGGTGATGAATTAAATCAGTAACCTTCATCGCAACAAAGGTTTAAATGGATCAACCCCATCACTTACAGACCTCTTTTCCTATTGTAGTGGGACTTTTATTGCCCACGTGCCATCCAGGATATTATCACTGGAGGCATATTCAAAGAAACGAAGGGTTGTTTCCAACACTGTGTAACCTCCATTTGTTTTGCTAACTGAATAATGAGCATTACACTGCGATTAATGTTGTCGGCAACGTATATCGGGGTGCCTGAGTGATAAATTACACGGATTTCGATGATCACCCCATTGCACTCCATCCCCTAATGCAGTCCTAACCAATTATCTTTACAAGAAATTTATTATGTATTATTTAAATCATGCTATTCATCCTGTTAAAAATTCCTTCAGTTATTTTATTTTAGGATTTCATTATACTCTATTTGAGTCTAAATATTTTACCAATACTGGAATTTCCATATAAAAACAGTTTTAATTCATACAATCTAAATTTGCCTAATCATTTATATAATTGTTTAATATAAGAAGTACTTTTTTCAATACTTTTAACAATAAATTTTCAAGGGAAAACGATTTTAATTACCATTTTTCATAATGCTATTGAAGTTATTTCAAAGGTCGTCTGATCAAATCGTTATTAAGTTTAGCAAAAGATTAAGGAAGAAATTATAATTCACAAATTTAACAGGAAAGCATAATAGTATGAGATGAATAGAATATGGTAAGTATGCAAATTGTTAATCTAGTTATTAAATTTGAATTAAATAGGAGCGTTTTAAGACGCATCTCCTTATCCTTGAGTCTATAGTCATGGTCTTAAAACGTCGAAATGTGTCCCTCACAATGAAAGTTGTTCAAAATAGTAAAAAAATAATTTAAAATAGACATAATTTGCTAAATTAGGAATAAAAACCCAAACAAAGCAAATAAAATAGATGAAAATATATCAAAAGAAATCCCGATGCATTTAAACGCCCCTGCCACAGATGGGGTCGGTTGCACGTTATCTGCATTTTATTGCACCGCATCTGCGAAATGTTTGTCCCCAAATTGGGTTAAAGTCGTTTGTATAAATCACCGTCGTTACACTGATCCAGAAACCGGGATGAATACGTACAACGTCCAAAAAATACGAGCTCAAATTAATTTCGCCCAAAAGGGCGTCTCCGATTACGGACGGCGAAGCTTTAAAAATGCATCTTTGAAATGCTATACTCGAAAGGAGGATTTAAAATATTAACTTGACGGAAATTCAATATTAAAATATTTATTTGATCGTTCGTCGTTGCGTCGGAAACGGGCGAATTTTTATCTTATTCTAAATTTGATCGGATTTGAATATTTTTATCAGATCACAAACGAGATGATTTATATATTCAATCGATTTTTATGAATAAATTTTGAATTATTTCCCCTTTTGGGATTAAATTTTTGATTATTATTTTAAGCTTCAGACAGGATCCTTTCGTGTCATTAATTATACACGTCCCCATAATGCATTTCACCTCTCTGTTAGTCATGACTAAATCATTTTGATACGTGTGGCCATAAAGAAGGGAAATATTTTAGGGGAGTACGGGACGTTCGCCCGGGGTTATAGGGGAATATTTCAGTCACAGCCCGAACGCTGTACGGGAACGTTCTGGTACAGTTCATACAGATGCTTATCTTAGTTACAGTGCTGCGCACATAAGGACTTGGTGCTTCGAAAAAAGGCTTAAAGCCTCATCCCTTAAATAAACTAATGCCAATATGATATCGCTTGAGTCGAACACATTGCTTTGGTATATTTCGAATTCGGTGAAAATTTTAAAATCGGATCCCGTCATCATTAAATGATCGCGACTCAAAGTTGAACATTGAGCAAAACGCGAGTGATATCATTCATCCAACACAGGTAATATCCATATAAATTCATATTTTCGTTCATTCCATTTGCATTTAAATAATTTTTATAAATCATACAAATACGATACGATATTTTATATTTTAATATGATACAAATTTGCATATTTAATCGATCGACATGGATTTTTCACGTTGAAGATGATTTTGCCGCACGTACAGACTCATTTCTTTTGATGATGCATATCCATGATCAAATCGACTTTATATCGATTGATATTTTAATATGATTTAATACATGGTTGTGTGCTATTTTATTATAAATAAACCAAGATTTTCGTCTATAAATATATCTCGTAGGTGTTGTGCGGTGGGGTAGGTAATTCTGCGATTGCGCAATAAAAACAAAGATCGATCAAAACACCGGTGGGCGAAATTATTTAAACATTGTTTGGGTATCAAATTATTCATTCCAATTATTAATCCAATGAATAAAAATACGTAAAAAAATGATTCAAATCATTTTGATGAAAAAATTTTTTTGACCTTTAGAATGTCATATTATAAATTTTATATGAAAGCTCATTGATTTTTAAAAAAATACTATTGATTTGATGCGTTGAAATAAATTTGTTAATGATTTCATAAAAATAAAAATAATTTTATTTTTATAAATATATTTTATTTTTTTAAAGTCTTTTTAATAAAATATTATTTAAAATATATATCTATATATTGTTGTAATAAAAACGTTTTTGAATATTGAATCGCCATATTTAGCATATTTTCAATTTTTTATGTCTTCTGCGCATTTGCTTTACAGGTGTGTCTTCCGCCATTTTGTTATATGGCGACATATTAACAAAAGCTCAAAGTCAATTGAAAATTAATTTTTGATCAAAAATCATCATAACTTATAATATAAATTCATTTAAAAATAAAGGCATATTTGTAATAATCATATATTAAATATTCATAAAGCAAGCATAAAATAATAATATATAATATCATGATCAATGCCATACAATAGCTTAAGGATTTGAATTCCGATCATTAAATCCCCCCCATAAAATTATTTTTTCTTAATTAAATTCATTCAAATTATAAATTATTTACGCCGATATTAAAGATATGCACATGTGCTATCGTGCTAAAATGTAATTTTTCATTTTCTCACGTACATTATACATTCTTACGCGAATTTTCCATTAACAAATATGCAAAAGCAAGATGGCGTCCAACTGCCTAGTACTACGCTTTAACAGCCAAAATTTTTCAACACCCCCATTGACACAATCCAATCTTTCCATTCACAGTTTACGGACCCCAAGTGTGACTCGAGTGTTATAAAAGTGACCCTCCGCTCAAAGAAACAGAGTGATCGAGTGCTTAATTGAGACAAACATGTGCTCTGGTTGTGATTGAAACTATCCGGTCGAACGAGGCTTTTCTTTCCGTGGAAAATTTTCTAGTACTTAGAAATGTGAAAATTAACTCAAAATTGAACGCTCATCAGTGATCGCGATGCATAAGATAACGCTGCGATTGGTCTTTGACGAGCAATTGATGAAGAAACCATCGGATCGCAAGAATGCGCCAGTCGTTCGAGTCCTCGGAGACTACTGGAACATCCTCATCCTTATGGTGTACGTCGTCCATTCAGGTAAATTTAGAACATTAATTATTCCAATTTAAATTAAATTTTTCAGCCAAATCAATAGACAATGTCTGCCAACTATCCAATGGTGTAAGTCTTGAAATCGTGCAAGAGTTTCTTGATATCGATTGAATCAAAAATGTATTCTAGATTGGAAGTATTCATATCCCAAAAAAGGTAATGTATAAAACCGAACTCATTTACATATTGATCGATTCATAAAGCTATTTATTATATTAAAACATTGTGATGATTGGATTTGGTATAGTTTCTTCTTTCATCATTTTGAATTTAATTTTAGCTCATTTTGATATATTAATTTTAAAATAGTCAAGATTGAGAGACTAGATACTTGATATAAACTGATTAATCATCAACAAATGTATCCATAATTTTTGATTATTTTTGAATTATAAATGCGATTTGTAGTCAAATTTATAGCTATGATCATGCTATTAAATAGAATAATCCTTCAGCTAAAGGATGAACTCAGTCAGAATCCATCCATATTAACATGCAAAATTAGACATACATTTATAACATGACCGAATGATATCTCATTCCCATGAAAAGGTTGTCTAACTCTACTACATATGTGGCTTATTAACATAGCTAGTGGAAACGTCTCCTTGCTAGATAACATCAGCCGCTTCAATGAACAAATTTAGCATAGAAAAACATATAGAAAGATAAAATGGAATGAGGGAAACTGTTCGCCCACACAATGACCGAAGTCGACATCAAACGTTAAGAATTTTCTATCTGAGCATAATGGACGAACGAAGCAGTCGATGGGCGCCTATTATCTACGACGAAGAATGAAAATAAAGCACAATGAAGATATCGGATTTTTTGGGGGGTAAAAACGGACTCACGATTGTCTTATACGAATGAAATATATCGACGGGGGCTGTTTTATGGCGACATTCAAAAGCTAAATTGTCATATATGGCAAACATTTTAAAACAAATTTCGCTTCAGACTTCGTCTATATTTACACCTATACGTCCATGTACCAATACCATGTATATGGGGGACGTTTTGTAGATAAACAAGGATGAGTCTCATGAGACTCGAGGGGGAGCATTTCGCACCATTTATGGAAAGCACTTGACTGATTATTTAAACCGAGGCTGTTATATTTTCACGCCTTTCCTATGATCCATTTGCACATCTATTTGCATCCGTATAGTTATCAAGATATTGACACTTATAGTACAGGACATTCCCAGGACATTAAAGCCTTAGCCACCTTGTATCGAAAATAGACGACGTTTATTTAACAATAATTAACGTAAACTTCTTATAGACAAAAAAGCAGCTTTATATATTTTAATTTAATGTTAGTATGTATAATTATTCAGAATTGAAGCTTAGTGGACTGTATAAATACTGATTGGAACTAAAATTACCTTTGCAGAAACGAGTGTTAAATTTTATTCGCTGCCTCTCGTATTATAAGCATAGGAGACTCAATTATAAAAGTGAACTCATTCCAATTTGTCTTCGTTAAAATATTTTATTCTTGATGATGATTTGCATTTAAACTTTGATGCTGTTCTCAGTATCCAATTAAAAATAATTTATTCGCAAGCACATGAACAAATCTAAAAGTTTCATCCACGCGTTATCATTAAAAATACATTAAGAATTATATATTGTAGATAAGCATGAATTTATTTTTTGTCGTTAATAAATGCTATAAATCAATACCTCTAAGACTCTGATTGCTATGTTTTGAGTTAGTATAGACGAACTTTAGAATATGTGGAATTTAATTGGATTTATTTAGATTTGAAATGATTATTCGAGATCAAATATCTTTAACATTCAAAGACATGTTTTATTAGCGATAACGGATAAATATAAATACTGCAATAAATGCCATTGACAAGATTTCAAAATACTTGTTATTAATAATATTTTTCTTAATCGGCCAAATTAAGTATAGCGATTCATACGTCTATCTTTAAAAATATGAAATTAAGGCTTTTCAAGTGGGATTGAAAAAAATATATTTCCATTGAGGGGGAATTAAAAATGGAATTGAAAGATTGATAGTGTAGGGTTACTATTGAGGTAAAAAGAGACCAAGAAAATGCCCTAAATTAGGACGAAAATTCACATTTCAGCAAAAAATGACCACAAACATATTTCAAAGATGTTTTTGAAAAAACGAATTGACCCTCACAATCCTTAAACAAGTCTCCAATTGATCTATTGTGGGATGAGATCGATTGAAATGCGATAAATCGTTTCCTTATTTATGCCAATATGCTTTGGAATTACTTACAAGGATATCGGTAAGGCTTACAAGTGATGTTTTCATTAGATTATTACAAATATTACCAAAAATATGCATTGCATTAATATATGCCAAACGTGATTTTTATACTTTTATTAATTTTTTTACACGGGGTTAATCTCATAAAATATGCATTTTTTGAAGGATTTACATGATCAAATTGTATTGACTAGGCAAATTTAGCGCCTACTGGTACGCTTTCGTTCAAAAAGTATGATGTAATTCGGAGTCCATATTATGCTCTGTTTTCATTGAGTCACTCCGGTTCTGTATTTGTATAAGTTGCCAATATTATTCAATTCCTAATGGAAGAATTTGAAGAAAGTGCGTCGAGCACGCTCGGGGAAAAGGCTCGCCGACAGGGTTGGGCGTGTTGTGAAGGCGGAGGGTGTGTGAGTAAGGGTGGAAATCTTTTATCGATCGGACGCGCAGGCGCGTCAGGCTTCATTCATAGTTACCAGCTCGTCTATATGAACAGATGTTGTTGTGGACCAGCTTCAGAGGCTCTGTATATAATGGTGGCTGAAGGCGCGCTTGTTATTCTGGGGCGCCCTCCGGCCCCAGGCCCCAGCCCCTCTACGACCCGTGTCCATGGCGACAGGCTATATTCGTACCTCAAACCTACGAGCACTCACATAATTCTTCCTTTACACGTTTTTTGTCAACCATTTCCTTTAGATCTCCAACTAAATACATTGTATTTGCGAGGAAAAAATCTAAATATGCTATATTGAGAGCTGCTTCTAAAACAGGTCTCTTGAGTCCTTCCACGTGCCATATTATCATTAAGGGTCCCAATGAATAGTGATGATATGTTTTATAGTCTAGAATACGACATATCTTTGAATATTCGGAGACGTGTTCAGATAAAAATGGGAAATCAACTAAAACGCCACATTATCTGATGTATTTAAATTGAGCTCATATTTTTTGTAAATTTACTATACAGGTAACCTCCGTTGATCGCGGGGGATACATCTCGGCGAGGGTTGCGATTAACGGGGGAATATTAATTAATCACTTAGTTTTGCTTTGCAAAACATAACTCTCTACGCTCTATGCATTGGCATATGCGCTTTAGGCAGCCAATTTTATATAAGACGATATTTCTTGATACGTGGTATGATATACCAATCGTTGCAGTTATTTATTGGTTAAGGATTCGCCGTCAGATTTTAACATTTCTTCGGAATAGCCAAAACATGAAAATCTTCGATGATACTATAATAATAGCGAATACTATATTTTGAGGTGGCTTTTAACAATGTCTTTTATGGGATTGTTGTTAACCATTCTTACATGGTTTTTCATAACGAATATAAGTTTTAAAAATGTGGTCGCTAGTCATACCTCCAGTAGATTTGAACTCAGTAGATTGAATTTTACCTCTTAACTGCGGGACTATTTACAACCACCTAAATTGGCACAATTAAAAAATCTGTATTAAATCTGGATCAGAATCTTTATATTAAAAGTCGAAAAGCTAACCCACTATACTTTGTTACATTTCACTTCGCGCAAGAAGGGATGATCTTTATCATGTTTGATCCCTTTTAAATATAATGGATTAAAATATCTTTCATGAATGATTTTATTCCGTGACATGTACAATAGATTTAGCGGCTGATGGTTTGTTTTTGTAGGGGAGTATAATTGCTTTTGTTTGGGGCGTATTTAGGGGCTAATTCCGTGATGGCATTATTTTTTTACGAAGTCAACAAACCATGGTTGATTTTTCTGAATGTAATTATTATATCACGCAGGTAATTAACAGCCAAATTAAATAGACTGGTGTATTAGGAGAAGAATTTTCAATGTTTTAAATCTTAAAAATCAGCAAATTATGAACGATTTTGAATGTTTTAGCGTTATTAAAAGATCTGTTAAATATTTGAGATTCTTAAGCACTGCTAATGACGCACATTAATTTGAATTTTGAACGCCCAGAATGCTATTTAAAATGAAATTCCTTGATCTGTGTAGTGTTATGTGATCAGATTATATCGTGATTGCATATTTTCAAGGGTTGGCCCCATTAAAAATACATTATACGAACAAATTGAAAAATAAACGTCGTTTGTGAATAGTTGACTCCCCGGAGTTCTGAAAATGGAGTAATTTAAGAAAATTACCGGGAGGGAAGCGAATGAAAACACGCATCTAAAAATATTAATGTTCATTGATAAAAGTCGCAAAACAGTGAATTCATCCATAAATAGACGGACCACTTTTCTGAAAATAGCTCTCCGATATTGTCTATAGCCCTATTACCTCATAGCTAAATTTGTATTCGGTGACCCCACCTTGTTTATGAGGGTTAAACGTATCTTGATAGTAATAGTGGCATGATAAAAAACGATGAATGGCCATGGTTAATTGTGTTGAAGCTTCTCAAACATTATTAATTGTTTTTTTTTCAATATTTTTAGGTACAGCACAACAAGCTGGATCTGAAGCTCATTCACTCGCAAATGATGGTTTGGCAACGGAAGCTCCGGTACAAAGAGGCGCCGCCCGCGTCATGTATGGCTCTGGGTTAGTAAGGGGCGCACCGATTCTACCGACGTCTTCTTCGATCGCTTCCACCCCGAAGCCTCGTGGTTATGAGCCTCCACATCATATAATTCCGATGCCTGGACCCCTCGATCATCCCCTGCCGCCAGAATATGAAGTTCAGTATAGGAGCGGTGTTAGATTACCCAACGGAGGTATATTGTACGGAGGGCATGTACCTGCGGTCAGCAATGGAAGAATAGGTGGCCGCGGAGATGGATATTCCGGACGAGGCGATATGATACTGCCGGGCAAAGGACGAGGCATGAATCCTGGAATTAATCCGATGCACAGAGCTGAACATGTATCTTATGGCATAAATCGGGGTTCTATTGTACATGGTAAAATGGTAGAACATTCTTTGGGTGGGCGTGGGTCGAGACTAATGCAGGGCGAGGACGACGATATGGCCGAGGATGGATTAGGGAATGGCGACGGAGAATGTAGGGGAGGGTGTGGGCTATTAGAATTTCAGTGTAATAATTGTGATTGTATCAAGATGGAATATAGATGTGATGGGAATTCAAATTGTCCCGGGGGCGAAGATGAGAGCGATTGTCGTCCTGGTCCGGCAAGGGCTCCTTGTATGGAATCTGCAGGTCGATTACGTTGTCCGCGCTCATCCCTTTGCATATCCAAAGATTGGCTCTGCGACGGCGACGACGATTGTGGCGATTTCTCTGATGAAACGCATTGCGGTAAGCATTTCTTAAACAAACGAAAATAACGCCCAATCAATATGAAGATTTATCATTAAAACAATTTTTTTGCAGTGGAAAAGGCAACGTGTAGCGTGGATCAATTTGAGTGTACAAATGGTCTCTGCGTTCATAGAAGTTGGCTGTGCGATGATGATAACGATTGCAAGGATAACTCCGATGAATTCAACTGCACTAAAACAGAGTAAGTACTTGTCATTCAAAAATACAAAATATATTGCTTGATAATTATCGATAATTTTATATTCTGAGCCCAAACTTGATATTCCATTTAAAAGATGATAATATCTTTTTGTGATCGAAATTTGACCTGGCAAAATCTTAACATTTTTATAGTCACTCACGGCTCCGAATTATTGTTAGACAAATTCTTTAATCCAACATACTTGTTATATTCATTGATAAAATTGATAGATTGTAAATAATTTCTCATTCAATAAGGCAACATTTGGGAATGCCCTCAAATCAAATAAAATTATTTTTACTCTTTCAAAACCATTATTTATTTTGCTAGTAAGATTATAGCCGGTTTGAACTTTATATGACTTCGCGTGAATTCAGTGTACCATAAATAAAACTGGTGGACGATTTAAGAAAATGAATTTCTCTCCTCTGCTTTCATCTTTTGTTAGGGCTTCCACCCTTTGAAGCATTTTTGGCAAAATTATTGATTCAGACATTTTATTCTATTTCGAGTTAGTGAACAGTCGATGATTTAACAAGCATAACAGAATGATGCATAGTTGTCAATGGATCTTTATTTCATATTGTGAAAGCATTTGGATGAAAGAACTAATCGAAGATGTGATATAATTTCGAACTGTTTGAATGAGATAAAAATCTAAATCACTACAAACTTTTGCCTATCTAGAAGTTCATGAATCATATTGACGTAAAAATCTTTCAACAGAGATCTTCTTAAATCATTTTTAGATTTATATTGGAGACTATATTGGATAGCATGTGGTATACATGCACATACTAGGTTTTTTCAAATGCAGTTTTTAATATCTCTAAATTTACTAGTAGTTCTAAGAGTCAATATATCCTCCAAGTGACTGAAAATTATGGAAGATATAACTATTGAATTAAGTAAAAAATTGAAAACTATTCAAAATAGTGGACTTATGTAAATGATAATAATTACATAAAAAAATAATATTATTTGCATTGTGTGTGTCTCATTATAATTACATACAAGCCACCCCCCAAATTTCGTAATGTCGACGATTAAAAACTCGTTAAAAATTTACAGGGCTTGAATTAAATGTCCCTTTGTTTAAATCAGATACATATCAAATCAGGAACAGATTAGGTTTTTAATATTGGAGGGTGACTTACAAATTTACATTGTGTTTGTAAATTATATCAAAATACATACATAATTAAAACTGTAATCACACTAATAAATATTCACTCCCTTAAATGATGTGGAGTTTGAATTGAATTTCTCGTCGATCACTTTTAGAATTTAAAAAATAATAGTGTGTATATTTTGTGTAAATCTAAGATTCATTGATAAATATAATTCGTTCTACACATTCGGACAGGATATGATATTTCTACAAGAGCAAAGTTTAAATTGCTTAATAGGCATCCAAAAATAGATATAAAACATTAGTTCTTGGAAAGATTTACGCCTAGGTGAGATTATTTCTTTACCCACCCACCGTCGATTCTTTTGAAACTTATTTAATTTATTCAAATATTATATAGTATGAGGCGTGGAAATATACAGACGTAAATACAGGTGTGTATTATTATGTCGATGGCTTTGTAAGTTTATCGAGGGGCTGCAGAGGTAATAGAGATGGGGAGAAATCAAATTGGGGCTTAGGCTTGGGGGATAAAGGTGGGTGTAATGGCTTTAGACTCGGGCCAATACGTCTTTATGTAATTCTTGGAAATTTTACAAATATATACTCACTCGAGATCGATCCCATAAGGAAAAATTGTTATAACTTGCGATTAAAATGCGAAGTAAATGTATACGCACATTAGAAAAAAAATATATTGTCTATAATATGTATATTATTGAAAAATATACATATAATAAAGTCTGAATTAAGGATTCGTCTGCAACTTTAGCAAATATGCTTTTGATTATATGCAATATGAATTGCTGACATGTACTTCATATTGCATAAAATTTACATCCCTCTTTTACGGTGCTATTTTAAAATTTGATCAATGTAATCCATACACTGTGTAGCTAATTTAAATTTAAATTTTGCTATGATATGCATGAGTAATATGAAATAGTGCACGTTGATGAAATGTGTTGTGTGCAAAATGAAAAATAGCTTTCATAGAAATCGCACATTGTATGTAATTCCGGTCTTATCAAAACACAAATAACGTCATTCCAGAGTCAATTTGATTTATAGCCAGTCCCACTTCAACGTTTCCTATGAATACAAAATTCTAAATTAGCCCTTATTTCACACTAACCCAATTATGGCGCAGCCTGCTCCGCAAAATGCAATTTCGATGCAAATATTTGCAAATCACTCGACTGCCAAATGATTTGCTTTCACAATAGCGGGTCATTTCCACCCCTGAAATTATTCCAAGGGCGCAAAACTGACCTAGGCAACGGTTCGCCCTCTGCAGATCGGCGGATTCGCCCCTCGAGGGTGAATCTACCGTAACTCAGTTGCAGTAAATACCGCCCTTGAATCTCCCCTACGACTTAGGACCCGGGCCAATATAAATTGTGTGGGATGCGCTCATCCCCTGGACCCTTTTTTTTATCATCAAACTGCATTCGGGTTTCCGGGCAATATCTTTTTAGCACTCGGTGTCCTATTATGATAAGATTTATTTCGAAAACACCCAACGAAAACAGTCCCCCAAAAACGCGTGCAGATAATAATGGTCAATATTTGATGAATCGTTTCATATTGATGCCATATTTTTCGAATGACTGAGAGTAATAATATTTGTACAATTTTAGGCATTTCATATACGGTAACTATATTTTAGGGCAGTGTTCCCTATTCGATAAAAGTATCAAATAGCAAAAACATAAATTCTTCCTTTATAGATTTTGCTTCAAATTCTTGTAATTCAAGTATAATTGCACCAGGCAAGTGTCATATGGTATGAATTCATATCTATTAGTTTCATATAATGATTCATATTTAAAGTATATATCACATATTATGTATGAATCATCCGAATTATCTGACTTATAGCACTATTTTGCTGAAAATAGATATCAAACACACCAATATGATTCAATTATGGCCATAAAGAGTCACTCAATAAAAATAATTGTTATCGCTCAACATTTAAAGTAATAGCATTTCCAACACCATCTTAGATGAAATGTTACCCAATGATTTCATTTGTCCAAAATGCATTTGTCCAAACAGTAACTCTTTTTGGACATTTTTGACAAATCCATCCATTGTGAAATGAGCTTGAAAACAATGGATCTCTCGTTTGTTGTTCAATTACAATATAAATGCATTATTAAAATATATACCTGTATATGGTTAAAATTGCATTACTTTGCATTAAATTAAAATGGCTATAATTATTTGAAAAGACAATATGTGTAAATATTATACAGTGCTAACATCTAAGCGTTATATTTGTATGGACATTTATATACTTCATTATCGATATTCAAAGGGGGTTTTATCAAATATTCCTTGTTCATATGAGGAACAAAATTAAAGATATTATCATTTTAAAATATTAAAATTATAGGAGGATGAATGTTATTTACCCATTTTTGCAAGACTTGGCAAAAATCGGACATTACATATGAAAATACTTTGTAAATTATAATTTTATCATATACCCGACATGAATAATGATAATTTATATAAATTATTTTCGAAAGTCTTCTATTGGACATTCATTAGAATTTTCACACAAAATTAGCCGTGACGAAAGCTAAAAAACGTGCAGTGAGTTACCCTTTTTCTCGTAATGATGATGTCAGACTAGGGTGAAAAGCTACGAAATGCTTCTCAGAATCGATTTCACACCCTTGCAAGTCATATAGCAGTCTAAAATAAGATTTTTTCCCTTTGTTGTCCTTTTTATGTCTTTAATTCTAAGAAAGATCACTGACTGTGCATTCCTTCTACGTATTTTTTATTAAATCATTTCTGATGTTCGCTCCATGAATAATCAGCTTAAAATAGATTTGCTCTCTAGGAGCATCCAAGTAATACAATTATTTTTATTTCTTAAAATAACACGCCCACGATCGAGGAGTGACGCATTTTGAATCTCCCCATGTACATGGGGACATTTAAGCGACGAACTTCCTATGAAAATATTCCATTATATCAAATGAAATTTGAACGATTGAATTAATTTATTATTAAAATGCTATAGTCGCATTCGCGATTTAAACGGGCTTCGTCGGAAAGCCATAATAAGTATCAAAAGCTCCACCATTAATGAAGTTTTACGCAATACACGAGCTTTAAAATGATTACAAACGAGTAAGGTTTATGTATTTTTTCATTGATCCCCCATTCGTATTATATGAATCGAGACTGAAAAAGCAGCCTTGGCTTTTTAGGGTGTGTCTCGGCGCTGAAAAAAAATTGTCTATAGAGTATTGAAACTATTTAAATAGGTGTCAATTAAGTGTGCCATGACCATTCCTTGATGTTTTGGCATTGGCGGGGGCGGAAACAGGACGTAAAACCTGGCTGATCGAGGAATGAGACAGGGAGCCGGCAGATCAATAGTGCGAGCTCCACCCATCCTCCACCCGCTGGATGCTGGGCCGTTTCCATGGATACTTTCCCATGGTGCAAAAACGCTTTTGAGGGGGCGATAGAGATGGGCGACGCAAGTCATACACTTCAGAGAAATCAGAACACCACCAAAAACCTCCACAAACACTACACATGAATCAAAAATCACACACTTATACATGTTCATAAAAAATATTAAATGGCTACGAACTACGCCGAAAATTAGGCGATGAAAATAATCTTAACCATCGGTAAATGTACTAAGAAGCAACGGGTGGTATCAAACATTAGGTTTTTCAATATAAAAAACTGGAACAGATCTTAATGTAACATACTTATATCCAATTTTCAACAATTGACCGGTGTACATATTACAGCAAATTCGTCTTCATTACAGGACAAAGACCTTCCCAGCTCCAATATCATACATTAATTTAGTGGTGGTTTTCTAACTCAATCAATATTTTTCGAGTATCATTCATTTAGGGTTTTTTTTATAATACACACACAATTAAAATTAATCTAGAGCACTCTCTGGATATTTCAATTTTGATTTTCAAAAAATATTATAACTCGATGATGATATTGAATCTTCTGAAGAACATGAGCTTCCGGAATAAGTTTTCATCTTTATTAAAAACTGTTATTTAACAAAGATAATACTCCAAATTCAAAAAAATACATTATGATCTAGTAGATATAAATATCATTGTGCCATGGAATGATATTATAAGAGTTCACTGTGCATCTTCAAATATTTTTTATAATATATTTTTGTATTATTTCTTCATAAATCTGATCAAAAAACGTGATGAAAATTATTTTTGATGGTCAATGCAATAAAATTCACGACCTAAGCCAAATCATATTTTTTTATAGACGCTCTCCGCTCCAATTCTATCTATTTAACCTGCTAAAAATATTTGCCAGCTACAATGTAGTAAATTTGTTAGCAATCTGGCAGATCTTATAGTTAATTTCAGTAATGCATAGAAAAAATCCAAATAGATTTGTGCGGACTATAATTTCAGAGAACATTTGTTACGCAAAAATCAATTTTTGCTAAACATTTACATTTAATAGATAGAGTAAAAAAATACTATGAGTCAATGTTTCTTATCAATGAAAAGGATTAAATTTCAGTTCTCCAAATCCTTTAATATCATTGAGCTGCTCCTTTTTTTAAAGTATTTCATTTTAATTACATTTACGAGCAACATTTGAGTGCTTTGATAATTGAGAAGAATCATTTTACATTTACATTTCATTTTACTACAATATTTTGGAAATGCCATGCTGATGATTATAGAATCATTGTTGATTATTCATAATAAATAATATTCCTTTTTATGATTAAAATTGCATAATTATAGTGTCATCAACAGGATGTTTGTTCCATTACATATCAGAAAAATTAAAAAATATTATAGAAGATACAGTGGCAATGCCCAATGTGCTTTTTTCGATAATTTTGCGGTTTAAATCCGTAATATAAGATTTTAAAAGCTAGCGAAACTACTTAACACATCACTCAATAAATTCGTAGGATTCAACAATCATGTTTCTAAATAAAATAGGGAAAAACATCCCTTTTACATTATATATTCATAAATTTAATAGCATGATTGATTGAAGATCTATTTCATGTCGAGCAATGATAATGAAGTTTGTATCAAAATGATCAACAGTTTTTTGGTCAGTTTTGGAATTTATGATCAGAAGAATTCATTGTTGATTTCACTTTTCCGTTTCTGATTTGGAGAATTTGATCAATTTAACCTTTGAAAATGGATATAAAAACTGTCGCAAAAATTTTAAGAATGAATTTCAATTCAAAATAAATCATAAATTCTCAAAATGAGAACTCTCAATCGCTTTCCCTATATGGTCCGCCAGACTAAATGTTATTGATTTAAAACGCAAAAGCTTAGTCAATTTTCTAATTCGAATGTTTAACCAATATTATGATAATGATTGGGGAAATAGGCCAGTCAAATGTAACAACGGATGTTTAATCAATAATGAACATGTGTTTGACGATCGAAATTGAGAGATGTTGATACTTGATTACTTGATTTTAGATGTACTGAAAGTGAATTTCGATGTGCTGATGGCAAATGTGTGTCTCGCACATGGAAGTGTGACAAAGAAAACGACTGCGATGATGGATCTGATGAAACCGATTGCCGTGAGTATTCAGTCATCATCCGTGAGTTATTACATTTTAGACGGTATTATAACAGAAGTATTGATTTTTAATTTTAGCTGTCGACCCACCCACTTGCAGTGAAGGCGAATTTCAATGTAAGAACCGCAAATGTATTCGACAATCTTTCAGATGCGATCGAGACAATGACTGCGAAGATTGGAGCGATGAAGACAGTTGTCCGATATTGCAGAGGTCTTGCAATGCAGACGAATTCAAGTATGTCAACTTTGATTTTATGTATATTATATGGTCAAACTTCGTTTCGTCGTACTAAAATCGATACTCCTCGAATATTTCAAACTCATATAATAATATTTACTCAGTCATTATTTTATATGTACAGATGTAGCGATGGAAAATGTCTTCTTTCGCGTTGGAAATGCGATAAAGAACGAGATTGTGATGGTGGTGAAGACGAAGAAAATTGTGGCCCCAGTAACTTCAGAACTTGCACCACTGACGAATACACATGCCTCGATGGCAAATGCATATTGGTAATACTTATAGCAATATTCAAATTTATCACTCATAGATTCATCGTCATTATGTGTATTGATTTTTTAGAATACATGGGTGTGCGATGGTGTCCCAGATTGTTCAAATGGTGATGATGAGACTAAATGTGAAGTGTCATGTGAAGAAGGCCAATTTATGTGCAAAGTGCATTCTAATAATACAGTCAGCAGCGCTTTTCGATCGTGCGTCAATAGGAAGCATATTTGCGATGGACAAAAGGATTGTTTGCTCGGAGACGATGAGGATAATTGTCCTGTAAAAAGGAAATGCGAAGATTCCGATATTCCCAAATGCGATCAAACTTGCATAACGACGGCTGCTGGAAAACCAGCATGCAATTGCAATCCAGGATATGTTCTAGCCGAAGATGGAATTTCGTAAGAGTTTATATAAGCAAGAAATATAATTAAATCGTTTGAAATCATTTGTGTCTAATAAATAACATTTTTACAGCTGCAAAGATATAGATGAATGTATGTACGTCCAAGATCCTGTATGCTCCCAAACTTGCAGCAACACCATCGGAACATTTACCTGTGGCTGTATGACCGGATATGTCCTCAGACCAGATCTGAGAACTTGTAAGGCTTTGGGAGCATCACCGACATTGCTCTTCACCAACAGAGCTGAAGTCAGACAAGTTTCATTGAACAGTGAAAAATATACTTCAATTCTTAAAGGACTGCATAATGCAGTTGCTCTTGATTACCACTACGAGAAGAAGATAATATTCTGGGCTGAAGTTATGCTGGATTCCATTAGGGTCGCTAATGTCAATGGAACTAATATCACAGGTAATTTCATACTAACATTAGTATTGATTATAAATAGATCAATAGGAATATGGCGAAATCTTAAATACAATGAAGATTTAAAAACGATATATAATTTATATTAAATTTCAGATGTTATAAAGTGGGGTTTAAGCTCACCTGCTGGTGTATCAGTAGATTGGATCCACAATCTACTATTTTGGACCGATTCTGGTACTCGACGTGTGGAAGTAGCTACACTCGATGGTCAACATAGAGCAGTTATTGCAGCATGTGATTTGGATAAACCTAGAGCAATTGCTGTTCATCCTGGGGATGCCATAGTATTTTGGACAGATTGGGGTAACCTATTACACATCGATCAAATTTAAAATATTTATTTTGAAATACATTTTTAAATTCCATTTATTTTGAAATACACAGGTCCAAATCCCAAAATCGAAAGATCAGATATGGATGGTTCAAGCAGGAAGAGCATAATAACAGAGTCTAATATTTTGGCCGAATGGTTTGACTATCGATTATACTACCAGCAGAATATATTGGGCTGATGCTAAGCATCACGTTATTGAATCAGCACAATTCGATGGCACTGACAGAAAGAAGGTCGGTAAATCAACACAAGGAGAATAAATATGCATCCACTTCCATTTATATTAAATTTATTTGTTAGGTTGTGAGCAAAGGGTTACCTCATCCGTATTCGATAACCCTTTTCGAAGATGCCATATTTTGGACTGATTGGCATACAAAGAGCATTTCGACCGTCAACAAAAAAACTGGAGTTGGCTTCCAGACTGTCCATAGCAGCTTAACTTCTCCCATGGATATCCACAGGTATTTAAATACAATATAAAAGTATTTAAAAATATACTTAAATTATGATGAATATTATAACACACATGTGTATATATTAAAGCTTCCATCCTCAACGACAACCACCGTATAACAATCACTGTGGAAATAATAATGGAGGATGCTCTCATATGTGTCTACCGAATAGATCATCATACAGTTGCCATTGTCCTCTTGGAAATTCACTCAGTCCAGATAGGTATGTTTTTGTGCAGTTCAATTGATGCAATCATATTTGCGTTGCATTTTAATCGCCTGTGCAATGATTTTAGGAGGACTTGTGAAGACACCACGGAAAAATTGCTCCTATTCCTCAGGAGGCAGGAGATTCGCATCCGGCATCTTGAAGCGCAGAAGCCTGAAGCTAACGTCGACATGGTAATATTGAATCATGAATCGATTGCGTAGATTCTTGCAAAATTACAATTCAAGCAACAATATAAATTTGTAGGTTATCCCATTGAATGGCATAAAATCGGCATTTTCTTTGGCGTGGGATCAACAAACTAATTCAATATTTTGGTCTGATGTGGACAAATATACCATCAATCGTGCATCACTGAATGGAAGCAGTCAATCGGTGGTTATTAGCACTAGCTTAAGTGAGTATTTAATTTTTCATGTGTTATTTATGATGAGTTTCTGTTTCTGATAATCCAAGGCTAAAAATCGAATCGCAAAAAAATTGCATTTATTGCTTAAAAAAAGCAGTTAATAAATAAGATCTTTTCAGCTTTCGAAAATATGGAATACTTTTATAAAAAACCTTTAGAAAAGCTGGAAAATATACATTTTTTTGAATCCCAGTTTAATAATTGACTGATTGATTTGATTGTTTGCCAATTGATTGATAATTTTATAACATGCAAATCTCCCTTCGATCATACAATTTTAAATTGATTCACTTGAATAACAGTATATTTATTTTATAGTGAGTCCCACTGGAATTGCATTCGATTGGATCACGAACAAATTATATTGGGTGGACGAAGGAACAAAGAGGCTCGAGGCTTGTAATTTGGATGGTACTCTGCGAACTGTATTGATATGGGATCAGCTCGATAAACCCAGGGATATCGTTGTGGATCCAATTGGTAGTATTTTATTCAGATTTATAAGTACTTTTTATAGTGATTTATAAGATCTTTATGAATTTGATCGATTATTTTAGGCGGTTTGATGTTTTGGTCCGACTGGGGCAAGGTTCCATCCATTAGCAGTGCCCATATGGATGGAGCCAATAGAAAGAAAATTATATCGACAATCAAGCCACTCGGTTTGGCTTTGGATTATTCCAGAGGACGTTTATATTGGGTGGATGGAGTATCAAAGCGAATTGAGCATTCAAAACTGGACGGTAGCGACAGGACCATATTACAAGGAGTTCATGTCGGCGAACCGGTCGGTTTGGACATATACAATGATGAGGTATTCTGGACCGATTTGGAGACCAGATCTATTCATTCGACTAATAAAATTACCGGAAGGGGGAACAAGACATTGTTAACAAACACTTTGGCATTGTTGGATGTGCAAATATTCCATAAGGAAAGAAAAATGGCCGTCAATAGATGCGGAAGACGTAATGGTGGATGCTCTCATTTGTGTCTGCTAAAACCGAATGCATTTTCTTGCAAATGTCCAATTGGCGTAAAACTGCAGACTGACAAAAAGACTTGCGCCAATGGTCCTACAAATTTCTTAATATTTGCTCACCGGATCGACATTAGACAGATATCTTTAGACGTACCGTATGTCATTGATGTCGTTTTACCATTGCCTAGGCTAAAAAACGCCCTTGCAGTGGACGTTGATAGAAAATCAGGTACTTAATATTCAGACAATATTAACACGTGCATAGCATTCATGCAGAAATATCAATTGATTTATTTCAATTAAAGGTGAAATTTATTGGACCGACACTGCGGAAGATGTAATACACAAAGCAACTCCAGATGGTAAAAGCATTTCAACCGTCATCACAAATGGATTGCATACAGTCGATGGAATCGTCATCGATTCAACAGGCAGAAAAGTATGTCGTATTTGGAACAAAAGCGAACTGTTCCAAATGCCATATACAATAATAATTATTATAAAAACGACATTGTTATGTTTTAGATATACTGGACAGATGCTGGACGCAACAGCATCGAAGTGGCTGAACTTGATGGTACAAATAGAAAAGTACTCATCTGGTCCGGACTTGGTTTGTACTTTATCATCATATCCATGGTTAACCAGACTAAATGCTACTAATCAATATCTCTAAATATAAATTCACAATGTAAACATACCATTTTCAGACAATTGAATTTTTTAATCAACTTGGCCTCCAAATGGAGAAGACCAGGACCTTTTAAATAAAATCCGAGACAAGGATTTTTTTAGCTTTAAGCGATTCATTTTTATGTTTTTATTTATTTATTCGCATCTCCGAAGTCCGAGTCTCCGTAAAGCGAATCCAGCGTCTCGTTGTTACGTATTTCTATAACGACTTCCAGATGACAACTGCCTAAATATCTTTCAAGTTCGACCTCAAAACTTGCACTTGAAACTTGATTCTTACCCACTAAAATCTCCACCATTTTTTCTCCACCGACCCCCTTGGAATCCGCTTTCGCATTGCTTCAAGAGGTTGGGTTTATTTTTCTATGAACCAGTATTCACTCTTCTAGTTCTTTCTCCGTTTTCTTTCTTCCGCATGACCTCATTAGCGAAATTTGTCCACGCTACCCACTTTTCTTTTATTTTGGTCATTGTGGTAGCCATATCGCATCGCTATTCCTTCTATTTACGTTCTGACTGTCGAAATTGGACTCCGTGATAAACAACGCCGATTCACGTTGGGCGACGAGAGTGTTAAATACAAGCTTCATACACGCTGCTGTCTTGACAAATAAGTGCATTTGTATGGATGATAGGTGGCGGATGTACAAATATAGCATCTAAGCTTATGATGATTTTAAATTTAAAACATAATGCTTCTTAAGACTTGTGAACAATATAATATGTTGACATTTAACAAAAACCGAGCGCGTTATTATTAGCATGAGTGAATTTGATGACATTTGGCTTGGTAAATCCTATATCATACATTTTTCAACATGATATATTTATGCATAATGTTTTTCAATAGAATCTCCAAGAGCAATTACATTACATTATCATCAGGGTGTGATGTTTTGGTCAGATTGGGGTGCTCATGCAAGAATCGAGCAGGCTGATATGGACGGCCAAAATCGGTAAATTTGAATTTCAAAAATCCAATCATTTTTAAAATGGCAATGGATGTGTATATCAAAAATGTTCTTGCAGAAAAATCATCATTGGTGATAATTTAAAATGGCCCAATGGCTTAGCGATCGATAGACCGGCCGGTCGATTGTACTGGAATGATGCCAAGCGCAATACGATTGAATCATCAGATCTTGAAGGAAAGGATAGACGCGTGGTCCTCAAGGAAGTTCGCTATCCATATGGATTGGTCGTAGTCGGTTCTCATGTCTATTGGACAGACTGGAGGACGAAAGCTCTCCATCGAGCTGACAAAAGAAACGGGAGTGAGAGTATCATTATAAGGGGAAATTTAGAAGGATTGATGGACGTGAGATCTGTACAGGTCAGTTCGATGAACGTAATGCTTCATCGTTATTGAATTTGAAATATTTATCATTTTAATAATGGGTTTTTCTATCTAAAGGCTGATAACATTGCTGAAAATGCGTGCGGAAATAACAACGGGGGTTGTTCTCATTTATGCCTGAGAGCACCGAATGGATTCACTTGTGCTTGTCCAACAGGAACACTCTTTGTGAATCATTTTGATAATTCAAGCAATGCATCTGCAACCGAATGTCAACCTCATCCATCGAATTATCTTGTATTTGCTACAAGAACCACCTTGGCTAGAGTATCTTTGGATACACCCGAACCGTGGGATGTCACTCTGCCAGTATTGGGCATTGAAAATGCCATAGCCGTAGACTTTAGCTGGGAGAAAAAGCTAATATTTTATTCGGATGTCAATGCTAATTTAATCAGGTATTGTAATTATACATTAAGGAATAAAATTAATAATAATAATTAATTATTAATACATTGTTTCGTTTTAGGAGCGTCAGTATGCTTAACAATTCTATTACAAAAACAATTATCAAAGACGGCTTGGAAACACCAAACGGTCTAGGAATTGATTGGATTGCCAATAATATTTATTGGACTGATAATGACCATAAGGTACTTAATAAATATAATTATAAAATAACAGAATCTGACACATTGTCTAAATTTTTAATATTAATTCGTCTATATTCAATGAAAAATAGTGTTGGTAATTCAAGAAAAACATATTTTTCAGGTTCTAGAAGTTGCTCGAATAGATGGATCATGCAGGAAGAAACTCATTAAAGATGATTTGGATGAACCAAGAGCATTAGCAGTTTTTCCAAGAAAGGGGTAAATATAATATTATAAAATCTTAAATATTATTTTTGTTGGTTTTTAAATTAATTAATAATAATTGTTAAATTTTAGATATATTTATTGGACCGACTGGGGAGAAGTTCCTAGAATAGAAAGAGCAATGATGGATGGATCATCAAGAAAAGTAATACTCAATACTGATCTTGGTTTTCCCAATGGCTTAGCTTTGGACTATAAAGCAAAGCGTCTTTATTGGGCAGATGCTTTAAAAGACCGTATAGAAACTGCTGATTTGCATGGAGGAAACCGAGTTCAATTAGTTCCGGAAGCAACTCATCCATTTGGATTGACCCAGGTATGATAGAATGCTTAATATTGCTATAAATATGACATTGAGGCTTTTATTTGTAATTTATTTTGTTGTAGTACGGTGACCATATATATTGGACAGATTGGTTTAAGAAGTCTGTTATGAGGGCTCATAAAACAACTGGAACGAATGTGACAGCAATCAAGACTGATCTTGAGGTTGTTATGGAAATTAAGGCTGTATCAGCTGAGAGACAAAAGGGGTGGAATCCGTGCAGGGAAAGCAACGGTGGCTGCAGCCATTTATGTTTGTTTTACGGCGAAAATTATACTTGCGCATGTCCAGATATACCTGATGACAGAATTTGCTTCACAGGTTACTTTTATGAATAAATACACAGTTCATGCATTATTTTTAGTTCATTCACAATGTTAATGCATCATTATTTTAATAGTACCTAGCAAATGGGTGCCTGTTGTCAGACCCGGCTCAGATGTTACTCCTGATGAATACGACCAAGAAAAAGAATATGATGATCGGTTTATAGTTGCTGACATATACAATCAAACCATTCCGATATTACCTCCCAAGAAGAAGGATCTTGGCCTGCGATTGCCGTTCTTCATAATCATAATGGCTCTAGTTGCTGTTATTCTATTGCTCATTGGCATAATTACTTTCAGTAAGTATCTATTCAATGAAACGTATAAAATGAGAGAGCATATCATAATAATATATCTATATTTCAGTTTTGATATACAAGAAACAATCCACAAAGAAAGAATATAATTCAAGGGGACGACGAGTAATCTCATTCCCGAACCCTAATTACAACTGCAACAATGATGGAACTCCGATGCCAGCTGCAACTGCAGACAAGAGGAGGAATAATCGATTCCAAATATTCAAATATGATCGCTCACAGGTAACTTGAACTTTTTTATTGTTGAAGAACTCTATGAAATAATTTCCAATGTATTTCTAAAATTAGTACCAATCCAGATTTTGGGGCGTGGCAGGACTTGTAGCGTCACTTTTTTTCCATTATTAAATATATATATATGGCATTATATAGTCAACATACAATACATTTATTAAATACAGTCAACCCTGCTATAAAGCGCATTTCTATAACGTATTTTACCTTATCTTTTGCGGCAGTCTTTTCCTATAGCGCTTCATTATGTTTTGTCTTACGTTGAACCATTTATCATCAAGTAAATCGATCTATACGTTTTTTTAACGCGTTCTTTATACTTTTCAGGGATTTTCAATCATTGTATTTTTTTATAATAAAATTATTTAATTAAATAATACGTGCATATCTAGCGAACGTTCTTCAACCGACGTAGATGCTTCTAATATTTCTTAAACGAATTTAAGACAATCATACAAATGAGAGGTTATACAGCAGGCCAAGTGTTTAACGCTGATGAGACGGGCCTAAATTGGAAAAAGATGCCCGAGCGAACGTTCATATCTAAAGCAGAGAAATCTACTCCCAACAATGTTTCATAAGATCGAATTACGCTACTCCTTTACGCTAATCCTTCTGGAGATTATTTGAATAAATCATTGGTTTAGTTAAATTTAAAAAAAAATCTTTGAAGTACAGTGGAACCTGGGGTTACGAGTGTTTCTGGTTATGAGTTTTTCGGGCTACGAGCCGAAACTCGTCAACATTTTTGTCTCAGTTTACGAGCAAAATTTCGGACTACGAGTCACATGATCGTCGATTCGGTAAGATGATTCTGTCAGAGGGTAACAGGCTCTTTCGATCTTTGGAAAGAACAGGCTGCCTGTTATGTGGAGGTTAAACAGTAGGGCATGGACCGACGTCCACACCGAGAGAGTTCAGGATAATTTTGGAGGAGTTAAGTTTTATAAAAATGATCTTCCTTTTACCCAATACAACTCCTACCCTGCAGCCCATGGACCAGCAAGTTATCTCTAGCTTCTAAAAGAAAACTAAACTCTGCGTGGAGAAAGTTGTGGCCTGAGGTGGTTTTAGAATGAGACTTCGAGGGGTTTGCGAGTGAAAAGCAGTATGTCGAAGAAATTGTGTCTCTGGGCAAATCTCTAGGTCTGGAGCTAAACAATTTGACAACGAAGAACTCGTTGCAGAACACAGCCAGGACCGCAGCGTCGACGAGTTGAAGGAATTGCATGAACAAAAACATCGTCAACTAAAGGAGGCCCTGCCTGAAAGAGGGAGAAAAATAAACTGTCAACAGCAGAGATTAGAGCTCATACTTCAATGTGGTCAAAGTTGCAAATATTTATGGAAGAAAATCATCCAGATAAAGCAGCAGCTATTAGGGCTGTTGGATGTTGCTGTGGCTCATTTCAGCAGCATGTTGAAAATTCGCCAAAAACAAGTGACGATTGGAAAATTCTTTAAGAGAAAAGCTTAAAAAAATAAGAAAGTGAGCCAAAATTATCTAAAAAATAAAAGTCAATATAAAAATAATATAAAAAAATGATTTAAAAAATTGTCGCATTGAACTCCCCTGACTGCTGCGCCGGGGCAAAAAAAATACGTTATGAATGCGCTTATAAACAAACTAAACACGTTCAAGGTCATTTAAAATTCAAAAAAGAAAAAATAATAATAAAATTGCTCATTTTTTTTAAATCGCCCATATCAATCGAAAAAAAATCTAACACCAAATTTTGTATGGGTGCATATATGTTTTCAAAAACATTTCATGCAAAAACATATACAATACATATATGTTTTCCAAATTGTTATATTAACCTTTCCCTACCGGTGATGTATTTACTACACCTCGACTCTGATCATGGGAATATCGATATGAAATATAATAGATACGGGGTTCAGAATTTTTGTATTCCTCCGTAATATAATTACGAATCACGTCGAAATATAATAGTATATAAGTATTCATCTGCAGCGACGGAAATAAATAATTTGTCGGGAAATGGACTTATTAGCAATTTTTGATCAAATTTATCAGTGTAATTTCTTAAACTATTGAAAATTCCGATCCCGGGATTCCGGAACTGATCCCCTAATCTCAACGTTATAGGAGGGTTGACTGTACATATTTTTTGTTAATCCATGTTTAACGTTTAACGTTTTTCTAAAATTATTTTGTGTATTTAGGAAAGGGTGACAAATGTATATTCTGCTGAAGGTACAAGCCTCATACCAGCTCCCAATGGAACACACACACCGAGCTCCTCCCATTGCACCGTGACTCCAGATTCTCACCCATCACCACAACACGATGGCTTTGATTCCGTCGCACTAAATCCAACTGGGTGAATAATTCAACGAAGATCAATCTGGTTATTAATTAAAATGCCCAATATAATACTACCTATCTCCTACAATACCTAAAAAAGTCAAAGGCCAGTACGTAGATATAATTTTACTCGAGTAGGTACGCCACCGAATGGAAAGCAGTTATTAGAAGAAAACTGAAAAACCAACATGTACATTAGATTTGTCAAAAATTTGAAAGACTCACTTATTTTTGATAAAAAATTAATTTAACCTACACATAAGCAATTAATTTTTTATTTCAAAATATAAAACAAGTAATAACTACACGCCCGTTGATTAAAAATCACGTTGATTCAAATCGGATATTATGTTCTCGTGTGTATTTGAAAACTTGTGCTTGTAAAATATTACAACAACAAAAAAAAAACCATCATTATATTTAGATACAGGGTCTAGGTAATTATAAAAGGAGTTTGTGTTAACGCTGAGTGTCTATGAATATTAAAAATGATCGTTTTATTAAAACATTGTCAGAGATGAGTATAAAATATTTGACCTGTAGACAAATTCTAAAGATTGAAACGCATTGAATTCGATAAATTAAAAAACAAAAGTATTTTTCAGACCGTAATAAGATATTATACCCGAATAATATGTAGTTATTTGAACGGGTATTAAGATACGTCGGACGTAAAACAATTTTGATGCTTATAAAAAGTCAAATATGTGTGCATTATATAGGCAAATGTTATGTTATTGGTTTATTGTATACTGTAGAATGTTTGAACGATACATATATAAATATATGATATTGAAGATGTAATTAAGTTCATGCACGAAATGATCATTTTTCGTTCTTTCAAATACCGGAGTTGTGAATAAATTCATATAAATTTTATAATATAGTTTCAATTTGTACATTCATACATATCACATAATGTTATTGAAAAAAAAAAGAAACGAGACGAAATCTTTGATCAGTACACCATGCTCAATTGTGTAATACTTGTTTAAAATGAGACTTTAATTTAATTTAATAATCAGTTATGTATAAATGTTTGTGTATATTCATCCTTCGTGTACATGTTTATAATCAAACGATACATAGCTCAAAGATAATATGAAGTGAAGCTCGTCTTCTTATTGATTTCAATTGTGTTCTGATTTTAATGCCGTCAACTATTGATTCACATTACATCTATATTAAATTAATTCATGATGAAAATTAATTAGTTGAATTAATAATAGGTTGTCTACTTCTAGTTTAAATATATATTTTGGTTTTGATTAACTCTAGAAAAATATGTGTTAAAGGAGTATTGCCAATATATTTTATATATATATACATAGGGTTATATCAAAAAACTTAATTTACGACTCTTATATATTATGAGTAAAAGAGGCTGTGATTGAGAAATGATAGTGCTTTTGCTTGTAAAAGGAGTGCTTGTGTGATTAACGTGTAATTGTAATATAATTAGGTCTTTTTTAATCTCGTAAGTTAAATGGAGCTAATGTGTTAAATAAAACATAATTCTTCCAGTTACGATAATACTAATGCCATTTGTATATAATTTCCAAGAGTGTGGAAACATTTTAAATTTAAATGGAAAATACTTTAAAATGGTGAACCAAGTAGAGAAGATGTGGGAAAATATTTTTTTTATACAAACGATGAATAAAATATAACATCTATTTAATAAATGTACGTCCGTTTGCAGTATTCATTCGAGAGAATCAAAAAAACAAATTTCATATCGGAATTTGTGTTCTAATTAGCCAAAATCATCTTTATGAAACGAGAAACGAGGATGGTTGCAAACAATGGATGCAATTTTGAAATGCAGCGTATTAAGTATGTTCTATTAATTTTAGTATTTAAATGTGACCAAAAGTCACATGAGACTCCTCACGCAGGACATAAATTCAAGGCAATGTAAAATATGAATATATTCAATGCGTATGCCGAATGCATTATGACAAGGAAAGACTGAATGCCTCATGTTACTATAATAGAACGACTTCAATTAAATTATATTCCTTTATATTCATAATTATTTATACAGTATTAAAATAGTGAATTTCATGCAATATTTTATAATACAACCACCCCCCCAAAATGAGAATGAATATTGATTTTATTCATGATAAGGTACTCGTGCTTAGGCAAATACAATTCGTATAGGCTATTTGAAAATTTCTGGTTATTGACGATGCTGACGTATAAGAGGGATGTTTTTAATGAATCGTAACGGCATAATTCTTTCTATGAATAAATAAACGTTAAGTAAAAATTATCTCTTAATGGCAGCTCTAAAAATATTTATAAACCACATTGCGTTTTCATATTTTTATATTTCATATTTGAAATTAATCTAATAGTTATTTTGAACGGCTACATATTTTTTATCTACACACACAAACACACTATGTAATTGATTTTTTTATGATAATCTGATCAATATATGATTCAAATTTTGGCCCACGTTGATTAACGTTAATGAATGCCAAATACAAATTTAATTGAATATTTTACAATTGACCGGAATAGCTTTTTAATATAGCATTAAAAGCAAAATTTAATTGCTTGAGGGTGAGAATTTCATTGTTTTATTTTGGGGTGCCTTCAGTTTAAAGAGTTTGTGAACCACTGTATTAGAGCTTCAAATATAATATATACAATTTAATCAAGTTTAAATATAAATATTTATGTATATTTTCTCAAACGATATTAAAATAATTCACAAGTCTTATTGCACATTAATGATAATTAAAAAAATATGTGTGTTTGTGTGTATAGATTTGTATTAGTTGAAAAATAAATTCGGTTTAAAGCAATTGTTTCAATTGTTTAGTTCTTGCTCAGGGAACTATAAATTGTTGGAATGAAATAGGAAACGTTAAAATGATTGTAGTTAAGTAAACAGTATTAAATCGCCATTAAATTATATTATAATGTGTGAATATAAGAATGAATTTCATTTGAGGTTTCAATTGAATTCCAACAAAAACTTTTGCTTTCAAACCTGAATATCAGTCAAATTACTTTCCTATTTTTTTAGATAACTAAGCGAAATTGAAAATGTTTAATGATAAATATGTCGACATGTGAATAAACATAATTATGTTTGAAAAGCAAGGATGAAGATACATGTATATTAGAAAACTTATATTAAGAATAACCTGTGAAATTAATAGTTTTCAAAGTGTATGATTTGAGAGTGATTATCAATTAACGTTGCTAAATCCTATTTAAAAAAATGTATTGTTTTGTTGATCAAAACGATACAGCGTGTAAAAAATCCTTTGAGATGCACACTCGGTTCAAAAGACAGACGGAGAGCTGAAAATGTTGATTTTTTCAGATGATGATTTCTACTGTGTAAAATTATTCAGTATTAATTACATTGACAATAAGTGTGATGAAAAAATTGTCTTAATTTTATGCTACAATTAAACATGCCGAGGGTACGTATCTCAGGGGATAAATGTGTATACAGACGTATTCTGCTTAATGAGAATAAGACGCCTTAAACCATTCCAAGAGCAATAGACCAACGTTGGCATATAATTAAATCTTAAATTATTCCTCAAGTCAAATTTGAATAAAAAAAATTGTCACATTGAACAATCACTAAGCGGGGTATGTCTATATAAAATTGTAAAATAAATTTGATTCTAAATTATTTTGTGTACAATAATCATTGTAATTATCTAGAGCATATTGACTGTTAAATCCTTATTTTTTATTCTTATAAATGTTGAAAATTTTTATATCATAATGTATGAAGGATCCGCCTAAACAGACATATTACACGGTTTATTCAATTATTCCTATTGTTTGTTCGACTCTATTAAAACATCATAACGTAAACCATCGTTATTTTTCCGAAATACAGACGTTTTAACACATACAAACACACACACACACATAAAATTTGCGGTAAGTGTAAATTTTCAATATTAAAATCATCTAATTTGTAAAATAATGTCACATTTCCATGATGTTATATATTGAACAAAAAAAAGTAAAATATATTTTGTTAAGTAAGTCATTCGATAAGCATTTGAATCGTCGAATATAATTGGTACATTTCGCTGTCGACGTATAAATTGATCGACGCACTGCCAATCGAGGATTCATCTGTGCAACTTTTGACGGATTTAAGAAAATATGATAATCATTCAACACTTTGATCGCCTCCAAAAGTGTACGAATGATTTGAAATATCGGACAAAAATAAAATTTATTTTAAATGTTTACGTGCAGTTTTATTTCAATATACCTTATATATATTTTTTTCAATGTTGCATTAAATAAACAGGATAACAATATGTTGATAACAATAAAATGCGATTTCTTACCGATATCTTTAACGCAACTGGACACTACAACGTGAGTTTATGTATTAACGTGTTCCTGCTATGCTCGCTTTGTCAGAAGATCCTCCTCTAGCACTTAATATTGCCAACCTTTCCTGTTCTGGCTGGTCTTCTGCCGCTAGACTTGCAGCTAGACTATAGGTTCATGAACCATTTACAGATTTTTATTGGTAACACATCCCTTCTGAATGACCTCGAACCTTGTTTAGAATCCGACGTGCAAATACTAAAGAGGATACTTGTCGCATGTAATATTGCATAGCGGGAAAGATGGATGAACGAGAAGGTTGGAAGACATTTATACAAGTTTTTTAGTTCCATTAAATATCGTTTGTCGTGTCGCTGGGTTGTCCGATGTTATTGGACTTCTCAGTTCCTCACGGGATACGGACGATTCAAGGCAAAAAAGTTTTGCGTTAGTTTTGGCACCAAATGTGCGGAAAGATTCTATGGAGAATAATTCTATAGTCTATTTCTTCAATTGCTGTTAAATGTAGAATCTTATAGACAACTTTCTGGCATCTGGACCTAATAATAGATTTCTAATTTCCGGTTTAAACTAGCTCCTTTCAGAACTGGCAGCCAATTGTCCAAACCCCTTATTCTCTGCAAATACTGCAGCAGCCACGGTGGAGCGGGAGAATGTTCCCAGCAACACCCCCTGATTCATTGACTTTTACGCCTGGTGTGTATATTTGGATTATAAGCGTGTGTCTGTGATGACCGGTGTAAACTGGTAACAGTGGTACGTGGTGGGTACCAAAAAAAGTCACAGGCCGTTATGGTCACAGTACACTTACTTTATGAACTTGCCTCAAACATAAAAACTATACTATATTTACTTTTATGCAGAACTATGGGCCTCTTCAATATCCATTCACAAAAGGAGTTACATCCATCACATCTGTATCATACATTCACCTCTTCATTCGCTCGATATTGAAGGTAGCATTACCACCGAGTTTCATTTTGAACACTCATCCAGCGGGTATCCTGAATGAACATATTGACGAACGCTTTTGCGACTGTCTTGATAGGGAGTGTGGGAGGCTTGTAAAGACTGAGTAGTTTTCTTCTGAAGACAGTGGAAAACCACTCTAAACGACCTTATTGATTCTACTGGAAAGGGCTTTCTGAAATGCAGAGTCCAGTCCCTCTTTTCCTCACTAGGGCGTTGCCGGGCTAGGGTGAAGACATACGTGACGCTTAAGTACATCTCAGATTGTGATACCTGAACTTGTTTCAATGAACATAAGTTTTATATTCGGCTCGATATTTGACAGCGCAACCCAAAGTTCTTTGTCGAGACATTTTAAGCGTGACCGCTTATCGTGACAGCGGAAGCAGTGTTAAGATGGCTTTATCGGAAATGCAAGGATATTCTTTTTTGGCGGAAATCCAAAAAATATCTAATGAAATTGTCTTATCAGTCGCACCTGTATCAGCTCAAGGTACATCGATGTGCCGTGACACACCAATCAATGTTGATTGACTTTTTATGGCCACAATTGAATTATATTGATGTGTCTGCAAGTCTATTCTATGTCACACAACTCGAAAAAAGATTACATAAACAAACATCTATGATATTCAGTATTAAAGTGTATAATTTGATATGAGGATTACAACGTGTAATCAAAATACAATTTTCTGGTTTCAATAATATTTTTATTTTTAAGCAATGTAAAAATATTCATATACACACATATAGAGAATGCCAATATTTAAAAACATAATTATATGTGCATATATTATAAATAACTTACAATAAAAAAGATAAATAAGAAATATGATGCCATGCAAATAATATATATTAATTTATTTATGTATAATGTGGGTGCATATTAATCCTACCTATTCCATTTCCAAAATTTTTAGAGTGCCAAAGCATACTTATTTTATATGAAATATCATACTATTTAAATTGATGATTTGTTCATAAACAAAATAAGAAATCAATAATAGAGCTATTTTTACAAACGCTATTTATACATGTATGCTATTAAAATAAAATAATGCTTAGATTCCTATTAAAATTGGTTTTCTTTAAATGGGCGTAGCTAATTTCGTTTTAATCCCGACTAACATGTTTGATATTTTATATAAACAAACCAGTCCATCTAATAATTTCAGCCCTAATTATTGTCGCATATATCTGATGAGTTACCACATTTTTAGCTTATCACCACCATTCATATTTTTCATTACATTACTATAATACAATAAAAATACAAAAATATGCAAAAATTTTGAAAAGCCACCGTGAAATCGTATTTTTCGGCGACTCATACATACATATATATAAATGTAAAATTAAAAAAAAATAAAAACTAATCTACATACATCAGAAAACTGACGTGTATGTTCAAATTTAAAAATTCAAAATTGCAATCTATCTATTTATTCATAACCTACTTTGATGATACAGTCTAATTGACATAAAATAGAACTTTGGTCGATGAGGCCTAATTTATAATTACATGATTTTTACAATTTATTTATTTTTTTCATGTAGTCTCTTTAGATAGATTTAAAAGTCAATCTAAAATTATACATACACATAGAAGAAAATAAATTCTTGTACATATATAAATTTGAACACTTATGGAGTTCAACGTACAAATAAATAAAAATATTTGGTTTAATGATATATGCAAAATCTGATTTAGAATTTATTACAAAATTTACAGTTTTAAGAGATGAAAATATCCGAAAATTATCTCATTTGTCGAATGGCAAAATATTGGGATTTTCAATATTAGGTGTTCAAGAAAAGAATGTCGTTTTTTTTATTTTATGACCATTTTTCAATCAGTCGATTAGTTGACATTGCCCTTGTAAAAAAGTGAATGGTTAAAATTATTAAAGCAACATGTAAAAAATATTCTTGCCTTGTAAGTAATGATGATTGCCAATTTGACACGCTCACAGTTGATATTTTGCAACAGTTTAAAAATTCATATTAAATTATTAACATGAGATTTTTTCCCACTAACTCCTATGACCACTACATGTGGTCACCAATCTAACCCTTGCTTTGAGAACTCTTGAAAAGGAAATGTTTTCTCACTGGCACGATAATGACCAACAGAAAGGGTTTATTTAATCATATAAAAAAGATAGCATACAGAAAACAAAATACTTTAGTATTAGCTTGACGAGGCAAAATAATAGTCACAATGCTCAGTACAAAGCATACGTCAACTTCCCAATCAATGAGAAGAGCAAGGACTACCCCATACCAATCTAATCAAGATGAGCTAATAAACAAGCCAGTAATAATTTCTGATTACATTAAAAATATGGGCGGAGTGCACACGGCAGATTAATACGCAACATCATATTGTTTCATGCGAAAGACTGAAGTGGTGGAAGAAGTTATTTTATTGGGCTTTTCAAACATCGATTGTAAACTCTTATATTTTACACAAGGAATAAGAAATCAAAGAAAACAGAAAGCCAATAAATCATAAAAATATCGCTGACAATTGTTGATGCAACTTATTGGTAACCTTCGCGATTTTACGAAGTCCAAATTGGGACGATTGTCGTCAACTGATCACGATCAACGGTTAGATGGAAGTCCTCATCTAATTTATAGTAGATCAGGGAGGAATTATAGAGACTGTGTGTTCAGACCGTGAAACTGAAAAAGGATGAAAGCGAACGCTATATTTTTGCGACACTTACGAAAAGAAACCAGCGTTTCATTCTGAAGATTGCTTCAAATCATATATTACATGATTAGAAAAATTAATAAATCAAATAAAATGCCTAATATACTTAATAAACGTCTTGCATAACAAAATACAATTTTTTCATTTTATTCCATACAAAGATTCTTTTAATACGCAAAAAATGACTTGGAGTTGGTGGGAATTTTAATGAAAAAATCTTGGAGTCCAAATGGTTAGCACTAATATTACGCTAATAAAATACAAGAGAAGAAAATATATGTCAACGCATGGGAATACATATTTAGATTGAAATAGAAAACATCTTTTTGGCACCGTAGCGGGCGATAAAACGAGTGTCATAATCAGCTTTAATAAAATATTTAATTTCATAGGCAGTCATATTATAGTAAGAAAATTATACTTTACGATTAACATTTGGTAAAATATTTTTCAATGAAATTGTTTCGCTCAAAAAACGAAAATCTTTTCTAATACCTCCCAATAGATATCGAAAGAATTTAGACAAATACCTCCAGGATGAAAGCTCTAATTTTTCAACTTGATTGCATATGCAACAGTAAGTCTAGAAAATTCAATTTCAATTATATAACAATTTTACAAAACAATTATGTAAATATTTTTGACACGTAAAATTTAATTTATATTTTATATATAACATATATATAAAGATTCAGTCAAGTTAGTCGTTTAATTATTTTGGAATACTTAATACATTCAAATTATATATCTCATTTCATTGAGTATCAGAAGGTAATCGTGGCCTTTTCCGACCGTTTTCTTTAAAAACGCAACAAAAGTTTTGTTCAATTATAACCACGTATACATGTAGTTATGAGCGAATCGTATGTTTGAATTGACCATTAAGTTTTTAAATATTAATAACTTATGATATCTACTGACCAGTCAAGTTACACAATTTCCAAGTATAAATATCCTATTAAACTTGTGAATAGTTCTGTTTGCGCTCAACTGTGTTACTTACACTTAAACTAGGGGGATATTTAAAAATAAATTTAATCTAACGATAATTTGATATTTATCAAATATGTAACTCTTGATATTTATATATATATATATATATATTGAAATTGCACATTTTAAAAATTGGTCTTCATAAACATACAAATAGGAGTATTCTTAGTGATGAAAGAATAATAAGAAAATACATATGATTAATTAAAAAGATTATCTATATGAATTAGAAATAAATACTAGTTGTTATGAAATATTTATTTTTAATTCCATTTTTATAGAAAAACCAGACCCTCATTTAAAAATTTCCACAAAGTATCTTGCAATACATCATATTTTGAATTCATCACAGTCATTAACATGATTTTTAATCATTGAATAAATTGTTTACCAAATATAAGAAGAGTAATGAATAAGAATCAAGAGAATGAAGAAACAGTCTCAAAAAAAATAATTAATAAAACAGATCTCCTATTTTTCAGTTGAATATCTAAATTTTCAAATATTTATTGCATTAAATTTGGCATGACAATTTTTATAGATAAACATTTACAACAATAGATTTTGTAATATATCTTTCATAAATATGCACGCAATCAAACATATTTACATCGTAACATTTCTCTCTAACTTATTCCTTGAAGGTAAAATTCACTTCAATTTTAATAAAAAGCTAATAAAAAAATATACCAATTATAGCAAACATGTAAATAATTAAGGGTTGTTTTATGAGTATACTAAGGTAAATTTAGAAATACAAAATAATTTATAAACACTGTTCAATAAAACGAGCCACAATACACTTGTAATATACATTAACAAAATGTTAAAATTTGTATCTCTAAGCGCACACTCAGCTTCGGGTGTATTACAATCCGATCGTATAAATAAAAAAAGGATCCGACAATAAGAGAAAATACAAGGGGCTTTTCAAAGAAGAATTCATTCTTCAAATGTAGAAATAAATAAAATAATATATTTTTAAACATTAGACTTGCATTCAATCGACTACACAAATATGTATTAATTTTTTTTATATAAGTTAGAAAAAATAGGTATCTTAAACATATAACGTCATAAAATATATAAATTTTATAATGCACCTAAAACTATCTAATAACATATTCAGATCATGTAGGCATAACGTTATAAAATACAAGAAAACAATAAAAACTTAACCGTATCACGTTGTTCAAAGACGCGACACCTTTAATTTACAACGATTTCCATAGGCCCTTTATCAGGCCAATAGAAGGAGATCTCTTGTGACGAACCTTCTCTTTTTCGTCACAAGTAGCACGAAAACCAGTCAAGAATTTTTCCTTCAAATTAAACCTCGATGTAGACGGTCGGAGCAAAAACTGTTTTAGGTCGTTTGTGAAACTCTTTCCCGTGTAATTGGGCGGACATTTGAGCTCTTTGTCGTCGATGAATGAAACTGACTTAACCGAGTGGACGGAACCCCTCCTCATTGTTGACGCGTATTTGTCGGTTGACGAATTCCCATTTTCACAAATAAGCGGGTTACTCGATTTAATAGCATTTTTAACACCACATTTGCAAACACTTTTTTTATTCAAGTCACTTATAGCACATAAGGAGCAACACGCTTCACAGTGTGTTTCATTTCTAGTTTTGGACATTCTTATTTTACGCTTTGAGCTCATCGACGCGGATTCCTTTTTTTCGAAATTGTCACTTTCAACGAGTTTCTCATAAATATCATAGTTACATTGATTTGATTTGGTATAATTTGGTTTGTTTTCTGTACCATATGTTTTTTTATTTCTTTCTCTATATTTAATATCTATTTTGGCTAATTTACTGAGTTTTTTGAGAAATTCGTAATCAATCTCAAAATATTTTCCATCCGGTTCGGAATAATAGCCTTGGCCACTTTGGTTTATGTCAGAAATACGTAATTGTTTTTCTTGGTACATTGACTTTTTCCTTGATTTTTTACGCACCTTGGACATGCCGGGATCAGAATGGTACATAACATCGGGATCAGAATAATGAACATCAACAGGTAAAGGTGCAGTATCATATTCACAATAGTGACAAAATGTTACTGATTTTGGGCGTTGGTGAAGGAGTGAAAGGGGACGGGGAGTCGGTGGCAAGGGTCAGGTCTGCTGTGATGGTACCCAAAGAGTTTTTCCTTGTTCTTCATCAATAGCTGCTTTTAACTGAGTGCATAAATAAGCAATATTTATTCCAGCAGGAGCTATTTCAACTACAAAAAAATGACACAATTGAGCATTAAATTATATATAAAATATTATTCTAAATACTGCATCATATAATGATTTTACCTGAAATATATTGTTTAAATTCAGATTCTAACTTAAGTGCGTGTTCGTACATTTCCTTGGCGGCTTTTGCTGATACTTTTTCCATTGGATATCTAGTATCTTTGACATCTTTAATTTGTTTTGGGGATTTAAATTTAATAAGTAATACTATTGGATATATTTGCTGTTTATGAAGTTTTTCAATAGAAGTGATACTTATATCAAGAATACAATGCATTCCCTAAAAATAAATTTAAAAGATTATAAATATAAAGAAAAAATATCCGAAATCTGATAGATTTAACAAAAATATATTTATAGTTGTAAAGTAAGATAAATTTCTGTGGATGTATCATATACATAGACTGAGGGTCAAACAGCTCATTGTCAACCGCCACGAGGTTGAATACATCATGGACAACAAGCTGACCTTCAGTTAGCACATTGAAGCACCAGAAGGTAGCCAGTGAGCTCGAACGACTCATGCCCAATATTGGAGGGCCAAGCCGTGCAGAAGACGAATTATGAATGAGGTAATACATTCAATCCTTCTATACGGTGCCCCGATATGGCATGAGTCACTCAGACATGAGAACTACAGAAAGAAGCTGGCCAAGATCCACCGACAGGGAACGCTCCAAGTCACCGTAGCATACAGAGCAGTATCTAAAGACGCGGTGATCGTGATCGCTAGAATCCCCTTGTTGGACCTTCAAGTGAAGTAGAAGGCGGATACGTGGCGAGCGGTATGCTGCAGAAGGAGGATGCTGAACGACTGAGACGTCAGACTATCAAGATCAGGATAAGACAAGACGCTAAGTGTTAACATGAGGCCCAAGAGGGATACATCCCGCTACCCTAGAACAATACTTTACAGTAGCCGGGTAGCGGCAGAACCGGAGGAGGGGGTTAAGTGAGTCAAATCTCACACTACCCCAGAATGGCGGTGTCTTGAGCCCACTAGGGGTGCAAAGATTCCCCTCCTTCGAAAAAAAAAATTTGTCTAAGGCCAGACTACATGTCCTCCTGAAGCAGTGTGATAAAGAATACCAGGGGGACAGAGAAGGACAAGGGAGGTGTTTAGTCAGTAAGAATCTGATACTACCCTGGGATTAAACCCAGGGTGTCTTGTGTAAGATTCCCCTCCCACAGGAAAAAAAATCATATACATATTAACCTGTTGAATAAAATTATAACATTTCAAATTTAACAAACGTGTATATAACTTTTTAAATTTCTTTGATATTTAGTATTTGATCTATTGTGTGGCAACCCTAACCGGCGGCGACTAAAAGGTTAAAAATAATAAATAATTAAATTAAAATATTAACCTTGTCACAAACTTCCTTTATTGATTGGAATGAAATGCATTCTAAGTAATGTCCTCTCTTTCTTGGCTCTAAAAATTTGCCTTGAACCAATGCTCTATCTAAAGATGGACCTGTTAAAGGAACTGGCTCTGGATTTCCGCGACAAAACTCTGAAGGAAAATCTGTCACTAGCTTTTCAACGACACATTCCCATAAAGGTCCAAGTACGACGACAGGGCGATGAGAAGTATCTAAATAAAATAATGTTATTGATGTATTAAAAATATTCACTTAGTATAAGATACAACAGTATGTAATAAACTTACAAGGTAAAGGATCTACTCTTTGATAGGAGCAAAGAAGAAGTTCTTCATTCAATGTGCCTGAATCACTCCACCACCCCAAGTTAGTATTAGAAAAAGATGCTAACTCTTTTGGATCTCTTTGTTTTTTACGTCTAAAAAATGATCTCCTTGCAACTGTAGAACCTCGACGGTTCTGGCTGCTTTCTCCACCTTCTAAAGATCCAACCGATCGCCTGAGCAGTTCTTCCACTCTGTAAAATTTTATAAAGCACATTTAATAACGCTTATTAATTGAAAATATTATTATTCGACAATTTTTTGACATACTTAAATTTACTAGGAATTGTACCCCATTGTTGTTTATTTCCTTTATGATCTAAATTCCAAGCCCGCCAAAGTCCCGGTGCTCCATTAAATAAGGTATTATCTACAAATATAACTTGATCTCTTCGAAACCATAACGAATATTGATCAAAAGTTGTATCAGCTCCACTAGATGCTAAATCGGCATTTCTATCAAAACCTGTCCTTACAAAAAAAGCGTCTCCAGGTTTATCTTTAATTTCATGGTATCTTTGTAGATCGTGCCTTGCTAACACGGTGACCTAATAACAAATTTTAAAGCATTATAACAACTCTAATTTTAATACAATAAAAATTATGAAAGAGCTGAAAACCAACGAAGCTCACCTTATCGGCAGGTTTGGCTAATTCCAATGCGGCTTGTTCAGCTGTTGCGTGACGAAGATCAGCATTATTATATTCCAATATTTGATCACCTGTTCTAAGACCAGCGTTGTATGCTGGAGATTCAATTTGAACACTATGAACATAAATACCCACGGCATTACCACCAACTAAACTAATTCCTAGATCTGAACTTTTTCTCATTTCAATGAGTAAGAAACGCGATTCTGAGGAATCTTTATTTTGAGATTGTCTATTATTACTCAGATCAGCGGAAGGTGCTTCCAGTCTTAATGATTGTTGAGGTCCAGGTGAATTACGAGGAGTTGGTGAACCTGATACAGACACTTCATCGCCAGATCCTTCCCCGTCTGAGGAACTAACGGATCCTTCAAATTCATTATATTTATCAGGACTGTACTGGACCAACATTGTAATGGAATTGCCGCATTGTCTCAGTACATTGGCGGCAAGTTTATAGGTAGCAGATCTCATATTAATACCGCAAACTTCCAAAAGTTGATCACCTATCTGCAGACCGACTTGACTTGCGACAGAGTGCTCATTTACTGTCGATACAAATACTCCTCCACTTCTCGGAGGGCAAGATATCTGTATACCTAGAGGTTGCTGAATTTTATCAATGTGCACTCTTCTCAATTCTCCAGGTAAAGGTTTATTGGGCCATCCTAAGCCGCAATATTCAGGCATAGAATTTCGAGTATTGGTGTGAGGTAGTTGTTTTGCATGAGCCCCTCTTCCGGGGCTCAAAACCTCCACATGAAATGTAGGCATCGGTGAGCCTCTTTCAGAACTGCGTTCTATAGACCCAGTACTCACCTTGCCCGCCGAGTTTTTTGATGTTACACTCGGATTTGAAGGAATTCTAAATCTTTGGTTTTCTTTTTTACGCGGAAATGTTCCTCCTTCATAACCATGATGATGATAATGATCATTTCCATTTCCCCTTGCGCTTCTCATGTTCGGTTGTATATCAGATACATTATGAGAATGAGAAGCAAAACTTGTGCATTCATAACCGCCTCCGATACTTTCGCCCGACTGGCTCTGAGTTATCGGTAAAGTCGGGCTAGCCGGATGAGGGTATCTAATAGCGGGTAGATGGTGGGGATGAGGATTTACAAACGGAGGGACAGCACTCGCTCTATAAAACTGAGAAGGTAATCGTGAATGCGGTAAAGTATTGGTATTTACAATATTAAGACCACTTGTTAAACTCTCTGGACCTAGACTTTCACTATCGGAAGAATATTTACTTGGAGTCTTGGACTTTTTTCCAGAATAATATTCTAATATTTCCTTTTCATGATGAGTTTTAAAATCTAATGAAATAGGATTCTTTAATAAAGGCGGTAAGGGTGGGGCAAATTCTAAACAACTGGGGCCTTTATTGGTACCATTTATGAAATCTAAAGAATTGGGACTTTTACTGTCTCTCATAACAGTTTGGTAATCTAGAGAATCATCCGATGGATTTAAATTTCTACTTAATCTATTGGGAGTCATATCGTGCTCAAAATCCTGTAGATGTTTATCTTTTTCGATATTCCTAATTTTATCGTAATTACTGATATTAGGTTGTGCAAATTGATTATGAATAGATAATGGTTTGGGAAAGTGAAGAGTTGGATTTGACGGAGATTGCATTGGATTATACACTGAATGTCTTGAAGGAGCAATAGATTGAGTCAAAGGTAAAGGGCTAATAGGTATAGGATTTGAATTTCTATTGCTATTGTTCCACTGTGGTTCTGTTTGCTGGAGTTTAGTAGGAGGACTTAAAAGAATAGAAATAGGTAGCCTTTCCTTTTTAGAACGTGGTTGGACTATTGTACCAGTGGGATTTTGTTGAAATGTAACATTAGATCTTGCTTTGGGCCATGTCCCACGATTGTTTTTTGCAGAATCAGAATTTTCTTGTGAAGAATTTTCTTTATTTCTACGTTTAGATCGTTTCAACACACTCCCACTTGATTCCTTCGATCCTGTAATCAATACAACAAACATATAGCCAAGTGAAAAAGAATACATTTTATCAATATATTTAATTAAGCAATCTTGCAATTTAAAATATAATCGATAAATGGTAGATAACAATAATACCTGTTTTCCCATGATAACTATCAATAACAGAATCTAACTCAGCAATTGCATCACTTTCTGGAACTGTACTTTGCTAAAAATTAATAATTAGAAATGAATTAATGAAATGAATTTTAAAAAATTCACATCTACTTCAAAATATTAATAAGATATTCTCAAAGTTTAAATAAATTCTAATTATTCTTTCCCTGTTAAAAAAAATTTGCTTCCTAAACTGGTTTCCCCCTCTTAAAGCAAAGATATGACAAGATTAAATTTACTCACTCTATTTTGTTTGTCTTTAGATTTACTACGTCCAGTAACAGCTTCTATTTTTCCAAATATCATATTCCATGTGCCTAAAATTGAATTATTTCAAGATCAAAAAATCCGACGAGGATGAAATAAAGTATTTCAGAGAAAAATAAATTAAATTTCAATAATATTTATTGTGTAAGTTTTACCTTTTTCATGACCAGATGTTGAATGACTTTTTTCATGAGTTTTAGGTTGGTTACTAGCTGAAACTTTATAAACAAATCTCCTATCTACATCTCCAACAGAGTTTTCAAAAGTATGTGGTGGGATTCCTTTAGGGGTAGCAATTAGATATTGACGCCACGACTCTTCAGTTTGAGAGCAACTATTGACCATTTTATTTGTATGTATCAGATATGAGTTTTTTCCCATTGATTCTTTTGTAGGCGAAAACCTTTAAAAATTAAGATTGAACCGTACATAAAAATATTTTTTTAAAAAAATGTATATTTTCAATATTCATATTCAACAAATTATACCTGCTAGAAATGTCACTATTTGTAGATCCACTATGTGAAATATGCTTTAATGTAGTTATTGTTAACATATCACAGTGTCTATCGTTAAGTATCATCATTGCTTCACCTGCACTTTTCAGTCCATCCATAGATTTATTATTGATCTATTAATAATTAAAGATAATATTTCTTGTTATTAAAATGAATATCAACCATAAAATCATAACAATTATATATTTATCTATTATCAAAATTTTATTTCAATGTTATCATTACATGAATAATATAGATAATTTTAACGTAAAATTTTACTTACGCTAAGTACTCTATCTCCTATTGCTAAATTTCCTTCTTTGGCAGCTAAACTTCCAGGAGTAATTTTACTTATATATATTCCTAAAATAAAATGTATGTAATTCCATTATGCAAATTAATAAATAAAGAAAATATATGATATTTTTATATTACACTACCTTGTTCAAGAAGAAGACCATGGTCTGTATGTGAACTTTTATTAAGTTGAGCAGTATGTAAGCAACGTGAGCGAACACGTCTTCGTCGAACTAGTAATCGAGCCCGTCCACCACTTCCGCGAAGTGCTTCAATAACGTGTGATACACTACCAAGTGAATTAACACCAGGTCCATCAACTATACAATCACCCACTCTAAAAATGTTACATTTTTAGACTAAGAAGAATTAGTTGAAAATAAAAATGTATAAAAACAATGAGTATTACTTCAATTTTCCATCAGCTACAGATCCTTTCTGAATTGACGAAACATAGATACCACAATCGTTGGGATGATAGGGGTCATCAAGTCCACCCACAAACTCTAACCCGATATCACCATCAGTTGGAATGCTTGCAAGATCTACTTCTAATATTTCAGATTCCCATTCCTGTGGAAACAGAAGTATATTCTGCTGACATTAAAAGCCATCAAAGCTAAAAACTAAAATACGAAACATCATTGACATAAATTGAAAAATACCTGTAAATCCTGCATCTATAGCTGAATCGCGTGAATGATTATGAGTTATTCCAGAATGATGCACTCTACAATTAGCACTGTCTTTTTCAAGTTCCGTCTCATATTTTTCTTTGAGTTCTTTAAGCTCTTTGGACGCTTCGTTTCTTTGCTTTTTAATATCATCTGAATCTCGAAGAGCTTCTGCTAAATCACTTACGGCTCGATCACGTTCCTATAATTTAATAATTTTAAATATGGACTGAAAATTGGCAGCATAAATTGAGAGTTATCTAACATATGTGAATAATTTAATAGTTGTGTTCTGGCGCGTTTCTGGACTATCATTATGACAGTCTGGCAACTGAGTGCCATTGGGTTTGGGAATTATAAATATTCTGGCAACACTCTCTCACCAGCTCTTGGAATAATAGAGATTAAGCCAAGTAATAACAAGTATTAAACTTGCATATAATTCAGAGTTTCTAATTACTTGGAAAAGTAATTTTTATTCATTTATTTAGAAATTTAACCCTTTTAGTCTCAAATATCGGTACACTGATATTTTGGTACGTATTTTGATAAATTATAGAATATATGCCAACATAGGAAACAACTTTTATCAACACCATACTGAGTTTTTTCGCACAATTGTTAAAAAACGACTGAAATTAAAAGGGTTAAGAGAGCTTCATATATTCTCAGGGTGGTTTAATATTCGGGTGAGTAATCAATTTGCAAATTCAATATAATGTTCTTTACAAGCTGTGAATTATAGCTAAGAATAAAATTATTTTTCACAACATTAGAAATTGAATCAATTTACCTTTCGTAGTCGATCGCAGAGTGTTCGAATGCTCTCTCTTTCCAAAACAATCTTGTCTCGTTCCGAAAAAGCCCAATCTCGTCTCCGTTTTGATACCTAAATATGTAAATTACGCATGTAGACTTTGTATATTCAATATGAAAAATTCCAAATTAAAGTTATATTTCTGTACTTCTGCTTCTTGATGAGCTTCGGTTAATTCATTTTGCAGTTTATCAATGGTTTTTCGTAAACGATCCAATTCTTGATTAGCCGTTTCTAAATTATCAACTCTTTCTTTATGCCTTGGATTTAAAACCATCCCAACCAATCCTAAATATGAAAACAACGATTTTAAATATTTTAATCGGAAAAACGTATTAAATGTACAAAATGCGCTACAAATCGTTAATGACTAATTATATTTTTTTTAATAATTGGCTATAATAAAAAATAGTACAATATCATAGCAATCACAATCATAAATATTAATTAGCCACAAATTCGTAAACTTAATGCACACAATAAAGCAATGAAAATAAATGAAAATCTCTACCTTGAAGCTTATCTATATTTGCATCAGTTCCAAGTTGTCCACCATTTGAACCATCCTTTCCAGTTCCAGAATTGCCATGGCCATGGTGATATACAGAATTATCCAATCTGAAATCAAAAGATTAGATAAAATGTAACCACACATCCAATCAGAAAATAATGAGACGTTTTAATGAATATTGCAGATTCAGATACATCGCAGCCCATTCTTCTTCATTCGCATCCATTTTAAAATGATACATAATAACCATCATCGGTTATAGAAAAATAATGATACTTATTAACATCCCAGCTATTTTATGACGTCGATTAACATCGGATTGCGTTTTTAAATACAGGGAAAAATATTAGGAGCTAAATTTTCATACGACTTGGAAGGTTTATGATTATATTGGCGAATCATTCGGTATGCATATAGAGCAATAGTGATGGATACTTTCCAAGATTGAAATTTCATTATCAAATTATATCTTTAAGTACTCACATTTTTTCACCATCAACCTCTCTTACAGTTTGCATTTTTACTGTGTTTCCCATGAAAGTGGTGAAAAATCAAAATGTGTATTTCTAAGTTTAAAACAACAAGCTACAAACGCATATTCATGAATTGCATAAATTTGAAGTTACGTGTGATGTTGATAAAAAAAAACAACTTCTTAACTGATTTGGTATCATTGAATAGAATCGAAACATGTTTGCATTTTAAAACTTGGTAGTAGAAGATCGTGTAAAATTTGATTTATATGAAAATAGGAGACACTTTACAGTATATTTTTAAGCACATACTGACTTAGGAGTATGTTTTGAGATAACATCATTGAAGACTATCTTTTATCATTAAATATACAATGATTCACAGATAACATATCAAGCTTTTGTGATAATTGGTCTTAAAGTGATGAGATAATATCCATAAATAAATGAAAATATATTGTAATTAGATAAAAACAATGATAGTTTCAAAAACTTTCATCTTGCAGTCGTAGTAGATCACAGATGAAAGTGTGCGGCGACGATTAAGTAACAATTTTCAAAAAATTGAAACGCATATTATCTAATTTTATATTTATGCACGGCAATATAAAAAAAAATCCTATCCCAGTATCTCTTTTTTTTAAATCTAAGCACACAGTGTTGCAAATTTGAAAAGTAAATATTGATAAGGTAGGTAAATATAAAGCACATAATATATATATATAAAACCTTGTTTTTGACGTGTTTGGCTGATTTTGAGTGACGTTGCGACTAAGGTCAGAACATTCTCTCAACGCACGATCTCTATCAAGCAAAGCCGAAGCAATTTCTCTCCGTAGAGATTCTGCTTGTAATGCTAATGCATGTCTTTCTCGTTGAGCACTCGCTAATTCAGTTTCGGCAGCCTGTGCACGTTTTACAGCGCGCTGAAGATCTTCAGAAAGCTTCTCCATTTCTTTATGAACTGTATCCCTGTAAAAATAGCAATGAAGAAAAATTATATTTATATTCGCATTCAAATAAAAATTGAATCAAATTTATACGCCCTGAACAGACCTTTCGCTCATTATTAATGAATATTCATGCATTGCAGCATTTCTTTCTTCAGTAAGACGTTTTATATCTTTAGTAGCCTTTACCCTAACGCCCATTGCCTGGTTCATTTCCCTAACAGCTTCTTCATGCTGGGAGCTAACTTTTCCAAGAGCATCTCGGTAATCATTTCTTTCGCGCAGAGCTATATCCCACTGTCTAATAGCAGCAGTACACTGTTGCTTTAAGCCATTCCTTTCACGAATCTAGATAGATATTAAAATAAAATAATTAAAAAAAAAACAGTTTTGTTAACATATTAATTCTACTGTCAAGGTTAAATAGCTTCAATCACTAGTATCTTTTATATATGACACGGTATTAAGTTAACATTAGAAAATATTGTTTGATTTGATGATTGTCCAATAGATAACGGGCACAATTATATTTAATAGAATCTTGAAGTTATTTAAATAAATGATTAGTCATCATAAAATACCACTATGAAGGTGATATGATTAAAAAAGAACTTAAAAACAAGATATTTCGTTCAAAAATTAAATAGATCATATCACTGTATGATGAATGAGTTATCGATGCATGCTAAAGACTTATTTCAAATATTTTGTCTTATATCTATATTTATAAATGGAAAAGAAACATGGAAAAACAGAACGTCATGGAATGAATTAATACGTGGAGGGAAATTTCATAACCAGCAAATTTCTAATTTTCTTTCGGGATTAATTTCGAGGTTCAAAAACGTGGATAAATATGGAATACGACTATTGATCGATATATTGTGAGCTGTTGTTTATCTTAGATCGATAAGCTTCGTTGATTGCTCTGTGATTGGCCAGCTAAGAAAAAAGGGGAGATGCGTTACGCTGCAGCTCTAGGATAGAAAAAAAGGCATCGTTGACAGACAAGGTTAGAAGCAGATTTCGAGGCTGTCTGCCTTTTGAACCTGATATGAAACGAATCCCTAGCGCTCGTCTATCTTGAAGCGTTAACAAAGCCGGGGGTGCAACCTGGGAGGCTCTGGTTCTGTTTCCAACCTCCCAAGCAGAATCACGCTGGGAAAATCCTTAACTTTCCTAACTGTGGACCAATTTTTTAATGTGAGAATGTTCTCGGGAAAAATGTGGGAATGCGGTGTTGATTTCCACCACATATATATTGACTTTTGCAAGGCATACGACAGCGTCAATCGGGGAAAGCTTTGGAGGGCCATGTTGGAGATGGGAATCCCGAGCAAGTAAGCTGGTGAGGCTGTCGAGGATGTGTGTGTCCGGATCTGTTAGTATAGTTCGCTCCAACAGTGTTATGTCGGAGCCTTTCGAGGTAACGATGGGAGTCAGACAGGAGGATGCCCTCTTCCCATTATTTTTTAATATTGCGTTGGAAGCAATTATAAGGGAGGCTGGCAGATCGGGACACGCAGATCCATGGAAGGATAATGCAATGCATTTAGCCTTTGCTGATGACATTGACGTCGTCTATCGACGAAGCTGCTACTAATTTCAGCATGAAATTTAAGTATGATAAAACGAAATATATGATGGTATCTTTTTTGGATAGGTTGTCTTTCAAATGCAAGAAATTTCTTCAATGAAATACAAACAAAAGTATTCTAATAAGTGCCGAGATCAATCATAACATTTAGCAGTATATATTTTTGAAATCAACTTACAGCAGAGTTTCTCTCCTGTGTTAGTTCTTGAGCTTGTGTTTTTAATAAAACATTTTCTTCTTTGATTACTTGAAGTTGATCTGTAGTAGCGTTGTGTGTAGATATTATTTCATCATAACTGAAATTTAAAAAATCACATTCTATTTTTTATGTTTCAGCTACAATCTCAATCTTTCGATTATAATTATTAATCCAAGTACAAACTGAATTTGGGAAAAATCAATTAATGTTAGTTGCATTCTAAACAACTATCATTTTTCTGTTATCCTGTATGGAATCAATATATTCCTGGTTATTATTATTTTTTTCAAATGTAACTACTTTTATAAATTACTTCTAATAGATTTCAGATTTTTCCAAGTTCAGTTTTCATGTTGTATCAGTATTAATGCTATTAAAAATAAGTAATAATATAGCGGATTCAAAGGAGATGTTCTTACATTCATATAAAAACATTTAAGCAATATATTTGGCCACTGATATTCAAACTTAAGCTTAAAACAGATCATGTTATAAATAATACCGTTTTCTAAGACAGTCATAATCTTCCTTAAGACCATCATACTTCCGAAGAGTATGCATAAGAGCAGTGTCTCCAGATTCAGTAGCATTGACACTGCTACCTACACCACTACTACCAGGAGAACTGCCGTCTTGTGTCAATAGCTGGATCTCCCTCTCCAACCTTGTAAAAAATAGTACATTGCTTATTTAAATTTTATATAGTGTAAATCATAATTAAACCCTACGGTTTAAATTCATCGAATTAATCTGCTACCGTATAATAATACACCTTAAAAATAATTTGCGCTAATCATGAGAAATCAGCAATGTTAAGTACCTTTGTTTGTCATTAAGTAATTCCGAATTAATCATTCTGAGATTGTTAGCGTCTTGAGAAGAGACATCCAATTTAGTCATAGCTACCCTGTGTTGAATTCTAAAATATTCAAGCTCCTGAAAGAATTATAATTGCTGACGTGAAAAAACCTAAATAATTATCTTACGCGAATATTTTTATGCTATTTTCAATTTTTTTTCAAAAGTTTAATAAACCAGTCATAGCAGGAGCATATTTAGCATCAGCTAGATATATTTGGCATTAAAATCTCTAATATGATTTCTCGAATACTTTTAAAATATCGTTTCTAGACAATTTTTCTCGGATAAAAAAGAAAATTGTACAGACGAGTTAATGATTATTATTTATTACTATATAGTGTTTTCAATTACAAAGCATATTAGAATAAAATCATACAATTCAAATATAAAAGCACAAACATATTAAGCACAATGCTAAAAATCGCTCACGCAATAAAAAAAAATAAAAACAAAAAAGTATAGTTTACAAACAATAGCTATGGGGAAATTGCCTTATTGCCAATTAAATTTATACATCAGGTAATTAAATATGCAAACCAATCGCTTGATTTAATGAGATTGGTATGGATATGTTCGTTTATCATTTTTATACAGCAAATTACAAACCTTCATAGCATGATCACATCTACGGCTCGTTTCAGAATGTTGCCGGCGTACTGTATTGAGTTCGAGTAGGGCTTTATCACATTGCTGCTTGAAATTGTCACTGTTATGTTTGGATAAGCCATCGTATTGAGATTGACTTAATGAATCATAAGACGGATTCATCCCTTCATAGGTGGGTTGTTTAACAACTTGATAATTTGATTGCTTGTCATATTCTGAAGTTTTGAGTCAGACCCTCAATTTCGATTGGAAGCGGGATGGTTGGCAATGTAACTGTAGCACGTTCAGAAGTGGGAATAAAACTGTGTGAGTTATTTCCTAAAATTCCAATAAGACATACATGTCATTTTTTTGTTGTAACATTAGTTTGTTTAATAAGATAAAAAATTGATGAGAATAGGACTAGAATTTGTAAAAGCACAAAGAATTTATAAGCTATATTTTGAATAGGAAAGAATATCAGGATACGAATGTTCAAATTATTCTTCTTATGGGACCAGTTTATATAAAAATTAATACAATCGTGAAAAAAATAGCAACTGTGTCATATTTTACATTATTACACAAAAGGAAATAAAATCATCGAGCGTGAAAAAACGTCTAGAGCTCATCAGATAAGTACACTGAATGCTAACTTTCTCTTATTGTGATTACCTTGGCCAGTACAAGTAGAGCAAATACAGTTAAAATGTAAAAAGAGTATTTCAAAAACTCCTTTGTTACTAACATAATTTAACTGATGAATTATGATGTCATGCAATATTAAGTAGAACATGCAAGTTATATGTGGATCTTACAAATAATGCAAGTACACAGTCTATATTTGAGTTAACAGAAGCCAGTCAAATAATTTATTCTTTTGGGGTAAAATAATTTTAAAAAACTATGATTAATCTGGTATCAAGTTCTATTAAAAAGTACAAGCTAAGACATTATGACATATGTATATGATTCCAAATTAATTTAGGAAATAAAGACATGCATATCAACACATAGAGGAGATTTAATGATATGAACAGCAAACATCATTTGCAATGTTTATCTCTCTTAAATAGACTGGCATTTATCTCTTAAATAGTCATATAAAACCAGAGATTTTTTATTCTTTATAAAATAATAAGCTTTTTAATTTTTAGCCATGTAAAAATATGCTTTTGATCATTTCTTGTATGTAAAAAAAACATCTAATAATAAAGGTACCCAGAAAAAAAGGGGCTGTCTCCCATTGTGGAGGAACTTCTCGGGAGTACCAATGCGGTTTCAAATCGGGGATGTCTGACACTGTGGACCAATTATTTAATGTGGGAATATGGTGCTGATTTCAACCACATATTTGTAGACCTGTTGGAGATGGGAATTCCGAGGAAGCTAGTGAGGCTGTCGAGGATGTGTGTCCGGATCTGTTAATATAGTTCACTCCAATGGTGCCCTGTCGAAGCCTTTCGAGGTGACGATGGGAGTCAAACAGGGGAATGCCTTTTTCCCATTACTTTTTAATATTGCGTTGGAGGCAATTATGAGGGAGGTTGGCAGATCGGGACACGCAGATCCATGGAAGGATAATGCAATGCATTTGACCTTTGCTAACGACATCGACATCATGAATAAATCGAGATTTGAAGCTTTGGCAGCACTTAGGTCTATCGACGGAGCTGCTGCTAATTTCAGCAAGAAAATCAACTATGCTAAAACGAAATATATGATGGTATCGAGGGTGAATGCTGGGGGTTGCACCTCAGTGAGTATCAACAGTGAAAATATTGAAACGGTCCAAGAGTTCAAAACCTTAGATCCATCCTCACGGAGAATTCAATGAAAAAGTAAATAACCTCCGGGTTTTAACAGGGTAATTGATGCTATCATGGCCTGAAAAATATATTGGGGAATAAATCACTATCGGCGAGAACAAAGATTAAAGATTAAGAAACATTTTCAGACTCCTCCGGGACGAGATCTCTGACATGAGTCATGAGGTCAAATCGTGAGGTCATAGACATGTACGGTGAGGCGTCAATAACAAGCTTCGGCAGAACCTGCCGTCTCCAGTGGGCAGGCCATGTGGCACAAATGCCGACTAATAGAGTCCCTCGAATCATTTTGGATTCAGAGCAGTAGACACGTTTGGAAGACCTAGGCTACGCTGGGCTCATCAGGTCAATAAAGGCATTGCAAAAATTCGAGTGAGGAGGCCCAGAACAGACAAAAATGGCGGCAAGCTTTGTCGGCCGGGGCTCTCTTATACGGTGGCGCACATCAGCACAGCGGGTACCGAAAAGAACCCCTAAACCAGGCTTTACTATTATTTGGTGGGACAGAAAAATACTGCAATCAACCATACAGAGTACAAAATGAATTTAAAAAAAAAGGGACTAAAGGGAAAAAGAGGGAATATAGAGACTCATATTCACTGGACGAAACCACCTAATTTTTATGCAAAAAGAATAAAAAGTTTGCCCGATAGGTGGAGGAAGGTTTTTACAATTTTTTTCCGGGTATCTCTAATATTTTGTCATTGTTACTTAGTATATTTATCATTTCAATTGGATTTTAAAAAATATTTCCCATCGTTGATGCCAGTCAGAATGCAAGAGACTCCAACGAAAATGTGTTAAATTACATAAACTTATTATAATAATTGAACGAGCGCTCTTTTAGCGAGTGTATCTAATGTATCGTTTAAAAAAAACTGGTATACTTTCACATATATAAATACTTATAATTGATGTTTGCGGAATATAAATATTTTTTCATGAAGTGCAAACATTCGATATGTAAATATATGTAAAACAAACAAGAACAAAAAAAAGCGATTAATTTTAAAATTGATGCATGTAAACCAAGCGAAGAAAAATAATATTTATTCACCACTGCCTTCGCTGCTGTCCAAGGAAGACGCTCCCGAAGCCATTGTCAATCACCTGAAATTACAAGCAAACATGAGATATTTATACAATCAAGTTTATCGCTCGTTGACAACGAAACAGGAGTGCATTAACTAATATTTATTTAACAGTATACGCGTATCGAAAATTAGACGTTATTAAAAACGATATGACCTGAAGTATATGTAAAATAAATATAAGTCAATGCGTGAAAGAAAGCAGAATTACATTTTGAGACATACAAGATCAAGTCTTTTGAATGGCAATATAAATTTTTAGCATATATTTCCACCTAAATTGAATAATGAATGGATTCAACTGGTAGTTTATAAAAATTACTCTCCCTTTAGATTTGAGAAATGGGTTGTGTTGCAAAAATAAAAAGACCGGGTTACCGTGCAAGCCTGCCAGTTTACTTCAGAAGGAGTAGATTTTGCAAAGGAGTAGTGATACTCAGCTAATAACGCCACTCCAGAACAGTCAAGAGGGAATAACAATATTAATCAATGATAAGAATGATGCAAGTATCATAATTATTGAAACAAATGCCTGCTCTCAAGACAACACAAAAGAAAGTGGTCTTATCTTTTATCCGTAAATAAAATGATTTCGCAACATATTTAATGCAGAAAATATAATTATTCGATATTAAGAGGGATACACAATCTGTAGAAAACAGATTTGAAATATTTTACGTGGCATCGGTGAGGGTAAAATATTTCATTATATTTCCAAGTTTAACTTTTTTTTCTTTGTGTTTTTTAAAAATGAATAACGCAAACAGGAGATATCAGTTTAATTATTACATGCATGTTATGGAGAGACATTTAAAGTTTTTATTTATTACGTTTTTAAAAAATTATAACATTAAAATGGCCTCTGTTCTGGTCAATGCATTGAGATAGTCGAGTTTTGAAGCTTCCGAAGACCACCGGAGATCGCCCCGCAAGAAGATGAGGCGTCCGGGAAAGTTTTCTCACAATAGATTCATCAACATTTGCGCCATTTCAAATAAGGAAGTTTCCCTGCTGCACCCTCAAAACTTGACTATCTCAATGTATTGACCAGGACGGAGGCCACCTTAATGATATCATTTTTAAAATATAATAAATATAAACATTAAATGTCTCTCTGTAACATGGAAAAAAGAATTAAACTGATATCTACTATACTGTTTTGTGTTGTTCATTTTTAAAATCATCATCATCATAGTGTAGCCACAAACAATCCACCGCAAAGCATGGGTCTCTTCAATATCCATCAACAGGAAGGGGTTACATCCATCTCGTCTGTATCATACATTCACCTCCTCATTCGCTCGATATTGAATGAACGTATTGACAAAGACTTTCGCAGCTGTCTCGATGGGTAGTGTAGGAGGTTTGTAAAGACTGAGTAGTTTTCTTCTGAAGACAGTGGAAAACTACTTGAGACGACATTTTTCTTTCCTCGCTAGGGCGTCAACGTATACATTCATCCTCCGATTTATGCGGTACATACGTTCTTCAAAAACCCGTGTAAATAGAAACCGCATAAAAAAAGGCAAGGAATACATACAAAAATATAAGATATAAAAGAACGTGTAAATGAAGTCTTTGATTTCATATTAAATTTGAAGATTCGCTCCGAAAAATCTGCGTTAAAAAGATTCACATTTATAATAAAAATATTTATTCAAAATTGTAGTGTACATGTAATATTTAACATAATATTGTTTTTATTTAAATTAAAGATTTATTAATCGTCATTTTCGCTGCCATTTTCTTCATAACTGGTTCAAAATCGCTTTCCTCGTCAGATGAACCGGTCGATTAAATTTGAGAATTAGCGGAAATATCCGAGTTTTCATGATTTTTATTTTTCGTAAGGTATATGTTTCTTCATATTGTGCACAAGTATTTCGAAGGTTTCTTTGAACGAAATTGAGCACACGTTCCACGTTTGGATCAATTTTGAACACAATGTTTTCCAATTTAATTCCAGATTAATCTTCGCTTACATGATCCGTTTCCGGTATTAAAATAAAGCCAATTAATTCCTCTTCGGTTATAACGTCATCGGTAAATAATTCGATTCGATATCGTTGCATTACAAAAGTGTATTTCGTATATTTCTCCGTTGAATTGTCGATAGATCCACGAAATTTACAAGCGTCTAATATTTGAGCATCATTTGCATAAAATATTTATATTGTCGACGCGCGTTGAGACGCGTTTAAACATGTTTTATGCATTTGAAATGTTGCATTATTGCGCCGGGTTGTTAGTTCTTCGATTCCATTGGAATAATTTAAAAGTTCGATACTCGTTCGATGCAAACATAAAAATGAGAATCCAATATGATTGGATTTACGCAACTGCAATCGATCGACGGAGTGCGCTTCGTTTTAACAATGGACGCAATACTTGTTCAGATTGCATTTGTGCACCGATTGATAATTGCTATCTTATTTTATATAATTTTTGAAATATATATGCATCAGATTTTAGCAGTTTTGATAATAATCGGCGTATGAAAAACGGTGTTCTAGATTTGACCTAATTAAATTTTGCGCAAATTTTTCATATTGTTTACTTATTATATAATGCTTAGGCAAACTTTTATTGCTTTGTTTGAGCATAGATAAGACTGCTGAGTTTTAATTGTTTTGTAAACATCAAAGTGTTTACAGGTCTTATTTTTCTTTATAAAATGATGAGGATGGTTTTATCACATTGTCCCATGTCTGCAGTGGATTAAATAGCTTTTAATCAAATGATATCGTGCTTGAAAGTATACGGTATACGTTTGTAATATTTTTAACAGGTGCGTTTGTCATATGACATATGTCAAAAATATATTGTAATGTATTGCTAACCTATTTATTTACATAGTGGAAAATAATATTTGTGGGCTTTTGACGTTCGTCAGTGGATTGGTTTTCACTGAATAGAAATACAATGTTGAAATATGTTCTTCTGTCAAGTCGCAGTAGACGATTCGAAAAAAGAACGGAACGCAATCGTATTGCGACTGAGAGAAGGTCGAGTGTGTACACTTTCTATGCATGACGGAAGTGAACATAGTTTTCCGGAAATAACGGTAATTCGAGGATATTTGGCGATATCGTCGATTTTAGACGGTGTATTAATTGCGCAACATGAAAATAACGTGGCGAAGAGCGTAAAAAAGCGAATTGGAAGAGTCGATAAAAGTAAATATATTTAGGTGTTAGCGGTCGGTCGGCTGATCCTGGGCGCGTATCGTACCCGCGTATCATATGTGCGAATGTCAGCGGGCGGTTCGGTTAGGGCGGCGTCATTCGCTCTCGTCTCGGATGGAAAGGTCGTCGGAGCACTTCCCGGGGGCGGATTCGACCATCTTACATGTCGCAAGCTACCGAAATAGCGAGGAGCCGCGGAGGGCCGCGCGGGCGGACGAGCGGACAGGCGCGCGCCGACTGCGACACCTACGGGGGCGGCCGCTCCCTGCGCCGCCACGACCGACGGCACCGAGCCTCCGCTCTCTCTGCCCCTAATCCTACAAAAACCGACCATTAACACTTTTCCCCTTCTCCTCCATTCAAATTCTAATCTTTATAATCTACCCACATTAATTGTATTAAACGGATTAACTATCAATAAATACATCATAATACTCATACTTACGCCGTAGATAGAAATTAAATTTTATCTCACCAAAAAAATATATTATTTAATTTCAACAAATATTCTTATACATTTAAACCTTTTTTGTACGATAGATGCGTTATAGGTTTTATAGAGGGTTATATAGAAAAGATTTTCGGTTAGCATTGATGATTTATTTTCTATTTTATATCTCGATATTTATGAAATTAAAAAAAATATATTAAATTGCTTGAAATAAAACCGCATAACTTCGAAATCGCATAAAAAGTGGTTCGAGTGTATATTTTTTTAGAAAATAACGACATCGTTAATATCTGTAAATTGACCCATAAGGATAACTTTTAGACTTGTAAATTTAATATTTTAAATTATTATCTATTTCAAACCCGATTGTAAAATTTAAACAACGCACCCGAACAGTCTTCTTCGGACAACTTCGTTTTATAACGAGAGTTCGTAAGACATGTTCGGGTATGGCGTCCGATCGCGAGGCGCTCGTTCGTCATGTAGGCGGTCTGAAAAGCGGACCGGTTGGACATACAGACCTTGTGGCCATTCCATCCTCTTTTAGGGCTTTTTGCGACATTTCTCTAATCTGTATGATCACGGAAGCTCTATATATATATTTATCAATCTTACTAATTTATGTTGCTATCTTACCATTTCTTTTTAGTTTTAAGTTACAAAATCTAGCTAATTTCTCCCTCGCGCTCATGTGGCCACTCGAAGTTGAGAATGAGCGTGTTTTTGCGAACATGGATATTAAAGGTTTTGCACTTTTGTTGAGCGAGCTGGCATGGTCTCGAATAGTGAGACCAATAAACAGCTCGGGTCCCCATGTTTCAGGTGTGAAGGGATGGACCCATGTTTGATCCTGAATTAATGCAAATACTTGGACTTATTGCCGTGAAACATCGCCAAACACTCGATTGAAACATCATCACGACACTGCTTTTGTTACTTTTTGCATTATTGTGAGCAAACGCAGCACCCATCATGCGCACAGCTTTCTCATGTCAAAATTTTCAGTCAATATGCGATATACAGCATTTTTGAAAGGTCGTCAAATAAAATATTGTGGATTTTCTTCTCCAATTCTGGGGTGGTTACCTCATTTGATGGACCACTTCGCTGTTCGTCTTGGCAGCTCGAAGGGCCTCGTTTAATCTCTGCCACCCAACATCTTATTGTTGTAAACGAAGGAGCAGACTCCTCAAGAGTAGAATCTAGCTCGGATTTGATATTAGTTAGATATAAATAAAAGTATTGTATCACTTTACAACCAATTTTTCCATGTTTACAAATTCACTAAGGTTCACTATTGATGGCTGCCAAAAAAATACTAAGCAACATATCATCTTGAAACTTAAGTTATTGTAATTATTGACTGAAGAATATTGCCTTATCGATGAATACAATCGTACGATGTACACACGACTCTCTCCGTCTCTGTCTCGATTTACAATCTCCGAACTCAACGTGCAAGAATTTGTATCTCTTGAATCCGAACACCAATACGCGAAGATACTCATCAAAGGGTTAAACAAAATAAAATACAATATACTTCAGATATTCAGTAAATTAGGAGTAAATTATAGTAAAGTATTAATTCAGGAAATAAAAAAAAAATCTTATGATATTGTACTTTATGATAAAAAGATTTTATTATCAACTTTTAGGACATTATTTTTTTTTTAACGAGGATGGAAAAATAACCACATTCATGTTTTAATATTTTTTTGTGATTTATGTAAAATTTGTAAAATATAAGCATTTATTTACATACATAATAAACAGTAATGGATCTAAAAACAACCACATTAATCAGATGAAGAAATAAAGTCAATTATAACATCTTAAGGATTGTAATGGAGACGGATATGAAACCAAAGATTACAGATACATATAAGTAGGAAAATTGAAAATAAGAATATAAAATTGTTCTAAATTTAACTTAATAAGTAAAATGTATTTTAATATAAATCAGATAGTCTAGTCTACGCTTCAATTTCGCCAACGTAAAGTTGTTTGTCGCTAGATGCCGATAGTATGATAGGTTCTTTCGGATGAAAATCAACATCATTGATGCTTCCTTTGTGACCTGGTAATTTATAGAGTATTCTTCTTGAAGTGGTATCCCAAATATAAACGTAACGATCTGAAGATCCAGCTGATACCTAGATTCAAAATGTAAAATAATGTTAAAATTATGCAAAATAACAGTGGTGGCTTTAACAATTGAGATGCCCTTGGCGTAATTTAAGTTTGATGCCCTCTAAATCCATTTGGTTTTAAATAAATTCTGGCATATGGCTCTCGATCGGTTTCCTATTATGATTTCACTATTACATGGCATTAAGGTAGAGAAAGAGCTAGTATTTCAACATGCTATGTAAAAGTGAAATTGTATATTTCAAAGGATGAGTATTAATTTATTGAGTTACGCGGTAGTTTTAAGGAGTCTGCAGGTAAATCCGCCACTGTAAAATACTATACATATGAAAAACTATACAGTTAATTTTGTTAATATCATACTTTTGATCCATCTGATGTCCAAGCACATCTCAGGAGATTCTTCTCAAAATTGTGTTGATGTCCAGTGAAAATTTTGACACATCGTTCAACAGGAGCAAATGGACGAATATCCCATATCCTTAGCGTGTTATCCATTGAATTTGATAGTATGTAAGAACCATCGGGAGATAATGAAAGACCTGAAGAGTAGATTTTATGAAATCGATTTCGCATTTAGAGAAAAAATGATTTAAGAATATTAATAAAATAGCATAAATACAAAATTAATGGAATAAATAGCATACCGGTGACTGTGTCTGTATGACCTCTCAATTTATAAACAACTTCGTTCTTTCTGAGATCCCATACTTTTACATCGTTATCAATACCAGCGGTGATAACTTGCTCTGATGTATCATTAAAAGTTACAGCAGTAACCTGATAGCTATTATTCATAGTTGCAACAACATTTCTTTTGCGCGTGTCCCAAATTTTAACAGTAGAATCATCTGATCCGGAAACTAGCATTTGTGGTCCTCTTCTATTTCCTATATAACACATTCAAAAGATGCAAGTGAAATATTAATACAATCAATAGCTAAGAATGATTTTAATCCCTTAGCCTATAAATGCCTAGAAAAAGCATGAGTGATAAAAACATAAACAACACCGATCATGTTTGTGATTCATGTTCCGTCGCTGCCGTCTCAGGCAGTTTTTATGAACTTCAAATAGGATTTTGGTATTTTTTTAAATGTAAGAATCAAGTGAATACTCTAGAAATACTGTCTTATTGTGTGATCATTAATTTATCATTTAGAATGTGGAAAAAAATTGGTTCAGAGGAATTTATTTGGCCGCTTGTGGTAGGTGCAGATAAAGAGCATAAAACCATTGTTTGCGTCAAATAGTAGTACAGTGAACATCTTGAAAATTATTTGTGTCCAATAATTCAATATCATTATATACGATAGTACGTATATTTTTACATTTTATCCCCTCCAAAGGGTTAACAAAATGAAAGTAGCTCCATCAAGATCTAAATTTATAGGATTAACTAATTACCTTGAATAGAATTTACGAAAGCCGTGTGTCCTCGGAGCTTTTTTATCCTCTGTCCAGTTGGTACATCCCATAAAGCGAGTGTCATGTCAGTGGAACATGTGAAAATATTGGATCCATCACGAGAAAAATGTAATTCCATAATTGCACCAGTATGTCCAGTCATAACGCTGACATTTTCGCATTCGCCATATACACTCCACAAAACTGAAAAAAAAAATTATTATAAATAATGGTAGGCTATTGATATATTAATAATCACCAATTGACCATTCATAATACAAATTTATATCTTACAAATTTGTCTATCAAATCCAGTAGAAGCAAGGTATTGCCCGTCTGGATGAAATTCTGCAGAAAATACTTCTCCTTGATGGCCTTCGAGTAACATAATAGGAGCAAACAATGCCGATGTTCTGGGTAACTACATAAATTAAAAGAATTTATTTAACAAATCAATTAAATGAGTCGTTGAGATATTAATAGTAAAATTAAATCTAATGATAAAATGTATTCATACCGAAGCTGATACGACCGCTTTTTCACGGCCGCTAACTACGGCTACTTCTCCTCTTGTGCGTTTCGCTACTAGAGCCATTTCATCGCCTTTCCGTTTCAGGTCTGCAGTAGGCATTTTGAATTTGGTATTATCGTAACACTAAATTTCAAATCAAACAAATATTATATTAGCTTAAGGGCAGATCCCAAATTTTCAAATGTAGATATTTGGTGGTTAGTTATTTGAATGTGAAAACATTCGATTCGAAGGTAATTTTAAATAAAGCATTATAAAAATTATTATAGGTAGTTATATTTAAAGAATGATGGTTCTAGTTTAAAACGATAATGCATATATTTTGACTAAACTCACCGCTTTAAGAATACGCGCTTGATACACGCACAACGCACAATTGACAGCTCTCAGTCTTAAATCTATTTTGGCATTAAGAGTGAAATTATTGTGCCGGTATAAACCAAATTAACATTGTCCAATCCATTATATTATATACTAATTTGTATAAATAAATCTAATTATTATTTTTTTCGTTTGAATTAAAAATATTTAAGAACACTTAAGTATTTTTTTTAATAAAATAATTTTTTTTTTGGAAGGAAATATTTCGACTGTATATTTCGACGAAATATTTTTTAATGTGTATAAAATTAAATAAAACGTAATATTTTCTTAATTATTAAAATACAAATTGATTTTCATTCAAAGAATATTTACGCTTGCAACTTTATGAAATCATTTGACGTTTGACTTTTTAGGTTATGCAACCTAAATGTTTCCTACAATCAAGAACGTTTAAAAGTATATTTTGTGACAGAATATAGTCTAATTTTTATGTGGAAGTAAATTATTGTATTTTATTTCGATGAAAAATTATGTAAATTATTAGAAATTGCGAAAATTTATGTCGAAATGATGCGTGAAGTAACGTTATGCCTCTTGAAACCACATGTAATAAAAAATCCGTTTGCCATAAGCTATATACGCAATTTACTATTGGAAGAAAAATTTCAAGTTGTTTGTGAAAAACAAGTTCATCTTTCCACTGAACAGGCATGCAAATTCTATGAAGAGCATACAAATAGATTTTTCTTTCAACGATTGATTACTTCTATGACCAGGTAAAGTTCTTTTAAAAGTGGCGAACTTCAAATAACTAGTTTTGTATTTCTTAATCCTGAGTATGAGAAATGAGCTATATAGAATATTTTTTTATTTCAAAATATATATTTTAAAATATATGCTTATTTAAAGCGGGCCTGTAATTGCTAAAGTTTTATCAAGAGAAAATGCTATATCAAAATGGAGAGAAATAATGGGTCCTACAAAAGTTTATCAAACTGTATATTCACATCCTGATTCCATAAGAGGACTTTTTGGATTATCAGATACCAGGAATGCTGCACACGGGTCAGGTAAATGCATATTACATTTTATTAACTAATGATAATAATGAATACAGATTTTCAGAGTCGTAATGAGGGTATTAAGTGCCGTGGCAATAAATATTATTATAAGTTATATTTAAAGTAATATATAAAGATAGGCCTGTAAAAGTACCTGACCTAACGAACAGATAGCGGTTGCTGTTTAAAAAAAATACTATGATAAAAAGTATCTACCTTATAAAAATTAAATTTCAAGTATCAAGACGCTATTTTATTTAGTATTTGTTTGGCAGCCATTAACGAAGAAAAGAAAGATTAAACAACTTAGTATATATGTATTATAAAAATAGACAGAGCCAATCAGTGTTGATTCATGTAAAGTAGAATAGTCAAATAAAATAAAAACTGCGTGCAACTCTCGACTGAGTCGGTATTCTGCGTTTTGCACCCTAGGCCAAGTTGCGCTCGTGGCGGACGCCTTCTTTGCCGCTCCCTTGCTACGGCCCTGGCTTAATCTGTAGTGGTGTTAAAGTCATTATATTAAAATATTGCTACTTTTAGGTTTTTTCTTGAAAGAATTACAATGCAAATAATAAATAAAACATTGGACACCATGAAAATTGTGATCTTAGGAAATCAACAGTATTTTTTAAATACACGTATAATTTTAAAATCTTTTTAATGTATTACAGATTCCGTGGCGACAGCCATTAAAGAAATCGGAATTTTATTTCCGGAATTTCCAATCAACGATTCGTCTATAGTTGGTGATAACAAAAATTAGAATTCAAATATATTTAATTTAAACATTTAATGTGTTGAAGTTGTAAATATACTGCTCTTGAAAGTGGGTAAATTAAACATTTTATTTTATTTATAATCAGTGTGGATAGTTTATTTATTTATATTTTTAATTCATTTTTAGGAAGAAATAGACAATGTATTTTTTCAATTGAGGTCGGAATCATATTCTTACTGTCATGTAGACATGGTAGGAATCACTTAGTCCCATGAAAGATGGTTTGGATGTTGATTGTGACGCATTTTCTGTATCATGCTACCTGAAATGCCACATCGACACGGATAAATGATGATCGTCAAGATGATTATTATTGTTGGAGATATACTGGAAGTGGAGCTACACAGGGAGACAATGAAAAAAGTGAAAATTATTAGCTAAATGCATTTATTTAACGAACAAAATTAGAGTGTCTTGTTATAAGATAAACAAATATATTTCGTCTTTCAAAAACCTAACTATAACCGATGTTTAGAGAGCAACGATGTTACAATTATTTATTATGAGCTTTACTTCATGCTACAATGCCTTTTTTGTTTTGGTAAACATTCATATTTTTTACAAAGAATTGAAAAACATTTTGGAATATACATTTTTCTTAATTTCAACATTGTAGGATATATTCAAAATATTTTTTTTCAGTAATAGCATTATGTTTAAACCTATATAATATTTAACAAGCTGTTCTTTATTGTATTTTTATTGTGTTTGGCAGTACAAAATTTAAATGGCAGCTATTTGACTTCAAAAGTTATTCCAGATTAATTTAAAATACTGATGCTTTCCATATGCAATCAACTGTGCTTAATTCGATCAAAAATGAAATTTTATTTTAAAATATGTTCGATAGTTATTTAATATATTCTAATATGTTAATTAAATTGTTTTGTTTTCCAAATCTTTATTTCTGTAAGGTTCTCATTTTTTAAACTGGTTTCTAAGAAATTTATCTAGCTCACACTCATGTATTAAAATGAATGAAATATTTTTAGTTTATGAAATATTCCATTATACATTTAATTTTAGATCTTTTAATTTTGGCAAAGTTAAAAATCTTGCTATAAACAAAATAAATCAATTATTATTACGTTGACTTAAGTAAAACAAGATTTTATTATTTGTTACTTAAAAAATATTTTTCAATAACGATATTTTTTCGTCAAAATCAATCATGGTCGTGAAAAAGTGTTTTATTACCATGGTTGTAGTGCATGATCGTATTGAATGTCATAAGCAAACTTTGAGGTTAAATGAATATAAACAAGTTGAAACGCTCTCAATAAAAAGGAAACATGTCGGATCTTGACGAAGTGATAAATGATTGTGTTCGGTTCATAATAAATAAAGGATGCTCAAAAATTCCAATTAAAAAACAAGAAATAATTAAATATATGACTAATCTGAAGAAAGACATGAATAATGCTGACAAAAATGATGCCATGGAAAAAGTTACCAGTATATTAAATAGGGTAAATAACTCAAATAAATGTCGATAATTGAATAATCCATATATTTGATTTCGAATATTTTTTTTAGGTTTATGGATATAAGCTTGTTCAAATTAATTCAAAAGGCACAGTTCAATATATTTTAGTTCTTAGTGACAATTCAGTGGAAAGTTTACACGAACCTTCATCATGCAAGTACCATGCATTACTAATAGCCGCATTAGCTCATATATTTATGAGCGGAGGATCTGTTAAAGAAGGTATATTTATATATTTTTAATTATGTTAAAAACGTTAACTACGGGTCTCCAATATTTCAAATCTCATCGGATTAATGGTCGCTTATTGACTGCGGAAGGTATAATTGTATACAAACAAACAATTTTTTAAATTCATATTTAATATAGATAGCGTACGTGTTAACTTATAATGTACTAGCAAGTGTCTGGCGTGCATTGCAATGTCATACAAAGAAATAAAATGCTTGTGTTTTGATTCTATTTGTATTGAAGTGCTATTATATCTTTTTAATTATGTTAAAAAACAGATATATGATCGCGTTTGGTAAATATTTGAAAAGTAAACACGCTCGCTCTGTGCAGAACTTCGTCTCTGACCAATGATCAACCACCATTCCGTGGTGAAACATATCGACGGTTGCTATGCTTTGTTTACCTTAGCAACCACCAGACCAATATGTGCAAACATGGTGCATTTGCTAAACGTCTCGCAAAACAAATTGCGTACACAAACAGAACAAAGAACGTATATAGGACAAACTAACTAACAAACAGACAAACCACAAACAGACAAACCACAAACAGACATTAATACCTATATATAGAGACAAGGTCTTCTGACGGATCTACTGCCATTCGGTCCCGAATCTAATATGGTTAGAGAGATTCTGTGAGTCGGGATCCGAGTCGCAATTTATTTATTTATTTGATATTTAAAAACAGCCTTTGCCATTTTAAATGAAATAAAATTAAAGGTAAAATACATAATAAATAATAAAAGCATACATAAAACTGTAGAAAAGAATGATTAAATATTTAGGGGGGCCTAAATATGAGTCCGATCCACCTCTTGAATATGATAGAGGTGAGATCAGTCGAGGCTGCTTTAATCAGGGCATTCCCTGGACAGCCTGAATAATGCTCTTATAACATGCATTATATTGCACCTAGAGCTGTCGCATGAAGCTCTGCCGGAAGTGTGTCCAAAGCTCTCCCGTGTAAATGGGCATACAGTAAGTTAGGAAAAGTTGATGCTTGACAGCATTATTGCATTTGTAGAAGCGTCGCGCTAACATGTTTCCTCGAAAGCAGATGACTCTTCTTTGCCTATCTATATTGGCATAATCTCTGAGTTATTTAACTCTCAAACTATTTTGAGCTATCTTCCTCGATGGATACATGTGGGACATAATTCGGGGCCTTCCCGTATCGAAACACCATCACCACTGACTTAGATATATTGAAAATCCGTTTGTGAGTGGTGGTATAATCCAAGCAGACATCTGATATCACTCTCAACTCCTTGATTGAAGACGCCAACAGCACCATGTCATCTGCATGCACTGGACTTTCCGCCCACCTGGCAGCCAACTGTGGTCTCTCTGAGTGCCAAGGCGAGATTGTCAATGTAAAGGCTGAAAAGATCTGGCGACATAGAGCCTCTCTGTCTAACTCTGTACCCATTGCTGAAATGGCTCGACAGATGACCATTCCAGTGCACTGTATAGCATTATCCACAATATTAACTGGCAGTATCTGCTCGATAGAGACATAGGACTCAGACGAAGTTTATAATCGACGCTTTCACCATACATGTTCATGACCTCCCGATTAGACTTCATGGCTTTGGAGCACAAATGCGAACCATCATAAATCGAACCGTTATAAGTCAAGAATCACCTGTATATGTTAGCTCTTATTTTTTAAAATAAATTTGCCTGTGATGATTTCAGATATTACACAAATTTTGAAAGTATTCTGTCAAAATACTTGATGAATTTGGTTTTCTTTATCATTTTAGTTTAAGTCTGAGGCACTTATTCAATTATTTATTTATAGAATATTTATAGATTTTATAAAATGACTTATCATTATTTTAATTCAAATTTCAGAGGACATGTTGAAATTTTTAGAAAAAGCTGGGCTTATGAAAAGTGATGATCATGTTACAAAGAAAGTACTCACACATCAATTTACTAGAGAGCTCTATTTAAACTATTTTAAGGTAAAGGAAATATTTTTTAAATATATATATATTATAAAGTTTGAGCCCCCCTCTGGACCCATTTGGTTTTGCAAGCTGAAACAAATTCTGATATTCGGCCCTCACTATTATGCGGCGTGTAGACAGAGAACCACCTAGTTTTTCAATTGAAGTTTGGTATTTCGACCACAATTTATACGCGCTGCATAAAAGTGAAATGGTGTATTTCAAAGGATTGGCATATTCTTTGAGCAATTTCTTGAATTGCGCAGTGTGTCAAATACTTTTTGAGGTCTCCTGAATTTTTTAGGTCCATACATTATGAAATCAATGTAACTGTATAATCTTTTTCAAGGTCGGGGAGTCGGATCATTCCAGGTTTGTGTTTGAATGGGGCGAAAGAGCAAAAGCGGAAATGCCAAAAAACTATTTATTGAAAAAAGTAGCAGAGGTAAAAAACATAACAGGCTTCATTTAAAAATATACCATGTATTCAATTTGATTTTGTATTAATAACAATTTAATATTTTCAGGCTTTTGATCGTTCTCCAGAATATTGGTGTGAACAAAATAAGGCTTCACAACCTGTCGAATCGACTTAAATTTCATTTTGAGATGTTCACTTACAAAATATTAGTAATAAACTATTTATATTTTTCTATTTATGCATACTATTTATTCTTAATTATAAGTGAGAATAATCTTGGATTTATATTTGCTATAATAGTTAAACGTTGTCTGGATGTAACTTGAAAACAAAACAGGAAAATCGATACCTCCAACGATGCTCAGATATCATAGCTCAACATCATGTCATTTAACCGCCCTACCTCTTAGTTATTTTCGAGATGGTTAAAATAAATCACCTTTTTTTCCCCCCTGTGTATTACAAAAACAATATTAGTCCTCATCATATCTGACCATATTTTGTTGAAATAGATGCATTTACAATAACCTTACTTAAAAGTATGTAGTCTGCGGATCCGCTCTTAAGTAGAATTTCTTTCGCGGACCTCCTTGAACAAAATTTTTTTTGTGGACCACCTCTTGAATAATTCTTTTTGGAAGACCCCAACCCAACCCTTGTTTGTTCTAAAATCAACTTCAAAATATTATCATCAAAGAAGAAATTGAAGTATTCGAATTCCTTCTTATAGTTGTTCATAAAATCGGAAATGCCAGATTTTTCTGTAAATTGAAAAGGCGATGATGAATACGTATGATGAATGCTTACGTTATAAGGATATGATGTCCTTGATGTTTATTTTAGGATGTAAGATTTATCGCTGATAAAATATCGATTTTTTAAAGCCACGATAAACATTTGAAATGTATTGTCACAATAGCTTCAACATACAATGTATTAAATTTCGTAATGGTTGAATAAAGTAGGGTGACTCTAATAAAAATCTCGTGAGCTACACTCTTGGCCGTGGCAGGATCTTCAAATCACAATGCAATTAGATCACAGAGAAAAACCCAATAGTTTTTAATCCTTGTGTCAATGAAAAGTGAAACTAGAGATACCACCCTCCTATCTTACCAGCACTTGCTGGCTCTACTAGCTTGAAAATTAGCCTCGTGTGCACCGGGCATTAGCCATTTATACATATACTTCCCAAGCATCTGGTCTATAACGTCAACACTTTCCTTGTACTTGTTGTAAAATAAGATTATATGTGGCTTTTGGGCTTCTTCAACAACTTCGGTATCATAATGGATAGTTGACAATGGGATGGCAGCTTTTGATTTTTTTGGAACATATGAAACAGCTGCAACATTGTCTGTAAAACCCAACACCAAACCCGGATTATCATATTGTACGACAACGTTCTAGCAACTTTTCTTTTAGGATTATATTTTTTATTCCGACAGATAGTCATAACAAAAGCAAGTCTTGGTTGCTGTAGTTCTTCTACGCTATTGAAAGTTATGAAATAGTTGTTAATAATAACCGTCTTCCCACTTCCTTTGTACTTGTCAGTTAATTAAAGTAGCACCTCTTCAACAAGGATACCCATTTCCTGAATCACAGACTCGTCATCTGGGTTTTACAGACATTTAGTGTAAAAACATTTTCTACAGCACAGGTAAAAGAAAAATATCACTAAATATGAGTTTTTCTAAACATATGATGCGAAATGATTTACTTACTACAAAGATAAAAATACAGATAACAGACAGCGACTAACTGGATTGGGTTATCATTAATATGCGATCCCATTTCCTCCGCTGTTGTATGATCTGTTCCAGGTTACCCCGGACTAGCCACACAGAGAGAGTCTTCCACTGATCTTTTAGTCCTGCTAGAAACGCTATGCGCAGAGCGTATATGCGCCCTCTTTTGCTCCGCGCCCTCCAGAGGAGGCGAGGTTTCTGGAGGAAAACCAGCTTCAGACTATTGCACCCGAGGGTGCGGCAGAGGAGGAAGGACAGAGGTTAAAGCTAAATTATATATATAAATTATCGGTTAGGTCATTTGTAATACCTAACCACGGAGACGAGTCGCTTAAGTCGCGCTAATTGGAATTTAGCTCAAGAAATAGAAGATTCAAAGCAATGTTGAGGCGGTTTTACTTCAGGTTGAACAGATTTATCATCATTAACTTGCTACATTGAAAGAAGGATTGTAGGTCGAATAGATGCCTATTTTTAAGTATATAATTTAGGGTAGATGATACATTTTTTTATGATTTAAAGACTTTGGTTTTGAAACTATTTTTTCATCTGGAAGGCAAATTATAATAGTAAATTCAGATAAAGATTATGCCGAAGGATACGTTTTTTTCTTGTTCAATTTATTTTATACCCAAAAACGACTCCTGTTTTTTTGGAATGTAAATATAATATAATATATAAAATGAATCCCCTTTTCGCGCAAACACTATTGATATCTTTCTCGGAAACTTTCCTGTTTTTGTCAACCTGTAATCGAAAACGAAGTGTAATGCCGAAATAAATATTAATGTGTTGTTTTCGTTCGGTAAAAACGTCGCTCGTCGTATCCTTGTCTCCTTTTTTATGGGATTATTTACGATTTCTCAGGATGTTATAAGAAACGTATAAATGAACGAACAAACAGGGTAGAAATACTCTAATCGAATATATTTAGTTTGTATTATAATATTGTTTATTTTTTTACTCGGACAGGAACGAGATTGGTCTTTTTAAAAGTGTCTCGTTTAACACATTTTTTTGTATTTGTTGTATGCCTGAACGAGCCGGATTTATCTCCACAAACGATGTGTTGGAAATGTGTGATAAACTGCCACCAGTCAATATTGGCTGCTCATTCAGGCGAAAGTTTGCCATTCGACTGTACCTTACAAAATTAATGCAAGTTGAATGCTTCCATAGGGGTTGGTTCATATATTTCCTCCCCGAGGCATCCATATCGTATCAGGAAGGTGTGAAACAGTGTTTCCAAAACTTATTTAAGCCCTAGTTTCTCGGATATAAATCACATTTTTTCTAATCAATACATCAATGAAACTTTATCATCCGTCGGTCGCTTGTGTTTCTGTTGGAACGCTCGTGTTTATGCTCATTATAGATACATACGTCTTTCAATATCAACCATATATAAACTCTTTGTGTGAATAAAATTGCCCAGATTTAATAATGCAGATTTATTCAATCTGAATTTCTTGCAGTGATTGTGATATCGTTTCATTTATAATTATAATGATTTTTTTTACTGCGTAATATTAATGAGTACATCGCGAATGCATGGTATTATCTTGTCGTCACCCTTCACGATGTTCGCCCCTTTTTTACCTCCCCAATGGGTGGTTCATGTCGCAAACTGAGTCAGCTGTCATCTTCCGTTCATCGTGAATGCAAAATTAATACTTCGAGGTAAATGCCGAGGTGTAATTAATTTTCGCATTTGACACCAAAATCTTCGACAGCGAACGCAATATCGACGATTCTCTTATGCTCCAGATTAATCGTTAAAAATACGTATTAGTAACTTGCATGTGATTGTCAATGGTATTTGGAAATTAAATCCGGGAACAAAGAATATGCATATCCAACAACTGCCCCCCCAGCATCCTGTAACTCTTTCGCACCCATTTTACATTCTATATGCCTATCGTCCTCATCAGCTTTGTTACGGCGTCCCTTCAGTGTGACTTTCTTTTTTGAAGTCCCCTTTTTTTAGGTGGTGAAGACGTAAAGATGAGACTCTCATCCGCTTCGTTTCATCGTGCATTTTGATGGGAGTACAAATAACACGTATTCCTCTTTTATCTGAGAGGGGCTGTATATACAATTTATAAGAAACCTGATTTGGGTTCAGGTGTATAATGGACCAATTCGACGAAGTAACTGTCTATCAAAACCCATGTAAAATCAACAGTTTAGTGGGAAAACAGGATGATTTGCATATTTGTGCAGAGGACGTGATAGCACATGCCCTGATGTTAATTCTTATATTTTGCCAAAGAAAGACGTTAGATAAATCTTTTAAATATAAATATAATATCTTTTTCGTGTAAATATAAAGTCTTCATCAAATACTTTTATTCCTATAAATATTTATTTTTTATATTAACACAATAACTGCGATCTTCTGAAACAACCCTTGATCTTCTGGTCCTTAAATAATGATGCAAACTAGTGCGAAAAAGGATGTATATATAAGGACCTTATTTAAATTTCTTCCAAGAAAGGTGTCAGCAAAGCGAAAAATCTCATTTATTAGCCAACAAGTATATTGGTGGCGTAATATTTGGTGAGTACTATCTTGGAATGGTATTTTATGTAGGAAGCAGACATATACGAAGTTTCCCCGTAATTAATGTGTTAATATGTTTTTATATATACTTTCCTTGTTTTGTATAAATTTAATTTTGGAATAATGCAATATATTTTAAGATTTTTGTACGTATCAATATAGGTGTAGATTTTTGTTCAAATAATTTATGAATCCGGAATAATTATTTGATAAAGTCCACCTTTGATTCGGATGAAAGCGTTGAATCTGGTGATGAACGTATCGTATGCTATATGAACATAACTTTTCAGAAAATTAAAAACTCACATTCTGATATTTTTAGCGAATAATTTTGCCTCCAAAATAAATGGAGCATTCCACGGACCCTTATTAGAAAAGTTTATCCTAATTTCCTGGCTAATTTTATCATTCACGTATAGTTCCTCTCCTACCTAAAATATTACCATTCGAATAGTCTCACCCTAATTTAACCAAATGTAGAAGGCAGTGGTGAACCACCACATATACGTTTTAAATCCCTAGAAAAAATCCTATAGGGAATGCCTATATCCGATTATGAATATGGCACCGTAAGAAGAAAAACAAATATGAACACCACTGCAGTGTGGAATTGAATATACATTCAAACCTTTTTTTTTGTGCGACTTTTTTTGTGAGATTTCGAAGTTATGCGGTTTTTTTTAAAGCATTTTTTTTTAAATTCACTAAGAGTACGCATCGAGATATTTTGGATAAAATAGAAAATAAATCATCTACACTAATTGAAATCTGGGAAAAATCTTTATTTATATGAATTATATTGTTGAAAAGAGAAAATCCATGGAACCAAAGTCATAGCTTTTTTTGTGTGATTTTTGTTTTTGTGCGATTTTCCACGGATTTATTTTCACTACTTGGTTCAAATGGAGATCTGGACAAGTCATTGCATTTTTATAGCAATACTTTGCTGCAAAATTATAATGGACTTTCTCTTTAGCCTAATATTTGATTTGATTATAAATTCTAAATTATGTGACAATTTCATGATTTGTTTTTATTTTATGAATATTAGCAGTTTAATGTGCGATTTATTTTATTTCATGTCTAACACAAAAACATGAGCTGAACAAGGTCTTGTTTTTCCATAGTCACTCACTGCTCCAAATTATTCACACAAGAGCCTTCTCATTAATTCGTACGCGGTTGTTTTGTTTGTTTACTATTTGCTGGACTGTAAATATTATTATCTATATGTAAATAATATTATTATCATTTTCAGAAAAATGTATAACTTTTCTACGCTTTGTTTCGAATGTTGTTCCAATTAAATCATTACTCTCCGAAAAAAATCTGAGTAGGTTTCTCGTTATTTAGAACCTATATTAACCCCTCAAAGAGGTAAGACACAATGTTATGTCCGAATTTCAGTGAGTCATAAAGAGCAATCTTTCACGTTGAACTGGAAAGCAGACAAAGACGGAAAGTGTTTAGCACGTTGAGTTTGGAGAGAAACAGAAACGGAGAGATTATCTTTCAGGTTGGTGATTGTGAATGGGTGACAGAGACGGAGAGAGTATCTTGCGTTCATCGTTCGATTGTATAGATCGTTAACCCAAATGTATCGACTAATTATGATGTGTAAATAATATAATGAATCGAATTCAAGTTTATTGTTTATTTGAAGAAATTACCGAATATTGTGTGCTATCGACAGTGTTTATTTATTTAAATACAAGCTTAATACATGCTGCGGCAGTCCTGACAGATAAGTGGATTTGTATGACATATAAAGCAATCGTATTATTATGTTTAGATTTTATTTTGAATACTTATTTTTACATTTAAGTAAGAGTATAATGTTTCTTGCAACTTGTAAACAGCGATTTGATGGTAACACTTGATCTGGCGACCTTTGTACTGTTGTATTCAATATTTGTTATATATATAAGTATTTCATTTTTCTTCCCTTGTTGTTAAGTAGATTAATACCATTGGCTATTATTTTAAGATGTAAACATCAATATAAATATAAGTTGTTTGTCGCATTGAACAAATTGCCATATTCTTTCCTTGGATGCTCGGATTCCATTAGCTTATTACAGGGTTCAAATAAATTTCAGTAAGAGCTCTCGACTATGAGTATGGGTCGTGAAAGCTGAACAATAAATTATATATAGCCCCAGGATAGCCATGGCGAGGGTGCAAATAGTTCCCTATCAGGTAACATACGTCTTTTGTGGACAAATAGATCGTAACGAGCACCCGGTCCTCTGCGACAAATGTTTTAGACATTTGAGGTTGATTCTTATTTATTTATATGGTCCTAAAAAAAAACAGGCGAAGAAATCCCCATAACGAGTCCCTTAAATAAAAATGAATGGATGCATTTATTTCGCTCTGCGCTATCATCAAACGATGGGTGGATGAAATTTATTGATATTGCTCAACCTTGATTTTTCGAACAGATTGAGACTAATTTAGAGATGTGAAAACGAAAAAGGTTCTGAGACAAGTTTGCGGGGATAATAAAGAAGGATTACGAATGAAACCGATCGCAGTAAAAACTCAAGAAAGATGGCTATTTTCTACGCCATAATACATCTTGAAACTTAATTTAAAAATTGAAAGTACAAAATCCAAAAAAAATACAAGATCTTACGGTCAAACTGAAGCTTGTAATATTAAAATGTCATATTCGTTATTGGATGTAAGTATTCTAGATATAAGTTTTTTTTAAGGAAATAATCATATTGTAATATGAACACTCGATTACTAAGTCTAGATTTGCTTAAAGCTTAATATATTTGCTTAAGTTAATTAAGAATAAAATCACCAGACCAAGTGTTACAAAATTCACCATGTCATGGATGTCAAAATCCACTTTTTTTGGCTCAAAACTTTGTATTTTTACACAAGTCAATATAAAATATAATCATCTTTAATATTAATAATCAACTTCATCAATGCTTATAACTCTGAAGAACAAAATAGATTTAAATCATCCAAATAAAAATGTATATCTTTTGATTGTTAGGAATAGATCATAAATTTGATTGGCGGTGTTCAAACCCTAATCTATAAAAACATTAAATTCGTATGTGTTCTTTATTTGTTACGGATTTCGTCATGTTTACCCTTAATAATAAAGTAAGATTTATGCAATACGCAAAAAAATTAGAGATTTCCTTCCCTATGTCTGGACAAAGACTGAACCCGAATGAAAACATTCGAAAATATAGGGTTTCTTTCGGGAGGACTTAATATTTAAGTGATAATATCCAAATGATTGTAATTCATGAATCAATATATCAAAATTTAAACATAAAGTTTACGTATTGTTCCTTCATTCGTTTCAATTGCCTGATATGAATAATAACTTCTCTGTACATTGAAAGATAAATATCCGAATTGAGCGAAATTCAAAGCAAAGCGCTGAAAATGGTTCATTCTCATGAGAGTGTCAACCAACTTTATTTGTCCAATTTTGAAATTAATAGTTCTCGGCCTGGCGAATCCTATAAACAACCAGTTTTGCTTGGTTACGACATCTAATATCAAAACTGCTCATGGCTGATCAGCACTACATTGCCCCTACATTGTAATAATTTGCCAGCTCCACGTCTATGCTACAATTATTTAATTTGCAATATTGCAACAGTGGGATGTTCGCCAAGTATGAAGTGCACTACAAAGTTCCTCCCTTGTTTAATGAATAATTTATACGCGTCGTATGTTGATTTGGAGAAGGGAAGGCACCGGGATCGAAAGACAAGAACGGAGTCAGAGTTAATATTTGCACGACGTACCCAGCTGGAACAAAAGCCCTCTTCTCCACCCGTCTGTCTATCGTGTCTATCTATCCTGCCGTTTCTTTGACGAGGCAATGAAACGCGATATCGTAAAATAGGAGAATTTATCTCCCGGCACTGAAGTTTGAACGGGCATATTTCTCCCCTACCAACAGCCGCTCTCAAACTAATATTGAGCAAACACCGCTTTATAACGAAAACTTAGTCCATCTTTGATCGTTCTGCGGGGATGGAGTATTTTTCGTGTGGAAACTTTTAATATACACAAAGGATGCATCTGCAAGCCTCCAAACCGCAGCAATATACCGCTTGAATAAATTTGAGCTAAATCTGAGCATGTAATATGAACAAAAAAAGAAGACCTCTTCGCTTCGTTCGGTCATATGCATCCTCATGAAAGCGGCGATATTTTTCGAGCCAGGACGCTAATTAGACCATAGAATACCCGTAGCCTTTTCGACAGTAATTGGAATCAGCTCATTTGTAAAAATCGATGCCCAAAATTTATTAAACTCGCTGAACAGGTCGCCAATCCTTTTAGAATGTGTATATTTTTTTTACATACATGGAATCACTTTTATTCGTTATCGTTCTTATGTTATCAATCTGTATTGGAGATTTTTCAAAGGATAATGGGATGAACTTCCAATTTCAACCTCCAACTTGAAATCGATCGTATACAATCGTGCGATGTATGCAGAGAAGCTCTCCGTCTCTGTCTTCCGAACTGCGCTACGTTCTCTCTCTGTCTCTGTCTGTCTTCGAGCTCAATGTACAAGAGTGCTCTTTCTGAAAAGTGGAGGGGGGATCTCAGGCCCTGGGATAGTACTTCTTTAGGGGTTAAATTATAGATTTGTAGATAGCAATAAGTTACATGGCAATGCACCAGAGGTAGTCCTGCCCTCGACCAGATAAGTTGCGTATAAATCATGAGTTGATGCTGTAAATATAAATAAAAAATTGGATTTATACATCTTACCAGCTACTAAAGATATTTTAAATTGAATGGCAAACGAAAATGGTGTTAAAAATGGGTTTTTAAATTTTGCTCAGCATATTTACAAAATCTTACAAGCTTATTGGTTCAGTACATAATTTATTCAAAGCTAAACATTCACTTCTAAAAAAAAGTATCGTTTGCGCCAGGATTGAAAATTATTCCAAGGTGAGGTTGGATTTGCTTTTTTTTCAATTACTTTCAGGTTCTAAAATTGGGAAAGTTGCAAGATCGTGCTCCAAGCTTTTAACTTCTATTTGACTTATTCGTTTTCTCCGCAGTGCTGTGGCAAAAAGCTGGTTAAAGTAAAAGCTCACAGAGTAACTAAAGCTCAAGGAGCTTTATGGCTCTCAAGGAATCTGTAATATATTGTGTGGAAACGTTAAACAATGTGTTTTTGTCTATCAGTACATTGAAAGCAATTGTTTTCGGGAGTGAAGCCTGGAATCGCGTTGGAACAGCGTTTTCCAAACTTTTAGTATGATACAATCTTAACGCATGATATAATACCCCGATTTAAATGATTTGAATTCAAGTTTTAAATTATTAGCATTTTTTTTCTGTAACGTTGAGAATTATTTATCTTGTGTTTAAATATCACAATTAGGGAATCCAATTCCGGGATCCCTGACAGTTTAGGTGCTCATGAATCCCGGGATTGGTAAACGTAGTCCCGAAAAACTCGGGATTGAAATTTTCATCTAACAGAAATTGTACACCTCACCAGCACGATGAAGGCTACTAAATCGAGACATTCCCGCCGAAATCTGGACGCTTGGATACAGTGGCGTAACTACTAATTGTCGAGCTTAGGCAACGCCTAGGAGCAGTAACTGTATAATCTATATATACATATATGAAGTACATATATGTTTTTCAAATTTTTGTATAAACTTTTCCCTACCGGTGATGTATTTACTACACCTCGACGCTAATAATGGGAATATCGATATGAAATATAATAGATACGGGGTTGAGAATTTTTGTATTCCTCCGTGATATAATTACGAAATCACATTAAAGTATTATAATATATAAGTATTCATCTGTAGCGACGGAAATAAATAATTTGTCGGGAAATCGGGAATTTTGAGAATTTTAGTCCGTGTCTCAGCAGAAAGGAATTGTATTAGTCACATTGATGGTGTTATACGACTACGTTACTTCGGACATGTTTTCAAAATAATATTTGAATTTTTAAGTGTTTTATTTATCTTTTTTTGAGTTGTATTTTTATTTTTTCTTAAATAAATAAAAATCTTTCGCCTTCAAGTTATTTTTTTATATTAAACAAATGGACTTATTAGTAATTTTATATGCCAGAATATATATATAATTTCCCCTAATATATATTATCTGGCCAACCTATCACAGCCGGTCTATTTGATTGCTCGTTAATTTTCTTAATGATCTAATTCTAATATAATTTTTGAAAAAGTAACATATTCTATGTACAAAACTTGTCTAAAAATATGTATTACGCTTGGATATAATTTAATTTAATTTGACACGGTAACAAATAAGACAAGGCGTATATCTAAAAATATGAACTTCTGGGACATTTCGTTGTTTGGATTTAAAATAGTTTGAAATTAAATTTGGAGGCATTCATTACATATGCAGTGCTCAAATCTGGTTGTATATAAATTAACGTACAAATGTGTTATCAAAATAGAGATAAGGTTTAACTTCCCTCGTTGCGGTACTAAATCTATCTGCATAATATTCCGTCCAAAATTTGTGGGTCGCAGCAACAAAGGCTGTATGTGTATGATTTATCCTCGTGAATATTAGAACTATTAATGTCAATACAATGGGGTTTATGTTCGTAGTAGGTTTATTCACCGGTAGTGGAGGTATCGGTATATCCAAGTTTATGGTCGGTGTATCCGGGCGATATACCTACCCTTTATTGATTCGGGGGGGATGGATGAGTCCCAGCTTGGGGTAGGAGAAATCCCGAATAAAGAGAGAGCTTTTCGTCAACCACCGTTTAATACGGATCCACATGCAAAATGCGATTCGGCATAAAAGCTTTCGGGATCATCAATCACGGTTTTATTTGCGATACAAAACATTCGCGCTGAAAGGTCCGGTTTCCATAATATAAACATATCATGTTCCGGGGGTGTCGTATTCAATTCGGGAACAATGTCATGCAAACGATGCGAGGCCCTTGTGCTTAAAAATGTGGATGAGCTTTGTGCAAAAATAATCTTCCTTCCGGACTTATTAAGATTTTCTTATATTTTTTAAGCTGTATTTGAATAAGACCCTTAAGATTGTAAGAGTATACACTTTGTAAATTCGTTTATAAAATACTTTGCATATCAATGCATCAATCAACTTCAATATGGAATGCATTTGGTTGTCTTGTCAACTTTAAACTGTTTTGATTATATTGGATATACATAATCGAATATTTTTTTGACTTGATTGTCTCAAACAAGATTTATCTTATATATTGATAATTTTGCCACAATAATAAATCATAATAATTTTGAATTTTTTCTAGCCCAACCTTGATCATTTAGGTCTTCGTATCCTACATAATTTACATATTATTCACTAAAAATTTCCTTAATATCCACTGATTTACACGATGGATTATATTTTGAAAAATCGTCAATATAATAAATCAATACTAACATTTTTAAGGAAAATTAATGGTTGAATCTCAAAAAGTATAATTTTAATTTAAAGCTTTATTTTAATGAAACATACAATCTAATCGATCTAATGTAATTGATTAGTATTGTATAATGGTACAGAAAAAAGGTGTAATTTTTCAGCATTATTACAGAGTTTATTTCGCTTCGTTTCTAAAATGTAATTTTAACCTATGATTATGGATATTAGATATACATTGGGGTCAAATAAATGGATACAGAGTGCACTTGATTAACATTGTCTTAATTAGCTGAATCAAAAATACTTAAAGCCATCGTGTCTTCAAATATTTTTGTGAACATCAATGATATAAACAATATATGCACAGAAAAAATTGAATATACAGGGTGTTTTGCACATCGATCGACGTTTTTTTTTTGTTGGATTAAGGGGGTTATTTGCTACGTTTTAAACATAGGTCATATGTCCTAAGTGTCAGGGTTACAAAACCGACACCACTGGATTTCTTTGCCTGGGGATTTACTCTATTCCGTGGCTCGCATGATCTCCAGACCTGACACCATTGGATTTTTTTTGTCTAGGGACTTGCAAAAGAATTATGTAAGAGGAAATGCTACTTCAGATAAGTATACTTGAAATAAAAAAGGATATCGTGCGTGCATACGAAGCAGGGGTGGCTAATTTGAACAAATTTTGTAAATAAATTTAATAAATCTTAAGAGATGTTTCTACCTTACCTTGTTGGTTTAAAAAAAAACTTTTTTTCTTCGTGTATCCTAAAGAAACAACATTTAGAATAAGTTCAGTAAATTTCAAGTCGATATAAATGAAATTCGCAATGTTATAAGTCGACGAGGAGAGGAGAAACTTTAAATGCGTTTTTCTCGAAACTACTTTTTCCAAGCTCATGGAAGTGCTTTCACATGGCTTGGATGAGTATTGTTTATGAAATTTAGCAAGCACATGTATAATAAACGTCTTCATCGTATAGACTACAATTATACAAAAATATTCAAAAGTGTTTATTTAATGAACAAAAAACGTTGGTAAAAACACAAACTTTTTTCGATCGTTTATTATTTTTTTATTTTGCAATATTTCTTTTTAATTTTAGTCTAAGCCATACATAATATTAAATAAAATAAAAATATGTGTAATTTTTTTGCTACTAATCATCTGTTCAGGTCTTAAGACTTCCATGGTGAAGAATGTTACTGCTCGCCTACCAACATACGTGACTCCTCCCCACTCCCACTACACCATACTTTGTCAAACTTTAAAAAATATTTTTATGTTTAATATAAATCGCCTAGTCAACATACTAAATATCAATATTCTATATTTAATATTTTTTGCATAAAAAAAGGATCAATTTTAGGCCCAACAAGGTAGAAACGTCCCTTAAACATAGAAAGTATTATCTCAACTCTGACCCTGGCAAACTGGTAATTCTTCAAGTTTAACGACTTATTGAATGATATGTATGATATGTAGCATATCGTTGGAAAAGGGTATGTTTGAAAAGGGGTTGTTTGTATGTGGTACTATGGAAAATTAAAAATTCACACATTCGTTGTTTTAAATATAATTTTTCTTTTATGGTGAAGGTGGATGAAATTTTAAAAAAGGGCGTGAAGTGTATTTTTACTCTCCACACTCTTATTGCGTTTGAAATCTCTTATCTTGTAATTCCTTCACAGCATTTTATTGTTATTGAAATTTGATTGTATAATTAATTATTGTATATTTAACGTATATGTATTTTATATATAGGGCTCTCAAAACTCTTGTATGTATTTTTTTCCTAAAAGGGTCCCCAAACTCCGATCACGTTTCAGTGCCAAAGCAGATAAAGGGAATTAATCACACTTAGAAATAGTCCCCTATCACAATTTAATCGGCTTTTCCCCTCTGTTTTTCATTCTTACACTGGGTGAATATTTTTTTAAATTGCATACATCTTGATAATATAAATTTAAACCATCAAACAAAATTATTTTTTGTATGAAATATGAATTAACCAAGTTGCAAATGATTTAAATGTATGCGATATTTTGTTCGATGTGAAAAATAAATTAAGCCTTAATGGAGTTTTTTTTTAAATAAATGAAAACACATTTAAATACGAGCCTTTAAAGTTATAAATTACGAAAAGGATATATAAAACAAGTTCAAAAATAGCTCCAGATGCCAAAAGCGCCTGCCCGTACAGCAATCGAGGTTCGCAGGGCGCTCGTTAAGGGTGAGAGGAGCCGAGTGATTAATGACGGTTCCTCTCAGAGTCAAGATTGAGATTTTGTTCCCTCGTTTAGAAAAAACCTTTCCGCCATTATGAAACGAGTCGATGATAATTAGTGCTAAATTAACCACTTTGGGGGGTATGAAGGCCCTATTGTGCACTTTTTCTTACTAAACATCTGACGTTTTGGCGTTGGGATTGTGGATCTCTTCGGCGCCGAGGCCGGGGAATATTGTCGAAATTAACCGACAAAGTTGTGACAGCTCAAATTGAAACGGTAACGACTTTGCAACTTCATTTTTCTTAAGAGAGCCGCTGGGATATTTATAAATGGTGTACGAGAGTATATTAAAGCAACACACAAAGGGTATTTTGTATGAAATATTTTTTGGATAAATATGTAGCCAAAAAGAACGAGCAAGAAGAATATGCGATCAATCAAAATTTGACCAAAGTATTCCCCCAAGGTGGTCGCGACGGGTTTCTTACAGGGTCGCCAACTTATACAGTCAACTATTATTCAGAAAAATATCTGAAATTCGACTTTACTAACTTGACTAGCAATGAAATAGAGAAGCCATAATGTATATTGTGCAAAGTAGTTCTCGGTCATGAATCTATGAAACCTTCAAAACTCAAACGTCACTCAGAGGCGAAGCATTCACAACACACTAAAAAGGATTTGGAGTTCTTGCGTTGGCATGAAACTAGTTGCAAACATCAGTTTCCAATTTGTAGTGAACTTGAAACTTCTACAAAAAGTGAAGATATTATAGAGAAGATTAATACCGTTTTTGAGACTGGAAGATTAAAGTGGAAAAAATGTGTGTGAGGTTTGTACAGATGGTGCACCATCTATGCTTGGGTCAAAATCTGGTATTCAGAAAAATGTAAAAGAAGTAGCTCCCCAAGCAAACTGCATGATTCACCGGTATGCCCTTTTCAGTAAGACTCTTCTAACTCCTCTACAAGGAGTACTTCATCCATTGATAAAAATCGTAAATTACATCAAATCTGGAGCTCTTAACACCCGTCTGCTTAAAGAGCTATGCAAAGACATGGATTTTGATTACGATGTTATTCTTTTCTACACTACAGTATGCTGCTTGTCGAAAGAAAGTGTTGTGAATCGTGTCTGAATTGGCAGATGAAATCGAGTTGTTCCTGGAAGTGCTAGAGAAACATGATATTTCGGTAAACTTCATCGACAAAGCTTGGCTGAAAAGTGTAGCATTTCTAGCAGATATATTAGAACAGCAAAATAGGCTTAATCTGGAACTTCAGGGAAAGGAAACGAATATTATCACATGTCATGAAAATCTCAGGGCATTTTTATCCAAGCTGTAAAACTGGCGAAAAAAAATAAATCTTGAAAATATTGCAATGTTTGAGAAACTCTGCAGTGTGTTAGATGAATCTGAAGGCGATATGAATGAAAATTTTAAGGAGGAGATTTTTGGGCATCTCGAATCCCTTGAAAATGAACTTCAGCATTACTTCCCTGAGCTGAAAGAAAAATAAACTAAATTGATATGAAATACATTTTCTGCTACTTCTTGAATTAACTACAAATCCCGATGAATTACAAGAGGATTTCTTGGATTTGCGGAATGATTCCTCGGTATGTAACATGTTTAATGAAAAATTGCTCACACAATTCTGGTGTGGTATGTATCATTCATACCCAAATGTGACGATGCTTGCCTTTCGAGTTTTAGTTTCATTGTGTCTAAATATTTCTGGGAGAGTGGATTTCCAACTTTTCTTCGTTTAAAAGATAGAAATAAATTAAAAGTTTGAGAATGACATGAGGTTGGCGTTGACAAAAACTCACCCGCAAATTTTGAGACTAGTTAATAACATGCAATTTCAACCATCGCATTAAACATAATTTTACTAAAAAAAATTGTTATTGTTGTTTTTTAATTACCTTATTAAAAATGCCTTTTTCAATTGCATCGGGGTTATTGGATCTTGTTTTTTGTTGAAGGATCTGGTCCAATGACACAACGCCTTCTTGACTCTTGAGTTGAGGCTAGGGGTCCCAAATATTCGTAAAATCAATTATTCGAATATCGAATAAGGTTGGGAACTTATGATCTATACAAACAAGGTAGTTCAACTTGGTATGTATTCAGGTTTATATGCAAAAAAAATCGAATGTGCATTTATAAAGAACGCTAGGGCTGTTACTCAGCACTCCATATGTATCTCATATTTCACGTCTAATGGCAACTTCATAATTTTACATTTATTAAACTATATTGCAAAAAACGTTAGATCTAATTCTTTTGAATGAGTGCCATTAAATCTTTTTCAGAATAACAGTCGCTTCAGAGTGCGCCTTTTAAATAAGGAAGTTTCCCTGTCGCACCCTGTCGTGAGTAGTATTGTGCTTAAGTTATTGGACTTACTATTTAATCCACTTGAGTTCACATCTGTGGGATGTATGATGAGTGATCACATTTTTAAAAATATACAAACGTTATGTAAAATATGATAAGTTCTCAAAATTAAACCCACACAAGTGACTGGGAAAAGGTTACTCGATATATCCAATATATTTATACATATTGAATTATTCTGCAATAGTTGACCCTTATTTTCCATTGGATTCTAATTTATACAACTTGTTATATGTTCAATAAATTGAGCCAGATTATTAAAAAAAAATGCTTTGGAGTCATAAAAAGAATGTGAGATGTTTATGTATAATTGGAAATCCTTGATTCTATGTAAAGCAATACGTGCTCTTCGTATGTAACTCGAAAATAAATTACAAAATGTAGCCTATGTATTGTATAGGATACCCCAAGGAATGGAGTGGAGAATATTTTGCAGCAATTAAAAATTTAGTAGGTCACAGAACGTTACGAGAGGGTTTTTTGTTAGAGATATGAAGGGATGAGCCCTTTATCTCTCCGACAAAAACCCTTCATATGAAATTCTTGCCTGCAGAACAGTTTTGCTCACATGTCAAGTTAATGTCATAGTGATATTAAATATGAATAATGGTCAGCAAATCTTGGGGAATTTTATGAAAATGCTATATCCGAATTCGCTGTACGTATTCAGGATATTTTTAATATCGCTTCCAGCATTTCGGAGAGGACAAATTTCAATTTTTGTCAAGATATTGCTTTATATATCTCAACTACGTTGTATAAGATTCCCGACGTAGAAACCCATTATGATAATGTATATTTCTAATATATTATATCATGGGCGGTATATAAATGGATTCGATTATTACGAGTTAATTAATTTCGCATGGAAATTCAATGAGGGTGGAACAACATCCTTATACAATTAGATTGAATTCGAATTTATTATGGCCGTGAATTTGCGTTGGATACACAACATCCTTTAAGCTCTATAATTATATTTATTTGCATAAATGTAATCTAGGCCTTCATGTCTTTGTGGGACATGCGCTGAATTTCAAACTTGGCTATTATTCGAGTAAATCGCATGCTATTAACGAAGTATTATTGTCGAAATGTCAAACAATGAATTATTTTGCATAGCTAATATTTCATCAAGGCGTTTATTTACGTGCTTTTAAAAAACCTTTATTTTTTGAGGAAACAAATAAAAATTATAACATATTATTGATCATGCAAAATCACATCACAATACTAAAATCGCTCATATAATACATACAGAGTGTTTTGTACATGGACTAACATTTTTTTAGGAGTGAGGGAGGTCTTTTGCTACCTTTCACACAGGCTCTATGTCCTAAATGACAGGGTTGTTGAAATAGTATTTTTTTTCAACATTTTGAAAAAATACCCAAAATTTCACCCTTAAATCGTCATAACTATTTCATCTATGGTTGTAATAGCACTTGATAACTATTTTTGGATTTTGCAATGTATTTTTGATTTTAAAAAATATTATTTAATGCGACAAGTTTAAAGAAAATAAGTTTTAAGCTTTCAAAGTCGCAAAAAATATGCAAACGAACGAAAAATATCAACTTCTAAACTATTTAACAGTGACATCTTACGTCTCTCTTCAGGTGCAATGTGTTATTTTAACAGCGCCATCTCTTGTGGCCCTGCGGAGATATTACACCTGCTTACTGACCGCTTCTTGCGCGTGAGGCGGGATACGCAGGAGGTGGGAGTCGGGAGATTCGTCGGTTGGCCTTGGCTGCGGGAAGTCATCCCTCCTGCAGCCAGATCTCTCTCTCTCTCTATCTGTAGTGTGGAATAAATAGTTATTTAGCGAAGAGAGTCTTTCCATTCAACGCCCGTCTATTCCCATCCATTCGTCCAGCATCATCACAGCCCGTTAGAAGAACGGACCAGTTTGTCAGGGTCAGAGTTAAGAAAATACTTTTTATGTTTAAGATGTTTTTATTAAATTTATTTATAAAATTTGTTCAAATTGGCCATCTCTGCTTCGTGTGCATGCACTACATCCTTTTCTTATTTCAACTGAAGTTGTCTGAAGTAGCATTTCTGTTTTCATTTTTACAAATGCGGGGCTTATTTCTTTAATTAGGATTTATTTTCTATTCCGTGGCTTGCACGGTCACCAAACTTGAGATCACTAGATTTCTTTGTCTAGGGATGTGCCCTATTCTGTGGCTCGCACGGTCAGCAGATCTGACAACATTGGATATCTTTGTCTCGGGACGTGGCCTATTCCGTGGCTCGCACGGTTTTCATACTTGACACCACTGAACTTCTTTGTTTAGGGACCTGCAAAAAAAATTAATTTATACGACACAGGTGTCATACAGATAACATACAACGACTAACTGAATTGGGGGATCATTAATGTGCGATCTCATTTCCTGTGGTGCTGTGTGGTCTGTTCTGGGTTACCCTGGACTAGCCACACAGAGAAGGTCTTCCACTGATCTTTTCGTCCCGCTAGTAACGCTACGCGCAGAGCGTCCAGGCGACCACCCCTTTTGCTCCGCGTCCTCCAGAACAGCTTTAGACAATTGCACCCGAGGGTGCGGCGGAGGAGGAAGGACAAAGGTTAAAGCTAAATTCAAAAGGCTACAAGGGCTACCCCTTTCCCATGGTAATCGTATTGGTTCGATCATTTGTAGTACCGAGCCACGGAGATGAGTCGCCGTTCGAGCAGCCTAAAACCGTTCTTCCCTGTTTGCCTAGGCTGTTGAGGATAGTGGTGAGCCTTTGACATAGTCTCCACCAACTAATGTAATCGGCTGTTCCACGCACCCCTTTATGGGTGCACAGCACAGGGTGACCTGCGCACCCAACTCATGCTCCCTGGGTTACCCCAACTGCGTTTGATGAGGAAACCGACGAGGTTACTTTCACGCACCTCTTCTACATATCATTACCCCAGGGGTTCAATCGTTGCCCACGGGCGTAGGGTTGGCTCTCCCCTGAGGTTTTATGAGTGGGTATCATATGGTCACACTTTGATTAATATTACTCGTATATTGGCTCTTCGTGATCTTATCGGGACATATTTTATGAATGATGTTTATGTATTGTTGCAAATCATTTTTTGCAACAGTAAGAAAAATTGTATAATATATAATTGATAGAATCGTATGAACACAGCAGCCATTATAATTCTAATATTTAATTGATTTATTTAAATTCGTGTGATGTATTTATGCAGAGATTTTAATCTGATTTGGAAATCGTCGGTGTGGTTCGTTGTTATGAATTTATGAATAAATTTATCGCCGATATTTTTGGCGTTTGATTGATTAGGTCTTATTTCCCATTGATGGTTTTGTACGGGAGGAATAATTCTGTTTTGTATTATATAAACAACAAAGATATTTTGTCCCGGAGCAAACAAAGTTGAGCCGTTTCCCGATCGCGCCGTATATTCTTATTGTTGGAGTTGAAGGCCCCCGAATGATTATTGAAAATTTCTTTCTCGGGCGATGTTTACTTCTCCCATAGGATAGAATCATTATCGGGAGGGGCGTATTAAATATTGGATAAATATTTTTGTTTGTTTGCCTGTTTGCTGCTAAAATAAGCCCCGGCACAACCCATGGAAATCTAACGGGAAAAATAACAACGTTTACGAAAGGAAAACACATAAATTAGCAAAAATAACAAGCGTTACGAGTTATCAAGATGTCGATAACAAGATGGAAAGCAGGCACATAACAAACACCGGATGAAGGTTATATTTTCCTTTTTTATCGGAAATAGCTTCCGATTTTCTCCGGGTCTAGTGTTTTATAACCACTATAAATATTTATGGGGTATTCCGGCTATGGGTCTGCGATTGCACTCGTCATTTGTGACACTCGAGCTTTCTCTCTTTCTGGAACAACCGCATAATTCCATCTATTTGTTAAAGTCGCTCTTATTTTTGGTTGCCATATTTGACTTTGAAAAGATAAATTGAATGAATCAACTATGAACGTTCATAAATTAAAACCTTAGAGAGTGAGGTCAAGATTTTTTCAAAATAAATTGGATCTATTCATGGAAAAATAAACTTATGTTTTCTCACTAAATATGATTTAAGTTTGTTGAAAATATTGAACATTTATTTATGACCGGAAAGTATTCCTTTTCACTCACTGATTCGAATAAGAACTCAATATATTTATTTAATATGTATGAATATTATCACATATAAGAAGAAAAAGTTTTGGAACAGTGGGTTAAATCTTGAATTTTTATTTCAAGAGAAAAAAGATATACCAAAAATATTGATATTTCTGATCGATATGGATTGGATTGGATCGATTGGATTTTCAACAATTATTAAAATATGGATATGATAATGGGTCTGAAATTTTTCGCACTTGATGTGCTTTAAATAATGACCCACGCATGTCATGGAACTCTCATAATCACTCGCTGTTTCAAACCATGGGCAGACTTTCACTTCAATCAAATACGGTTATCGAATCATGTGGAATAGCAGTTGCAAATCGGTTAAATAGGAATGATTAATTTACTCGGAAAAATATGAAAATAATAGATAAGCAGGATATTCTGCAGTAAAAAGTTATGTGAATAAAAATCGACTTCATTGTTGTAAGAGTTCTAAAAACTTGTCGAAAGATTAAAAATATCTATATATATAATATGAAGCATCATAGATATTTTTACGCGGTTCTCAATTGCAAGATTTTTCATAATTAAAATAAAATCGATTTTGAATGAAGATTTTCTGGATAATTCCGATTCCATTCAAACTTAGTTGGATAAATTGAAGCTTAACCCTTTGAGTAGTGAGCTAATTTTAAATCATCATCAACTTAGAAGCTATATTCGTATGTCCGCCACTTATCATCAGGTACAAATTCACTTATCTGTCAAGACCACCGCAGCGTGTATGAAGCTTGTATATTAATAAATAAACACTGTTGATAGCTTACAATTTTCAGTCATTTCTTCAAGTAAACATAGCCAATACACATGACATCGATTAATTTGGGTTATCATTATTAGTCAATAAATTTGGGTTATTGATCTATACAATCGTACGATGTACGCAAGACACTCACAAGAATCACTGGAATTAAAATCAAACTTGAAATAGGTAAATGGTAATTATTTTTGATAAAATATATACAATAAGAATCACTTTGATATGATGAAGGGCTTATATTTGGGGTTTTTATTTTATGGTGAATAAATTGTCAATGTTTTTTTTTAAAGTGTAAAGCCACGTTTATTCAAATTTCCTGTTTTAATATCGTACAATATTTGCGCTAAAATAAACCATAATAGCAAATAACGAGAGTTTACGGTGTTTGAATTATATTTTCGTGCTGTAAAAGTCATAAAATTCATATTAAAAAAGGGTGAATAAAGCATGCTGAAAATGTATACAGTTTCGTAATATTAATATTAGACTCGTAATAAATTTCGGTAATAAAATTTTCTGAAAATCCCTGCAGCCATTCGTCCTTTTCGCAGGGACGACGCTTGAGCAGAAACTTTATTTTTTATGAGTTCGTTAGGGTCGGCGTGAATTGCGATACGATCCAGGAGGAGAGGGCGTGATGATTTTCGCTCATCAGTCCTCATTTGGGGAATACCTGGAGCGTTTAAGCGAATAATCTCATCGGGTAATGAGAATCTATGTAGGTTTGTTTGTATACAAGAACAGCTGATTTTATAAGGGTGGTGGAGAGCGGCGCTCGGCACGTTCCTCTACAGATTATTTCAAGGGCTCCAGCTGCTACGAAAATAGATGTCTCTTCCCACCAAGGGAGAACCCGAGGGAGGAAATCTCCCGGGGAAAGACTCGGTTCCTTCTTGCGTCTCTTTCTATAGACTCTGCTCGTGTATTTCCGAGCTCACTGTTGCCAGGCAGCTCGGAGGGCGCAAGGTGAACTTGACTTCCCTCACGTACAAATTGCAAAAATAAACCAAAACCGTCCTGCTTTTATTGGCAAATTCAAAATTAACAAGATGTTTGCGGCGATAAAGAGTAATTGAAATCGACATTTGAGGGGAGGTCTGCGAGGGTGCTGCTCAGATTGGGTTCGAATTAATTTTAAAATCGGCTCCCAAATCAATATTGACTAGAGCCATGTTGCCTTGCTTATATATCATATTTATACAGCTTTGACTAAATTAAAACAATTGTTGATTTTAAAAAATGACTTCTAATTGATGATGATGATTGAAATAATCTATAGAATGAATGGCAAAACATATAAAGTTAGATGCGAAATGAGATTGTATTTAATATTTTTTATTAAGATGAAATGTAGTAGAGAATTAAAAAGCTGGCTAAAATATGCACGTACGTTAGTTGGTACGGGCGATGGCAGAATTCAAAATAAACACTCTCTCATTTATCTTATCCAAAGCGTTATTTAAAATATTTTATATTACATCTATCATTAAAATGATATTATAAATGGGAATAATTTTATCCTTTAATTAAAATGCATTTACATTTTGATTGGGTTGTATTTATTACAAATCTCATATATCTTTTAAGCGATTTTATATTAAAATTGATACACATGCTTTAGCATTGTAGCGTGATTTATCACGGAACTATAAGTTAACTATATTAATAGTTTGTGTACATTTGCGAATATATAGAATTAATTTCGTGCCACACCTTGTGTACGATTTTTTGCGACTCGTATATGATACACTATTACGTTTTTGCTGACTTCAGCTTCGTGTATTTCATCAGGGCTGTAAAAAACCCTCTTTTCTCTATAAAGCACTTAAAATCTTATCAATAACCCCACTTTCGGACAGGGTTGGAAATGTACGAGCATGCTCGATCTTTTGTATGTGAGGGTAGTTTTTTTCTCGTGTGATTGGCGAAGTTCGAGTATTGATCCATGAACATTACCAATTTTCCATTTATATATTTACCTAAGGTTATGTGAGCTTGATTTATACAGGCGTATGTATTATTTTTGTTCGCGTGCCTTGCGAAACCTTTCAATGTGTTTTCTTTGTTAATACAATTTCATATTTTTCTGGTCTTTCGATTTATTTGACGCGGCAATAAGTCGTTGTGCTTCAATTCAAATTAAACGAATCCTTATGGAACAAACGGAAATTTATATTTTTTACGACTCGTCGGAATAAACCTTAAAATACCAAATGAGTTTTTGGCTTTGTAATTAGGCTCTGAGCCTAGCAAAATACAATAAATATAACATGAAAATATTAAAACATCAAAAAATTGGGTATGCACATATTTATGATTTTGATAACAAAGGGCTATTTTTCGTGATATCGTTATTACTACAATAATTAATTATAATCCAACTGGATCTTCTTTCGTCATAATAACCACACGTTCTCAATAACATGTAATAAATTTATGTATTTATTATTTTCAATCAATGAAAATATTACATAAGTACAATAGATGTAACTTATTTTAGCTGTATCTTAATATCCATGCTTTTATCAGTCGAATTTTCGACTTTAGCTTTTTAAAAGTCATATATTATCATTACACTTATTTGATAAAATGTCCAGAATTAATCCTTATTGAATATCTTCAAGCGCTTTTGATAACACTTTCATCGAGTATCCTCATGAAAAGTAGCTATTATTTTCGAGACTAATCTTGAACCATCTTTAAATACAGCTTTTTCTTGGATAACACCCTTGCATCCTTATTATTCGGAGTATGTTCGATTAAATCATTTTGTCCCATAGCATATTGTAAAAGTTGATTGACTTCTTCCTGGTCAATTTCCAGATTTGTTGATCAGACTGTATAATGAACCCTGAAATGTTTTCCATTGCATGAATAATGCTATATACTATGTTCAAAATTCATTGTCAATTCTTCCTCTGTTGCTGCAATTGCATATGCAATAGCGATTCTTATATAATGCACTTTGAAGAACTTACACAAAGAGTGACTGACTGCATATTGACGCATAATTGACAGATGATGCAATTGATTGCACTGTCGATATTCTAATGAAGATTTGCTGTGCCGGAAGATCAAATAGCTGTAGGTTAAATAATAACGATACCAGTTAATTCATAGCTACAAAAATATAAAGCTATACAATTTGGCAAAATTACATTGTAATTACGCTCGAATCTTTTTTTGTGCGACTTTTTTTTGGTGCGATTTCGAAGTTATGCGGTTTTTTTAATTTTTTTTTTAATTTCATAAAGAGTACGTATCGAGATATTTTGGATAAAATAGGAAATACATCATCAATATTAACGGAAATTTGGAAAAAAACATATAATTTGGGACTGGGTAAATCATATTACATCTGCTATCACTGAATTACGACTACGCACTTTATTCTGGTTTAGATTCTTTTTTGAAATCTTTTAACGCGAATGATGCAAGACGTCCTTTAAATGTTACCAAAAATATTATTTCTTAATTGCCTTATTATTTTCCTGTTTTTTTTTTTTCACTTTTTTTATGCGATTTTAGATATATTTTATATAGCTGTTTCAGAGATATGCGGTTTTTAAAATCTTCACTTTTTATTTATCGCGAAAAAAGGTTTAAGTGTACTAATTTTACTCTCTTTCTCTACTTGTTTTGCTGTATTTAATTAAAAATAATAGTATTTGTCGATATGTATACTTGTAAGCTAACATTTGTTAGCCTAATTTATGATATCTTAGCTTCATTTAGGAAATACTTAAATAATTTGTTGGCATATATAAATTTAAACAATTTTGTTCTGTTTCATAATATTTAATTGCTCATACTTCTATTTCCTTAAAAAGCTTGCCGTAACCAAACCTAACCCGATTTAACTTAACCCTTTGAGTAGTGAGTTAATTTAAAATCTTCATAATCTTAGATGCTATATTTGCTTGTCCGCCACTTATTATTCATACAAATTCACTTATTTGTCAGGACCGCAGCAGCGCGTATGAAGTTTATATTTAACACTCTCGTAGCCCAACGTGAATCGGTGCTCTTTTTCACGGGCCTCAAATACGATAGTCGGAGCGTAAACAGAAGGTTGTAATGTACAAAAACAAAGTGAAAATAACCAAGTGCAAACAGACAAGTGTAGGAATGCAAGTTTTGAAGTCGATATCAAAAGATGTTTAGACAGTTATCATCTAGAAGATATTATAGAAAGACGTTTATAATATTTGCAAGTCGTAATAGAAACGCTTTTTGGAGACTTCGGAGGCGTGCATATCTGGACGCAGCGACGAACGAGTTATCAGTAATTTCTTCAAGTAAACAAAAACAATACACTTGAAATCGATTCATTATATCATTCACATATCATTATTAGTCGATAAATTTGGGTTAACGATCTATACAATCGTACGATGTACACATCATACACTCTTCGTCTCTGTCTCCCATGCACGGTTACCGAACTGCACTACGTTTTATCCGTCTCTGTCTCTCTCCAAGTTCAACGTACAAAAGTGCTCTTTCTGCATCACTGGAATTCAGATTTATAGCAATTCTTATATTGCAAACTGATGCTTTAATTTTTGTAAATCTTCTTTCTATTTTTAAATTAATTTACAGCATTGAAATAATTTTAAAAAGTCGCGTAAGTGCAAATTCGCACAAATCGAATTCGCGTAAGTCGAATATAATATTTAAACAAAATGTTTTATTTGGCTCTCAATTAATATGGATATCGTATTTACCACTCTAATATTTCATAAATTGATTATATAAATTTAAAAAAAGTGAGAGCGTTGCTCTCAAACCTTCCAATTAAAAAGCTTTAATATGGGTTCGTACGGAACGACAAGGACAATATACGCGCGGCACAGCCTTCAGTTTAATGTCCTTTGAAGAGAAAAAATAATTACGTAGTTTGGGCAAATCCACCGCGATTTCGAACGTTGATTAAATAGGCTTTCGTAATAAATAGGATTTCCATTTTAAGAGGATGGAAAACTTTGTTTTGAAAACTCTCATTTCCGAAGTAAGACTCGGGAACGACCCCACTTAGCTATCAATGGCTGAATGTAAAGGGCGTATAAAAGTTTTTCGTGCTTCGTCCCAAAAAGCTACTCGAATTCAACGAAACACGTGTCTTGAGAGTTTTTCGTTGTTTTTTTTATTATTATTCAAGTTTTCCAAAAATCTTTGAAGATATTTTTCTCTCCTTTATAGCTTCTTGGATCTTAATTACATCGCGAACTTAAACACCTATTTGATTGGCGGAGTTTTCCTCTAATTTCAATCTTCAGCCGTATTATTTTCATCAAATACTCGAGCGATATTTAAAAGGGCCTGTGTGGTCTTGGCTTGGGTAATAAATAAGCGGGGCTGGGAAATAATTCCGCGGCTTAAGTTGTAAAAAAACGAAAAAGGGTGTCATAATATTACGGAAGCTCATTCGTCCATTTTTTTCTCATTAGCGAAGTTGAGCGAAAGAAACGTACCCAGGTCGAGCAATTATATAAATTGGGGTCGTTTGGTTTTATGTCGGCAGTTAATGGATCATCGCTCCTGTTGCCTTCTAAGTGAAAAGTTCATATTTTATTTCCCAGAGGGAAACACCGTCTAATTTGAGTTGCTAACTCTGTCGAAGTAGCAACAGTAGAACCGGCAAGTGCGTCATTATCCGGATTCTGCGAGATTGTGCTAAGGCATAGCTTCCCTAACAGCCCGGCCTAATGGCACAACAGCAGGGATGCTGAAGGTGCTTTCGGATTTTAATTCTTATTTAGAAATGGTTATTGTTAATTTAACGGCGCGGAAAGGAGCATACGAGGTCAGATACTGAGGGAGGGACACGCCTTACTGAAGATGAAAGACTTTTCCTTTCAGGAAATACATTTTTTTATTCTCCTTTGCGAAAAAATTTACACGAACAGCATTGCAGAAGACCGAAAAAGATCTGAAAAATTGAGTCCGTTTTTTTCTACGAATGAGAGTGTTTTTTGGGAGCGCTTTCCTGTGGTATTTAACCCTATAAATACCGTGAGCACAGATCTGTCTTAATATTTTTACTCACACGCTTTTATTTAACAAATTGTATACACACATCACCAATATTATATTTAACTAAAATATTATTTAAAACAAATAAGATCAAATTATGCACATAAAAAATCCGTTTTCGATTCAAGATTGCAGTTAAAAATGAGTACATACGCAAATAATTTTTATGCATACATATGACAGTCTCTGTGAAATAGCCTTTTTTAGAGGATCCCTTTTTATTACCCATTATTTAAATTTCTTACAATCAATCAACTTTAACATGCATATTCATCATTTTTCAAGGTATTCTAGGTGGGCAGAAATTGATGTTTCAATCTACCCAAAGTAAATAAGCAAAGAAATAGGATATTTTTCAGCGAGTGTCTCAAATCATATAATATAATGTATTTGATGTTGTAAAAATATCATTTGTTATTGAAAATTGATGTGCAATATGTAAGTTTTTATAACAAAACACTTTATAATTACTGAAAATAATATTTTAGTCATCCCTTATATTGTTTATATATAATGAATATGTACATTCGGTTCATCAAAGCACATTTCTATGTTTATTTATCGGTACGCGAGCCACAGTTTGATTTTCACTAATTTTATCATTATATAGTTTTAAAATAAACTATTCAAAAACTCTCTCCAAATTCTCCTAATTTTTAGCGGTATTTATAGGATTAAGATGAACGAATCGAATACCATTTTAAAATACAGTCAATTAAAAAATAATACAATTTCTAAGAAAAACATTGTTTTATAAACAGGAATCCATTACATTTTTGAGAAGATTTTTCATGTGCTCGTCAGGATGGCAGCACTAACGCACGTGTCCGTTCTTCTACGGGGAATGGATGGGAATAGACGGGCGTCGAATAGAAAAATTCTCTTCTCTAAATAACTATTTATTCCACAAGTGAGAGAGATTTGGCTGCAGGAAGGACGACTTCCCGCAGCCAAGGCTAACCGACGACTCTTTCGATTCCCGCCTCCTGCGCGTTACTATCCAACCGGCAACAGGCCACGCGCAAGAAGCGATCGGTCGCTATGCAGGTGCAATGTCTCCGCAGGGCCACAAGAGATGGCGCTGTTAAAATAACACATTGCACACGAAGAGAGATGGACGATGTCGCTGTTAATAGCGCTACGAACTGTGTCTCGATACGGATTTACTGTGTCGCAATATGTTTAATTTATGTCCTTAGTTTAAAAACCATATTTTGTGACATTGAAAACCATGTTAATAATTTGTATATGATTGTAAAAAAAATAAATACTACTTTTCGCTTGAACAACCCTGTTACATTTTCCTGTTAGGGAAGGCTACAAATAGTCTGAATTAATTAAAATTAAATGACTTTTAAATTCTCGCAGACGACAAGTGAATAACTGCGGTGGCGGGTAATTGACAACCCACCTTGACGTCTGCAAAGATGAATTGGCGCCAAAAAATCAAAAACTGGCTATGATTTTGAAATTTAATAATCAATTTAAAAAAAATATATTTGTAAATTTTAAAATTTTCGCAAAATTCCTGTGATATTCGGATGAATTCTAAATTGACGATTATAGAGAGGTTTTATTATGTAGGTATTTCGCATTAAGCCCTTAACAAAATAAACTATTAATTGATCATCTTTGATTATGAAAATCTTCTTCCCACAGTTATTTTCAAAATTTTCTGTGTATAGAAAAGTATGAAGATATTCAGTTCATTTCTAAATGCATTTTTAATATGGCCATTTGCAATGTTTTATTATTACATACATAACGGATATTATACAGCCCCCTCCTTTAAGCGGCTGTATCAGAATCGATTTTATACCTTTTCGCTCTTCCTTGATAACCCTTTTCACGAACACATAATAAAACTTTTTCAATTTCCTCGTATTAAATTCAGTTTCGTTTGTTTGCCCAATCTACATATTTTATTTCCACTTAATCGCCAATTTAAGCCCTGTTCCGATATTACTTTACACCGGGGGACAATCAGATGCCAAAGGTCGTTTTTATACGATTCTCTTTATTATTCAATCTAAATCTTGTCGGGCTGCTCTGAGTAAATATTATAGTTTCATACAGCGTGCTTAGCAGCGGCGTTTAGTGCAAAATGAAAAATGAGCGGATCGTTAAGCATATGTTAGCACCGAGTCTAAAACCACCTAAGGGATCGTAAACCCGGCTAACATTAAACATTCCCTCCGTTGCATCGTAAAATTAATGCTTAACGTTGAATTAATACGCAGCCTGGCGCAACTAAGAAACTCTGAGCGCGACATTAAGTCCTCGAGAGCTAAAGCTTGTCACTTGTGGTCCTCTTTGTCTCAGTGTTCAAGTCTTGTGCGGTTGAGGAATTATCTGCATTTGACAAATCTTTGGTAAATTCACGACTGAACTTCCTGTGGAGATTGGGGCAGATGAAAACTGAGACGATGGAGATGAGGCTTTCAGAAGGCTTCGCCGCTTTGAGTTCGAGGAATTGTTTTATCATTATCGATATATGAGATGCAATTTAGCAATTTTACTAGATTGAAAAAGATTCGGTGCAATATTTTACAAGTTTGACTATATACCAAATCAACGAAGATACTATAAGTCTTCCATTTTCTTTAAATGCGGAGTTATTGTTGCTATTTATATTATTTTCAATAATTTTCAAATTGATGGCGTTAACAGAGATTACTGTTTACTTTTTTGTACGAGTTCAAATTGGGACACAATGCAAAAAAGCAGGTGAAAATATCAATAAAGCTTTGGAAGAAGATAGATTATTGAACCATATAGAGATCATTTTAATTGTTTTTATCTACGGCATTTTTATTCCCATCTACGAATTCAAAACGTTGATGTGGTTGATCTAAGATATTTCCAGAATACGTAACATATTATTCAAATTTATTTTAAAATACCCATATTTAACCCGAAGATAAATTATTATTTAACAAATAGTAAGGGAAAAAGTTAGAACTTTATATATATTTTCTTATTTATAAACATTTCGAAAATTGTTACAGAATCGTGGCTTCACCGAGCCATTATCCTTGGAAATGGTACAATATGTCTTCATATTTTGAATTTATCTTCTCTGAAAAATGCTTTAAATTGGCGGTAAATCGTAGCGTTTTTCCATGCTTTCCCGACTGCCAGTGAAATTATTTTTTACAAAAAAAAATCATATTGAACTTTACTAGAATTCAAGTTAAAACCATGATAATAGAAAGAGATTTTGTATAGTCCTATATATTTATATATTAGATTGTTTAAATACGTATTACTAAATTTGCATAATATATGAGTATTTCTTTTTCTTTTTCAATGATGAATTGGAGGTAAAAAAAGGTACTTGACTCGAAGAAAGTAGTTGTTTTATTTACTTAGGATAATTATATAGTATTTATTCAGGTTTTATGTCCAGACAAGGGAAATACACATATTGTTCTACACAGTTCTAGTCTGATTAGCGACAATTCATGGGGGTCCCAAATTCCTTGTTTATTTAATTTACTTATAGGATGAAGGCGCTCCTGAAATGTTGACCATCGACAACTAAGCTCACACAATAATTCCCTAATTGCTTGATGAAGAACTAATTCCATAAATTAACACATCATCTTGTCGTAGTTATTTGAAGCTCTTACCACTATTTTTTAAGTTTATCAGTCATCTGCGAGAATTATTAGGATAAAAACGTTTTTATCTGAAAAAATATATAATTCTAGCAATAAATATTAGCTCTGAAATCTTAACATTTAAAATCTAAGATATATAATTCTGAAATTAATAACTGGTTGCGCTTGAATGTTTAACACCGTTTAAATAGCATGGAAAGGATTATTCGAAACAATGTAAGTATAATATATTGCAAGAATAAACCTTTATTTTGATCGAACTGCAAAATAATGAAGCTCATGTTCGAGATTGCTTATCAAAATTATTCAAAGCCCTCTAGCATACACGCGCAAGATTTATTCTAAAAGTCCTGACAGTTATCAAAACTTCGGTGAAGCTGAAGTCTGACAAAGGAAGCAGAATGAGCTTCGAAACATTTATGGTCAAAGTTCTGTTGTAAGCAAAAGGATGAATGAAGAAAGTGTAAGCATCCATGTAAAGCTTTCTCAAAAACTAATACACTAAACTTTACTTTGACGGACCGTCTCAAAAATACTACTTAACAAGTTCACTCTTTAAATATTCTGCGAAAACTTTAGCAATACAAAATTAAGCCCAAGCCATGGTATATCGTTAAAAACGATCTCAAACATAATTCCGCTACTATGTCGAAGTCTAACAAAATCGATTAGGCTAGATTAAGCACAATGTGTCGAGGATATATTGATAGGGATTATATTGTCATGGTTCGTTGAAAGTCCTTAAGAAAATGGCTTAAAATAATTAACATATTTAATGAGCTTTCTTAGGGGATGATAAACAAGTGGATTAAGGCAGATGGGTGTAATCCAGAGAATTTTAAAAAGTATTAACATTCTCATTCCAGAATCCAGGATAAATGAGATTTTAAGAACACTTACTCACAAATCTTGAAAAATATAGCTAACATTTAAGCATCGACGTAATCTTCCCAATAGCTAAATGTTCATTTATTGAAATAAATATATTAAATAATATGATTGGTCATAAAATACACAGGGAAGATTTGATAACCAAATACTAAGCTTCCTCAGTGAGCATCTTGCTCACACGTTAGTGCGATCAAATAAGAGAAAGAAAGACATTGTAACGTTGAGGCGGGGGCGCCCTCGGGGGCAGATTCCACGTGCGGTTCCCTGCCCTCATGTGCTAGTCGGGATGGCAGCACTAACGCACGGGTCCGTTCTAATATCGGGCCGTGATGTTGCTGGACGAATGGATGGGAATAGACGGGCGTCGAATAGAAAGATTCTCTTCTCTAAATAACTATTTATTCCACAAGTGAGAGAGATTTGGCTGCAGGAAGGACGACTTCCCGCAGCCAAGGCTAACCGACGACTCTTTCGATTCCCGCCTCCTGCGCGTCACTATCCAACCGGCAACAGGGCTCGCGCAAAAAGCGATCGGTCGCTTTTCAGGTGCAATGTCTCCGCAGGGCCACAAGAGATGGCGCTGTTAAAATAACACATTGCACATGAAGAGAGATGGAAGATGTCGCCGTTAACAGCGCTACTGTGTGGTGATGGTAAATCGTCCACGCTACTATATCAACAATACAATATACATTGCATTTTATTTCGTTTAAAATTGAATGTATGTCTGTCTGTTTTCTGTATGTATATTTTCTCTATGTCTGGGTGTGGAGTCCGCCCTTTGACCGATCCAAATTAAATTTCTATAGATGTTTGTTAAGACCCTGTGTAAAATGTGGCCAACCCTTTTCTTACTGGACATTCGACCCCCTTTTCAAGTATGTAAATGTGTGTTTATTGAGTACCATCCATTTCAAATTTAGCTCAGATGCACTCTAACACCCCTCAGAAGAAAACTATATAATATAATTGGATCTGAATACCGGATGACGTCAGATATGAATAGCCTTTATTAATATTAGAAAATGAGAGCTAAATATTCAATAAAATAAACGAAATACTTTTGCTGAAAGTATACATATTATAGTATTTACAGAATCACCACAAATGTATTTATTATTTCAATCTAGTTGTATATTATCATGATGCATATTTTATTCAGAGATTAACCGCTTAAGCTACAATATCGTGCGACATACGTTTATTGAATTCAGATCAAACATAAAAGGCACTAGTGAATGCCATGATAAGTATATAAGACAAAAGTAATAAGTATGATGCTGTTGATTGTGACCTACGCTGTTGAGACTTAATCTTAGTGCAAAGAGTTTATCAAATAGTACTCGATTTTTTATTGTATCAAAATGAATTCAATATATCTCGATTAATAGAATTCCTCTATAATTAATTTTAATCTAAATGAAACTTCATGTACATCTTCAATGTCAATTTGTTTGTTCCAACTGTTTCATTTCCAATAAGTTTATCTTAATTTAGTCTCTCTATGAAACTTCTTCAGGCAAGTTCTTGGAAAACGATTCTTCATTCTATAAACTTGCAATCTACTTTTCATTCTAATTCAGACCACGCTGTAAATAAGAGTCGATGAAAGGCCAGCAGCTGATTTAATTAAATCTTCTCTTTAATGGCTGTCTCCTCGTGCATAATTTCAAAGTGCTTCGCCGAAATTGACAACGGCAATAAAGATAAAGTTTATCTATGTACAAAACAGTAACGGCCCCTTTAAGCAGTGATGCACAGCCTCAATAAAATGTAGTAATTTTGTATATGTCCCTCGTATAAATTAACAAAACCACGAGCATTGCGATACATTTGAGTGGATTCTCCTGTCAAGAGGGCCTCTCTGAAAGTTTTCATATTGGATTATAGGACGCAATAAAGAGGCTCACCGGCGTGATGCTGCAGGCTTCAAAACGATGACCTGCTGCTCTATAGCGTGGTAGTCGACCTCCGTGGAACCTGAAGAGGCTGTTTTGCTCGGTAGACTTAATGTGTTTCGTTAAAAGTCAAAGTTTTGCGACCTAAGCGCTCCCTTGCGGCCTTTAGCAGCGGTGGAGGCTCGCCCTTTTTCGTGGGGGCGGGAACAGTGGCCGGGGAGGCTTAAAACACTGACGTCAGCCCTCTATTAACACTTCATTTTAATTAAAACTTGATTCAAACTGAAAATTTTATTTTCAGCATTCATCTGTGATATAACTCAGGACGATGCTGTTGCCGGTCGTAATTCAGCTGCTCCTGCCTATGAATATATAAAGGTCATTCAGAAGGGATGCTTTTAATGCCACTGGGATTAATCTATATTCTAATTGAATAACCTTTTTTTAAAACTTGCAAATATCACAGATTAAAATGCTCGATTTTATAATTGACGACCTCATATATTAGCGCATCCCTTAATAATGGGGAATTTAATTAAACCCGAGCGTTGGTACAGTTAGTTATTATCTGGACTCTTATTATTAAAACTGGCTCAAGTTCTGATTATAGAAATTTTTCATCGCACCAATAAATTGATGTAAAGTACACTCTCGATTATCCGGTCCAATGCTAATTTATTTTTTTTCCAGCAGCCCGTTTCTCGAATTTCAGACCTTCACAAAAAATTTGAGTTCAATCAAATACATTGTTTACGCGAAAACGAATAATTACGCGTTGCGCAACAGAGGTTGCTATTTTTCATCTTCTTTCTTCAATGACGGGATAACGAAGCTTCCTATCTGATGGAATTATATTTTTCTAAAGAAGAAAACTACATAAGAATAAGATATTGCGTTTGTATTTTTATATATCACTAATAAATTTGTATAGCAAAATTCCGGGTTATATTTGAATCCCCTTCGTAGTTAAGCAGATTAGTGGCTGTTAGCAGTTTGGTACTTTTTGGCTATAAAAATCAACAAGAAGATTTTTCATTTCAATTCCCACCAAAAGCTTAATTTTACGAGTTCCTGGTGCGTTTTCGCAACACATAACAGTTATCCTTTCTTTGGATGACTTATGTCCAGGAGCAGACTTTTCTCTCATTGAAGCCAGAGTTTTTGTCGGCAAATACTTTTAGCACAACTCTATAAAATATGTGTTTCCACACACATTTGATATCGTTGCGTCATTACAAATAAGAAAAAATTAAATCGATTTTAAAAAAATAATTTAATATTTTTCAAACACGGATAATCCGCAAACCGGGTAATTCGTATCCGGATAATCGAGAGAACACTGTATTTATATTTCAGAATGCTTTTATAGCGTGGGATGAAATTTATCCTATACAAAACATGCGGCGATATCGCAAAAATGCAAATGGGTCGACCAAAAGTCTTGGTTGTGGAAAGACGCTTGATGGAAAAATTAATATTCATGAACTGAATAGGTCCTCATTTTCTCATAATTAGTCACCGTTTTAAGTAATTTGTAAAGATTCACTTTAATCAAACGTGATTATCTTGTTTATAGACAAACTGTCGTTGAAAAATATTGATTAGTACGCAGTAAATTTGTGATTGAGTCAGAAAATTGAGTTTAAATTCTAATGCAAATATATATTTAAATTATTCATTTCTTTGTTATAAAATTATTTTATTGGACAGATTTAGTAATAATAAAATACATTTTATAAAATAATTTAATTTTGTAAAATATAAAATTTATTTTTTAAAAACACAAATTTTCAACTCTTTCACTAGATGGCATTACTATCGAATATATTTTCCGAATTTAAGCGAAATTGCTTCGATTAGCCTTTATTTATGCGTTATTTTTATATTCCATTGAACTGTTGAATATGGTGCCAATATTCGGACAGCATTTTAAACAATGTGTCGAAATCTTAACGTCCGTTTTTTTGGGTCAATAGCATTAATTCGCGTTAGTTCTATTTTTACAGTGAAAGTGTGGAGGAGTTTGGGTGGCCCGTGCAAATATTTGGGGAATGAATATATTTTCATAACACGGACCATTAATAACAGGAGGATATTCCGAATTCAGCAAATGCTACATTTCGAGCACATGTAATGCCGAAAAAAACATTCGCAGCAAAAAATATGAATTATTAGTACTAATTATGACCATATATTATATCAGCCACGGGTCAATAAATGTGTTTTTCATTTACACGTGTAAATCATTTGCACGTTTTCGATGCAAATAAGTGTTCGTGTACATAAAAATGTATTAAGCGGTATGAACTCGATTTTATATCCATATGAATGTTTGTAATCCGTTGGAAAATATTTGTGTATTTCATTAGTGACAATGGCTCGAAAGACGTGGTTTTTTATTTGCACAACATTATATCATCGATTTGCTTTTGCACTCAGCAAATTCGCCGATAGCAACGGGAATTGTCATAAAAAAAACAACGGAAGACTTTTTAGATGCCTTTATAGGTATTTTTTAAAATAAAATTTAGGAACAATATAATAGAAAGCTTACGTAATGGCATAAATCTGAAGAAAGCTATTTTTTTGGATTTTTTACAGCATGTCATAAGTATGCTATAAAAAGCCATTTAAAACAATAATTTATAAAAATTAAACAATTTATTTTATTAATTAAAACGTTTTATAAAATGTTTCACGTTTATAACGAGCTAAAAATCGATTTCATTAATTAGATGAGATGTTTTTTTTTCTTTTTTTAATATAACACATTTTAAGTTAAAGATTGATAACCATAGATTGATTCAATAATAGGCGAGTAAGTAGAATATAAGTACACTTAAATTTTTTTGTGCGGTAGATGCGTTCCGCAGAAAATCGCACAAAAAAAGCTATGACTTAGATAGAAAAAGTGAAGATGCGTTCCATGGATTTTAAAAACCGCATAACTTTGAAACAGCTATATAAAATATATCCAAAATCGCATAAAAAAAATTTAATTAAAAAACAAGAAAACAATAAGGCTATTAAAAATAACATTTAAAAGACGTTTTGCATCATTGATAATTTTCGTTGCGATTTTCAATATGACTCAAAATGGCTCTCTTCTTCGGAAGAAATAGTATACCAGTGTCAATATCATCATTATTCTGTGTAGATTTTTTCCAATAATATAATTCATAATTAATAGAGATGTCACTATAGTCCCTAACTTAAAAAAATCACAAAGTTATTTTTTTTAAATAGTTAAAAAATAAATGTTGAGATCAATCTGGTAGGAATTTTGGATTTTTTTTTTCAAAAATCTAAACCAGAAGAATCAGGACGTGGACGTTATTCAACGATAACAGATGCAATAAGATTTACACAGTCCCAAATTACAATTTTTTTCAAAATTTCAATCAATATTAACGAGCAATTTACACTAGTCACACCTGTGTGCTCTTTATAACCGTGGTTTATAAGGAGAAATTGCAGCATATTGTCGAAAAAACGATCGCGCATACTAAAACATAATATTTCAATGCCTTTCATTATTTTAGCGTCAAAAAATAAATTATTTTGGGGAAATATTTGATCAAATTTGATATGGGAGATTAGTTTTTGGACTTAAAACTCAAATAAAAAAAAACAGTTTTAAACCCGGATTGTAAATTTGCCAGATTTGAAGTATTTTTATTTTCCATCGAACGTCCCAATCTAGACTTATATCTATTTCTTGTTCACGAAAAATAAAATATTCAGACGATTAATAAAGTAATATTGTTAAATTTGGACGATGTCAAAAAAAAGTTTATTATCCTATCGAAATTCGGTTGTAGAAGGTCACCTATTATTAAAAAATATCGCTCTTGATGTAATATTTTTGGAAAGTAGCTAACATTATTTGATCTAATGGCTGAATGATGCTTGTTGTGTTTGGTGGAAGAAACAATACTTTCAAATTGTTATGTTCTAAGTGCAGGTTATTTGATGCATCGTCGAGGATTAAAAGAACTTTAAGATCAAGAGGTTTCTGTTCTATATATTACATATATTTCTACTTCTGGAGTCAAATCAAGGATTTAAAGCATTTATCTCCTTGGCGTTTAAAAAAAAGGTTAGTTATATGAAGATTCCTCAATTTCTTCATTTTCAGATTCCGGAATCTTAATTTCTTCGGTTTCGATGTCTTACAGCAGAGCGATATCTGTAAGGAAGATCTCCATGGAGCAATGATTTTTATTCAATATTTGGAATTCTGATTAGTTGTGCATTTGTCACTGAAAAAAAATATGTTCATGAATGTTTAAGTATAATATTAAGTATAAAAGTATTAGTAGATATACACACATACATCATACGTAGCTACTAAATTACAGAGCTGAACGGTTTTATATATTTGTATAATTCTATAAATATTAATATATAAAAAAAATACTAGGAAATAGTAGTTTGGGTTGTTGTAATTTTATTCATGAAATTCCACCAAATTGATGTATGATATAAACCTGGTGTTTTTTTTTTAAATTAAAGCAAAAATTGAATACCGGGTATTATCGAATATACAACGATATTATAAAATATCACTATCAGACATAATATATATATTGCTGTTCTTATTTTAAAAATGATCGTTTATGATAGAGCCCAAGGAGAAATGTATCATGGTGTGTTTATGATTATGAATATTTATTTTGTGCAGTGAAGAAATGTGGTTGTCATATTTATGATCTATTATAATCTTTATATACAATATTCGCTCCTATATTTTTTCAATGGAAATGTGTATAAAATCCAATGATTATTAAAATACATTTGATGAATGAACACTTTGAGTGATTTCACGAAATGAGCTTTTCTTTTCGATTGCTTTTCCAGGACAACAATATAGTACACAATTAAATTAGCCCCACGTAAAGAACTACTTCCGTAGAATTACAAGCCGTGTTTTTCGTAGTGTCCCTTTTTATCAGTAGCTATTTTTCAGGCTAATGGATGAACCATGTCCGTAACTTCACGTGTATATTTGAAGTAACAATATTTGCTTAACTGTCATTTGTGATTTATTGCTCCCTCCTGGCCAATGTAAGCTTTTTAGCCCGAAATAGCTAAAGGTTTTACATTGCAGTGACCGCTCCCTAAACGTGAACTTTACGATAATAATCATTACTCATCGTGTTTATATATACGCCGGCCACTTAAAAATATTTATATTGTTAAACACATTTTTTCCCGATAATTAAATTCACACGCCACATCCGATGTAAGGAACGAGCTGCGAAATTGAAGCGAGCTTCGAATTCGATCCAAGAATCGTGCCTGCGAGCAATGTAAAAAGAGCAAAAATAGCACGTACTAATTTGGATTTATTATGTTGCCTGGATAAGAAAAAAGAAAATTTAATTTCCCCCGGCGTCATTTGAATAGTTTAAAAAGAAAAGCTAATTTATCCGAATCGTGTCCCTAAGTGTTCCTGTTGACTCGCGAAATAAACGAGCACATTTATTTAGCTGATAACGTTTCAGAGCTTTTATTTCTTTTGTGTCGGCCCGAGTTGGACTCTCTTTGTTTACATGGAAAACGGCTCCTTGCTCCATGAAAAAGCGGAAGAAAAGTGGAAAACGATCAACATTCCCTTTAATGAAACCGTATACATGAAAACGAATTTATGGAAGCGGGGGCGGAAATGAAAACTTCAACCGTCGACATTCTTCACAGTTCCATCCATACGATACGTAAAAAATCGACAAGGATCATTGACAACGAGAGAGAAATAATATTTTTATAAGATTTACTTAAAAAAAGAAGATAATTGAAAGAATTCATACGAGTTCCACGAAAACATCGCGTAATAGAAATTCGAATATACGAGGTTAGAATCTTATACGTAACATATGTATTTCGTAATCCTTAAATATGGTCTTATTTGTAAATACTTGATTTTATATCCCATATGTGTCCTAAAATATAAAACTAGTTTTAAGTAGTTGCTATGTAAAACATCAGGTATCCAAATAATATATAGAATTTTGATGCATTTTGAATCAAGATACACACTTGATTCAATATTAGTTTTGGTATATTTTCCTACTATAATCGTTATGAACGATTTGTTATACTTACTTTGAGGTGTTAAAATGCTGACATTTGAGATATTTATGAAGTGTATTAAATCATCGTGAATATTCAGTTCTTCTAAAACATAAATTTAATGAATTTACTGTCATCAAAACGATCAAACATCAAAATGAATATCCATGTCATTAAAAACTTCTTCACCAATATCACGACAAATGTTTGTTATCCTTTGGTATTCATCTTCTATTGACGGCAAAACATTTTCAGCAGAATTTAAATTGTATAAAGTGGAAACAGTATCGACACAATTTCGAATAGATTTTTTTTCTAGGCTTATGGAAGTGCTAAATTTTCATTTTGATATAATATGCTTTGAATATTGAAATTATACCTTGGTCTAAGGGTTGGATTATAGACGTAGTGTTTGGCAGTAAAAAAAAAATTTCAACATTAGGATGTTTTAAATCAAGCGGACGTCCTGGTGTGTTGTCCAATATCAATATTAAAATCATATATAATTTTTTCCCTGAAACCGCATTATATAAAGCAACAATTTATGCAAACGTATTCTATAAAACCTTGTTCTAAGAGGTCTGGGTGTATTTAAATAATATTTAAAAGTCAAGATTTTTGTAAAAATCAACCTTCTATAATGATTTGCCAAATACACTCAAACCTCTTTTTGTGCGATTTCGAAGTTATGCGGTTTTTTAAAGCATTTTTTTTTTATTTCATAAAGAGTACGTATCAAGATATTTTGAATATAATCGACTTCGACTTTCGACTTTAAAAAATACATTCTCTAAAGGAATTTCCAAAATCTCAACTACTTACGGAAGAATATATATTTTTTCAGGTAAGAACAATAGCAACATCTTTAACAATTAGGAATCTGAAATCTGGAATTTGAGATGCCGGATGTCAGATATCCTTAAAATTTTACCAATGATGCAAGACGTCCTTTAAATGTTACCAAAAATGTTATTTTTGATTGCCTTATTGTTTTCATGTTTTATATTAACTTTTTTTGTGCGATTTTGGATATAATGTTTTAAAGTTATGCGGTTTTTAAAACCCATGGAACGCATCCTCACTTTTTTTTATGTAAGTCATAGCTTTTTGTGCGATTTTCCGTGGAACGCATCTACCGCACAAAAAAGGTTTAAGTGTACTATTGAATAATTTTTTCAGTAAATTTAAAAAAAATTGCTTTAATAACATGGTCGCTATATCCTAACAAATTTTGAGCGTTCTTATTGAAATTCTCTTATCCCAGAAGAATATTTTATGTAAATTACATTCCTCAATAAAATATGATTATGCCATAGAAAAAGAACGCAGTATCATCTCGATTCAGTAGTTCAAATTTCTTGATGTTTGGTCATTTTTTTTCCGCAATGGATCGTTGTCGATCATCATTTTCGGGATGGTTCCCATCGCAACATCAATAGACCCAAAGTGTGAAAATATTGACGAAAGACATTATATAATATTTACCTGCTCGTTAATAACTCCATGGTCTCATTGAACTTTGCGTTCTTCCTTTGTGCTAATTTTTTGATAAAAAATGTACGTGTACTCATCGTTATATTGTATCATTATCATAATAAGAGAAACAAACATCCCACCGTTGTAGTGAAGCATGCTCATTTATTCATGAGCAAATATTTAAAAGACATCTTCACTTTATTACTACTTCAACAATATTAGCGTTCGGTTGTAATATCATGCATTGGTGGAGTGCTTCGAGCATGATTCTAGGCGTGATATGCTCTATTCTTATACAGGAGGCTAAATTTTCTTAGTGTAGTGCCAAAGCAATTGTTTCGTATGATAGTAGAGGATTTTAAAATATTCAATTCAAATTTAAAAAAATGTAATATATGATGTTTGGTTGATTGAAGATCGCTTGTGGGTGGGAATAGCTGGTGGTCTTAATTCAATGACTGGATTTGTTTGAATATACACATTTTTTTGTTGTTGGAAGATCTCATGATATACTGTACTTGTTTTGAGTATTACTTTTTTCATATATATTTTTTTGGATAGCACTTAATATAGATGGATATAAGAGATGTGTTATTTTAATAGAACATGTTGTATAATAGATGGATTCCGACTGAGAGCATACAATAACCCCTTTCCACAGAATAAACACCACTATATTTTTCTTTTCTCCCATAAAGAACTTCATATCCATCATGATACATCATGAGTTATCAGTTAGAAAGTGGCGTAGATGATGAAATGCATCTACGTCTATTTATACGGACGTTTAAGAACAGCATGGTATGGTGTTTATGGCGCGCACTAAAAATAAAACACTATAGGTCCAGCAATATGAACCCTTTTAAAGGCACTATGGTATATGGCCTTTAGCAGATGAATACCCTATTAATACCCGAACAACATAAAATATCGATGGCAAAAATGAAAGCCATATCGTCACTATGGCGGTCAGCGGAAAGTTGCCTGCCTAACCACACGGCCATTATACCGAATTTATGTCACACTCTAAATCACTTTTACAGTGTATATTGCGGAAAAATGGCAACCCCACACGTCCTGGTATATCCACGTGCGTATAATTCCACCCGGGTGAAAATTGACTTTTATTCTTAAATATATAGTCCGGGAATGGAAACTAAGCGAGGGGAACAAGACGTTAGATCCTGGGATGGCCAAAGTGAGAGATATAAATTAGATTATGAAAGTGCTTTAGAATTGTCTACTATTCCGTAGCACCTGCGACCAATTTCGCCAGTGTAAGGGGTTGTACAAAAACAGACCGTGGAAAATAATGGAAGGACAAAAAAGGGAGAATCCACTCTGAAGGCTTTATTGCGTCAGGCTTTTGATTTATTAAGCCGAAACGGCATTTCTCGAGCAGACCTGTAACAAATACTTTAGCTTCTTAAATACACATAACGCCCACTGGTTGCCTTGGATATTCCAGCTAATATTACTTAATTAAAATAAGAATATTCCATGAACATTATCGCAAGATCATGCAATTCAGTGTACTTTAGTACTACTAAATAGCCTCGATCTTTAATAAATAAGCTCTTTGTCGAAGCCAACAATAACGCATTTTTGATTTTACAGATAAATGTATATATGTATTACATATATACGATAGAAGTGAACATTCTTAGCTCATAGGGAAAGTTGACTTAATGCATTGCTTTTTTTCCCATTTGTTAAATGGAAGAAAATGATCTATGTTTGTTTAATATGTGTTTGTGTAATATATAATAAAATAGGTGCGTTACTGGTATAGTGGTTTATGCTACGTATTAACACACACAGTAGAAGCGGCGCAGCGCATGCGCATAGTGTCTATGATGGATATGATCGAGATGGGGAAACTACAAACGATTCTCTCTCTCTTTTTTACTCATCGCCACTTACTATGTATGAATATACTTAACGCGCCGTTCAGGGTAATTTGCCCTATCGCGCCTATACAAGTTTTGCTTCAAAAACTATAATAACGTATGATTTTAAATATTTAATTTACTCCATTATGGCGTTTCAGTTACAGGGTTATCTAGATTGTCATAATGGATTACTAAAGAATAACTCAAAAAATATGTTTTACAATGATTAGAGAGCAGCACATCATCGGTGGTTACGGAGTGATGCGATGAAGGAATGCAGACATATAGTAGAATAGTGATTTATTCAAAGAATACAGATACAGTAGACCGGCGATAATCCGACCCCAATCTAATCCGACGCCTTGCAAAACGTTTTTCGGATTATCGCTGGTCTAATGTACAGTATTTTGTAGCAGAATCATTTTGCAAATAATATAAATGCAAAATGTGCAAAAGCAATGAATATTTTGACGATCGATTACAAAAAAATCAAATAAGCTTAATACATTTTTCAGGTCTATTGTTTCAGGAAAATGAATGAGACAGTAACTGTGTGCCCATTGTAATAAAGATACTCGTAAAATATCATTGCCATTGTAATATTTGCAGATGCGGAACAATGTTTGCGAAACCTTCGCACTTCAACCTCATTATCTCAGGACATTTAGATGTACCAGCCAGTGTGAGTTTACAAGCCATAAAATTTAATTTTGACCTAGCATCATTCTGCGAGCTCGTTAGGTCGATTTAATTGAGGATCGGTCATAAATTATAATTTTACACCAAAGCATCCCGATATTCCCTAAATTCATACCCTAACAAGCCCAGAGCCATATAATTTTAAAGAATGGCTACACGGTATGTGATTTTACATTTTATGGCGTCGTAAATTTTTTTATGTACTGGACGTGGAATTTGAGAAAATCTTAATTCTCGGCGTCCCGTGATGGAAATTATTCATTGCATATATTTTTTAATGATCATTATATAATAGTTTCGGATGATTTTGAATAGGCCATGTGTTTCTTGTCATGCGCGTTCTTGGATCTGGATAAGTGTCTTTTATGAATAGGAATCAAGAGAGACGATGCACTTGACAGCCTGTAATAAAACCAAACTTAATGGTTTGTTTGATAGTATTTTTAACCTCTGAAACATTTACTTATCTACGAGACTGATGAATTGACTTTAGATTGTGTATCTTGCATGACACAAATGGGAACACATCAATCTATTTCAAATTGGCCACTTGATGGAAATATTTATGCTTGACGAGCAGCTTTAAAAATATGCAATAGTGTGATGAAAATCATACGGAAAAATCAAGAATTAAAATATATAATATGTTACCATTTTGTCATATCCTTGAAATATATCTCCAACTAAAATATCCTAGGAATTAGGGAATTTTTAATATGAGGTCAAAAATATAAAAGGGATATTTTTAATATGGGAATATTTCTCTATTTTGGCAATTTGCATGAAGCCACGGTATTGAAATTCTATATTTTGATATAATGACATGGTTGACCTTTAAGCTAAAATCTTCCTGCTTTAAAAACGAATAGGTGGATTTTATCTCCGATATTGAATTTTCATCCTATACCATTAAATTGGAAAAGAATTCATTATTTCTCTGTATCCTCGACTTTCTTACTTATAAATCCTCTTTGAATGACTTTGGCGAAATTTTATTTTAGCGGTGATATTTTTGTCGTCCTTTTAACGTAAGGATCCCATTCATTTTGTGTGAATACATATAGATATATTTTCCAAGTTGTATCAAATATAATCAAAGAATATTATTTTAGCCATTTTTCAAATGAAAATCAGTGACTTTGATTATAAGTATATTGAAACTTTTTTTTTATATATATACTGTAATAGATAACTATATATTTCTATAAAATGCTTAAAATGTTATATAATATACAGAGTGCTTTGCACATGAACCGAAATTTTTATATGGTGGTTAAGAGAGTCTTGCATATTTTTTTCTGTATATTTTTTGAATAATAATTTGCTTTAATAAATATAGTTAACACATAATTTCTGGAAAAAAAATACAAACTTTGCTTAATAATTATCCGAAGAGATCTATGCAGTTACGGTGATCATCAAACGTATTTATTGATAATAAAATAAAAATTATCAAAAAAAAAAATCATACGTAATTAAAAAGCATATTTTTTTCCTTTAATTTCTTGATCCCATTCTTATATTCCCTTAAACCAATGTTAATGGAATGAAATTTAACATTTTGGCATGGTTTTCATGATGTTACAAAAATATGCTTTCTAACTGTATCTTCTATAGAGAACCCAATTTTTAAGCTCATCATTAGGGATAAATACATAATGTTGCAAAATCCAATTAAGGGATGTTATGGATGTTAGGAATGATTTTATTATATCATCTATATTTACTTGAACGAAAAATGTTTTAAATCACATTTTTTTAAATGAGTAAATAATATTTTGTTTTGGTGACCAGCAAATGTTTGCAGGCAACCCCCAGGGACGTCATAGATCCCAATTTATACAGGGTTGTAATAAATAGTTGACTTTAATGGTATTTTATAGGTGTGCTGGAAATATTCAGGTTGAATTTACGTATTTTATTGTGATTTAAGCAACAACAAAAAAATTAAAAACGTACGTCCAAATTACTTATTTTCTTAAGGCGTCTTCTCACTTTAGGCGCCTCAAAAATAGGCCATTTTCACGATTTTTTTTCGAGGATTTTCGCTAAAAATTATGAGATAAAATGGATCTTATGTAATAAACACATCTTTCAAGTATATGAAAAAAAAATATTTTTACATTTTTGAACAATTATTATAATAAAACAGTAGCATCGAAAAACCCGTGTAGAAATGTTATGTTCGTGGCTTGTTGATGGTATCTCCAAGATGAGTCATTTGAAACAAAAAAATAAAACAGTTTTAGATTCAGTATATTAGTGGCTATAGCGCATATCATCAGATTTTTGATATTTGCGAAAATAACAAAATGGCGCACGTTTTACGAAAAAGTAAAAAAACCGCGTTTTTTTTGCAGTTTTTTATAAAAAAAATTACTTAAAATCAAAATTTCAAAAATCTGATGATATGCGGTATAGCCATAACTATGAAGAATATGTCATTCAAATTTCATGACAATCGGCCAGATAGTTTCCGAAATTTCATCAACAAGCCACCGTAAAACCTTGTTTTGAGATAAACGCGTTTAAAGTTTTGGTTGCAGAAAAATTGCCCAGACACAGCTGTTGAAACACTCGTTGTTATTTTGGGTATTTCCTCCGAAGATCTTCATAAATTGGTTTCAAAACCTCGTGAACATTCTCAGCTAGAGCAGAAGGATGTTTAAAAGTTTCTATCTGATGTATTTTCACCACTTTCTTGTACTTGCACCATGAGTCTGAATATCATGGTGCTCTCAGGTAGTCACCTAACGGATCGCCCAAAAATGTAGTTAGACTCGTCTGATCTTTATGAAATTTCGATATAACATTTTTGAAGATATGTACTTTAAAATTTAAAATAAAATAAAAATCGATTTTTTTAAATTTGTAAAGTGAGAAGACGCCTTAATAGAAAGAAGCGAAAAATATTGCATAATTTGCCAAATTTTTGTAGCTTTGGATGTAAATAGTGAAATAATCACTATTTTTTATTAACATTGCAAATCAATTACACACAAATCTGCAAAACTTTATTAATTGTCTCAGAATCTTCTTCTGTAGATTTAGAATATCAGAATAAGCTTTGATCGAGACGATCGATTGGAAATACATTATGAATATTTTTGATTCACATTTTTTTATTTCGATGTAATATTTTCAATAATCAAGATTTAGACCTTTTGTAGTAAGAGTTCAAGATCTAATCCCCTTCTTTCAACAAAAGGTCTTCGATAATATCTAAAGTTATTATGCTTGAAAAGGGTCTCTCATGTTTTAAGATAAGGTTTCTTTGTGTACGTATTATATCATATGCGGAATAATGTAAGGGTTTCAAAAATATATGCATAAAAGTTTTAATGAAAATATAAAATGAAGGAAAAAGTCATTCGTTCTCCAGATGTTGATATAAAAGGCTTCGTGTAAGTACAAGGCTATTTATATTTTTTTGTTGTAAAAGCTTTTTCATCTGAAAGTTTCAACGGCCGCGCTCTGTCCTTTAATCCACTTTACCGACTGAAAGTTAAATGTGCATAAGTGGGAAGAGAATATTTTTAGGATATTGTGAAACCCGAGGACCACTTGTTTTTATCCTTGGCCCTGTCAGCACTAAAGCTCCCCTGGCGGTGCCTACTCTGAATATTTAATTTCTCGTCCTTCTTTCTTACCTTGGCGAAATTTATCGTCCAACCGCTGGTCCATACGCCTCCCCTTAATTGTATGCGTTCATAATTAAAATTAATTTGCGCTTGAAAGTTCACGGTCACGAGATTTTTGTGCGAGGTCCTGGCGCTTTCGGAAGCTTTTACCTAAGATTGAACTAATATCCATTACGCGTGGCGCTATGCCAGGATGTTCGGGTACGCATTTTCCGGATAAATGAGTTAAGTGATGAGGAGTGGAAGGCTCTCGTGAACGAAGGTTGGATTGAAAAATGTGTAAAGAAAAAGTGAAAAGCTCTCATTTACGTTGATTGTATCATTTCGTGAAGATTTGGAGCACGAGCGTACAATGCAAACATCCTCCCTTTGTTTCGAGCCATTCAGTACTTCCTTCCAGAAATATCGAAAATAGTCTTCCCTCGGCAGTGGGACAAAATCGCCCCCTGTCCGCTAAAACCCATCTCCAAACTTTGTTCTTTGTTCTGCTATTTGTTCCGGCAATACTCGAAAAGGATTACTGGGTTTTGTGTACCGTGCAACGGTAAAGATCAACTGAGCGAAAATACGCCATAAGCTTCCCATACACAAATATACTTGGGTGAATTTTTTCCATTCATTCACCCATTAATCTTTTGATCTCCACGCTCTAAAGACCTGTTTTTAATTTTTATAAGACGCCCTGACATTTCTCTTTTTAATTCATTCTATGCGAGACATTTTTCGCAAATATCGAATGCTTTAATACGAACTGGCCACAAGCAACATTTTTTTATACGCACTTATCTGTTCAAGGGTAGAGCTACCATTGATCCTCTACGTTGCTTAATTTACGATTTATACTTATCAAGAAGTCTTCCAAAAAAGTCTATTCCTTGCAATATAAATTTTTATTTCAAACATATTTGGACTATCAAAAAACATAGTTTAAGTAAAATTTACGATCAATATTGATATTAAATCTCTCGATTATGATACATCAAAATTCATCTAGTTGGCATTTAAAAGGCCAATAATTGTATTGCACGTAATATTGTTAAATTACGCGGTAAGATAATAATGAATTTTACCAGTTTTATTATGAATTTCCTATGTTGAGAAGACACAGGAAATGACCTAAATGTATAAAGATTAATAGCTGTGAGGACAGGTCATTAGATCTCAGCGTAGATAACCCTCATTATTTTGTCGGCTCCATCAGATAATCTGAAAGATGAAACAGTGATATTTAATAAACGTATTATGACTTAACTGCTGCCTTTTTATTTATTTAAGCTACGATAAATCTTTATAAATCAACAAATTAGCAATGCAGCGTAGCATGAAAATTAGACCTAGAAAATTTAATTTATTGACAAACCATGTTTATTATCGTCATATATACAATAAGAAAATAGCTTATGAATAAGATTGATTATGTAATATTTTTCCTTGTATCTATGTAACTCCTAATATATGTGTTTTCATTATAAGCTGGCAAAATAAGTAAGGATTAAGGATGAATTATAGCTTTTTCCAACGATATTTTCAGAAAATTGTTCATGCTATAAGAAGTTTTATTCCTGGATAATCTTATTATATTTAGACGAAATAATTTACTAGTTTAACTAGGAGTCGAATAAGACTAACGTCGTCTTATCATGTTTAAATAGTATAGGGTGTATTTTATTAATATATTAGAGATGTTGAATTTATTATCATCATGGTATTCATACTCCTTTTTTGTTCTTGCTAAGAAGATAACTGAAAAATTCAAGATGATTCATGATACTGAGAAATCTTAATATCCAATATATATTACGGGTACCCAAACAAAATGGCGTTTTTTTAATGAGTATCTGTGATGGTCAGTTGTGTTTCATCTGTCAATCAGATTGCACACCTTTCTTTTGTCAGTGCTTAGTGAATAGCTAAAGTGTGTATCTTAAGCAAAAAAATATAAAAACAAACCTTATTAAAAATGGAAGACTTTGTTCTGAGCAAACTATTTTTTCGCTGTTTTATTCTGTAGGAATTTTATTTAAAAAGCACCTAACAACATTTGTGCCATTTATGGTGAAGTTTTGTTTGTTTGACAATGCTAAAAATGGCTTAGAAATTTTAAATCGCGCATTTTTCCTTAGTAGACAAGCCAAGAAGTGGATTTCCTAAAGTTATCAATAAGGATCGCCTAGCTTCAGAAATTGAAGCAAATACAAAGTTTTTCATTAAAAAAGTGACGAAGAAAGAAGAAGAATGGATATTCATGGTCCAGCATTCAAAGAAGTATGCAAAACATCCGCAAGGTGTGAAAAGAAAGTTTACGACAATAAACGACCCAAAAAGCAATGGCTATCGGCAAAACAGGTGTTAAAAACAACCCCTTGAATCAGTTCTTAAATATCGACAATGATTATTGTATTGTAGAATAATCTTTGTAAATAAATTTGTCATAGGATTATTTTAAATTTACTTTACATATAGCTGTGAACGAATGGTGAATATTTTAAAATATATTTTGATGCAAAAAATTGATTTCAACCCTTAAACTCGGCTTAATCATGAGAAATATTTGCTTGAGTGTGTGGCGTGAATAGTTTGATTTCACTGAAATACTAAATACTTTGATGAATAATAAACTATCAGGAATTAAATTGGGAAGTTTTACCAAAGCTTTAGTATTAATTTAATACGTCGCATCAGGATTGTAATATGTTCAGGTCTTTTAAGTGCTCCATATGAGACAAATGATTTAAAAATTAAGATTTTATCAACAAAGCTTGATTGAAATTTTATTATACGCACAATATTCAGTAAGTCAAACTGAGCTTTCGGTACATATTGAAGATTTCGATTAAATAATAATGAAATCAATCGAGATTGGGTGGGGTGGTTTTGTTCCAATTTCTTTCGTTCTCCCGATGTGCCTCTTTTTCCATGAAAAATAATAAGGCGGTTAAATTGAAATTTCAGCACGATGTTTTATTTCGTGTCTTTGGGGTATATTTTTTCATTTACTCTCGCGCCCCGGGACCGTGTCATTGCGTCTTGCCTATATAAATTTATCACGTCGAGAGGTTTTTTTTTGCGTAATATAAAAAGCGAACTTCAATGTGTATCATATATTAAAAGTAAAGAATAGGGGTGTATGAGGGATGAATTATTCCTGTCGCACGGGAGTGTGCACAAAATAAAACCGCGGAGCGCTTCCGACACGATCGTCAGCGTGCTTTAGAGAGGGCGAGCGGGGTGTGTTTATGTCAATATTGTTTGTCGGGTTTTTTATGCGCGACGCCGCCCTCGGGGGCCCGGTGCTACGCCCTCGCATAAACCACGAAGGCGCAGGACCCATGTTTTTACGGCAATAACGCTCTTAGCCAATTCGGGCCGAAATGAATTCGGCTTATCTGGATATTTTACGAGTGGCGAAAAAACAACTATAAAAAAATGGGAAATTTACTTCTTCATCCTGCTACGCCCGAGGGTCTTATCTGAAAGAAATATATGTCTACGTCGACGTGAGAGGCTTCTATTTGGCTATCGTCCAACTTTTCTAGATGTTATACCTCGCTCGGATCATGTGAATGAAAATTCTCCACCATATTATCCCGATATCGTGGTCTACGCGTTGGAGTGTATGAAATAATAGCCCAACCTGCCCTGATGTAAATTTGTAACCTTTTTTCATTTTGTCCATGTTCCAGAATAATGAATCCGCTAAATTTAAAATTAAATTTTGCAGTATTTGTAACAAACTAGAAGTTCTTACAAAATTAGGGTTTGCATTCGAGGTCGATCATTTATCGTCACTGGAAATCATAATCCTATTTATACGACTCATCAATGCTATATGTTTCAAAATTATGATAATCGTTATCATTTAAGACTGTAATAAGCGATGGGAATAATTTTATATTTCATGATAAGGGATGCACGTTTCTAATACCCTCTGTGTGTTAACTTCCCTCCATCGAAGGATATTTAAAAAAATATATAAAATGCTCTAATTTATCAGTCAATTCATGAGTTTAATATTTCAGTACAACGTTCGAATTAATAGTTTTTTCATTCAAAGGTAAGTTTTTGTCATCGCAGTCTTCCATTCAGATAATAAGAACTTTTTCCACCCTTTCTATAATTACTGGGCGTATATGATCAAAATATTTTACAAGGATAGATGATCCTTCCAAAATTCCCTTTTAAATTCAGTTTTAGCAATAGGATCAGGTCAGTCCAAAAGCTCGTGCGCATTTTTGAGAATTTTTTAAATAGCGTAAATAAAACACAATTTAACATTAGATTTTAAACCTGTCGAAAATTGTCGTCGCTTGACTAACATCAGGTTGGGGAATAAGTTCGTAGCGTTTTTATATTCTTTTATTTTGCAACATTTTTTCTACTTTTGGCAAAGTGTATAATATTAATTCGATAGTCTACAGCACGGAAATGATTTGCAAAGTTCAAAAATTGTAATTTTGATGTTGACGATCCGCCCCGTAGCGGAAGACCTTCTGAATTCGACGAAGAGCGTCTTTAAGCACTTTTGATTGAAGACGATCGCCAAACAATTCGTGAATTGGCCGAAAAAATGAATTACGATCATAAAACGATTCTCAATCATCTTCATTCAATGGGATTTGCCGAAAAATTTTGAGCCTGGGTGCCTCACGACCTTAACGAAAAAAATCGAGCAACACGCGGTCTTAAGCAGCGCTTTTTGTATAGAATCGTCACGGGAGATGAGAAATGGTGCCTACACATAAACATGAAGCAAAGAAATGGGAAATGCTCGAAAGGAATGCCATGGTCAACAAGAAGCTCTACATAGCTGCTCAGCTACACCGCATAAAAGAGGCTATTTAACTGAAAATATCCCATCGACAAGGCCAAATCATACTCCTTCACGACAACACCAAGCCCCATGTTGCATAAGTCGTCAAAGCCGCACTCCAAGAGCTCGAATGGGTTCTTCGGCATCCTCCGTATTCTCCAGATCTTGCACTGACGGATTACCAACTTTTCCGCTCCCTGTCGAATCATACGAGAAGCGTTACCTTCAACAATGAAGACGGTCTTAAAAACTGGCTCAACAAATTCTTCGATACCAGACCGGGCGATTTTTGGCATAACAACATCGACAAATTGATCAAGAGGTGGGAGGAGATAGTAAACAGCAACGGCAAATACATAATTAATTAATTTGTTGTTAAAACTATTGATTTTTGTTTAAATAAAAGTTTTTGATAAAAACGCTACGAATTTATTCCCCAACCTAATACATTAGTCTGTCCTGTTAAAATTGATTAAAAAACGCCCTCGATTGGTGAACATCAAGAAAGTGTTGTTTCATTATGATAACACATGACCACATATGGCTTGAATAACGCTACAAAAATTAATGAATGTAATTGGGAGCTTTTTCCGCATCCTGCTTACTCCCCGAATATTGCCCTTAGAGATTTTTAACTATTAAGTGCCTTACAATTTTTTTACTAGGGAAAAAGATGAATTCTAAACAGGATATACAAAATGAACTTTCAAGTTTTATTTTTGTCTCAAAACCGGTGTCTTTCTACAGCAATGGAATTAAAAAGCTACCTGTGAACATGGCGAAAAATTATAGATGGTGGATGAAAATACATCATTGATTAAAATGACTGACCTGATATATGTCATAATGCATCAACCGTGTAAAATCGAAGCCGTGTTATAATGAGTTTATAAAATAGTTTTGATATTTTCGATCTATCATTTCAATATTGACTCTGCTCTCAATTATATATTATATATTTCAATTATAGCTCTGTTTCTGGACCATCAATCCCACCCTTATATTAAACTCCGTTCTGATGAAGTAATTTGGGTTTCTGTAAATGCTACACGTACCTAATTTATAACCGTTAATCGAATAATTTAATTTCGCCCTTGTAAAACATTAAATGTGTAACGATATAGCTGATGTGAAAAATAGAGTGAATGAAGAATACAAATGGCACAGTCGGCCGTGACCTGTCTGACACAGATATGGAACGATCTTGGAATCACTGAATATGCTAAAATCCCGTTAATGAAAGATTGGATGTTTCTATATAGTGCTGAATCATGGATATTAATAGCAAAGTATGATGAGAATATCTCGAATTCTATTTAGAAGTATTTTAGCATCAAAATTTCTCCCTAAAATGCAATTTTTTGGTATATTCTTTCTAGATATTCAAAGTGTCTAGATTTTTTCTGTTGATTAGTTAACGAAGAATATTATTCAAGTTATAGTAATGTCTAGATTAGGATAAAATATCAACATGAATTAAAATTTAAAAACCATAGACATTTTATGTGAAAGGTCGACTAAATAACCTATGTTCGAAAAACAGTCTAGCTTTAAAAATATGCATGAAAAATATGCAAAATAAACTTCAACAAAAATTGAAATACTTGACCTTGATCTGAAAACCAGAATAATGGAATTTCGTGCATGAAATTCGAGCAATTTTTCAATTCAAACACCGATTTGCTAGAATTTGGCAGCATAATGCAGCTTTTCAATCTGTATACAAATCTACCATTTCATTGAGATTTCATCTAAATCTGTCTTAATTTCTCAAATATTTTCTCATGTATTATTAAATTGAAGTCTTGTAATGCTTTTAGTAGGAATATATTTTAAATTTAATAACAATATACCATAAAACATTTAATTTGATTTATAAAGAAAGCGATGAAAAATTATGTTTGATATTTTTAAACGACATTTTTACAGCTCAAATTTCATCCTTAATATAATCGTCTCTTGAAATAATACGATAGATTGAAGATATTGATGTATTATTATAATAATAATGGATTCATATTTTTTTAAGATCCCACCAATATCTTGTTAAGAAACATTAGCATTTATTCATATGCAATGTGTAAAATTGAATGTAGGCGAAAAATATCTTATACACAATATATGCATAAGAAAATATCTTATGTGATGATTTCTCATGTTTCACATATGAAGGAGGATTACTTTATGTTTAAATTATTATTATCCTACTTTAGCATTTATAATGATTTACTTTTTAAGAATCATAAATTGATAGTAAGCCTAAAACAGGATGATCCATCTGAAAAATGAATGCTTTGAATTGTAAGAATTATATGGGAAGTTCAATATTGAATTCTATATAGAGTTAATTATACTTGATTAAATCTAAAATAATATATCTTATAGTTCCTTGGAATTTCATTATAAAACCAAAGTAATAATCCCAAGACGGCCGTCTTATATAAATATTTATAAAGGATGACTAGATTCGAGGAAACGAAATTACATGAAATATTAAAGTTCGCTGAGAATGCTATTATAAGGCCTAATTTCTATAAAGTTCCGAAGAAAATTTAGTGCCGTCAAAACCATGAATAGTTTGTTTCATTAAATATTAATTAGCAAATGTTTAAAAGGTTTTCGAGGGGGCCTAAAACTCGTTTCCTGTTTTCTCCTCTACCTGCTTATTTACGTTTCCCATATTTAACTTTCGGAGGCACGCCGCTCGCAAATTATGTAACTTTCAGCGGGATGTGAACTATAATTTTGGCTCAGATTTAAATACATTTGCATATCATTACGCCACTTTTCATCGTGGACTATACGGCGATTATTAAGGCTATGAGCAACTATTACGCAACGCTTATGCCCATATATATACGACATCTAGTGGCGCAAAAAACGAATGAAAATGCGAACCATCCCGGAAACAAAGGGTGAATTTTGTCCGTATGGGAAAATATGAAAACATGGGACGCGGTAGAGAAGCAGGATATGAAGTTGCTGCGAAAAAAATATTGGACACAAAAATTCTACCATGCGAACATGGGAACATGGACTAAATATATTCACATAAAATTTGTATGTGCCTGATGGTGAATTCTATATTTTGTATATTTACTACTTTTTTTCGAATTTGTATCCTTTTTCCTTCTTTGGAAAAATCGAGATTTTCATACAAGTGACTATTTTAGCATGATATTTTTCTCCAGCCCACATAATGATTTAATGCATCAAATAGAGTCAATTCCTGGAGTTTATTTGAATTTAATTGCCATGATGATGAAACAAGATTACTGTGCTATATAAACGAATTATATAAAGAGTTCAAGCTTCATATAAAATACAAGATTACCTTTAAATACTAGTATATGCTATCATTTAGATAGGGATAAATATAGATTTAGGGGTCAAATAATTGTATTTATAGGAAAATAATTTGAAAATTTTCATTCATGTGGTGTTTTTTCGTTATGCCTTAAATTAAGAGAAGATTATTTGAATAGGATTTTTAAATTATGCTTTTAAAATTTTTTGCAAATTCAGTTACTCTAGCGTGTTCTTAAAATTCTTTTACAATCACTTTAGTATTTACTTTTTTAGATTCAGTAAATCAGGAAGCTGGATCAAGATGATCCCCTAAACATGTTGGTATGTTTGAAAAAAAATTGATAGCACTAAAGACTCTGTTTATGTGCCTTCATAAACCTTAGATATATATAGGGTGTTTTGCACATGCAACTATATATTTTTTTGGGGGTTATGGAGGTATTTTGCTATGTTTCATACATAGTCCCTATATCCTAGATGTCAGATTTGTCGAAATATAATTTTTTCAATACATATATTAAAATCGTCATAACTTCTGTCATAAATCTATATTCAAAATAGAGCAAAATAACTGTTTTTGTATTTTGCAATACGTTTTTGATCCAAATAAATCATTGTTTTATGCAATTTCAGTGGTTCAAAGTTGTTATATCTTTATTAATCATTCATCTTCTCATACACTCATTCAGTGGATCACCCAGATGAATGTATCATATATTATGCGTTCAAACGTTTCAAAGATGATTTAAATACAGAGTAGCTTTCACTGAAAATGCAGTTATGTTGATTTTATTGGAAAGAACTTTCTGAAATACAATTTAATCCAATCCTTCCATTCTTGTAAGAGTCATTCCTATCCTTTAAAATTGATTTTATACAATTCCTTCTATGCTATAATTGCTTATTATGATTGAAATGGTTTTCATATCGTCCATAATACGTCAATCAATAAGTTAGTGGGATTTTGTTTCGAAGATGTTGCGAAAAAACGCAATATCTTAGAATTTGTTACAGATTTTAAACAGATCTGTCCTATTTGAAAAACTTCGTCAATTCACATGATGATCAGCTTTTGAAGGATATATTTTAAATATACTTTGATATGTATGTAATAATCTGATTAGAACACTTGAATTTGAATTCCATGATTTGTTTCCATCCAGAAAAAAAAATCCTTTTGGCTCAAAGATCAACCATGCATTAGGATATTTAAAAAAATTGTGATGACCCAAACGAACAATTTGTGTGAAATTTCCGTGGGTCGTAATTAAGCACTACATACCTTTGCTGTAGCAGAAAATATATTTTTCTCTCTTGAGATAAAAATATCTTCGTCTTGATTTTTTCTCAAGCAAGTGTAAGATTTTAACTAAAGACTAAAAAAACGATCATTAAATGAGATAGATTTTTCTCTCTCCGGGATATCCCATTGAAACTAGAAATGTTCTAATTGATCAAACGATTTCATCCTTGAATTTCAAAGGAGACCTCGGATGTAGGTGGGATATTTAATATTATATTTTTACGTCCCTTTAGTCTATCTTCGGAGTAGATACGACTTTTTTAGCTGACAAAGCGATTTAATATCTATGTGTCGACGGGGTTCTTTTGAATCTCAATTTTATAATACAGAGGCGCAAGAGGGCGACAACATCCACCTATAGAAAATATAATTAATGAAAAGAAAAGCGAAGAGCCCCCGTTTGGCCGGAGGCCTTTGTCAGTTGGGTTATTACGCATGACCTGAAATTGAAGATTTTTTCGTTATGAGGGCGTGAAAAATGAAAGATTCCAACCAGAGACTGTAGTTTGAAGCTTTCATCTTGAAGACCTTGCGTGTCGAGATGACTTTACAAAGCCAAAGATTATGCATACACAGATATAAACATCATCAAACGCTTTGTAAATTCGACATTTGCGCACCCTTAACCACCAAGCCTTCGCAGATTAAATTTTCGAATGCATTTTTTTTTGCCTTAATATTTGCAAATCCCCTGATTATACCGATGGCCACATATACGAACATAAACACCGAACGAGATTCTTGTGAGGGTGAAATTGAGATTCCTCAAGGGACTAGTATGCAAGTAATATTTAACGGGAGCGTTCTTGGGCAGACGGGCATACTTCGTCTGTTTCTTTGTGTTTCGACAGCTTCCTGTCTTTCTTTCTTCTCTTTTTTTCTGTCGCTTTGGAGCCAGATTGAAAGAGATCCTAGGGGCGGAAACATTAAAACAATCGTTATTCTAGTAAACAAAAGAGGGTGTTCTTCGCATATATGAAAACAATATACAATGTAGCATGGATAGAAAAAAAACAACTCTATTCTTCGCCTTAATAACTCGAGACGCTCGAAAACTTTGCCCTATTATGTTTGTATATAATAAAATAACGATCCAAATACATTATTCAGGAAATATTTATATGTAAAATATCAACATTGTCAATATAAAAATAGTTTTTTTTTTTATACATTTACATATAATATTCAATAAGTATAAATAATCATGGGATGATAAATCGACAAGCACAACATTGATTAACTTATGGGATATTTTTCCATTAATTTATTAAGCAGGTTGAATTGCATATTATTATTTGATCGTATCAAATGTGTTTCTTAACATATTGAATCTCAATCGAATTAAAGCTTTATTAGCATATATTATAATATATAATATTATACTAGATGGAGGAATAATTGCCTTATTTCCATCTTGAGTAATGCATCTTATATGTATTATTCCATTACTTTTTGGGGGAAGTTCTACACGTGATGTTAAGATTCTGAAACGAAATAACAATATAAATCAAAAGCTTTTGAAATACTGATTTCGAGGAATAGCTTTTCGATAGACGATGAAGAGTCAATATTTAGAAATCATAATTTTACAAGAGAGTTTAATTTGATGATGCAAGGATTTAAATAATTTTCATGTATGTTTCAAATTGTTGTAATATCCCTAAGCGATTTTGTTGCATTTTTTACGTTTTTTACATTTGTTCTGTTAATAGGTTGAATTAATTTTTTATTACATACCTTTAAGTGAAAGTTTTATAGGCGGTAAGGTAAATTGGGTTGAACATCACGAAAAGTGAAACGATTCCTCTTTTCCGATTCTAGAAGAGAGAATAAATAGAAAGAATAGTTTCTTGTCTTGCAGCCCAACGCTTCTCTTTCTTTGATTTAAAACTAATTGTAGTCTTAATTTGTAGTCTCTCCATCTCCATCGCAAACATCATAGACTCGCTAGACGTAGACTACAGCAACCACTAAAACAGTAATTTGCCTGTTTTATTATATATTACACAAACACAGATATATCTTTTACCTTAAGCAGATTCTTGTGTGAAAAGTGAAACCGAAAAAAGACAAGTATAGATTGAGTGCGAGCCTTTAGAAAATGGAATAAAGCGAATTAAGAGTCAATAAAACTCCCAACAAGTACAATGGAAATTCCATATAACCATATTCTAATCCTAAAATAATAATAAAAACTATTAACCCTTTGATTAGTGAGCTAATTAAAAATAATCATTTACTTAGATCCGTTTTTCTATCAGACCGTGATGTTGCTGGATGAATGGATGGGAATAGACGGACATTGAATATAAAAATTATCTTCCCTAAATAAATATTTATTCCACACGAGAGAGAGATCTGGCTGCAGGAAGGACGACTTCCAGCAGCCAAGGCTAACTGACGACTCTTTCGATTCCCGCTTCCTGCGCGTCACTACCCAACCGGTAACGGTGCGCGCGCAAGAAGCGATCGTTTGGTATGCAGGTACAATGTCTCCGCAGGGCCACAAGAGATGGCGCTGTTAAAATGACACATTCAACCCGAAGAGAGATGGAAAATGTCACTGTTAATCTGGCGAATCAAATCTGCTCAGATTAATAGCGCTACTACGTGGGGCTATACTATATTTGCTTGTCCGCCACTTATCATCATACAAATCCACTTATCTGTCAGTACCGTCGCAGCGTATATGAAGCTTGTACATAAATAAATAAACACTGTCGATAGCTTACAATTTTCAGTAATGTCTTTAAGTAAACATAAAAAATACACTTGAAATTGATTCATTATATCATTCACACATCATTATTAGTCGATAAATTTGGGTTAACGATCTAAACAATCGTACGATGTATGCAAGATACTCTCTCTGTCTCCGAGCTCAACGTGTAAGAATGCTCTTTATGTGTCACTGTAATTCGGATACAACACTGTGTCTCACCTCTTTGAGGGGGTTAACAAATAGAAAAAAAAAACAATGTATTAAATCAACTTTTCTTTGGAGCTAAGAAGTTCTACTTCTACTTTTACGAATTTCTTTTTTTTATAGTGGAGGAATCCCATATTAACTAAAAATAATCAAAGCGATTGAATCAGATCAAGATATCGTGTTCCATTTACAATTGCAAGCGGAAGAATTCCGAATATGTCTGCCTGAGTGATGGATACGAGGCTTTTAAAGCGCCTTTTTCATTTTCAGGGCTCGAAAATATCGTGGAAAATTAGTTTTTCCTCAAGTCGTAAATATTCAACACATGGTGAATATTCAAGCCTGGCGTCTCTTTGGGCGTCACGAACAACCCTCACACAGACCCTTTGACATGAGATAATAATAAGGCTCGCCAGGCGGTCCCTATAGATAGATATATCGCCCTTACACCACGATTCCTTCAACACACATGCATTTGGCCCTGACTTTTTTTTAATAATCAGAATTCTTGTGATTTTTCCATCTTACGTCACAAGTCCGGGGTGGCGAAAAATACTTGTAAATTTATTCAGAAAACTCCCCTCGCATGAATTTCAACAGGAGAATTAGGATGCTGGCATTATGTATTTAATCGTCAGCGCACACTTTTTCGAGGGTGTTTTTAATGAAGGAACAAAGAATACACAGAGATGGGACAGCCTTCCAAAATAAGGGCATTTCTATTAAAAGGGCCAAAATATCTCCCGGGCCTTATTATAATTCAAAAACGGTGTAGATAAACAGCGTTCGAGCGATCTCCATAATACTACGCTTCAAATTCACCGCCGTATTATACAAATGATGCAATTTCGTGATGAATATTCATCTCGTTGGGAAGGATATGGGATGGCGGGAAAAAAATCAGCCATCAGGGCCAAATATCTTTGACCCAGCTCATGGCGTTCCTTTAATTGGCTCATATTTTAAATTCCGGACGCAACAAACCTCGCATAATTTTTAATTTGGAAAAATATGATTAAACAGGCGCTTTTTGAATGAGCAATCGCTATATCTAAATTGTTTTATATTAATATTTAACGATTCGATTGAATCACGTTCAAAAAGGATTCATTGAAACTGAATACAAAATGAATGCAGATTTCCATGGCTGCTTAGTAATTTAAATGTCATTGCATCACAACAGTTGTTAAGTCACTGAAAACTTGTTAACCAAATTAGGCGCTACAACCTTTAAAAAATGGACTTGACTCGGACTATGACCCAAACAAAAAACAATAATAACGTACAATGGAAAAGTGGAAATTTCAGCGATCAATTTCGATTTCAAATTTTAGTAGGAGCTGACAGTTGCATAATTCTTCTACGATTTATCAATTTCATAATACATTGTTTCATATTTGCACGAATAAGTTTTTATTTAGAAACTTCTTAGCTCCTTGAAAAAGTTGTTGCTATGTTTGTGCAATATATAATAAAATAGGCGCGCTACTGGTACTAGTGTACTGGTTGCTTTATGTTACACGGTGCGGCGCATGCGCGTAGCGTATCTATGATGAATGCAATGGAGACAGAGAGAATGCAAGCGATTCTCTATCCCTTTTCCATAATCTTCATGAAAAATTTAATCAATCATAGCAATTGTATGATACTTTTTTGATACATTATAAATGTTTACCTTAAAGACCGCAAGTCTACAAATACTTAAATCTAGATGCAAGTACCATATGATTAACGAGTGCTTTTAGATTATTTTGTCCATATACAAGACTTCATATATTTCTTGAAAAATCACCTATTTTTTGTGAATATTTTCTATGGTCTATTGTAAAATTTCACATGGTCGTTATTTTCATATGTTTGTTCGCTGAAACGATGTTATTTAAGTTTTTAGTCGAAGCATATAAATTTAAGCCAAAAACAGAGAGCTTATCCGAGGATATTAAAATATGTTTCGTTATTAACCCATTAAATGCGGGTCGATGCATCCAATTAACATCCGAATTGGGCGTCCGCCGTGCATGTCCTGTAATAGTCTTCCGCACGAATGTAGGATATTTCCGGGTTGTACCCTCCCCGAATTTAATCTAGGACTCATAGAGAGTCCTAGTAATACGTGCCCGACGCAGAACTGGATCTCCCCAGGACTAATTTACGAGAGTTGTTCAGAAGCTTTAGAGCCACTCACTTTAGTCCTTGGAGCTACTCATTGTAATCCTTAATACTGCGTAGTGTGCTTCACTAAGCACTACTCGCTTTAATCCCGTTGCATGTGTATCCACATTAAAGTTTAGTGCGAATATCCTCAAGGAGTAAACACACTCAAGGAACGACCGGCGGGCTCTAATTATTGCATGTATAAATTAAAACACTGCCACAGACATCCATTAGCTTCTGGCCATATTGAAATTTCTAAGACGTATTTGGATTCCATCTTAATTAAGATTGAGTTTCAGCAAAGTGCTTTTGAACAATGATGGTTAGTCATGCGCTTAAAAAAGAATTAGCAGCTAAATTTCAAACAAATAAACAACCATTTTTTGTTTCCATTCTGAAAATGTGCCATTGTCCACTGTTCCAATTAAGTCATGAATGCAGTGCCAGCAAGCTGTTGATCAGTAGCTGTATGCCTTCTATTGACGCGTTGATTAGTGCCTATTACTTTTTAAACGAATTTTAATATGAATTCAATTAAATATATTATTTAAACTTCTTAAAAAAATCAATAAAAGTGGATGGTTCTAAATAAAAATAATGCTTAGTGGTCTTCGCAAAAAATTCATAAAACTGTACTCCTTTTGTAAAATTAATATAGAGTAGATTCTACTCAGGGGTGGCCAACCCGCGGCCCGCGGGCCACATGCGGCCCGCCTTGAACATTTTTTCGGCCCGCGAGATTCATCACACTTTTAGAAAATATATTTATTTTATAATGGCCAAAGAAATCGCAATTGAAAAGTATTTACACTCAGCACTTTCCATTGTTAAAGAATTTAAGAAATCAAAATGTAACAATTACATCAAATATGCAAAAAAAAACAAGAAAACTTACAGCTGCTGAAAGCCAATTGAAACGATGAACATATTTCAAACACAACAACTTCTTTGAAATATGTTCATCTCCTGTTCATGTTGAATTCGAATCGACCCCAGAATATCTCCAAATAGAACTGGTTGACCACCACCCAAAAATAAAGTCAAATACCCAAACTGAGATCGATTTCCAAAAGCCAAGTGAGTGAAGAAACAAATATCGCACTAGTAAAATATTTTTTAATAACTTTATTTATATTTATGTATTTCTTATATTTAATTTTTAGTGTTATATATTTTTTTACAATGTACGTTGAGCAGGCCCGTAACAAGGGGGTGGCAAAGCAGGCGCCCGCCATGGGCGTAAATGGACTTGGGGCGCAAAACACAGAACCAATGAACCAATACTGATTGACTGACCGTTTTTATAATATATACTAAGTTATTTAATCCCTATTTTTTTCATTATCGCTCAAATATTGGGACGACCCAGCGGGCATTAGTTCGCAATAAAATAAAGACAAAAATATTTTTGACCGTTTGTAAAATTTAAACAACGCATCTGATCAGTCTTCTTCGCACAACTTCGTTTTGTAATGAGAGCTCGTAATCACTTTGTAGGCATGTTCGAATATGGCATCTGATCGCGAGGTGCTCATTCGTCATGTCAGTGATCCGAAAAGTGGACCGGTTGGACACACAGACTTTATGGCCACTCCGTCCTCTTTTAGGACTTTTTGCGACATTTTCTATGATCGATACGATAACGGATGATCCCTCAGTGGCTAACTTTTTTTAATTGGAGGGAGGGGGGGGGCGCAAGTTAAATACTTGCCACGGGCGAAAAATGTCTATAGTATATCTAAATCTAATATGGGGATATATAATTTTATACGCGGCCCGCGGAATTATGATGCATTGCCAAAGTGGCCCGCAAGATCATTTGGGTTGGCCACCCTTGGAGTAGAACCTCGATTATTCGGACTAATTGAGGATGATAATAGTCCAGATAACGAAAATCCGGATAATCGAAAATAAACATAATTTAAAGGGAAAATATGAATCATTTTTATTTGTCTTGTTTTACATACATGATCGATTTTGGCTTTAAGCTAGCTCTTCTTTTAGAAGTTGCCAAATCACGAATACTCTTAATATATAATATATAAGTTGTCCTGAATTACACTCTTTTTGGTTATCAAGGCATTTCATAGTGGCATCTAAACACTGAAAAGCTTCAGAATGTGTAGGACCAATATCTCCCCACGCAAATCTCTTCTTCGTCTTCTTGATCTTGTTCTTCCGAGGCAGATATTTCTTTCGTTATTTCCTCATAATTCAAAATTTGGTGTCTAGAATCGTTTACATCCCAATTTAACCACTAGGTTACATCTTCTTTGTCGCATTGAGCACATATAGAATTTTTTTTAAGAAAAAAAGGTTTTTTTAAAAAAAAATCAAAGTTGACATATTTAAAGAATTGCAACTATCTGCTGCTATGTAGCAACAACCTATTAAATTTATTTTCTTGTGGAAACAGATAACTGTTACTTCATTATTTTCATTTGCTATCAATAATCGTCAAAGCATCTGATTTCTATGTAAACCTTTGAATGTTTCTATTACACCCTACTACCATAAACATTTCACCGATCAGGTTTAAACTTTCTATAGATAGGTGGGACGGTGCATTGTCTAGTAATAATATTGTTTTTCCTCTTTTATCCATGGACGTTTTGATATTTTTTCACTTCTAGTATGAACTGTTTTTCATACTATCATTTAAAAACTTCATCATTCGTCTAGGTTTTTTTCTGATGATCATATTTAACTGCAAGACTTTTGATATTTTTAAAACATTTGAGGCTCTTTGATTTTCCAATGACAAGCAGTGGCAGTCTATGTCTGCCTGCTGCACATACACACCATTATAATGATGTATTTAGTAGTTTTATACCCAGAAATAGTATTTTCTCGTCTTGATGTCAAAGTTTTGTTAAATAGTTTTTTTCCAATTTAAGCCGGCCTCATCAGCATGGTATATAGTTTCAACGTCGAATCCTACTTTCTCCACAAATAGCTTCAATTTGTTTGCTGAAGATATGCTAGCAGAAAGCTTCCTTTCCTGAATTTTAAGTTCCTTAATACCATGTCGTCATATAAGTGTTTCAAGCTAGCCTGAACTTGTTTTAAAGGTGGAATCTCTATTTATTTTTGTATTGAAAATATTGTTTTTCCACACAATAATGGACCAGATATTGGCTGTCTTATTGATCGTCTTTGTATGAACCATACAAAAATATACTCTTCAACTTCTGTATTTCCTGATTTTTTAATAACTTTTCGCTCTTAGCTTCCATCTTCTGATTTTAAACAATTAGTAAACTTTGTAATACGCAATCCATCACGTACGTGAGCAAAAGTGGACACAATTCTCCACGTGTAAATCAGAAAATTATTCATTTTTTGCCTGTTTTTTTGAAAAATCTGGACAATCAAGATCCAGATAATTGAGGTTCTACTGTAGTTTTTAAATCAGCTAATATATTAAATAGAAATTTCAGTGATGCCTACAAAATAATTTAATGTATCAAAATATAAGGCAGCTTTAAGTCAGTTCATCGTTCTATATAAAAAATATATTTGAATTGTGTATTCGAACGTATTCTATGATGTACTTGTAGAAATCATTATTTGATGATGATTTTTAGAAGTATTAGTTTTAAATAAAAAATATTAGATTTAAATAATCTTGCTTTCACTATTAATTAATACTGTTCGTATGCTGGAAAGTGCTACCATCCGACGAATAGTATCTATCGTCAACTCGGATAATTTGATGAACTTTTTTTGATATTTTCCACGTGTAACTAAACTATGATGATGTTATTTGAATATTTTTTTAATAATAGTTCTTATCAATCACCTCAGTATTTATTTTGGATGCAAAAATTCTGGCTACACATTGATTGAGATAACCGTTCGAAAATAGTAAGGCTTCAGATCTCTTGTTGATACGGTGTTATTTTTATCTCAGTATAGTTTTGAGCCCGAATCGTTTTAGTAAGAGTCCAGAAATTAACCCAATATAACAATATTTGTTCAAATAAAATATATATTTAATAAAATATACAATTTTCAGAATGCGCGGTTTTTGTTGATAATAGGTTACAAATGCTCTCTCTATTTATATGGCACAAATCATATCGCATCCATAAATTCATGAGTCCCGCGTATATCACACGCCAAAAAATTCAATTGAATAACAATGTATCAAACAAATTTCGTCTCGCTAACATATTCTAGGAAGAAAGATAAAAAACGGGTTCAAGGAACGCACGTTTTTTACTCTGGCATAGCAGCCCCATTTTTCAGTTTTTTCTGCGTAGCAGCACTCCCTCTATCTCGGACACTACAAGAGTGAGGTAACATTTATGTTTGGCATAAATTTCAATAAATGTATGACAAAAATACAGAGGAGCACAAATTTATTGTCAAATTATTTGTGCATTATTGTGCCATTTGCGCATAAATGTATTTTAATGCGATCTTAGCTCGGGTCATGGTCGTTTTGTAAACGCGGTCATTACGTATTTATTTTTTTTGGCCGAAATTGCTTCCCTCAGGAGCTAACGTCCCGCTAAAATATACATGAGACGGGGAGACGAGATCTTTTGCGCAGTGAGCGTTTTTTTTTTGCTCAGTTACAAATCAAACGTCGTCGCTTAACCCGAGAGCGATAAGTTATCGCGTCTTCTCAGTGCATGAAATAAATTGACTGAAAACACCAAATGGTATTCAGCTTATTGGAATAATGGAGCATACACAATAAACTCCTGTGACCTAAAAATATTTTTTGCATGAGCCTTTCGATAGCGAAGTCCAAATATCATTTTTCAACACGCAGTGCATGCATCTATTCATTCGATTGGATGTTATGTTGCCTGTAGCGTTGTCTTACAGGAGCAATGTTGCTAAAAATGATAAGTTGGGTTTGAATCAGTGTCGATTTATTCTCATGATTTCTTGAACAAAGCTTCATTATTGAGGGATTTACTGGGGGCGGTTTTATGTCACAAAACCTCCCCTAAATACCACCAAACACCGTTGGATTTGTCATAAAACATTTTTATTTTCGTCACTCAGCTAAAATTCAATTATATATAACAATACGATCTATAAGTAGATAATACATTGAAGGAACCAGGAAATAATCTATTATTTTTATCTTTTAAAAATTATTATATCTTTATAAAAGCTCTTCAATTAGTTTTCTTTAAAATATTATCGATTTAGAATAAAGCTCGTATAGTTGTGCGCGTTAGGGTTACAATTAATCTAGCTAGTTTAGTAGAAATTTTGTAACCATTTCTATAAAGCTAATTTTTGCATTCAATCAATGTTTATACAGTCTACCAAACTTTAAACCTGAAGTTATTCTACACACCGACATTAAATTAAAATATACAAAGTTGCTTTTATATCTACAAGTGATTTACATTAATTACTGTAAAATAATCGTCGTCTACTTTCGATACAAATTGGCTAAGGCTTTAGGTAGACATAATTAAAGTTGTAGCATGGGAACCTGATTGAAATTTTGCAACTTACAAAGTATTGCAACTATCAAGTGCATATAATATTTATTATGAACAGCTACCAACTTTTATTCAGAAAGATAAAATTTTACAAGGTAAAATGGTGTATCCTCAACCTAATCATAAATATAAATTTTAGCTTAAAATAAATTTTACATGTTATAAGTAAACATATTTCTTAGATTTTTGTGTAAAAACTGTTTGTTAATCTAATGGAAATATTTCTTTATAAAAGGAAGCGTGATTTTTATATGCATACATTTTAAATTTTACAGCTTTGTTTTGTACAATTTGGAGTTTATAATAATTGCCGAAAGAGCACTGCGTCGACGAAAAATCGAGTGCAGCGCCCCCATGTTCGCTAACCCGCAGGTATGAGCCCCAAACACCTGCGATCCCCAGATTAGTCTTCTGTCCAAAGTCACCCCCAAGTATTTCACTTGGGGTTTCCATTCGATGGAGCTGGACCCGGCGTAAAAAAATAAATCCGTATTTTTTATTTAAAAACAAAGATTTTAGAAGTCGTTGCCATAAGTCAAAGTTTCAGAAAAAAATGTTGTAAGACTACTCAACTATTAATCTGACTTATTGATTCTGGTATGTTTATTAGTCTATTTTGAAGTGGAATAGCTTGCAGAAAGACTCACTACAGTCACTACAGTCAACCCTCCTCCCTTTCCCCCCTTTTTTAGTTCTTTCCTATGTCGGTTTAAGATATGAAACTTGTGTTCTTCTGAAGCAGAAAATGGAAAAATATATGCTTTGCTTAGCTTGTCGCCATCATATAATGGTAATTATATTAGAAGCTGTAGTGAGTCAATCGCTCGGTTTGTCTAGTGCTCCCGATATCCAATTATTTAGAAGATTTAAGAAGAACTGGGACAAAATTGATCAAAGTAATTTATGATACCACATCCTCAAAAATCAGTGTATCAACATCGAGATAATTATAAAGAGTTACTGAATCTTTTCATCATTTACTTGGAAGGAATTCCTGAAAAAAGAGTTTTATTTAAGATGCCTGCTGATCTTCACCGTAGCTAAATTAATGGCTAAAGATATGTGTTACTTGATTTTTTTTAAAATTTAAATATCAGTTTAAACTGACGAAAAAGGAAATGAAAACAGTTAAAGATATTTGTCCTTTTATAGTCGTAATATACATAAAATACTGGTTTCAAATCCCTGTCGGATATTCAGCACCAAGAAACGATTTACAATTAATAAAATATTTGATATTCTTTGAAAATATAAACCAAACAATGGTCAAAGTTGCCATGAAAAAAATACTGGGCCATTTATGGTACTTGTCGGAAGAATTGGTATCTATTGCATTTTTTGACGACGAACTTTCAGTTAAAGATAAGCAAAACATGGTAGATGCACTAAGAATCGAAGGTGTAGAAGATTGTTCGAAAAGAAAAAGCATTGATATTGAACACATCACCGAAAAAAGAATAGAAGACATTATGACTAGCAATTATTTACTATTTTTCCAGATACTGTGTATCTCATCACAGTTTTTGAATAAAGATGTTGAAACTTGAAAGGATGAATCTGCAATATTTTTTTAGGGTGGAAAAACAAATTAGGGGTTAACCGGTCGAATATTTGAAAAAAAATGTTTTTGACCCAAATAAGGACCACCCTAATATATAATATAAACATTTCTTTTAAGAAGCGCCAATACTTGGGGATTTCATTATCATTCATGGTGGATAGCATCGTAAATTGTTCTATCGCATTAGGTGTCATTCAATTCGAGCGAAAAATGTTCAAAATTTATGTGTGAATGGGGTTGATTGCCTTGAAATGAAAATAGTGGGTACATCAAAATGGGGTTAATTTGAATAACGAGCATGAGAATTGCGGATTATTTTTTCGGCAAATGAGACATTTATATACGCACGGGGAGGGTTTATTCAAATATATTTTCGTGCCAAATCGTCCGGCGTTAAGTAAAGCGATTATTTTCCTTTCGAGTTAACTGCCATTTTTCAATCTCTGCTCAAATGTATTGTAATTTATTTAAATTGGGCCAAAAGTTATTGCAGAAGTATCCCTAGCGACAGGTTATTTTTGCATCTGTCTTTATTCATCGTGATGGAATGGAAATAATGACCGTTTTGTATGCAGAAGGCGAGGTTTTTTTTTCTAACGAACGTGTCAAGGATTTTTCAATATATTTGCACACTAACCAAAGAATAAAATTTCCATAAATATTGGCGCGAAAACAAAATATTTCATGTTTTTATACGCACAAATGAATGTACATTTGTATAAGTACACAAAATTATGGTAATAGATGAGGCTCATGGCGAAAAAAATGTTGACATCCTCCTATCTGCCTAAGCATCCTTAGGGAAAATCGATAAAAATATTATACAAAAAATCATTCATACCAACTTAAATCGAAAAAAGCCCTTGAAAAATCCACGCAAAGAATTAAATTCGTCAATGCCTTTCATATGGATATTTGCAATTTATATTTTCGAAAATAAAAAAAAACATCTCCGGAAAAATCGCGCTCAAATCATCCAGGAAAAGATTTGAAAAATTTATTTTATGGTAATAAATAACGAAAGTATTATGCAATTGTTGCTCAACACATTCGAGAATAAATTTGCAGGAGTGTTAAATTTTACAACTCTCTCCGGAAAATGGATCCATCCTGATGGATAAAAATAAAGTCGAAATTTTCTCCACAAGTTTATTCATTCGATAAGGAGGGCCACATGTGTGGCTCCATCGTCAGTACATAAGAACGACTTCTCATCAGGACTTCCGAAAATGCGAGAGTGATCGTCTGAAACGGTTTTTTTTAGGGGTGGAAAATGGAAAATGTAACACATTCCACACTAGTGGACCACCTGAAAGCAATTTACGCACGTTTTTCACAAACATTCTTTTCCGCGCTCAAAGCAAATGCACAACAACAAATAAGCGAAAATTCGTAAAAGTATAGAAATTATTATAAAGCCTTATTTTTTACCCGAGAAATATATCGGTTGCGGGCGACAAGCCCTGATAATCTAGGGCTTATTTTTTCTTACAGTGACCCAGTTTTTTCATTATATTCGGACGCTTTCAAACGAAAAATATGACATCTAATATTAAATTCATGTATATTTATAATATTTGCCGAAAGAATCCTTTCGCTGGAAAATTTCCCGTCCAAATTTAAATAATAACGTCGTTTAATCTCCAAAAAGCTTCATATCCACGAAAGCGTGAACGTATACATATTTTTGTATTTTGATTACTGATTATAGAGGCTTTGTATTTTTTCTGGCTCGTCAAAACGGAAACAATGCATTAGCATACTATTAATTAAACATGATCGTTAAATTTCAAGCAATTTGATGAAACGTTTTAATGCTTTGGTCATAATGGTATTCCATTTCATTACATGGAAATTTATATGTGTTTGATTGTATGATTTTTATATTTGTGTTACATCGAGCTTCTGATATAATGAATAAAGCTTTTTCCAAAATTACTTGTACTTTTTTGGAAAAAAAATAATATCCATATTTATTTGATGTTAAATTTATGGATATCACTTATAATATCTTCAAATCAATGAAAGATCATTGAATTTTATTATTTATTATTGTAACTCAGATCAAGAGTGCCTGGGTCCAAGATCCAAGTTCAAGGACTGTATAGCGCCTCACACTATGGCAATTCAATCCCAGGATCCCGGGATCTTGGACAGTTTCAAATTGTCATATTAACCTTTCCCTACCGGTGATGTATTTACTACACCTCGACTCTAATAATGGGAATATCGATATGAAATATAATAGATACGGGGCTCAGAATTTTTATATTCCTCCGTAATATAATTACAAATCACATCAAAGTATTATAGTATATAAGTATTCATCTGCAGCGTTGGAAATAAATTATTTGTCGGGAAATCGGGAATTTTCCTATTTTTGGTCCGTGTCTCAGCAGAAAGGAATTTTATCTGTTCACATTGATGGTTTATATACGAAAATGTGTGCTAACGCAGTCATCAACTTGAACTAGCATTTAAATATCTGTTTCAGCAGCAGGTTGTTTGGCTACAAAAATCAGATCCAGACTAAATGTCGAAACACTTGATGCTTTAATGTTATTTCGATTTTTATCTTTTCTTAAATAAATAAAATTATTTCGCCTTGAAATTATTTTTTATATTAAACAAATGGACTTATTAGTAATATTTGAAATGAATCCCGGGATTGAAATTTTAGTTGGGGATTGGATTCCCTACTTACACTGTATGGATTCGTTCGTGATCGGATCGTGGGAAATTCATATAAGATAATGAAGATGATGAATGAGGAATAGTCGACGTTATTTTCAAGATATTTGCTTTCTTCAGATAGAGAGTGATCACAACTACGAGATTACTAAGGGGCCAGCGGAAAGATCACGTCTTTCCACGCCCAAGGACATCCATCGACTTTTCCCTGCATATCCACTTCTTGACCTTCGTTTTCACAGTAATAAAATTAAACATGAACGGCACATATGATATAAAATTTAAGATATTGATTTTATTGGAAATTTTGGGAGTCCCAGTCTGCGAATATAAAAAATATATGAGATAAGATAAACTAAACCAAATTTTATATATAATAATGACTTAACAAAGATTACATATAGATTAGATATACAAAATTCAATCATACTGGTTTTCGCTTAAGGCGTCTTCTCACTTTACAAATTTAAAAAAAATCGATTTTTATTTTTTTTTAAATTTTGAATGTACATATCTTCAAAAATGTTATATCCAAATTTCATAAAGATCGAACGAGTTTAACTACATTTTTGGGCGACCGTTAGGTGACTACCTGAGAGCACCCGGCTGCATACGTATTGTTCAGACTCATGGTGCAAGTACAAGAAAGTGGTAAAAATACATCAGATAGAAACTTTCAAACATCCTTCTGCTCTAGCTGAAGATATTCGCGAGGTTTTGAAACCGAATTATGAAGATCTTCGGAGGAAATACCCAAAATAACAACGAGTGTTTCAACAGCTGTGTCTGGGCAATTTTTCTGCAACCAAAACTTTAAACGCGTTTATCGCAAAACAAGGTTTTTCGGTGGCTTGTTGATGAAATTTCGGAAACTATCCGGCCGATTGTCATGAAATTTGAATGACATGTTCTTCATAGTTATGGCTATAGCGCATATTATCAGATTTTTGAAATTTTGATTTTAAGTAAATTTTTTTTACAAAAAACTGCAAAAAAAACGCGTTTTTTTACTTTTTCGTAAAACGTGCGACATTTTGTTATTTTCGCAAATATCGAAAATTTGATGATATGCGCTATAGTCACTGATATACTGAATCTAAAACTGTTTTATTTTTTTGTTTTAAATGACCCATCTCGGAGATACTATCAACAAGCCACGAACATAACATTTCTACGCGGGTTTTTCGATGCTACTGTTTTATTATAATAATTGTTCAAAAAAAGAAAAATATTTTTTTTTCATGTACTTGAAAGATGTGTTTATTACATAAGATCCATTTTATTTCATAATTTTTAGCGAAAATCCTCGAAAAAAAATCGTGAAAATAGCCTAATATTTTTGAGGCGCCTAAAGTGAGAAGACGCCTTAAGTCGAAAAAAGAACCGAAAAAAACCGATATTTTTGAACCGGTTTGTTTTCTATTTCTTCTTTGTTTTCTTTTTGTCCGTGAAAATTTATTGGATATATTTTTATTATTATTTAACATTATAAAACCTCAATACTTTACACATTGCATATAGTTTACATACTAATTTTTAATGTAATTATTAAATATTTCTAGTGAAAATCTTAACATTAATTACGCTGCGTCCCACATCGATTTTGATTATTCTAGGGCAGTTTTATTTTTACAATGCTGTATCGTTATCTACGATATTTGTTTCTTGGTACTTGGGGCTTTTTTAACCTCAAAGTTTTTCTTGGGGTGTAATGGATAACGATTATAGAAATAAGGCAGTAAAAACGAACGATGTGATTACAAGCACTTTTATTCGAATTTTGTGTGTGTGGAAAGCGGAAAGCGTGACGAAGCGGAAGTGGTACGAGGACCCACACGTGACCTTGAGGGTTTCCTTCGGCGCCAGGGCAGGGCGGAAAATCCGGAGAAACCGGATGCGGACCGCGAGCCACGCTTGGCCCACCCTGGTTTCGGACGCGAGGCAAAAAATCTTTCCGGTTGTACGTTGACTCTGGTTAAGCATTTGCATGGTACGCTCCCCGGGTAATGTATTGTAATTTATCGGTCTCAAACGAATAGCATTTTTCCCAACAGGAGGGCAATCATCCCGACAAATCGGTTCATCCACGCTAGGGTCACGGCTGTTCGGGCCGATATGCCTCGGTCATTTATTTTCCTACGCCCGCTTAAATAATGAATTATTAAAACTCTGCGTGGTGTTTCCCGGAACTGGGACCGATATCCTCGCAAAGATTATCATCGGGAGCCATCGCATCCCGGAATACGTCGCTTTCGAACACCGACCGAAAAAACGCCGAGAAAATCAATTCTTGGTTTTCACGCCCGGCGAACAACCCCCATGGAAATTATATGTGTCAATAATAAATCACTTTGTATGTGAACCGAAAAGTTTTCCATGAATGAAAGTTCGGCCTGTAATCATTCGGATTATATATGTTGAAATACTAATGGCGGAGCCTTTGAAAAAAAAAACTTCCATAACTCAAATATGATGGAAAGCAAAATGTATTCTAGTTGAAGAAACTTGAGCAATACGCATAAAAGGTTTTTTGGGGCATACGAAAACGTACGCACACATGCACTCTTTCGCATGAATTGTATTTCATTCGAATCATAATCTTCTTTCTCGTTTCTTTTTTATCATTTTTGTCAACAAACATTTTGTATTTATCAAAATTTATTACAAAAAATCCCATTCATAAATAATGGTTATTACATTATGATAATATACAATACACGACAATCTTTACATCCCACAACTTTCTCCCTTTATTTCAAACAGGACCATATATTCTAAATTGAGTATCATTGACTTCAAGGACTCAAATACAAGAAGAAAATACAAAAATAAAACATATATGTTATATGCCTCAGTAAATTTTATATAATATAAGTATATCTAAGATATTTAAAGCATTGTTTAATTCTTATTCATAATAATTCTATCATAACTTAAAGGGGGGCAATCCCTTTAGACGCTCGAAATGAGTCGTTTTTCATGATTTTTTTAAAGGTGATAAAATAATCGTATCATTTTAAATTATTGACATTATTTTACTACAACCTTAAAGTACTAATTTATTTAATTTTTTTAAAAACACAGAACAAAACTGGCGGAGTTATAAGGTATTCTATCAGTCGCCTATTCGCGTGATATCAAACGGTTCGCCACTTGTCGAAGGTTTCCTGTTGAACTGAAATAGAAAATGGAAATATTTTTTGATTTTTAATATATATAAGCAATCAACTAAGCTATAAAAAAATTATAATAAAAAAAATATATAACTTTTTTTTTCTTTATAATTTTCTTGATAATTTTTACATCAAAAAAATTATTTATTTACGCGAAAATCTTAAAATTTTAGCTTAGTTGACTAGATAATATTATAGTGAGAAATATCCCAAAATTTCAGTCAGATCGATCAACAACTTTTTAAGCTACAACTGGCGAACATTTTGAAAATGCAGTTTCGAGATAATCTCGTTTGAAGTTTTAATGCGATAAAACTATCAAATTTAGTGATTTACCGATCAATTAATGATTCCAGGTGCATACAATAGATCTTCAGCTTTCTGAAAAAGTTGATTATCTTCACCTAACTGTTGATTTTGGGCTATACGAGCTGCTTTTGTCTCAGAAAGACTCTTACGGTTCTACCTCACTACCCGCGCTTCATCAGTATTTTCAGCAAAGATTTTACAGTAGGTGCCAATAATTATATTTAATGTATTTATCATCTTCAAAATGAAGCTGTTGTCATTATTAAATATCCCAGCAGCAATGTATGTTAATATTTCTATGATTTTTACACCAGAATGCAGGTACTTTGGAGCCAGTCGCCAAACCGTCGAGCTAAAACATTCATTAGCATTTTGGGTATTGGCACTCAAGCATATTTGAAGTAATTCATCCCTGGACAAATCTTTATAAATCGGTAAAAGATGCTGTTTTATCTCATGGCCAAGAAATGGAATCAGATCTTCAAGCTTTGGATATTTTTTAAAGCAATAATTTTCTGCCATTCGCACCTGCTTTTGACTCCAGTCGCGTTCCCATGGTGTCTTTTTTTTAAATTCCTCGAACTTCTGTACCTTTGGTTCCTTTACTAAGATATTTTGACATTTAAGCTTCGAAAATTCAACCACATTCAAATACCACAAATATCCCCTTTAAACCATCATAGCATAGCAGCAAAAATATAATTATTTAATGCATCTATTATTACCATTTACCATTTGTAGATAGCAAGCAAGATCGTCTATAATACAAAGAATAAAATTAGATCATAAAAAATATGATTATTATATATGTATATATATATATATATTAGAAGAGTTCCCTATTAATTTGGAGAGGGTTGTTTTTCTTTCACAAATTATCCACCCCAGTTGGTCCTGGAGTTGATGACGTATCAATAGGAGGCCAAATTGCATAAGAAGCTGCCAACATAATTATGCCGGATCGCTTTATTTACCTCGGCAATTTCCATTTTCCATACAAGCCTCACGTAGAGCTGAATAGGCATAAATTCACAGGGATCCACTTTGACAGCGATAATGAATTTCTCTCACTTGCTGTGGAATAAATGAGATAAATTAGAGGTCTTGGAGTATCTCACAAAATGGGATGCTGTGGAAGATAGACGAATTCACTGGAGATAATTGTTGCACACTGACTTCCTTGTGCTTCCTCCGGGCTCCTCTGATATCACTTTGCATAATTGACGCACCTTCGCTTATATAAGCCGCTCAGTTGTATAAATAACCACTAGAAAGACAAATTATATAAATAAGTACATCCCAAGTGTGCAGAATGTGATATAAAGCCTCGGAGTGACGTGGGAGTTTATATAGAACCGGCTAAAAGGGCACCAACCCTTATTTAATATTGTAGATTAAATAAACAAGGTTTGTATTGAATAAGTGATCTATAAGAATATTTATACATTCGCTTATTATAGGATGTTTTCCACATTCTAATAATCACCTAACAAAAACTTATAATTTTATTGAGTGATGTGCTTTATTCGCGCATTTATATTATCACCATCACGTCATTTTTTACATAAACAATACACAAGATATCGATTCTTTTGCTCCTGCTTTAGAAGGAAATGATAATCAGACAAAAGACTCATTCAACAAGCAGCGACGAATAGTAAGCAATTAAATAAATAAACACAAGAAGGCAATGAATAACCACCATGTGAAAATATACTTTCATAGAAAAAAAATCATATAGAGATCGCCTATATTCGATGATGGATATAGCACCTGAAGAATTTGAATTTTTCATATTATACATAGTCTGGATTCAAACGTAAGATGAAAAATCCGATGGAACATAGGTAATTTTTTGTAATACGAAGTCAACTTTGTTTGCAGTGTTAAACGATTCTCTCTGCTGTTCAGTAATTAGATGCTTCAAAGTAGATAAAAAGTTTTCAGCTGTGTAAGAAACAAACTTAATTAAAAAAATGTAATATGTACACGAGCAAATGTATCCTGTGGCACAAATTATTGCATATAAAAAACGCCTTGCTTCCTTCCAAGCCATGAATTTTAATCAAAGTCCCGAAAATTCAAGTTTTCACCGCATCTTATGCATAGATAATTAGGAAAATTTCCCGGAAATTTGTATGCATCCGCCGGTAGGGAAATTCTGGAAGCATTTGTTGTTTGCAAAGTGCAGATGCGTAGCGGGAGTTTTCTGATAACAAATGGGCTTCATTAGAGAGGCAGTTTCGGCGGGAACATTCGTGCAAAACATCCTCAAGCCTACATCGAAAACGTTAAAGCTTATTATTGTTACCATTTCTGTGTGATGCCGTCGTAATAACCGGAATTTATCATCATTTTCTCGGCGAATAATGCGGTATAAATTACAAATATCCGCGACTCTGCGCCCCCCCTCAGCGCTAATATTCATTTAAACTTTGAACGACGCGGCCCCTAACGTGTTAACTGCAACCATTCCATTTTGGAACACGATACGGAAGAAGATAATTATTTTGAATTTCGTTCAGAATATCTAATCTCCGGAACGGGATATTTAGGGATGAATTTCATTATGGAATGATACATAAATTTCCTATGAATTTCCCCAATTATATATTTTTTAAAAGTGTTCAATAACAACATTTTTAATACCATTTCAATACGTTTGTAAACAATGAAATGCATTAATACTAATATTTTTTATCGTGATAAATCCAACTTCAAGCAGCATATATCGTTAAAAGGTACAATTTTAATTCATCTCTAAAATCATTTTAATGCAATCGGATACCTCTTCGATTTCTATATATTAGGTTGTCTCATAAATTTCTTTCGCAAATGAACACAGATCTAATCATAGCCATGGTTGAAGAAAACCCGCGATATATTGTTCGCGAAATAGCTAACAAGTTAGAAATTTTACGAACATTCGTCCATAATCATCTGATAAAATTGGACTACATCAATCGTTCAGATGTGTGGCTTCCTTATGAACTGACTGACTCAAATAAACTTCGGCGTATTTCAAAATGCGATCTTCTTCTTCAACGACATAATAGCCAACCTTTTTTGAAGAGACTTGTCACTGGAGATGGAAGTTGGATACTCTATGAGAATATCCAATGTAAACGGTCTCGGACCAAGGGTACAGAAGCTTTAATTGTAGCTAAACATGGCATACATCCAAAAAAAGTTTTGCTATGCATTTGGTGGAACTGGAAGGGAATAGTATATTATGAGCTACTTTAGCAAGGTAAAACGATTAATTCAACAAAATATTGTTTCCAATTAAACTGGAATGTTTTACTTCATCCTCCATGCTTTCCGGACATTACCCCTTCAGATTATTATTTATTTCTTTCATTGAAAAATTCTTTACGTGGTAAAATTTTTAATTCAAAAAATGATCTAAAAATGTACCTTGATCAATAATTTGCCAACAAACCTGGAAAATTTTGGCAAGAAGGCATTATGAGGCTTCCGAAGAAATGGAGAAAGGCAATAGAACAGAATGGATCATATATTATTCAATAAATTTTGATGTAATACAAATTATTGTTTATTTTTTTCTTAATATGAAAACGAAAGAAAATTATGGGACACCCTAATATATATATATATATATATATATATAAATTATTTTAATTATCAAAATATTGACAAATAGCCGGGTGTTCGAAATGACCGAATATTGTGTGCTATCGACAGTGTTTATTTATTTAAATACAAGTTTCATACACGCAGCGACGGTCTTCACAGATAAGTTGATTTAATCAAGTGGCGGACATACAAATATAACATCAAAGTTTTTAATGATTTTAAATTAGCTCACAACTCAAATGGTTAGACTTTGCAACGATTCAACTATTAATTTTTTACGCAGTTCGTGATATGGAGACATGCAATTCTTAGCTTTTGAGAAGAGTTGCCAGATTTAAAAACAATTCCATTCGCCCATCGCCATAAACACACTCACATTATGACGGTTGTAACTTGTACTAGTGTTAATTTTAGATTTTTTTTAATGCGCATTCGCATAAAAAAAAACTTTGTGCTCTATAGAAAAATGAAAGATAGGTTCTATTATTTTTGGAAACCGCATAACTTCAAAATCGCATAAAAACAGAGTATATTATATAGGATTTCAGATTAAGAATTATGAGGTCAGTCCAAAAGTTTGTGCGCATTTTTGGGAAAATTTTAAATAGTGTCAATAACACTCAATATCTAATCGTCGACTTCGAAAGCATCTTAAATGAATTTACACAATAGTGCATAATTCAAAACAAGTTTCGAAGAAACTCCCACGTCCATTCACCTCAATGACCTAATTATTAAACAATGAAATAATTTAGCTTTGAGGGACATATGGGAACATTTATTCACACCCAATATATTCTGCCAATACTTTATGATAGCATGCTGCTTATATGCAATTCCCACTTACATATCGTGCTATGTCTAATCAATGCGTAAATTTTGCTTGAATTCTTGAATTAAAAAATAGATAATGAAAAGGTTTTGCAATTTATGATATTCTATAAACATATTACGTCTTATTTTGATAGCTTTTACTATTCAGAGCATTCCAATGGAAGCACAAATGACAGATTATTATAAATGCTAATCGCTTAAAAATTATTCTAATCGAATATAATCAATACATACATGTTTAAAGCCAGATTTTTTTTGTTGGTAATATAAATACATTAGATATGGAACAGCGTTAAAACATCCTGTATACTTTTTCTATTCAGTTAATTTTAAATTAAAATAAGTCTAAATTGTTGGATTGTTTTTGCCCAGGTTGTTCTTTAATAGTATGCTTCAAAGACTTGATTAATATTGATGATCATTACGTAATATTCAAATTTTTCTCACGACTATCTATCGTTGAAGGAGAAAGACATTAATTCTGAATCTAAAAATATATTCGACATTTTGGTATTTGTAGATTCAGTGAACTCGTCGTTGAAAGGATAATATATTTTATTTGGTGCAATATCCCGAAATAATGATTAAATTACTCTTGTAACACAGTTTGGGAAATTCGAGTCAGTGAGCAAAACAAATTAATGAATTTGTGTATAGCAACTGCCAACTATCATGTGGAAATTGGTCTCTCTCTAGCTATAGGCGTTGTCTACTCATAGAATGATATAATAAGAGAAGAACATAGTTGTTTTGAAATATTAATTTCGCTTTGAAAGAGGATGTGTTGAGAATTTTATAGGACTATGAAGCACATGTTTTATTGAGCCGTATTAAGAGATGCGTATAGCGTTTTGCATAAGTTGCATAGGCTTCCATCTATTTCACATCGCGTATTTAATAATGTAAATTTTAAGCCCAAACCAATTTTAGGAAGTGTAAATTCAAACCGATTGTATATTTTTGAGAGTGTAAAAATTTCAACTGACCGTTCATCACTAACTCTTAACCTTCGCGAGCAGACGTAAATAGTTAATGGACGTGGCAAAATATTTCACTAAAACATATTATACACAAAATTCCACAATATTTGTAAAGCAAATACTAGGCGCCATGAATAATTGATGTATTCAAATAATATAGGCGCCAACATGAAATCGTCTTACTAATATCTGAACGAAAAAAAATATTTTCAACCGCGGGATTGTTTATCGGTCGCTATAATTTATATCAAGAGAATTTAACATTCAGATAAGTTGTCCGAATTGTGATGTCGACATGTCTTTGTGTTCCTAGACATATAAATCAGGGTTTAAAACCGGAACTGAACCGAAAATCGATAACCGGTAAAAGGGCGCCGGAATGAAAATTGGAACTGAATCGATTTGAAAATACAGGGTTTTCGGTACGAAAACCATAACTGAACCGATATAAATGCTTGGAACTGAACCGAAACGAAAATTATGAAATAAATCATGAAATTGGTTCGAAAATCGGGGATACACCAGATAAATCAATATTTTCTTAAGGTTAATGCTTTTTATATGGTAATTTTCCATCGTTTTTACTATGTTATATCTACCTATGTTTATATTTGAGCAACATTTTTTTTAAGGGTTAGGAGGATCTTTTGCTACGTTTCACACATAGTCCCTATGTCTTAAGTGTCAGGGTTGTCAAAAAATTTTTTTTCAGCATTTTGAAAAAATAACCAAAATTTAATATTTAAACCGTCATAATTTTTTTTAAATTTGTGTTCGTAATAGCACGAAATTACAGTTTTTGTATTTTGCAATGTATTTTTGATCTAAATATTTTTTTTATGCAATTGGTTAAAAAAAAAATTTTGAGTTTCCAAAGCCACAAAAAATGTGCAAAAAATGAGAAAAGTCAACTTCTAAATTCTCTAAACAAAAAACTAATAAACATTTTTAACTTAATAAAAAATTTCTCTAGTGCATACCCTTTCCAACAATATGCTACATGCATTATTTTGCATGTCCCTAGACAAAGAAATCTAGTGGTGTCAGGTCTGAAGATCATGCGAGCTACGGAATAGGGCACGTCTCCAGGCATAAAATCCAGTGGTGTCAGATCTGAAAGACCGTGCGAGCTACAAAATAGGGTTGCCAAAATAAATAATTTACACAATAGAGATGCCCACAAAAGAAATCTTAATTGAGGGAATAAACCCTACTTTTACAAAATGGAAATGCTACATTAGACAACTACAGTTGAAATAAGAAAAAGGTGTAGTACGTGCATATGAAGCAGAGGTGGCGAATTTAAACAAATTTTGTAAATATATTTAATAAAAGCATCTTAAACATAAAAAAAGTAATTTCTTAACCATGACCCTGGCAAATTGTAACTCTTCAAGTTTAACGACTTATTGAATACTTGTATGGCATGTAACATATCGTTACTAAAAATGTTTTTAAACTAAACAAAGTTCAAAATAGTTGTTATTTTTTTGTTTAGAGAATTTAGAAGTTGATTTTTATCATTAGTTTGCACATTTTTATGACTTTATAAGCTAAGAAATATATTTTTTTAAATTAATTGCATAAAATAAATTAATCAAAAATACATTGCAAAATACAAAAACAGTTATTTCGTGCTATTACTACCACGGATAAAAAAAATTATGACGGTTTAAATATGAAATTTTGGATATTTTTTTAAAATGGTGAAAAAAATCTATTTCGACAACCCTGACACTTATGACATAGCGACTATGTGTGAAACTTAGCAAAAGACCCTCCTGATTCCTAAAAAAATTGTCGATCCATGTGCAAAATATTTTTACACGTCAATCACTCATAACTGATCCTGTCCAATTCGATTAATCCATCTCTGGAATAACCCATCAATTTTCTGGAAATGATTATCAATACGTCCAATGATATGGAAAAATAATCGGTCATAAATACTTTTTATATGGATGTTATAATGGGTTTATAAGAGAAATGATTAAGAATTTACCAAAACTGGGCAAATTTTTCCAGACTACGAGAGGTATGCCAGCAATTTTGGTGCAGATTTTTATTATATTCGGATCTAATGTTTATTTTACACGCACGGATTATGAAATATAAGCTTCGATTCAAGCAACAGTTTCTGAAGATTAAAGTAAGCTATGCGTTGAAATTTATAGAAAAACAATGCATTGAAATTCTGCATCTTTAGAAAAATCTTCAATGAAGGTTGTCTATGTATATTGCCAGATAAAGCACCTCAAAAAGAAGATTCTAGTGTACTTAACGTTTAAATATACTCTTTCATTGTGTACAGTTGGTTATTAATAGATGTAAATTGAAAGATATAAGTATGTAAATAATATCTATTCATTTTTTTGTTGAAAATGTTATAAATCCGTCGATTTTCTCGAATTAAAATACAGTTGTGCATTTTGCAAAGGACCATTTCATGAACTCCCCCGCCAAAATGTCGAGGAGTCATAAAGGCGTCGGGCTGAAGTGGCTCAATAAAATGATTGCGATCGCGATTTCAGAAATAACCATAACTCACAGAAATTAGAGCAATAAAAAAGAAATAACCCATCAGGAGACGAATTATTTTAATATCGAACAGCGATTCGTTTTGTATTCGCGCAGGATTGAAAATAGCTTTTCGCCTGCAAGGGCTCGACGATAAAATAATCTTTCTCAGATTGCAATGACAAGTAGGAATAAAAGCTTTAGTTCCGTATCGCGTGTTCGGGAAGATTTATAAGCCTTCGTGAGGAAATTCATGTATTTGGGCATGGTTGCCTATCGGCGGAGTTATGTCGTACCGATCAGATATATTGTTAAAATGGCTATTTTTGGACGTGCCCAAAACACCAGCACGATACATTATTGAACAATGTTGGAAATGTTTGTAAATAGACTCGTGAAATATTGACATGCAAATCTCATTTCATGCGTTTTATGGACCCCTTACACATTAAATGTAAACACGACCATAACTCATAAATGCCAATATGAGAAATCGTTAACCAACACCTTTTTACTAGCATCTAGCATTTAGACCAGTCTTGCAACTTTAGCATCGTTCTATATAACTATTCAAGTATTTAAGATTAATGCGTACTATATTTTATAATCAGTTTTGCTCATACATTCACAGAAATCCTGTAATGTTCTTTCAAATAAGACACTTGATATAACAAATCACTCAATAAGTTCATAGGATTACTAGGATAAGCAGGACTAAATTCTACATGATTCCACAAATAAAATAAATTCATATGATCTTCCATATGTGATTAAAATTAAAAATTATTAAGTTATAGATTTTAGGTATGCTAATTATCATAAATTTATAATCTGAATATGAACCAGATTGAATGAGGAATTTTTCATAATAAACATTTTTTTTCTTCGTTTGTGGTATTTTTTTCGCAATTTTATCAACAAAATAATCCTACGAACTTATTGAGTGGTGTGTTATTCATAGGTATGTAAAGGAATTTATATTTTACTCCCATTAACTTATTCCGGCTCGCTCACGTGAAAACGCGTGTTTTATAGTCTCTAATCTTGATATAAAAAAAAATAATAAAAACGTTTTATATATTTTTCTAGTTTCATCTAAAGATTGGTGTTATATTTATCTAAAATTTTGCTAAATAATTAAATTTTAAAAAAAATAGATGACCGACCCTTAACATTTATTTTATTAGCCACCCAAGTTTACAAGTATCAATTTTGTATTTTATCCCTTAAGAATGCTCCTCACTGAAAACCACTATTATATATGCAATAACTTTATTGAAAGCAGCGATTCGTAAAAGGATGTACAATTTTGCAGTACACTCAAACCTCTTTTTGTGCGATTTCGAAGTTATGCGGATTTTTCTAAGAATTTTTTTTTCATTTCATAAAGAGTACGTATCGAGATATTTTGGATAAAATTTCAACTTTTAAAAATACATTATCTGAAGGATTTTCCAAAATTCCAACTACTTATGGAGTTATAGCTATTTTAGTGAGGCGGTAACTTGGCCGGTCCTACCATAATGAAATCTTTCAACGCGTTTTTTCGAAACTCCTTTTTTCAACACGGTTGACATCATATCTCAAATTTTAACTAATTAATCTACTTTAAACTGAGCACGAACCTTTTCTATATATCCCTCTAATAATAATGACATTAATACTGGATGTACTAGTAGTAATTAGTATTTCTCTAGTGGATGGCTGGGATTTGAGATGCCAGATGTAAGACATCCTAAAAATTTTACCAATGATTCATGACGTCCATTAAATGTTACCAAAAATGTTGTGCCTTATTGTTTTCCTGTTTTTTATTTAATTTTTTTGTGCGATTTTGGACATATTTTATACAGCTGTTTCAAAGTTATGCGGTTTTTATAATTCATGGAACGCATCTTCACTTTTTCTATGTAACTCATAGCTTTTTTGTGCGATTTTTCGCGGAACGCATTTACCGCACAAAAAAAGTATTAAGTGTACTTCGAAATTCGTGCGAATTCTAGACACTACACGAAACATAGCGGACCGAAATTTCTATAAGGTCCATGCCTTTTTTAATGCGGATTTTATTCACACGGGTGATCTTTGAATGCCCAGGTTTTTTTTTGCAAGATGCGTTAAAAATTTAATAATTGCCCATTTGAGAAGTAAAATGAAATTGGTACGCATGTGTCATTTGAGCTCTATCTGCGTACCCACGATAAAACATAGTCTTCTTTTAAGTGGTTAATTAAATAGCTATTTTTGTCCCTATCAATTGAAAAAAATACATTTCATTCGCTACCAAACAGACAAAGGACAATTCAATTAAACTTTTACAATACATTCGAAATACACAGTAGACGCACATTGCGCTTTGTTTCCATCTCCTGGAGTGGTCGTATTAAGTATCTTCATGAAGCACCGGCCAGAAATTGTTATTTTAAATGTTTTTAACCTTCAATTTACATTAGTAAATTATTGAAATGGCAGAGTTAGCTCACATTTACGACTAGGAGTCAACACGATCGCCTGTTATGAAACTGGCTCGAGCTGGTTTCATTACGGCTAAAAAATAATGGCGTCGAGATATATTTCGGATTAGATCGCCCGCTATAAAATATGAACCGGCTAATTTGTTTGCTGGCCTAATGATCTCTTACAATTATGATGTCTAATATTGGTAGGCTAATTTCAAACTCGATAAAAAATTCTGGTTATAGGTTACGAAAGGAACTAGTTCTTTGTCGTGGCAGATGTTTTTGACTGCCTCATGGACGCTTTTTTTACATCTTGCGACGTCCATAATTATTGACGCTGTTGTAAAGATCGTATCAATTTTGACAGAGTTGAGAAATTAAACAATCAACCCATGGGCTAGATTATTGTGCATTGTAAAAGAGACCATGAAGATTCCTATAAGCCTCATGGTCAACCTTTTTTCACTCGCAATTAAAGTGATTAATGCAGTACTTAATGTGTAAGTGTAATAAAGGCCCTCACTGTAAATTGGACCATTGTATTTTTATTCTGTTATATGAACATTCATGAAATATAATACCATTTTTTACAGAGGTTTAGATTAAGCATTTAAGAAGTACATAATCAAAGATCTTTCATTATACATTTTAAAGTGCTTTTATCGATTAAGGCATTTAAAATTATTTATATTAATCCCTTTGCTTACAATATCGAATGAGGTACGTCATACCGAATTCCATGATACGTTTATTAGTAGAAACATACAAGACCGTAGCAAAGCAGTCGCCCGCCACGGGTGCAATTGGGCTTGGGGTGCAAAATCGCGAGGCGCTCATTAGTCAAATCAGCGGTCCGAAAAGCCCTTTCGAAGGATCCTTTTCGGCATTTTCTATGATCTGTACTTAGATACTTGCCACAGGCGCTTCATATCCTTGTTAAGGTTACGGCATAATAAACACGATTATGCGAAAATATTTTTGCTTTCATCTAAATCGAGATGCTTTTTGCTTTCAAATCGTAGCAATTTTATGTCAAAATATGCTATAAATCTTATTACAGATTTTTTAAGATATGTTGAAAGCGTCCAATCGTAAATTCGTCCCATTTTGACATACAGTAAGTGTGAATAGATACAATCATGTTACATGTCAACAATACAAACTAATAGTGGAGGAATTATTGAATGCTTATTTTATGAATATACGTGATATTCAGCGGAAAAGTGGCGTATCCCACAAAATCATGAGAATATTTTGTAGCAGTGCTTTGAATAAAAATTAACAAAGTATGCTTTTGCAATGTAAATAGAAAAATTGATTGAGCAATTTTTTTATCATATTTCTAGGTGTTAAATATAATTTATTATATTTTTGCGAAAATATTTTTTTTAAAATCTACAATTTTAAGAAAGCTTTATTTTAATCATTTTTTAAAAATAATTTATTCAATAATTATGCAAAGCGTTTATTATAAATGTTAATATTCGCGCATAAATTAATTTTAGTGTTAGCGTATATATGTAGATGTCACTGCATTTTTAAAATCAAAAATGAATTTATTCACTGTCAAAATTGACATAATTAAATCGATTATGTTCGTTTTCATATTTAAATATTTTTAATTTAATTATTCTTTTCGAGCAAGAATTTTATTTTTAAATGAGACCATAAATTTCCATAATTTATTTGGCAGGATCTCATGGGAAATAATAAACGTAATTTCTAAATTATACGTACACGTTCGTTATTATTCATTAAATTTCGTGTGTGTAATAAATATTCATTAGACCCCATGATAAAAATAGTACCCAACGAATGGTTCCATCACACGCATATTTACTGGGACAAGAATTCAAAAGAAAATCAATGAGCGTAAATATGGGGATTTTTTGGAACGTATATGTTACAGCGTTTCCCTTCAATTTATATCATATTTATTCTCTGGATTATTTTCCCTTATTTTATTTGCTCAACTTTCGCTTCGCTCATAACGAACAAATATTTTTTATGGAGGTATTCTTTGCATGCATCCCAACTTTTACATCAAAGATCCCTTCATTCCACTTTTTCTCCCCTTTAATCTATTTAATCAATTCCTCTCGAGGTCCTCGCAGGGTATCGGGGACCTTTCCTTACAAAGCTGTTGCCCCTTTCAAGACGTCCAATCCTTACACATCCAAAATATTCATCGAAGGTGGGATGTCCGTAGAATGAGGCGGGCATATATTAAATTTTAATCCCTATATGGCACGGTTTACCGAGGGCTCATTTCTCTCCGATGCCATACGTCTGCCATTGAATTAAATATCTGTGGCAGTTTGATGAAGGTGGCTCTTTAAATATTTGATCCTGTCATATTTTCGGAGCTTTTCGATGCACGTCGAAGCGGTTCGCTTTTATATAATTACATATGGAGTCGAGCAGTTCAGATGGCATTAATTGAGTCCATTGGCCTGTAGCAGAAGTAAGTGTTGTTTAAACATTGAGAGTAAATCTTACGATACGGTTCACAGTAGCTATGGGCCAGGGTCTCGACAAAATACCATTTAAATATTAATTTTACATATATTTAAAGTCGGCAAAAATGCTTATCGGATGATAAAAAGTCTTTCTAAATATATGACATTTTATGGCGTTATTTGACGTTTTGATTTGATTGATCTGATTTTTATATTGACTTTGAGGGCATCAATCGGTTGCAGTTTATACGCATAGACCTGCAATTTAAGATCCAAAGGAAGAAGTCTAAAGACGTTAAATTGAATCATCTCGATGATCATTTCACGTAACCAAATCGTTCGTGTAGAATATCCATCATCACATGCGTTGTATGACACATGGCGCCGTCCTATTAGATCTATATTATCCAGTTTAGACCACAAGAAGTTGCTTTTTATCGATTTGTAGCACTCGCTGTTGACGATTATGGCAATGCCAGTGTCATTTTGAAAGAAGTATAGACCGATAATTCCGCCATTTTATCGGAATATGTTTGATGCCGATGTTTTATTCATCTAAAAATGGACCTCATCGCTAAATATTATTTTTTTGATGAAGCGTTTCTCGAACGGAACACTGATTTTGAAAATATTTTTTTTGATAGCTTATACACATTGTTCAACACTATAACCTTGCATAATAATTTGCCATATACTATTAAATAATTCTCAATAAATCTAACATATATTGATTCAATAACGTGACCGCTATAATTTAACAATTTTTGAGCGTCAATATTGAAATACCTTGTACAAGCTAAAATCGTAAAATCAAGAAATCGATACATTTTTGTAAGTTCATCGTTAAAACTGTATAGAAATATATGCATTAATAGCAAGTCCAACCAATAAAAAAATATTAAATGCTGAAAAAATTATGATCAGAGTCTAATCAAGCCGACTAAATACAGAACAGATGAAATAATACAATTTATAAAGTCTATTCAAGAGTTACTGGTGAAAGAAGAGACTAAGGAAGTGAATTTGATGGAAATGGGGTCTGAAATAACCCAAAATTTCAAAGCTCAGAAGAAAGCTCAAAAAATGAAAATAAACAATTTTTTCTTAGACATAAAATAAATTTATTATAGTTTTATACTCTCTCCTTAGAAATAATAAATACATTAAAAAGCATAGAAGACTTGATCTAACAATCGAAGTTTTATTTTTTACATGAAGATCGTTCCATTGGAAGAAGAACAACATTTAAACGGATATACAATATTGGAATGAATACTATATTCCAGATGTTTTTACCGAAAAATATACACAAGAACAGATGAAATTTCAACTTGAGTTGGATCAGCTTTATGATTGTTGGCATCTTTAGTTAAAAAAATTCAATGCTGTTTGTTTAGCCAACCTATATTTTATTTTAAAATTAATTTCTATAGCATCAGGCAAAGTTAGGCCTCGCCAAAAAATGGTTATGTGTGTGGCATAAATATAACTTTTTAAATAATTTAATTTTGCTCCATTCCTATACGATTGTAACGAAGTAAATTTATCCTGATTTCCTGATTTATACAATACTTTGAAGTTTTATTGTATCAAAATTCAAGAATTTATTCCAATCCAGGAAAAATACTGTACAGTACGATAAAACGAAGAAGTTTGAGTATTTCATTTCATTTTGATTCTATTAATATCAAAACAGTTGTAAAATAAAGTGAATAATAGCAATAAGAACTTGATGTCTATACAAGCATGTTTTTCATTGTTGAAGTCTACATAAATTCTATCTCGTTGGTATATGGTGTACTCATAGTTGGTTTAATTTAAATATGAAATTACTTCGAATCCATTTATATCATGTTGATATGATCTCGATTTGATTGCTATAGGTTATCGGCATTTATTAAATGTCACCTGTCAACAAATCGATTCACTTCGCAGCCCTAGAGCAGTGCATTGACTAACACGTTTGAGCCCTGATTTATGTCCGATAATATTTGAATCCAGATGAAACCGGTTCGGTCCCTACCTACAGCCGCAGGGCAAAGATGTGGAAATGAACTGCATTGCCTTGCTGCTAATAATTTATTTTCAATGTCCTCTTTAGTACGGAGAAGGCAACTTTATGATACCATTATCACGCGATATGACTACCAGAACGTGCCGGTTGATACTTTGCAGCTCTGTCCGATTGGATTATGGTCGAGTTTCGATCTAATTGAGAGCTGCGGTTCCATTCTGTTTTCGAGTATTTATTTCTGTCCTATTGTGTACTGGAATAAAAGAGGAGGAAACGATAAAGCACTGCTTACCGCGGCAATAAATGAGTTGTCCTCGCAGAGGATTCTGCGTAAAACATTTGTTCCGCAAACAGGAAGCCGTTATAAGCCCCTGTGTAATCCCCGGAACGACGTTTGTCCACATAAATATTCCTTGATTTTCGCTGGAGACATTACATTTCGCATGGATCATCTACTTCTTTTCCCTTCTTTGTTTTTCTTTCGACGTAACTTGCGAAATGTCTTTTGCCGAAAAAAATGTATTTTCTTTCTTCGACCTTGGTTAATATCACCCTATTCATAGTTTATACACTATTAAATATAATTTACTAGCATTCGTTATAAATTTTTCGAAGTCTATAATTTCGACTCTTTCATAGATGTAGCCATTAACACTCGATATACTGCACCCATCAATTTGACGGAATTTGAACTTTATGAGCATAATTACAAAACCCTTTTTATTTTTTGCTGATTGAAATGAAATGATCTGAATACATACCCAAATGTGTGTTCCCTTCAGCTTTGTAATTTATAAGTTATGAGTGATGTATACTTATCATATCTCTACCAATCCCCGTGAATTTGAGGGCTCGACTAATTTTATATTTACACTTATAAAACTGGCTTTTTTCATGAACATATTTCTTCTGTAATAAATTTGAAGCCAATTAGAACTTAAATAATATATATATATAATAAATTTAATAAAATGGATTTTTTAAAGAAACTATATAGTTTTTCTTTGCCCCTTCAATTTGACAGGTATTAGTGGAATTAAGTATTATAAAAATTGATTAAACCACGTATTAATAATTATATTGACTTTAATTCTCATCAATAATAGATCTATTTGACTTACAGAATATATTTCTAATCGATCTTCATCACTTATGCGAAATAAGGTAATCGTTTGAAAGAGAAGAATCGATTTCATAGTCCAAAGAGAATACGTGTCGCTGGACCTTTGCCAGTTTGAAAAGTGAGGTCAGGTCTAACCTTGGTCATTGAATTAAGTGTAATGTATCTGGTAGGAGGATGCTGCTCCAATATCACCTCCATATGATTTTAAACTTGGTGACATTGAAATTCATCATAAAATTCATAGCTTATCGGCGAATAATAAATTGTTAATTAAAAAAAAGATTTAGCACTACAAATCATAATCAATAAAACCATAAGACATGATTATAAATATATTTAATTCATTAGTGGTCAGATTTCTGCAATAAACACATTAATTTGAGTCATTTACCACGAGATATATAGGTGAAAAGTGCAACTGCGATAAAGAGCAAACAGTACAAATAAACAACCAGTTACTAATGAGTAATAAAATCAACGCATTTCGATTCTTCATATTGACACATTCTTGCAATTTTTTAAAGCCATTAAGTCACATTGGCTTTAAAATAAATGATAATATGCGTAACCCGACGGGAATGTGTTAATACGCTAAAAAGATATTTTATAATATTTATAAATTTGTGATTTCAGAATTGGAACTTGAAGAGGATTGAAACTCTCTTATTTAACTTTTATCTCAAATCTCGTTCGATATTTTTTCAATTTAAAATGCAGCTTACCTTGTTAGTAATTTACGTTATGTTAGAAATTTCATGAACGTTATTTTGGCCAAATTCTTTGCATTGTTTACAAATATTACTCAGGATGCTTTGGAATTTGAGATCGCATTCTAACTTTAGATCGTAAAAATAAATAAAAACAGCAATAGGTATAAAAATATTTTGAATAAATAAAATTCCGTATATAAAATGCTCAAAGCTAGTTTATAAAACAAATTGAAGCAATAAAGTAAAATATTTACGATTCAGTAAACTAAATAGCTCCCAAACGTCCCAAAAATACCCGACCTAACATGTAAATGACAATGAATGTTTTATAAAAATACCATGATATAAAGTGTTTACACGTTAGGTTGCTTCCGTGATCGTACATATCATAAAAAATGCCGCAAAAGCCCTAAAAGAGGACAGAGCAGCCATAAGGTTTGTATGTCCAATCAGTCCGCTTTTCGGACCGCTGATATGACAAATGAGCGCCTCGCGATCGGATGCCATACCTGAATATTTCTACAGAATGATTACAAACTCTCATTATGATGGGGCTTGGTCAGTCCAATTTTTAAGCGATAACGAAGAAAAGGGGAATTATAAAACTTAGTATATATTATAAAAACGGAGTCAATCAGTGTCGGTTCATGTAAAGTAGATTGGTCGAGTAAAATAAAAACCATGTGCAACTCTCGATCGGGTCTGCGCTTTAAGTCCAGTTGCGCCCGTAGCAGGCGCCTGCTTTGCCACACCCTTGTTACGACCCCAACAAAGATTCAAGGGATACTATAAGCGAGGTCAGTGCCATCACGGGTCCAATCTAAGTTTAAAGGGGCTGCAGCAGATGAAAGACTGAGATCAGATAGACAGTGGCTTAATGGTATTTCGGACTCTTGACGACAGAGTCCATGCCCCGCGCTAATGAGTGGTCTCTAATGAGTGACTAGCCACACAGAAATGTCTTCTATTTTTTTAAGGTAGCATTTAGCAATCCTTTTTATGGGACTGTAGCGTTGAGGTGGGGGCGCTCTCGGGAGCAGAATCCCTGAGCGGCTCCCCGCCCCCACGTGCTCATCGGGATGGCCGCGCTATCGCACTGGTCCGTTCTTTTATCGGGCTGTGATGTTGCTGGATGTATAGATGGGAATAGAAGGGCACCAAATAGAAAGACTCTCTTCGCTAAATAACTATTTATTCCACACGAGAGATAGAGATCTGGCTGCAGGTGGGACGACCTCCTGTAGCCAAAGCTAACCGACGCCTCCTCCAGCTCCCGCCTCCTGCGTGTCACTACCCAACCGGCAACGGTGCACGCGCAAGAAGCGATCGGTCAGTAAGCAGAGCCACAGGAGATGGTGATGTTAAAATAAGACATTCAGACAGACACACCTGAAGAGAGATGTAAGATGTCGTTAACAGCGCTACTACGTGGGGATGGTAATCACCCACGCTACAGGATCATTACCAACCATTTTGACATGGTTTTTCATGGCACATATATGTTTTTAAAAATGTGGTTGCCAGCCACATCTCCTGTGGGATTCGAACCCAAGAAGATTGAGTTACAAGTCCAACCGCTTAACGCGGAACTACCTACAGGTACAGATAATGTCTTCCATCGCTCTCTTAGTCCTCTGAGAAAAGCTAGAGACGCGCAGAGCTTCCAGGAAAAGGAAGGAAGAGGTTTCGCTAAAACGTAAAGGAACTACTACGTGAGTTCACTGCCACCACGAATCCAACCTCAATTTAAAAAGGGCTAGAGCAGAGGAGTTCCCCTTTCCGTAGCCCCCCCCCCCTCCCTTTATGGGTGAGCACCGTAGAGTGAAACGCCCACCCGGATGTATCGTTGGAGAGCAGCTATTGGTCGAAACATGGAACACACATGTTGACATGTAGCGTGTGCGATTATCCGGGCTATGGCACACACGCTGCATCATCGACTGCAAACATCGAGTTCAAATTCAACACCACAACATATAACTCACTAGCCATGGCAATTGGAACCATTTTCAATTTTTTTTCATCGGAGTTAAGTTGTGACTTTTATATCGCCACGCTATGTGTATCATCATTCAATTGAAATTTAAAATTGTATAGTTTTTTTTAAATTTTTGACCGCGTAAAATTGAAACCGCGCAATTGGGTACCGCATACTTCAAGGGACGAGAACTTCCCGCTTTGAAGAAAAAGGGAAAATGGTCAGTATAAACATGGCACTTGTATATTAGCTTATATTATTCGAGGTATGGCACACATGCTGTGTCATCAGCCATTACAGCTTTGCACCAATGACATCCTAAAACCTGTAGATTAACAACGTAACTAAATTAATCGAAGGTTTAACGGCTACTATGTTTTATGATACATAGTGTCAATGTCAATTGTCAATATTTTATTTTTATGACACCCCAAGTCCATAAAGGTCACAAAATTACAAGATTCCCCCCGGAATGGATATTTATTTTGTTTGCTAATTGAAATGTTCATATCTCGGATGATTTAATACGAGGCAACGTCACTTCTTTTATGAAATCGGAGATATATAGTTAAGTTGGAACCTAGGTCATTGGAAATTGCTGTTGAAGATGGTCGACGCGGGAAAGACCGCTGGCATGGCAGGTCTTGCAGATGAAAGAGACTCGCCAAGATTAATCACCACCATCCTGAAGTCAGGACATAAAGATGTCGGAAGCTCTCATTTTGCCAGCGAACAAGTCGATAATTCAATTTGTAAATGGCCATTTTTGCAAGATTATCGAGTCAATGAGGCTATTAATGCTGGGCCCATTTGCTGCGGTGTCATTATCTAATCGAGCCGAGGAGATAACCTGATCGGGTCGGCTCCACCAGTTGGCCTACTTAACTCTCGTTACAGTAATTTATTGGGCTTGCTCTTGCGATCATTTTTCCCTTTTAAATGTCACTTGCCTGCAATGTTTATTATCTGGTTACTGTGCGCTCTTGCACCAGCACGATATCTATTTACAGCGACCATGTGTTTGTGGAGATCGCTCTCGAAATGGATCCTCGCTGAAGAGATACACAAACACGATTACGTTATGAATTTTGAGTAATATTAATTGAAAACATGAATTTTGGTGCGGCCATACACGCGAAGGCTGTAAGAGCGGCTCACCAGATATGATCGGCTTCATTTTATACGAGTGTTTGGTTATCCCGATGCTGCCAAAGTCAATAAGATTAATTCGGTTAGCTGATGTATGGCATGTCAAAAGCATTGAATTTCAACGAAAACAGACATACAAAAAGCTTTCATTTTAATTAACATAACAATCTGCTGTGTATATGCAGAATTAAACGGTTCAATCAAAAAGAGACGATAAGATCTACATTACATCGTCTGAAACGTGCGCTGAAATAAAGCAATATGCTTAGCAAAGCATTTGATGAGCAAAATCAGTCCTTTTACATTGCCATATTTTTAGAAACCCCAAAACACCCCAAAATCTATCACAAAAACTTCATGGACTATAATAAAAAATACATTTAAAACGAATCGAATAGATGGTGGTAGAATTTATGAGGTTGACCTCATGCGGAAAACGTGTTCTTTCCGCCGGGTTTCCCACTAATCTCGCAGCAAGGATCCTTTTCTTAACGCAATAATAAAAACCGTTATCTGTTCATCATCACATTTCGCTCAAAGGTTTATTTTCCATATGAATTCGGATTGATTATCTTGAAATATACTTCTAAAATATTATTAAGCTTAGTTCTAGTTCAACTATATACGGAAGTAAATTGGATCCAATCGTATAACAATCTTCTATGCCTTAGAAAATCACCTATGGAGGTCGTCTATATCCTATAGGGCATTTTAAGACGAAGAATACTTCTTACAAGCGGTGAAATGAATACAAATAAAATGTATGCAAAAACACGAAAACAAGTCGATAACTTGCATCGGAGCCGTTTACATCTTGATTAACGTTCGTAATTAAACATTCAATCTACGTTCCCTTTATGTTATTTCTTCATTAATATGGGTCTGACATATGTTCACGAATCATAAGCCATTATTCCCATGTAATTACCACTTATTTACCCTTTGCAGGTAGGTCACCTTGCTTTTTGACGTGTGATTGAACGTTCAATATAGATAATTAACCGACGAAAGAAAACTAGACGCACATAATACGCTCTTGCGAAGTAACTATTAATATATTCACGATATGTGTCGAAATAAATAACAGTAGACGAGATCGCGTATACATTTTTCGGAGATAAAATAACAATATACTTGTACAATCGTGCTTCTTCTATAAGTCTTATTACTCGAGGCTTCTTAATACCCCATTTCGAAAGCAAAAAATTATATCTTCAAGTAAAAATGAAAGTTTATCCATGTGGCATAAAAAAGGGCTTTAATAATATAAGTAAATAATAAACAAACTTAAAATATATCCAAGTTAATATTAAAAAAATGAATCATGGGCATGTTTTATTTTATAAATATTTAACTTCTTGCACAAAGTCATAATAGCTTTTTTTAGTTTAGTTAGTTAATTATTGCCCAAGAGTGGTAGCTACAACAACACTAAGTGCTATTTTTTCTCATTTTAAAGTTATTGCTGCGAAATTATTTCAGCTAGTAGTGCACCTGTAACGTTTGAGGCGGGGGCGCTCTCGGGGCAGAGTCCCCGGGCGGCTCCCCGCCTCCACGTGCTCGTCGGGATGGCCGCGCTACCGCACGTCCGTTCTGCTATTGGGCTGTGATGTACTGGACGAATGGATGGGAATACGAAGGGCGTTGAACAGAAAGACTCTCTTCACAGGATAACTATTTATTCCCCAGCACAGATAGAGAGAGAGAGGTCTGGCTGCAGGAGGGACGACCTCCCGCAGCCAAGGCCAACGGACGACTCCCCCGACTCCCGCTTCCTGCGCGTCACTACCCAGCCGGTAACGATGCACGCGCAAGAAGCGATCGGTCGATAAGCAGGTGCAATGGCTCTGCAGGGCCACAAGAGGTGGCGCTGCTAAAATAGCACATTGCACCAGAAGAGCAATGGAAGAGGCAGCTACTATGCGGGGATGATATATCGCCCACGCTACACACCCATTCTTTCAGGGGGTGTAGATCTCATTATATGAACTTGGCGTTGAAATCTCCAGCAACAATGTTAGGAAATGCCGATGCACGATAACTGTCGGCCAGATCCGCGAAGTCATTCAGGCTTCAAAAGTAGTATATGATGAGCTAGGGGAGAAATAGCAAGAGTAGATCCTTATTCGCCTCGTCTCGATTCATATCCAGCCACTTTTGGCACTGTTTGAGGCATCTGTGACAGTGTTTGTGTAACTACTCATATGACCACCCTGTCATCAGCGCTTGTTAAGTATCGGGATAGTTTACTACCCCGGTATTGTTTTGAGATATGCACAACGTCGACTTCCTGCTCCTCCGTCACTTTTTGCATGAGAGCACGGTTTATTTATGCAGTCTGCAGCTTTATGTCTTTCTTCGCTGCATTTGCGTCTTGAAGTGATCTAGGTTTGGGCAGTCTTTAGCTATTTGACCAATGCCGTGACATTTGAAGCATCTGATAACGCTCTTCTTCCTGCGCACACGGCAGTTGGTCCAGCCTACTTTGATTTTAGCTACCTGTAGGAACTGAGCACCCACTTTGGTTGGCATAATGACAATGGCTAGTTGCGTTCCCCAAATACACTTTTTGAAAGAACGGAACGCAACAGCATCTTTAAGTTTACTGTTGTACATAAAAATTGCCAAAACTGCGTCATTTTCTTCTAGGTCATCCTCGATATCGAAGACAGTGATGGTCTCATGCGTCATTTATGGCTTCGATCAGGCCAGCAGGATCCTTACTTCCTTTCTTCAACTTTATGAGCGCGTATCGCCGCAATTTTGTATCAGCTCATCAGGTTTGAAATCTTTACGTAATGTTCTGAGGATAACCGCATAGGATTTACCCCCCTCGCTTTTGGGCTTGTATATACTGATAATGATGGCATCCTTCTGAATGCGCATCTTACTCAGTCTTTTTGTTAACTTCGCTTCAAAGGTCTTTTTATTTTTGTTTGTACGACGCCTAGTGTCAACCACCATTCTTTGTCTTGCAACGTTCTGGTTTGAGTAGCCAGCATTGTTAATATTCCCAGGCCTCTATTCTGTGTTTGAGGCGTGTTTCTTCCTGATATTGTGACCTGATATTTACCTGCTAGTAAAAATGGCCCTTGGTATTGGGTTTGTAAAGTTGAGGCGGGGGCCCTCTCGGGGGCAGAGTCGCCGGGCGGCACGGATCTGTTCTTATATCGGGCCATGATGTTGCTGAACGAATGGATGGGAATAGACGGGTGTAAAATAGAAATACTCTCTTCTCTAAATAACTATTTATTCCATACGAAAGAGAGAGAGAGAGATCTGGCTGCAGGAAGGACGACCTCCCGCAGTCAAGGCTAACCGACGACTCTGCCAACTCCCGCTTCCTGCACGTCACTACCCAACCGGCAACGGTGCACGCGCAAGAAGCAATCAGTCGGTATGTAGGTGCAATATCTTCGCAGGGCCACAAGAGATGGCGCTGTTAAAATAATACATTGCACCTGAAAAGAGACGGAAGATGTCACTGTTAATCTGGAGAATTAAATCTGCTCAGACTAACAGTGCTATTGCATGAGGATGTTAAACTGCCCACGCTACAGGTTCCCCTCCATCTCAGTTATTTGTTGCCTTGCAACTTCTCTATGTTGATGATCTTTCGTTTCCTTTCGGGTTTACATTCGATATAATTTATTTCATATGATGGTTTTAATATTTTTGTATAAAGTTTTTAAAAAATGGGAAATGATTGATGATCAATCAAATTTATCATTGTAAATCAATGAATTAAAAATTAATTAAAATCTAGGCGTTATTAAATAGAAATATTTAGATTTTTTTTAAAATTCTGTATGCTAATTGCTATTTTTCTTTAGGCAGTTATATACATGCCCATTAAAAATGTGTTACTATATGGTCACGCGTTTTGGTATATATTTTTAAGCTTGTTTGTGATTTTGTTCTAATTATTCAAACAAAATATCTGTAATGGTACTTGAAGGGAAGATTTGTTTTTAGATATGAAAATATTTTTGTAGTATTAAATATTAATCTGTGCTTTTCCTCTAATATTATATCGGTAGAAAGACGAAGTATTCTTGGAATGAAGAAAATAGCTCCTTCAATTTTTAATTCCTTTTAGGCGTAATACCTTCTCTTTTGTGGAGCCTCCCAGCAATAAACCCTTATCTCCTTCATTGCCAATCTGAAATCTTAATTTTCTTAAGTAGTTCTTTGAAAAAGTATAAAAAACGACGATAAGACAAGGCTGTGAATAACACGGTAAACGATCCTACCATTAAAAGGATTGAAAGATACTAACTGCTGAAATCGCCAGCAAACAGCCGGTTTAAACGAACGAAAGTTTCAATTTTATCACGGCTAATAAGGATCCTCGACATTTTTTAAGCCTCAGATTATCTCCTCCGATGGTATCAAATTTTTTGCTCCGTGTCCCCCCATAAACAGAATGTAAATCGTAATTTAATGCCAACTGCCGAAGTTTATATAATATCCTGGCGCTATCCTCTTTGTTTCTACGGTTATTATGTTACGGAAAAAGCGATGTTATTGGGTGAAATATATTTTTTCATTATCCTTTTTTCCTCCGGTGGAATGAGAAACGCTGACGCAGGATCATGCATAAAACATCCTGAAACGAAACCCAGCTGCAGCAATGAAATATTACTTAACTGGCTCGCAGTCAACTCGTTACCCTGAGTACCACTCTTAACTTATTTATGGGTCATTCTCTGGAAAAACGTGTTTTTATAGCTTCATTGGATTTAGTTCTGTAATTTTTTGCTATAAATGCAGCATAGCGCAACTATTCCATGTGATTTACAGCATGTTTAATAATGAATTTATATGAATGCTTCAGCGCTAATGTTGATTAAATTATAACATATTTTTATATGTATAACTCTAGTGTAAATATAATAAACGTTTCGATTTATTACTGTGCCTATTATATGGTAATGAACCATTTCTGCATGGCAAAAATAATAAATTGACTTTATAAATGTCGTCGTTATTCATTAAATTCATTTCAATACCGGTTTTGCATAATGATACGTAAACAACTTAAAAACTACGATTTGTCTTGTAGAAAGTGTAATATTTTGTCTACGGGAAAAATTTATGAAACATAAAAATTCCTGCAAAAATTTGATATTACCGGATGTCAAGTGACGTATGGCTTCGTGCGTCGTTGTGACGCAAAATATGATGCTTTACATATAATATATGCAAATAGATTCATTTGACAATTGTTATTTTATCCATCGATTTAAATATGTTACATTTTGTATAGTAGGTGCAAGAGAGAGCACCCATCTGCGAGACTTTCCGATGACGAACCCTATGCAACAGTATCGAGAGCTAGTGCCTGGATTTATATTGTATAATATGGCTTTACTTTTTTTAAATAAAAAATAAAATGGTGGAGTTATAAAATATTCTATTAGGCGTCATTTCTCGTGATATCAAACGGCTTGCCACTTGTCAAAGGTTTTCTGTTGAACTGAAATCGAAAATGGAAATATTTTTTGATTTTTAATATGTGTAGGCAGTCAACTAACCTATAAAAAATAAAAAAGTATAAAATTAAAAAAAAAAACAGTAGGCTTTTTAGTTAAACTTTCATATTTTTTACCATTTTGTTGATAATTTTTACCCCAAAAAAATCATTTATTTACGCGAAAATCTTAAAATTTTAGCTTAGTTGTCTAGATAATATTTTAGTGAGAAACATCCCAAAATTTCAGTGAGATCGATCAACAACTTTTTAAGCTACAACTGGCGAACATTTTGAAAATGCAGTTTCGAGATAATCTCGTTTGAAGTTTCAATGCGATAAAACTATCAATTTAAGTGACTTATCGATTAACCATTGATTCCAGGTGCATATAATAGATCTTCAGCTTTCTCAAAAAGTTGATTATCTTCGACTAACCGTTGTTTTAGGGCTATACGAGCTGCTTTTGTCTCAGAAAGATTCTTACGGTTCTACCTCACTACCCGCGCTTCATCAGTATTTTCAGCAAAGATTTTACAGTAGGTGCCAATAATTATATTTAATGTATTCAGCATCTTCAAAATGAAGCTGTAGTCGTTATTAAATATCTCAACAGTAATTTATGTTAATATTTCAATGATTTTTATATCCGAATTCAGGTGCTTTGTAGCAAGTCGTCAAACTGTCGAGATAAAACATTTATTAGCATTTTGGATATTGGTACCCAAGCATATTTGAAGTAATTCATCTCTGGATAAATCTTTATAAATTGGTAAGAAATTCTGTTTTTTCTCGTGGCCAAGAAATGAAGTCATGTCTTCAAGCTTTGGATATTTGCGTTTGTCCATTCTTATCGCAAAAGCGATTCTAGATTTAATTCATTGGGAAATCGGTACCATTTTTTCATTGATGACAAATTAAAATTAACGATTTATACGAATTATTAGATCTGTTATTAATTATACTTTGATGGTCTATAAAATGATGCCAGTTATTAAGTCAAAAACCTAATCAAGAGATCATATTTGGTCAATTTATTTGGGCCATACATTTTTATTGGATCGTTTCAAAGGGCTTTTCTTATTTTTATGACGTAAATAAAAACGTTTTCTCCGAATGTTTGAATTATATATGATAAACATCCGGCTTATTAAGTGTTAATTAAGTTGAGCATGGAGCAAAAGTGACAGATTTGTTACTTAGATCCAGTGATGACTAAATTTTTTCGTTATACAATATGTGAAAGACAACGAGATATACATTTAAGATTCCCTATATTCAAGGGAATCCCCAATGGAAACATCGTCAATAAATTAATTGTATTTTGCTCCAATTTTGTACATTTTCTTATACATTCTACATAATTTAATTGAGATATCTTCGTCTTGTAGCTTAATTTTATCCACTGTGTAACCGGTGGAAAAATATTTTCTTGGAAAAGATACATCGAGCCTGAAATAGTGTTCCTCTTTATAATCAAATTTGACATAATTACTCATCTAGGCGCGGAGACTTCCTAGTAGCTTACACGTGGACAGTGGGAGGCAACTCCTCAAATCTCGAATTTGATGAATAATCATCCGAAACTAATGACAGTAATTTAGCAAAGAGCTCGTGCCATCGGACTGAGTGACGTTCGTCACAGAAATTGAAATGACAGAGTGGCTGGTGGTGCGTTGAACGGAAGAGCTTTGGCCAACAGCCCAACTTTAAGCTGCCCACGATATGTTGCTCGTTGGTGAGGACGATGCCAAAACTCTCTATTTCGGTCGGTGATCGAACACGACTTTGAATTAGTGTTATTGCTTACTTTGATGCAGTGCTGTTTTTCTTGGAAAACGTATGGCGATTATGAGAATTTGGCTGATGCAATCACAATGATGCCGCATCAAGCAGAAACCGTATTGAGGAAAAAAGCTCAATACGAAATGTTTCATAAGACATTATATTATATTAAACTTTCAAAGCTCGTAAATAATTTTTAAAAAATACAGATATTTCACTTCATACTAAAAAGCAGTTATCTGCAGGGAAATCTTATAAATACATTTTGCAAATACCCATAAGTAATGTCGATTTTTCAATGCACCAAAGCAAAAAAGGCTACGAAACATATCTGCGAGATTTATGGTGATTTCAGGCTACTTTTAACCAAACCAATGGGTGATTTAAAAAAAAAATGGCAGAAAGTCGTGGATAATGTAGGAAAATTGTCTTGTATAATTAAAGTTCAATAACAATAAATTTAAATTGCATTGAAATAAACGACATTATTATTATAGCTTAGTCGTATTCACCACAAAATAATAGTCATAAACATATCAAATTAACATCAATGTAATTGACCAAAATTTTACAAAAATTATGTAAATAGCAATGAATCGTGAATTTCGATAAAAACTTACCTAAATATTTTTTATAAAATAGACATTTTTAAAAAAATATTTAAATTCCAACATAAAAGCACGCTTATTTTTAGTCAAACGTCAGTTTATTGGGACGTTTACAAGTCAATATTATTATTTGACAGAGTAAATCCGAATAATACACTCAAACCTCTTTTTATGCGATTTCGAAGTTATGCGGTTTTTTTTTAAATTTTGATAAAGAGTACCGATCGAGATATTTCGGATAAAATAGAAAATAAATCATCAACACTAACCGAAATTTGGATAAAAATTACAATTTTGGACTGTTTAAATCATGTTGCATCTGATATCGCTGAATTACAATCACACACTTTATTCTAGAATCTAGAATTTTGAAAAATTAAAAAAAAAATTTTTTTTTTGTTATTTTGTCAAAATTTTATTTTTAACTATTTAGAAAATAATAAAACTGAAAAAATGAGGCCAAAAATGATTTATTTTTAAACAGTCGCCATTATGTGATTTTTTTAAAGGTAGGGACTATAGAGACATCTTTACTAATTGAGAATTAAATTGTCATAAAAACAAATTTAAAATTTTACCAATAATACGAAACATCCTTAAAGTGTTTCCCATAATGCTATTTTTTAACTGTCTTATTGTTTTTCTGATTTTTTATTTACTTTTTTTGTGCGATTTTGAGATTTGTACACTTATTTTTATGCGATAGATACGTTTCACGGGGATCGCATAAAAATACTTGAACTACATAGAAAACTAAGGGGTAGGTTCCATTATCTTACCGCATAACTTTAAAATCGCATAAATGTATATTACTGTTTCAACGTTATGCGATTTCTAAAATCCATGGAATGCATCTTCACTTTTTCTATGTTAGTAATAGTTTTTTATGCGATTTTCCATGCATCTACCGCACAAAAAAGGTTTAAGTGTACATCGTTTTATTCATTTATTTGCCTCAAATTTATTTCAATGAATTTAATTTTCAAAATTCATAATGTGCAATCAATCAAAATATGCAATGAAGTAAATCCTATAAGTTAAGTCATCATAAATATAATGTAATGGGATAATAATATATTAAAAGATGTGCAGCAATAACAAAATTGAATCTAGAATGAATCAAATATTTGATGCAACTAGTGGCTATGAAATTGCACGGATTTGTTCAGGTCATGATTTGATCCGCATTTACTGTTGAAAAACAAAATTAAAATACTCATTGCATTTAATTTAAATTTCCACACACACACAAGTATTTCGCTTAGTAAATATTCATGTTTTCTGGTATTTATGCAAATTTATAGCCATTATGACCTCTCCCAAGACGAGACCTTATTTTTCTAGATTCCATTGGATGTTTTTAAATAACAGAAAATACGTATGAAATTAAGCTGTAATGTGACTACAATGCTTTTAAATGCACTCACTTTATAAATAAGCCACATGCGTTTGAACAAATGCTGAAATAGTGCCAAACAATAATTACACTACAGTAGTGAAAGTCGATGTATTTCATATGAACTAACGGGCAAATAAATTGATGTGACGGATTTAAAAGATAAGGGTGTGGGTTGGGTCAAAAATGTCCTCTTGTAGGATATTTTATTTATATATTTATCATATATTTGCATTGTTTTAGATCATTTTTTTGTTTTTATACTTTGGCATTTAAGTTGATTAACCCTGTGGACATTAGGCAGGTTTGATCACATTTTTAGCATGAATCCATTCTTCAGTTTTTCTCTGATTAAAGAATGTAATGGACGTATGCCAATGATGATTGTCAAACACTAAACTTTGTACATGCTTTTGGGATTTCCCGTTACGTCGACAGGAACATACGATTAGAGAGAACGAAAATACACATGAGAAAACTTTACAGGGTGATCTGAAATCTGATATGGAACACAGATTTTTAGCGTAATTTAAAAAAATATATATAACCGGTCCTACGCCAACACGTTCGAACAATGGCGCCAAAAAAATATAAATAAAAATTCTCATGCGTAATAATCTCATTTTTTAGCGGCGACAAACGCGATTCAATGTCGTTTATATCCAATGAAATCAATATACTTTTGACACAGCCGAGGAAGTATCAAACGCGTGGGATGCATTTTTTTTAAATCGCAAGCAAAAAAATGGCGCGGCAAAAAATTTTCTTCGCGGATGAAAAACAAAGATCGAAATTTGTTTCTCGACATTTGGCACATTGACAACAACACTTTTCTTTGTGGAATGTAGGTTATATATATATCGCGAAGCCAGCGATCTGCCACGTTGTCTGTCGTAAACAAATGTACCAAGTGTATGCGAATCCGCATAAAGTTGTAACGCGCTATTATCAACGAGCCTGAAAAAATACTTTTCGGCTGAAAATATCTATTTGGTAAAACGTGCGGAAGATGTGGCCAAAAATACCCCATCATAGTTTAAAATTCGATCAATCAACATCGACGTGTTAATATAACGAGTCAAACAAAGGATTGTGCGAGTCTTTGATCAAGCTGAACCTGGAAAAACAAATTTGGAACATATATCTGACTGAAATCTCCAGTATTTATTTAATATGCCACATAATCATAGAATTCACAAAGGTGAACGCGTTCTTATGATAACGATAAATGTTTCTGTTGAAAAAAACCTACATAAATCCATTTTTATTTCCCGGAAAGAATATATTCTTCCTTATAATTTCAACTAATATCACATGTTTTTTTCGCATTAATCTAGCATCGCCCTTTCTAGGAACTAGGGTATTGGATTACCCATATTTCAATGAGCTCCTTTTTATGAATTGCGTAGCTCATGTAAATAGTTATTCATTAGCTTTCATAGAAAAGCTGCTCGATATTTAAAGTAGCAATGCATGCATCATTGAGCACGGAATAAAATAATAAAAAATCAAGTTCCAATGATATTATAATTTCAAAAAATCACCTTGCAATTTATACGATGTCGTTTCTTGTGTGGGGTATTTAAAGTTGTAGTGGGCAGATGATGTGCCAAGGCGAGCGATTAAATATGGATGATTAGGATTTGGGTCGTTCTCTCGAAAATGGAAACTCAAAACATTACCTTTAAATCATCCTAACTTTTTAATTCAAAGTCGTAATAGCACAAAATAACTGTTTTTTTTTTGTATTTTTCAATGTATTTTCAATCTGAATAAATAATTGTTTTATGCAATTAGGTTTAAAGAAAATTACTTCTGAATTTCCGAAGTTTCAAAGTGCCATTACGCCTACAAATTAAAAAGTTACGACGAATTAAAAGTAGAATTATGGATTTTTTTCTTACACTTAGGATATAGGGCTTATGTGTGAAACGTTGCAAAAGACCCCCTTAAATCCCTTAAATATTTTGTCGGATGATATGCCAAACATCCTGTATAATCAGATCTATACTGATGACGATATCTCCAACGAGTGTGGAGGTTGAGCGTTCATTTTCAGATTGGATTTTACTGATTTTATTTTATCTTAAATAAATGAAATTCTTTCGTCTTCAAGTTATTTTTTATATTAAACAAATGGACTTATTAATAATTTTTGATCAAAATTATCAACGTACTTTCCTAACCTATTGAAAATCCCGGTCCCGGGATTCCGGGTTTGATCCCGGGAAGGTCTAATGCAATTCTGAAATTCCAGGATCGAAATTTTGGCCCGGGATTGGATTCACTAGTTATACTAACAAACATGAGCATTTAAAATTCCAAATATATATTTTAATATTTGTTTTAGATTTTGCTGTAGACCAGCTTAACGATGGTATTACTTCGATAAGGTTATCTTGTTTAATTAATTTTAAGTCATTTGGTCGTTGCGATTGTCGGAATCGTAAATTTTATTGCATAACAATGCATTAGGGTATTTCGTGTCATTTAATGCTTAAATATACTTCTATTGTACCACAAAAAAATGTATTATGTTATGTTATTTGCTATAAATGTAAGCCGCATGAGTCAAATGTGTATAAAATATTTGGGATGTATTTAATACTAGGTTTACAACACTCAATCAATTTGACGGAATTTGAACTTCATCGTAAAAATTATGAAAACTCTTACTAATATTTATACGTATAGGTATTTATAAAATGATTCTAATAAATACTCAAACTCAAACCAAAAATACGTACAGTAATGTTTGCTTAACTCTACTAATGCACGTCAACTAATACAAAACCAAATGATTAATAAAAATAACTATTCTAGTTAAAGCTAGGGACCAAATTGAGATTCCTGAATTTGAAAGTAAAGATTATAATTAATAATTTCCTAACGTGTCAAAAAAATAATGTATTTTGTCTAAGAAATGTAGTTCATCTCTTTTTCCAAACGCAATTTCATAGACATAAATTTATATAAATCCGTAGATTAACACATGTTTGCTTAAAACGGCTTATACTAATATCAGAAATATGGAGGATGTGCTTCCACAAAAACGTTGTATAATGCATATCCGTGTTATGCAAGGTATGAAGTTTATACAATATTCGGGGTTGCTTTCCAAAAAAATATCGAAGATAGTTTATATAAGTACACTCAAACCTCTTTTTATGCGACTTTTTTTGTGCGATTTCGAAGTTATGCGGTTTTTTTAAAGCAATTTTTTTTTAATTTCATAAAGCGTACGTATCGAGATATTTTGGATAAAATAGGAAATAAATCATCAACACTAACCGAAATTTGGAAAAAAAATATAATTTGAGACTTGGAAATTATACGTCCCTCACATCATCATACAACGTACCACGGTTTAGATTTTTGAAAAAATTGATTTCGGTTTTTTTTTGCATTTTTTCAATGTTTTAACATTTAAAAATACATTCTCCAAAGTAATTTCCAAAATTCCAAAAACTTACGGAGTTTTAGCTATTTTAGTGAGGCGGCAACTTGGCCGGTCCTACCATAATGAAATCTTTTAACGCGTTTTTCTCGAAAATACTTTCTTCAACACGGTTGACATCATATCTCAAGTTTTAATTAACTTATTTGGTTCAAATTAAAAAATTAAAACTGTGACAAAATAAGGCTAAAAAACGACTTGACTGAATTTTTTTTCAAACTGTCGCCATTTTTTGAGTTAGGGACTATTGTGATATCATTATTAATTATGAATTATATTGTTGGAAGGAGAAAATCTACACAGAACAATGATGATATTGACACTGGGTATACTATTTCTTCCGAAGAAAAGAGCGATTTTGAGTCATATCGAAGATCGCAACGAAAATTATCATACAGCATAGTTTTTAATCAAAATGATTAGTATTTCTCTAGTGGACGTCTGGCATTTGAGATGCCAGATGTCAGACATCCTTAAAATTTTACCAATGATGCAAGACGTCCTTTAAATGCTACCGAAAATGTTATATTTTAATTGCCTTATTGTTTTCCTGTTTTTTTTATTTAATTTTTTTTGTGCGATTTTGAGATTTGTACACTTATTTTTATGCGATAGATACGTTTCACGGGGATCGCATAAAAATACTTGAACTACATAGAAAACTAAGGGGTAGGTTCCATTATCTTACCGCATAACTTTAAAATCGCATAAATGTATATTACTGTTTCAACGTTATGCGATTTCTAAAATCCATGGAATGCATCTTCACTTTTTCTATGTTAGTAATAGTTTTTTATGCGATTTTCCATGCATCTACCGCACAAAAAAGGTTTAAGTGTACATCGTTTTATTCATTTATTTGCCTCAAATTTATTTCAATGAATTTAATTTTCAAAATTCATAATGTGCAATCAATCAAAATATGCAATGAAGTAAATCCTATAAGTTAAGTCATCATAAATATAATGTAATGGGATAATAATATATTAAAAGATGTGCAGCAATAACAAAATTGAATCTAGAATGAATCAAATATTTGATGCAACTAGTGGCTATGAAATTGCACGGATTTGTTCAGGTCATGATTTGATCCGCATTTACTGTTGAAAAACAAAATTAAAATACTCATTGCATTTAATTTAAATTTCCACACACACACAAGTATTTCGCTTAGTAAATATTCATGTTTTCTGGTATTTATGCAAATTTATAGTCATTATGTCAAATGTTATATTTTAATTGCCTTATTGTTTTCCTGTTTTTTTTATTTAATTTTTTTTGTGCGATTTTGGACATATTTTATATAGTTGTTTCAAAGTTATGCGGTTTTTTAAAATCCATTGAATCTTCACTTTGTTTAATGAAAATCATAGCTTTTTTGTGCGATTTTCCGCGGAACGCATCTAACGCACAAAAAAAAGCTTAAGTATTCTTCGAAATTTTTGCGAAATCTAGATGACACTACGCGAAATATGGCGGACCGAAATATTTTAATTTATATAAGGTCCATGCCTTTTTTAATGCGGTTTTTATTCACACGGGTTTTCTTTAAATGGATAAGCTTATTCCTATATTGTGACATATTACTCACACTCAGATTTAACTTTTTTATGCGATTTTGGATATATTTTATATAACTGTTTCGAAGTTATGCGGTGTTTAAAATCCATAGAATGCATCTTCACTTTTTCTATGTAAATCATAGCTTTTTTTGTGCGATTTTCAAACTCAAAAAACAACTTTAATAACATATGTTTATTATTTTTCAAGATCTGTTGTGGGTTTCCATCATTAGGGAAATCAGTAGTATTTCAGCCTAAGATTCGATAATGATCGATTGCCTACTTTTAGCGTTTAAATCTTTACGTATTTCATTATAAGGTTCCAAAATCTGTCGTAATTTTCTCTTCAGTTTTAAACTTCTTTCCATTATAGGATCATTTTCTATTAAAAAAAAGTCTAATTTAATTGCCTATTCTATATCTTTATTAACTGTTTTTAATATGAAACATGTAGCTACTTCGCTGCAACTGCTTTCCGAGTCATTAATTGTGGTAGATTCATTTAAATTCATTTAAATGCACTTGAATTTCTATTTGCCAGGATGAAGATGTTAAATCGTCTTTTTAATCATATAATACTTTATTTTATTTTGTGTAGTTATCGATTTAATCAACATAATCAAATTGATTTTAAATGAAATAAATATTGTTTTTCATAGAAGAAACTATGTATGTGGTTTTTCTTTTTCCGTCAGTTTGGCGGGTATTGATAGAATTAGGTATTATAAACATTGGTTAGCCTAGTGTTAAATTATTTTATTGGTAGTTGAAAATAGCTTCGGAAAAACAAATATTTTATAATAAAAAACACTTTCATTCATCCTCGGATTTTCATCTCGTTTGTATCCTCATATATTCACTTTGATCTTCGAATGAGATGTGAAGTTGGGATAGGCCACGTAGCTGAACAAAGATCTAATATTAAAACGGTCGCTGGGCGTCGGCGCGTCCAAAACGTTCTAGGGAAATCCTCTTTGTACATTTTGGGAGCGCTCACTCACATGGAATCATCCAAACTTATTTTTTCAAAAATGCCCCCCGAACATTTTGGCTGCAAGCCGAAAATTCTTCAGAGAGATCCTCTGACGTCCAACAGTCCTAATGGATTAACAAGATTTGCTAGCTGTGATGATTGCCACACGTTTGACCCGATGACGGACACAATATAGGACGCGGGAAATAAGCTTCGCAAAGAATCTCCTCAATTGCATAATTCAAGCCCACTACATTTCACTCGGAGTGCAAATGAGTTCACGAGGTGCAGTTTATAATTGACGATGCTCTTAGGTGCGTCTGGACATCAATCAAGCCCATAAGAATTAGAATCAACATAATCGAAAAGACCTTCGTTGATCTCTTCGAGTTCAAATCTATACTAGCGATCTAATGATTTAACTGGACGTACATGTTGAAGTACATAGATTCGCCTATATACCACGTGGCACGCTACCGTGCCAACGTGTCTATCTGCCACATCAAAGTGATGATGAAACTACAAATTCTATCGCATAATTTGTGCCAAAAACGCTTGTTAGACTCTCGATATCTTTGACAAGGTTAAACAGTCAACATCGCGATATGTCATTTGGCAAGTAAATATTTACCATACACATGCACACAATTGTATTTGAATGTACAAAAATAAATATGAAGATATCCTATATTTGACCGATAAAATAATATATCAATTGATCCCATTGTATGAGTGCAATTTGTTGATATATATCCCCGATATAGTACTTGAATAGATGTCAATTACAATGTGCATTTTTATTAATAGCAATTTAATTATGACAATCAATTGCAGTTAATCTGAAATTTATGCGATTAATTCATCTCGTAAGAATTCGCGTAAAAAAATGTTATTTTTTTAAAATGTGTATTTATTCGCCTTTAAAATATTTGTCAAAATGTGTGTTCGTGGGAACGCTTTAAACCAAAATACATCTATTGTAAATTTAGTTTTTTTTTACCACAATTGAGATTTTAAGCTCTGCTTCTCTATAAAATACAGCAAATGAATGATAAAACCATGCGTATAAAAGAATCTTATGAGATAATTTTTTTAAATTTTTAATTGAACCAAGTAGAAATTTGATGATTTCGATTATCCGCGATTTTTCTCCCTAGCATTAGACTAGATAATGGTGAGTTTACTGTATTATCACTCTAAAAAAACCACAAAAAAACAAGATGGAAGAATAAAAATTCATATATTTAAGCTACCTTGGACTCATGTGATATATATAAATTTTAAATTTTAAAGAAATCTCCTTTGAAAATTATCAAAAATACACTGCATTTCAAAATCACCATCATTCACGTTGATTTACAAAACGATTATTTTCATTTAAAAGATATGAAACGCGCCTGATAAATGATCAAAAAATAAACGCTTCCCAACATTTGCGCCCACTTTTTCATCAAAATGTATAATACACCGAGCTCTTAATTCACAATTCACGCAATAAAGCTGAAAAGACCCACGACGAATCTGATGCAACATTACACGAATCTTAATCGGCGCATATATATCCGGACAACACTCTTTTGCGTCAACAATATAAAGTGGAGTCATTAATCCGGATTTGTCTTAGCTCTTCCTAGAGGAAGAGTTGACATCATGACTGCGAGAATACGAAATAAATAGATTGACGTCAACGTATACATTTATTGTCACTCGAAAAATCTGGAGGCGTGCTCATATTTGACTCGTACGTTTGTGATGATGATAACATCTTTTTTTTGAGCGATATTAAATCCGTACTCAAACATTCAGTTTGAATATATCAACATTGCCTGATTCAATTCGAATAATTTTATGGTGGTACAAATCATTGCAACAATGAGGTTTGCGAATAATATTGTTTTTTACTCAAAGACAAACCACAGGATGGCGACGATGATGATTATGGCGCGCCTACACAATCGTCCTACTCAATAAGAATATTAATATAAAAGATATAAACAAGAAATGCTAACAAATCTCTAAGCATTATTAAATATAGATTTGTTTTGCATGTGTTTGAATCTTGCGTGTTGGTATAATATATTGGATCCTGGGCTCTTATTATGAAAACTCGGTTTCAAACTCAAAATATGGAGGAAATTTCTATTACATATACCAACACGTTTTGGGGATCGATAATATAAATATGAATCCAGATTTATCCTAATTTTTGGTATCTAAAAACGTGAATACTGAAACTATCAACAAAAGTCGTACAGGACCGCCTATGAGTAATTTAAATTTAACTTATATTAAATTAACCATAAATTGAAGGCAATGCGTGAAAGCAATATCTGAAAAAAATGTGCCATAAAACCGAATTCTTGTCATTGACAAATAGGCATAATTCACTAAAAACTGGAGTTGGAGGATATTTAACATAAGTGCATAACGTTTTCCGAACTCCCATTTTGTTGCCTTCGTCGCTGCAACAGTCGACTTATTCGGCCGCAGAGACAACACCGGGGGGGTTATTGAAACGACGGACGCTCCTTACCATTAACATTAACATCGAATGTACCTGCTTTCAAAGGAGGGGGTGCGGTTGTTGATCTTCAACGGTAATCCGTCGAAGATCAACAGGGCGGTGACAAATAGAAGAGCTAAAAAGGAAACAAGACAGGGAACAGTTCATGGACCAAATGTATGCACAACTTTCAAACTTTACTTTTACTCTAACAAATTCTACGAATTACTCGGCCAATGTGAAGTCTTAACCCTTTGAGTAGTGAGCTAATTTAAATCATCATGAATTTAGATGCTATATTTGTATGTCCACCTCTTATCATCCGTACAAATCCATTTATCTGTCAAGACCGTCGCAGCGTGTTTGAAGATTGTACATAAATAATTACACTATTAATAGCACACAATACTCGGTTATTACTTCAAGTATACACTTAAAATCGATTAAGCATATTATTATTAGTTGATAAATTTGGGTTAACGCAATGTACGCAAGATACTCTCTTCGTCTCTGTTTCTCTCCAAAATAAACGTGCAAAACACTCTCTGTATTTATCTGTCTCCGAGCTCAACATGTAAGAATGCTCTTTCTGAATCGCTGGAATTCGAACACAACTGTGTGTCTTACATCTTTAAGGGGTTACAATAAAATATAAAGCCAGCTTTAAAATTACAAAAATTATAATGTAATGACAATACGTGCTGCATAGGGAATTCGATCCCGGACGATTTTAGGTACTTAAGAATCCCGGGATTAGAAAACGTAATCCCGAAAATTTCGGGATTGAAATTTTTATCTAACAGAAATCGTACACCTCACCAACACAATGAAGGGCTACTAAATCGAGACATTCCCGACGAAATCTGGACGCTTGGAAACAGTGCCGTAACTACTAATTGGCGAGCTTAGGCGACGTCTAGGGTCTCTAACTGTCTAATCTATGAATACATATATATTTTTCAAATTGTTATAGTAACCTAACTTTCCCTACCGGTGATGTATTTACTACACATCGACGAATAATGGGAATATCGATATGAAATATAATAGATACGGGGCTCAGAATTTTTGTATTCCTCCGTAATATAATTAAGAATTACATCAAAGTATTATAGTATGTAAGCATTCATCTGCAGCGACGGAAATAAATAATTTTTCGGGAAATCGGGAATTTTGCGAGTTTTAGTCCGTGTCTCAGCAGAAAGGAATTTTATCAGTCAGATTGATGGTGTTACACGAAAATGGGGACTCACGCGATGATCAACTTGAAATAGCATTTAGATATCTTGGACTTAAATTGGAATTACTAATGGACTTATTAGTAATTTTTGAACAAATTTATCAATGTAATTTCTTAAAATATTGAAAATTTCAATCCCGAGATCCCGGGACTGGTCCCGGGATTGTCTAATAACATCCCGAAATCCCGGTATCGAAATTTTGGCTCGGGATTGGATTCCCTAGTGCTGCATGATTATGTGGCTAAATTTTGCCAATAGGCGATAACTTCGGTCGTGAACGGTTGTTTGGGCTATGGCACACATGCTGTGTCATCAGTCATTACGTGTGTGTTTCACAACTAATTCTCTTGAACTACTTTTTTTTTTTTTAAACTAATAGGTATTATTCATTGACAAAGAAGTGAAGAAAGGTAATTTAGCTTATAATCACTTTTTTTTTTCTTTGGAAATATATACTTTAAATTTGAAATCAATGGGCTATGAACCTTTATATATGCTATTTTATATTTTGGAACTCGATTTAGTCAATCGTTTAAGCTGCCAGATTTATCAAATTTTGAACCCGGAACTTTTACAATAAAGGATCCAAGAATCTACTATAATGGAAGGTTGGTCCTACAAAGTTTGTTAAAAGAAATCATTTAATGCAATTAATTAGCGAATGCTTTTGAAATGGAAACAATTTCGAAAAATTGGAATCATTAAGTCGGCTCTTCAGTCGCTCTTTTGTCCGTTACATAAAATTTTCACAGCGCGACTTTTCCAAGAACGTCTTGGATCAATTAAATTTAATGTTAATTTCGCTCGGAATTCAACAAAACATCCCGAGCAAAAGTATTTTATATCCTCATAAACGAGGCTCGAATGTGGTCCTTTTGCGAAGGCTGCGCAATCAAATAACTTAAAATAAAGGGCCTTTGCCTCTCGATACTTATAGTTCGCTATCAATGAACGCTTCGATAAATTTCGCACGAAAATTGAAAACATCACCGCAAATTTTCTTTTTGAAAAATGCTGAATGAACGCCGGATTCCTCTATTGCTTTTTTGCCGAATAACAATATATGAAAACATCCCAATCTTCGAATAAAAATAGCATTTGGAGTGCCAGAAATATAATCAACAACAAACGCTTTTCATTATCTGAAACGAATATCATTTGGTTGACACTTGAATTATAAATATATTATATACAAAAAAATATTACATAGTTTTGCTTTCAGCAGATTCATGCATTCTGAAGTGAATGAAGCAAATGATATATTTGAAATACATTCAACTCTTCTAAAGCAGTCGCGATAGGAACCACGCTATAGAAAAAAAAATGCCATAGAAAGTAAGGCAGCCCATTCAAAGTGTGTGAAGTGAACGCTATAAGAGATTTGAACTGTATGTGGGTTATTGCAAAAATTTTTTTTGAAAACGTGGCTAGGGAAAACGTTGAGGAGTGGCTCGATTATGATTGATAATGATGAATGATCCAGGTTTTGAATGCATGAACGATCCAGATATCGCGTCTTTTATTCTCCAAGAGGAAGAAAATGCGAATGACACTACAAGTAAAGATACCATCGTTTATATCTATTATATAAAAATGAATTAGGGTTTTGTTCGTTCGAAATGCAGCTGCCATATCGTTCAATAGATTGCAATAAAACTTCGTCCAATTAATACTAAGGATTTCGCGAGTAACATAAGCATAGGCTTAATATATAAACAATTGATGTTTGTTTGTCTGTATTTAATGCGCTGCCATACCGTTCATTCGATTGCAATAAAACTTTGCCAACTTATTGTTTGCACTTTTTCAAATAATATAAGTATAGTACAATTTACATACAATAGATCAAACAAGTTTACAAATAGGATTTTAATATAATGATATTATAACTTTAAGAAAAAATCTAAGTGATATTAGAAATCTCAAAATGAGATTATATTCGAAACCAGGTAGAAAATTGATGATGGATTATTCGTACATATTTTTCAGTTATCCGCGCCCTTCCTTCCCATCATTAGTCCGAATAATTGAAAGTCTGCTGTATGTGCATAAATGATCTTCAGATATTCTTACAGCAATTATTGTATAGTAAACTCCGATTTAAAAGCTACCAACGCATTCTGACCCCCGATGGATGCAACTAATGATGTTAATAATTTAATAAAACAGGTTTATAACAGGATCGTTCATGGCTATCATCGATCAAATCATGCACATCGAACTATCATGATCGATCATCAAGTTGGCAGTATGAACGAATTTTTCGCGCGTTGGGCTCAGGAAATAAAGTGAAAATGGGATCAATATTTGGCATTTGAACGCTAAGCAGATAAATAGAAATGTGTATTTTGTTCTGGATGCTTCGTATTCTGGAATTGTAGCATTCGTGATGATTTTTTTATAACTTTCGGTATACATTCAGAGCCGAAGAATTTCGATCTTGTTTCATATATTTCATTCACATCAAATCATTCAACTTTCAGCGATGGCTTTTCATCTCGCAGCGAAGAGATGGAGTCCAGATATGCTCCGTTCGTTTTCTTCGGGTAGCACAATTTAAGTCTTTGAATTACGAACTGTTAACAAGATGAAGCATCAACGTTCGGGATTTTCCCACCGTTTTAGATATACATTTTGACGACGTGTGAAAATTAACAAATCATTTTGACAACCAACTTCTCGGCACGACCTCAATGTATTTTAATGCAGCCCTGATGCGTTTGCCGATGTATTGGTCTCGCATTATGGCGAAAGACTTATTAATAAATTCAGCAACATGCAGGATAATAGCTATTTGCATAAGGTGTGGCTTTAAAAATGCAGGACTCTATAACATTAATAAGGACGGATTGCGATCCATCAATGCGCGATTGTTTGTTTTTGAACAATAAGCACCATTATTGTAGCACAAAGAAGTTGCCGCAAAAAATTACAAGATGAACAAAGATTCTTCTTCACAGACAATGGCTACTGATTTGTAATTAATTTGTCCTTATTGAAAATCAGTAATTGTTTGATTTAATCTGTTGAGCAATATCGATTTCATCAAATTTGTGTTGCCAGGTTGTCTGCTTAGAGTCGATGTCATAAAATGTTATCTTGCTGCCCTGTATTGAGTAATAATGACTGATAACAGTCATACTGAATTATAATGTCTAGGACTGATAACACATATTTATGTTTGGATATCAAAATAAATTAAGTATGTCAGAAGAGACAGACTATCATGCGTAAATACTGACTGATTATCTTAGGAAAATAATGAAAAAACGGCAAATGACTTCATATCGAACCAACATACAGGCTGATATTTTTGTTCCATGTCATCCAGTACTTTTTTTTAAATTGGGAGATTAATGTGTGTGAGAAGAAATGTAAAATACAAGAAATCCATTAAGACAATATTGTGTACGTGTACTATTTTTTGTGCACTGAGTAAATAGCGTCATTGACGTCATTTGTGACATTATTTTTGTACTGCAAATTTAGAATGAGATTTTTTATAATACACGTACTCTCAAAGCCAAAATAACATTTTTCATTATCAAACCTCCCACCGCCAGTAAAATGTATTTTTATTACTTCAGGGTTTAAAAATAAGCATTGACTTTGTTGATGGATGTCATTGCTAAATTAACTATATTTCTATCTAGTCATATTCAATAATTTATAATCTAAACGTGGCATTTTCCTAAATAATTCATTTTCATGCAAAAAAATGTTAAAATACAGGAATGGTTCGAATATTAGCTCATAGTGTTTTGAACAATTGCCATCAGGATGCGTTTCAATTCGTTCGCTCGTTATAACTTAAATGCTCTAATAAATCCATACAAGCATCGTGTAAATCAAACGAGAACAGATATATAGAACAAACTCTGTTCAAAAAAATTGAACTAAAACCAGGAAGCATTATTGAAGCCTCGATACGTTTATAAGTATAAAAATAATAGGCATCATCAGGCGCATGCGCCAAACAAACTTTTCACATTGCTTATAGTATTAACATTTCATTATCAACGTCAAATAAATAATTCAACGCAACATCGACGACGCTGTTATTGTACCCCAGTCGTCAAGTCTTAAATCATAACGCAAGACATTAAAGATAATTTTCTTGACACGTAACTATAAAGAAACACGAAAAACACATTTGTGAACATCAGAGCGATTCTTCGATCGGATATGCCCATTAACCTATATATTTATTGGAGTTTTTAAGTTATTACGCGACGCGAGTCATGTGCGTTTTTTGATTGTTTGAGAGGCAAAATTAGAATTAAAATGTAATACTTTTATCCGATTAATATCCAGTTAGTCCGTGGACGTGAGCCCGGCAGGAGGTTCGAAATATCGGGTAGTGGTAAAAATTTAAATCTAATTGCCTCTCAAACGCAAAAAAACGCGATCAAATACCCGTTTATAAAATTTTGACGTAATTAAATACATATAAACATGACCCATGTATTTCATTTTCATTATTATTAGGGATGATATTTCAAAATAATAGAGTCCTTTATTGTAATTTTTCTTCTTATATATACTTAATAGTTTTGCGTAGTTTATGATGAATGTCAACAATGTCGAGCGTATGTTTAGTTGTATGGATAATAACGATGAAATATATATGACTTTAATGAGTGACTTAAAAGCTTTTAGGATGAAACATCAATTTCAAAAATCATGAGGTCTAATCAGATCTGTATTGGATAGGTCATGTAACGCGGATGCCGACACAGAGAGTCCTTCTAGTCGTATTAGATTCAAATCTGAATGACAGAAAACTCGTTAGAAGAATTCTAATTAAGAACTATGCTGGGATGATCAAGTAGACGAAGGGCCATAAATGAAAATGGTGGAAATGCGTTGTCGGTGGCCGTATTTGCTTGAACGTCACGGAAAGTGAAACTTGAAGCGGAATTGGATCGAAAGAAAGAATTAATTATACCTAAACCTTTTTTTGTGCGGTAGAAATGATTCGAACAAAAATAAATCGCACAAAAAAAAGCTATGACTTACATAGAAAAAATGAAGATGCGTTCCATGAATTTCAAAAACCACATAACTTTGAAACAGCTATATAAAGTACACTCAAAATGGCACAAAAAAGCTTCTTCAAACTTCTCTTCTTCGGAAGAAATAGTATAACCAGTCTCAATGTCATCATTGTTCTGTGTAGATTTTCGCTTTCCAACGATTAATTCATAATTTGTAAAGACGTCACTATAGTCCCTAACTCAAAAAAAAATCACTGGAGACTGTTTTTAAAAATAATTCAGTCAAGTCATTTTCTGGCCTTATTTTGTCACAGTTTTAATTTTTTTTTAAATAGTTAAAAAATAAATTTTAACATAAATCTGGTAGGAATAATAGAAAAGATTCGTACCCAGTTTGAAGTAAATTAATTAGTTAAAACCTGAGATATGATGTCCGCATAACTTCGCATAACTTCGAAATCGCACAAAAAAAGTCGCAAAAAAAGAGGTTCGAGTGTATAGTATTTTATAGTATATTTCCGTCTCTTTCACATATATGATAGAGACTAGGGGTCCCAATCGAATATTCGAATATTCGATATTCGAATATATGTGCCCCTTTTCCAATATTCGTATATTCGAATATTTGTAAAATTAATCGAATATTATTCGTTATATATTTTTTAAGAAAATTGCTCGATGTTCTTCTGCCAATCGAAATAGCAACAAAGAAATGCAAAAAAGTGCCAAGTTTATTGAAATTATTTTATTGAATTTGTGTAAAGTTTATAAAAAAACTATTCAAAAATATCGATCATGCCAAAAAAGGATGATATTTTAGATACTGTCGATTAAACCAAACTCAATGACAACTGAGAGGGTTTTTTCAACAGCAGGCTCAATAAAAATGAAATTACGGTCAAGCTTAAAAGTAGAACGTTCAATGCACTTTTTTTTAAATATGTATTGCTGAAAAGTAAATAAAATTCTGATCCTTTTGATTTCGCTAAAACCAAAAACCTCAAAATTTCACTTGATTTCTAGCCTTTGTCTACGAGAAAACGCGTTGCGCAACAGAAGATGATACTTCTCGCCCTCTTTGTGTGATGGGATCCAAAACCTTCCTTCCTGAGGGAATAAATTTATTTCTAATGAAGGGAACTTTATAGAAAAAAAAGATGCTCCATTTATATTTATATATAATAACATTAATGAAAAATTCCGGGTTATATTTGAACCACCCTCGTCTACATATATAAAATATTCGAATACTCGAATATTCGCATATTTTACCAATTTCACATTCGATATTCGAATAATTGATTTTACGAATAATTGGCACCCCTAATGGAGACTCTACGCCTATGCATCGCACCACCTTTTCTTTGTGTAAAGTAGCCACTAGACCAGTAGCACGCTTTTTTATGATATTACACAAGCACAGCTTAATTTTTTGACTAAAAATTCTATCATGTAAAAAATAAAATAGAGAAAACTTGTCTTAAGACAAGTAGACAGAGATATTAAAAATAATAAAAAAAAGTGTTGACGAATGGAAAAAAAATCAATGCATGAAGTCAACTTTTCCTGGGAGCTAAAAAGTTTCACTTCTACCACGCGAGAATACTCAACGAATTTTCTCAACTTTCGGATCTGAACATGAGCCTTCATAATAAGAGTCCATAAACTATTCCACTACATTAAAATTCGATTTTGGAACGGGGTTAATATTTAAATTTTACTATTATGTATATTGTTTTTCGTGGAAGGGTTTAAATGCAATTTTGGATGGTAATTCAAAGCACACAAATGCAGATCGTCCTGTATATTCCTACACGTGTTGGACTGTCATTGTTTATTGCAAGAACAATTAGATTTTTTCTTGAATGATCACAATAGATTAGATAAGCCTTCTCTGTTATATGTGGAGCAAAACGATTCACGTCCATTTTTCTAACCACTTAACCGGTAATATCCGGTGGGGATATTTTGTGTGCAGCTCGTGTAATTTACGTAATGCGCTCATTGCGATAAAAACGTGGAGTTACAACAACACGATACGGTCAAAACATTCGATAGAGACGCGTAATGATATAGCAATGTGTTAATTTTTTTTTTTTCAATTATGACTATTATTTGAGCGGTGAAGGTAAATTAATCGCCTTTTATCGATACGCTTTTGTATGGAAAAACAACATATGTTCTATGGGAGCTTGCGGAGTTTCGACATCTAATTAATTTGGGCTTGGATGGAATTGTGGATAAAACCTCACATAAATTTAAAAAATCTATTGTAATCCATAGGAGCCCTAAATCAAATATATCCGGGGCGATTTTTCATGTACGTCATTTGCCACGATAATTTTGATATTTTCGTATAATATATTTGTATGCAATAGTTCTGTCATCTAGCGCGTTCTTAAGAACTAAATTTATGACCGAGTTCTTAGAAATCGAATTTTAAAACAGTTCACACTCATATATTCCTAGCTCCTGGGGATCTTCCATGATTCCGCATTTCAAATATTAAGAGACTTTAAAAATCGATTTAAAATAATATTTGGACAAGATGAATACCGATTGATACGACCCTGACCCCAATTCGGTGGTGCTTCTTGAATATTTGTGAAATTCTTATTTAAACACGATCATATAAAAAGAATTGCACAACCGAATCGGACAGATTTATTTAATTAAAATGGAATTAAGTATAAAAAAATCTCCTTTTTGTGTATGAAAATAAAATAATAAAATGTTATATAGATGGGATGTATCATATATTGCGAAATTATTGCATTCCGTTCATTTGCCCAGGTCTCGCAGAACAAAAGGAAAAATAAATAATTGCACAAGCATGGATGGAATACTAAAATGCTATATAAAACTAATAAGAAAAATGGAAACAGACTACGAAAGAATTAAATTAAATTCAGCTTCATTTTTTGTGGCATTTCATAACAATTGCGACTGTTATGCTGTATTTTGAAACTTAATTTTTGTTAACATTCATCCCGGATGGTCATACAACGATCTATAATGTTGTTGTTAATATTGTTACCAAATATTAATGTTTAAACGTGCGAATATTTATTTTTGATTTTTTTTCCATGCACTAAATAATAGATGAAGGATCTATGCAATTGTGCAAGAAATATAAAAAAAATGTAGACGAAATTGTGTGGGCGTTTGGAAATACATCTGAATTATGATCAAATCTCAATGCAATCAGAAATATTCAACGATCTGTCTGCTTTAATACAATATAGTTGCAATATCACCTTAGTGATTAGTTGTAAAATGCTGAATTTTTTTGAGATTGCATTTTATTTTATAAATTTTATTTAATTAGGGATAAACTTAACCCCAATATAGAATACGATTGAATCAGAAATATAAGAAAATATATTTGCGCATGCGCATAAAGGTAATTGAGTATTGGCCCAAGCTGTCATTTTGCATTTTATCAAGTATCAAACTTGGTTCCTGGACCCAGAGTCGCAATAAGGGGGTGGCAAAGCAGGCGCTCTCCATTGGCGCAACTCGTAATCAAGATCGTAATTGTTCTGTAGGCATGTTCAGGTATGGCATCCGATCGCGAGGCGCCCATTCGTCAAGTCAGCGGTCCGAAAAGCGGACCGATTGGATACACAGACCTTGTGGCCACTCCGTCCTCTTTTAGGGTTTTTTGCGATATTTCGGGGATTCATGCGTACCTAGGGTATTATTATCTGTACGATCATGGAAGCATTTTAGTTTTAAGTTATTAAATCTGGCTAGTGTAAGTACTATTTTTTATAATAGCAGCCGCCATCTATTTTAAAATATACATTTTAATAATATATGATATATTCCATTTATAATAGTTCTATTTAACTAAAAAAGTGGATTTACGGGGGGGGGGGGTGCTATTTCGTCGACCAAAATATTCGTATATGATCGTTTTAAATCTGGCCATATATTTCATTGCTAAGACTCCGCATTGGCCTGGGAATTCATTGAATCAGTTAGAGTACGATTAGAGTTTGGAAGTTGTGCGTACATTTGGTCAGACCTCTTTTTCGACGTCGCCCCTCGAAGAGACGGATAACCATCGAAGGTCGAGAATCATTCCCCCTCCTTTGAAATGAGGTGCGTCCGTCGTTCATCGGCGCCGGAATTATTATTGATAAAGCGCTCCAAGTGACTTCTGGGTGCAGTCTCTGCGACCGAACAAGGCGTCGGTCGGGGACTACAGCGACAAAGGCAACGAAATTGGTGCTCGAGAAGTAGACAAGTGTTCCCGAAATGTTACAGTACCATATCTATTATCGAATATAAGCGATCTCCATTGGATACATTCTATGATATTAAATGTTAATCGCACAGGGAATAAGACAAATTATCGTCCAATAGACTTGGCTATGAGAATTTTTTTTTCCTGTTGGCTTCCCTATTTTCTCATAGCTGTGCTCTTTCTCTTGACCATAATAAATACCTCAATGAAAAATCAATGAAAAAAATTTAAATAAAAAAATTAAAAAAATCCATTCTCTCTCTCGTATGCAGCTTGTGGTAGAACGAATATTGTTCTAAAGATAGCTTTTCATGACTCTACTAATCTTATCAATATTTATAATTTCGGATCCAAAATATTACATTAAATCTGAATCTAGACGAAATATGAATACTAAAATGGTTGGCAATCTGAAACTTTTTTCAAAGGCAAATCTTCCAGAGTCCAGGATCTAATCCATTATACTAATACTTAGAAATTGTCTGTCGGTGTCAATATTATATGAACCATAGGGAATCAAACACTCTATTTTTTCAATAGTTTATGATGATCTTAAAGATAACATAGTGTACATGTAGATTCTAGAAGATTTCAAAGCGGCTCGTATTTGCGTATGCGGCGAATGCTAGGTACGCGTCGATAGCAATCTTCGCCAAATTGCGCCCGCTCAAAGTCAAGAATAAAAAGAGTTGTTTTCGTTATCATTTTTGGGTTGCTGTTAAAAGATTTATCTGTTTATTTGTCTTTTTTGTCTATTTAATAGTGAACACTGGCTGTCGGTGCGTGCAGTCGGTCCGAAATCGAGGTCACTCCTGGTTTATTTTCGCTTTTTCTTCTTTGCACACTTTTATCGGCGCGGAAATAGAGGCCAGAATAGAAGACGCATTATTTACGATCCATTTTTCTTTTCAGTGAAAATTCCGCAGCTTTTCCTCCTAAGGCTTCGTGTGATTATTTTGCGGGAGCTTTGCGAACTACCGTAAAAAAGTTCCCGTCGAGCACTTTATCTTTCTGTATCCCTTTTTGGGATTACTACGGGAGATTTAAGGTTCCAAGTTAATGTTATTTGAACTTTTAAATACCAAAAACCCGCACCTAGAAAACCTCTTTGCTCTGACATCATAATGATGCCAGTGTTTACATATCGATGAAAATATTTGATCAAGATTAATTTTATGCAAAAGCGACAAACGTCGCTTTCATCCGTTTAGATTAATCTGTTTGTTTACCACGAATATCCCAATATTTTTTTTTTTGTAGTAAAGAAACATGTTCTTCGAGTCGGTTTATAGTGGATTTCCTTGTAGGCTGATGCAACAAATGTCAAACATTACAGTATTCATACTTCTATTGCGATATTCAAAGTTGTTTATGTACGAAATCCTTTTAAATCTGTGATATAAGGGGCGTGTTTAATTCTTAGAAAAACATTTAAATACAAATCTTCTAGCACATATAAGCTATACCCCGAATATCCGACTTAGTGATAAGCAGTCTCGTTTTTAGATAATGCAGATCTTTTGATCTTGAAAAGCATCAGATCCATGAATTATCTGTAAATATATCAATTCCTGAAACTGTCAGACTGATTTGCAAACATTTACTTAAAAAAATCTACACTGGCATGTTTATTTGGAAAAATCAAAAACTCGCCGCGGTTTGATTCTCGATTGGTTTAATGTTGATCAAATCAAAAAAGGATTTAATATATTATGAGAACAAATATAAGAGAAAGGCAAAATAAATTTACTCTAATCTTCTGGTATTCAAAAACATAGTTTACTTTGTTTATTTCGTTAATAAAGGCGCCTATATGTAATAAATCAATGATACTTTATTGTTCTAAGATCTTTTTGCACGAATTATTTAATTGCCGCGTAAATATGATTACATGCATTGATAAGTACACTCCAACCTCTTTTTGTGCGACTTTTTTTGTGCAATTTCGAAGTTATGCGTTTTTTTTTTGAGCAATTTTATTATATAAATTTTTTAACAAAATTGTTATATAGCTTCAAACTGGGTACAATTTTTTTCTATATTACCCTATATTATTCCTACCAGATTTATGTCAAAATTTGCTTTTTAACTATTTAAAAAAAACTGTGACAAAACAAGGCCAAAAAATGACTTGACTGAGTTAGGGACTATAGTGACATCTCTACTAATTATGAATTATATTGGAGAGTGAAAATCTACACAGAACAATGATGACAATGACACTGATTATACTATTTCTTCCGAAGAAGAGAGCGATTTTGAGTCTTATTGAAAACTTTTTTTTTGTGCGATTTTGAGTGTATTTTATATAGCTGTTTCAAAGTAATGCAATTTTTAAAAAACATGGAACGCATTATTTTCTATGTAAGTCATAGTTTTTTTTGTGCAATTTCTTTTTGTACGATTTTTCGCAGACCGCATCTACCGCACAAAAAAAATGTTTAATTGTATATTGGTAGGACACTTTTTTTGTGCGGTAGATGTGTTTCGCGGAAAATTGCATAAAAAAAGCTAATATTTGTTTATAGAAGAAGTGATGTTGCGTTCCTTGTGTTTTTAAAAACCACATAATTTTGAAATAGCTATATAAAATATATTCAAAATCGCACAAAAAAAATTAAAATCTTTGTTTACTTTATTTTATTAAAAAATAGCATTTTTTGTAATATATTAAAGATCATTGATAAAATTTTACTGTATGATAATTTCATTGCGATTTTCGAAAAGACTCAAAATCGCTTTTTTCTTCGAAAGAAATAAAATTATCCCATTTTTGTTCTGTGTAGATTTTCTCTTTGCAACAATATAATTCTGAATAAGTAAAGATGTCGCTATAATTTTTCCAAAATTCTAGACTAGAAAATCCCCTTAAAGTTTGTGATTCAGCGATATCAGATGCAACATGATTTAAACAGTCCAAAATTGTTTTCTTTCAAATTTTGGTTAGTGTTGATCATTTATTTTCTATTTTATCGAAAATATGTAAAAGTAAAAAAGTTTTTTTTTTCGTGAAAGTAAAAAAAATTGCTTTAAAAAACCGCATAACTTTGAAATTGCATAAAAAAAAGTCGCACAAAAAGAGGTTTCAGTGTATATTGAAACATTTCAAGATATTTAGTGGCCTAAAATTAACCCTTATGTTTTTGTGTTTTAATACAACACAATTGACAGCATAAAGCTATTTTTTAATATATTTTTCAATTTGACACGTCTTTCGTGTCAAGTAGTACTTTAAAATTAGGGTTTGGTTAATAAAAACGAATTTATTTCTGAGACATCATATATTATATATTTTATTATGTCAATTTTTTTAAAAATATAAATCGCATACTATCCGAAGTATGCTTATAAATTGTAAAATAATTTTTAGTAATGTACCAAGTATTGCCTAGCAGATTTTATGCTGTACAAGATCATATTATATATACGGCTTAGGAATGTATTTTAGCATAATTGAATTTATTTACTTGTTCATAATAAATATGAAAACTAACTGCTGGACTGAAAAGAGTTAAGGCGGAAACGAAACGCCGAGGAATTGCTGCATCGGAAGTTCATCGATCTGGGAAAAATTTCTTCATGCATTATTCCATTGTGCATATGATCTGACCAGTTGGACTGATGGAAGGCATTAATAAATTAGCATTTAGCCTTTGTTATGTAAGAGTTGGGACATTCAACCGGGATCGACGAAGAGTTCATTGATCCAACCCTCGGGCTGTCATCTGACTATGTCAAACGAGTCCATCTGGTGATTCCACAATTTATAAATTTTAATTCCGACCGTCGTAATGTGTGTCTTATGCAAAAAAACCGGGACCATTGTTGGGAATGGTAATGAGACAACCATTAGCATATAATCTCTCCGTATACACTTTTCTAAAGCCTCTGGATATCTCCCATCTGGGAGATAATGGACGCGCGACGGGTGTGTAAATTTGACATTCAATAAAAAATGTTAATTTACATTTTTTATCCAGATTTCATGTTTCCTGTCACGTCGGGGAAAAATCCTGAAAATGGTGCAAAACATAAATCGCGAAAAGATTACAAAGCAAAAAAACGTCCTGAGTGAATGTAAATGAAAGAACATCGTAGGACATACGCTCCCTTTCGATATTTCGTATCATAAATAAAACATTATTTAAATAATTCGAAATATTCCATGCGACCCTTTTAGCACAAGAAACAGTACCTTCTGTTCTTAAATTGGGGCATTAAGTGGTAGTAAAAAATAAAAATCTGTTTGGCAACATTTCATACACCAATACAAAAAAATGAAGATCTGTCACAGATTAGCCTGTAATTTATATCACTCACATCAGACTTAGATAACATACACGTGCTGACATTTGGCATCTGAAAATATTTTTGAGAAAACATGCAAAATGACACGCACAATAGATTTTTGAAGGAAACATCTGCATAATATGCTTAAAATCTTGCTCATACTCATTATTCATAGATCTGTATGAGTAAAAAAATACATAGCTATAAAAGCCTTGATCTTAATGCGATATATTGAGCTCCATATATAAACCAATTATTGCTGTTGAAGGTTAGTTATTATTTTTATAAAATATTTCACCATAATAACAAATTAAGTGTATTAATACTTCTTGATTCAAGTTAAGCAAAAATGCTTAGCTCTTACAGCGTTAATACTAAGACGATTAATGAAGTCTGACAGGAGCATTTAAGAAAATAGATTTGCAATGGCAATTATTACCAAATTTAAAAACAATTATAATATTTCCACTCACTCATTAATACTAAAACTAAATTAAAAGCAAACCAATTTTTGGCATAGTGGGTTAGATTCTGAATAACGAATTTTCATTGTGGAAAAAATATCACCCTAATATCAAATTAAGCGTCTGGATCTAGATTTCTCCTGATTTCTTAGATCTGAATAATTAAATACATATGCGATTAATAAAGTCGTGCAATTTCGCCTAAAAGTGAATGGATTTGCTACAATAATTAAAATATCATTTAAAAATATTCCTACATAAAATTCCTATTCAAATCAGTATACCCTATCATATATGGAAAGCAAAGAAAAATCATTAAATGATAAATCCCTTCCTCCGATGTAAATTATCTATGTACAATATCATTTTTGATAAATATGGATTAACTTATTATAAGTACTTCTAATGATATTAACGTATTTGTAACGTTAGACATAGCCGTGATGAGGGTATGAAACGCCGGTGGCAAGTATTTAATTTGCACCCCACTACCACTGCTATTATAAATGCAATATATTAAATATTATTATAATTTATATTTTAAAATAATTTAAGAAGAGTGATCGGGATTTTCAATAGTTTAAGAAATTTTAGGAATAAAACTCGTAAAATTCCCGATTTCCTGACAAATGATTTATTTCTGTCGCTGCAGATGAATACTTATATACTATAATACTTTAATGTGATTCGTAATTATATTACGGAGGATTACAATAATTCTGAAGCCCGTATCTATTATATTTCATATTGATATTCCCATTATTAGAGTTGAGGTGTAGTAAATACATCACCGGTAGGGAAAGGTTAATATAACAATTTGAAAAACATATATACTGTATATATGCATACATAGATTAGATAGTTACTGCCGCTAAGCGTCACCTAAGCACGCCAATTAGTAGTTACGCCACTGTTTTCAAGCGTCCAGATTTTGACGAGAATTTTGTTGAAGTGTACGATTTCTGTTAGATAAAAATTATATCAACTTCGAGTGATCACATGCGCTCTGAGCGCGGGGAAGAAAATAGCTAGATTTTATAACTCATTTTTTACCTTATATCCCGCGAGCCACCTATGTAAGTAAAAGAGGCCGGAGTGGCCGCAGAACCTATATGTCTAATCGGTCCGCTTTTCGGACCGCTGATTTAACGAATGAATACCTTGTGATCGGACGCCGTACTTGAACATGTCTACAAAACGTTTACGAACATTCATTACAAAACGAAATTGTCCGAAGAAGTCGATCGGATGGGTTGTTGAAATTTTAAAATCGGTCAAAAATTCGGCCCATAGTTTAAGCGATAATGAAAAAAAGGACAACTCGGTATATATTATAAAAACGGACAGAGTCAATCAGCGTTGATAAATGTAATGTAGGATGGTCAAGTAAAATAAAAACCATGTGCAACTCTTGACCGAGTGGGTATTTTGCGTTTTGCGCCCCAAGTCCATTTGCGCCCGTGACGAGCGCCTGCTTTGCCATGCTCTTATTACGACCCTGACGTTAGAAATAATCATATTCTTAATTAACTCAGCCTGTAAATAGATGATACTGTCAATTTACAATTTATATTAGATTGTCCGATGGATTCTCGAAGCGATTTCATGTTTAAAATTAGATATGAGATAGTATTGACCTCTCGTTTGCGATGCTATCTTTGTTTGAAAATACTTGAATTTCCATAATATTATGATTACTTTTTTTTTTGCTCTGGCTTAAAGTTGGATGCAAACCAAAAACATGCATAAAAAATATAATATTAGATCATTTGTATGTCGGTCGTGTGTTATTTAATTTATCCCCTTGTTTTATATGGTAGTCGTACCGTGAATTTGGCACGATTTTCTGAATACAATCAGATAAATCTCATCGGGTGACATAATGCAAAACGAGGAATGCAAAACTGCTCAGCAACCTGTTTATGATATCATTCTTAAATATAATTGAACATTCTTATACTTTGACACGATTTAAATCATTTCAGTAATAACAATGTCGATATGTGATGGTGGGGTGGCGGTACTTTTAATAATTTTATGGCGATTTATTAGAATTTGCAGCGAAATGGCGTATACTGTTGTCCCGCTCGCACTTGCAATTATGGCTCTAATGCGCGCACGTCTGTCCCGACAGAAATGTGTTAATATGCTTAATTGCGAAACAAAACAATTTAAATAATTACGATTCAGATCAAAAATGGCGTGGGTTGCTTTGTATCGCCTTTCATCCTTTTTAATATGGCTTTTTTTATTTGCGATTAAAATATTATATGAATTATATAGGCATTATAACATTTTAAGGACTTGAATATTGTATTTTGAAGATAAATTAATATTGATTCATGGGTAATTTTAACGGTCTCAGGTGTGAACGGCGTTTAAATCCAATTACAGATTTCAATAAAATATAGACTCAGTAAATTCCATTTCAAATATTTTTATTGGGCGCTCTCAGGGGCAGAGTCCCCGGGCGACTCCCCGCCCTCATGTGCTAGTCGGGATGTCCGCGCTAGCGCACGGGTGCGTTCTTCTATTGGGCCGTGATGTTGCTGAACGAATGGATAGGAATAGACGGGCGTTGAATAGAAATACTTTCTTCTCTAAATAACTATTTATTCCACACGAGAGAGAGAGAGAGAGAAAGAGAGATCTGGCTGCAGGAGGGACGACCTCCCGCAGCCAAGGCTAACAGACAACTCTTCCGACTCCCGCATCCTGCGCACCACTACCCAATCGGCAACGGTGCACGCGCAAGAAGCGATCAGTCTGTATACAGGTGCAATGTCTCCGCAGGGACACAATAGATGGCGCTGTTAAAATAATACATTGCATCTGAAGAGAGATGGAAGATGTCGTTGTTAACAGCGGGATGGTAAATTGTCCACGCTACAATTCAATAATCATAATGTCAATTCTTTCGTCAAGTTTAAGCCTATTTGTATGCTTTATTATCGCAAAAGTTTTAACAACTACATCGTTTCTATCTGTATTATCGTCTTCTGAATGTTGAATCAGATTTACACTTTGATTTAACTCACTTTATAAAATTTTACAGCTTTTCGTTGATGGCATTACTTATTAGATGGGTGAATGAATGATTTTCATACAGATCGTAAAACGTTTTTATGCTGTTGAGGAGCATCGACATACATGTATGTCCGAATTCTCATGTCCCAAAAAGAGCACTCTTGCACATTGAAGCTCGGAGACAGACAGAGAAAGAGAGAACTTAGCGCAGTTCGGGAGACTAAGACGGATAGCGTCCTCACATGCATCGCATGATTGTATAGATCGTTAAGCCCAAATTTATCGACTTATAATGATTTCGATTTCAAGTGTGTTATTTGTTTACGCAAAGAAACGACCGAATATTGTGTGTTATCGAGAGTGTTTGTCTATTTAACTGCTTGCTTTTCTTCTCTGCGTGTTGAATGAGTCTTTGTTCAATTATCATTTCCTTCTAAAGGAGGAGCAAATGAATCGATTTTTTGTGCATTGTTTATGTAAAGAAATGACATGGTCTTGTATTCACTATCAAGTGTTCATTTACAATTGAAGATTGTCTTACGCTGATTAGGAGCTGACAGAAAGTAATCGGCGTAAAGCGATTATGACATCAACGACTTCATCGATTTTAAATTTGCTCGCTCCTCAACAGGTTAACCCTACTTCTGACACCAATGTAATGTGATGCAGGAGCGCCCGCATCATAGAATCTCCGCGCTGTTTTCCGTTATACACATGCACTTTAAGAAATACGGTCATTAACTCAGTAAGGGTTTAGGGCAAAGAGGTGTTATTTATCCTACGTTATAATTCAATAGATTAATTATTAACCTTATACAAAATCCATTGAATATCGGATCATTGACACAAACAAAAAGGATGTATTACTGTAAAAGGATTTCGAAAGATGGATTTTCCTTCGTAAACATAGACGATTTTTACTAAAATGACAATTTTTAATACTAAATTTAATACATTCATCGTTATTTCATTTGCGATTCAAAGCGATTTGATGACTTTAAAAGGAAATTAGATATTGATTCGTAGTCTTTAGATAGAAACTCGGTCGTTTTGAGCAACTAAAACAATACAGTCTATTTTATTATGCTTGTATAGTTGTCGTAAAATACGTATTAATATTTTTACGTCCTCGGTCGGTGACATTTATCGCATCCCTCGCAAATTATAACCCAGTAAACACGAAGATAATTCGATTCGAAGGAAGAGCTTTCCTTCGATTTTGCTCATTTATTTCGCATAAAAGATTTTACGCCGGTATATTTTAATCTCTTGACGTTTATTGCGAATAAATTCGACAACGTCCTTCGTCGAGTTTATTGTTTCGGATCTTCGATGAAAATATACATGTTTATGCGGCTGCAGTTGCGTATTCATCAACTATAATGCAGATACTGACGATCGTTTTAAAGTAGAGCCAAGATGCTAATTGGATTAGCTTGAACTATGAAACATCCAGAATTTCGGCATGCAAATTTCTAACATCTGCAACGGAAGCTAATGTGACTGAATAAATTATTTAATTACGAAAAGTGCATAAATTTGAGCTTGCTTGAATCATACTTTCCCCGGCTCCGATGCTATTTTTCTCATCTCAAGGAAAAACAACTCAGTCACGTGAATTTAATTATCGGTTATTCATGTGGTTTTGAATCATCAGCATTTAAATGATAATGTTAAATCATGCATTATCTTTATTAATTCATGCATACAAAATCATCGACGACTTGTTGAAGTTGATTATGAATAAATATAAATTATTAGCATGTATCAGACATAACTAGGTAGAAATCGCTAATATGTGTATAACAATGAAAGAAAGAAAACCACATAAACACAAATGAATCATCATTTTAAAACGCGTGATTCAGCTTAATGGCACAAACATAATCGATGAATATTTCGCGACTTTCGTTAACGGGGTTAATCTATTGTAGTTTGAACTCGGAAGCTATTTTCAGTATAGGCGCCGTCGTTTCTTTTGCGTAGCTTCGAATGAAATCTCTATAAAAATATCCGAATCCGGTTGAAGCCAATTCGGAACCGGTTATTGGGATAACTCATTATTTTATTTTTTAGCTTCGGGAACCGAATAGAAAGAGTTCATGAACGCCCACCCTCGACATTATATGTTGACGACGTGGCTTTCGTCGTATCTATACGATTGTTGCTATGAATTCTTTCGTAATGAATCATGCTATCGGTCAAGTTCTTTGACCTGTCGTTATCATCAGCTCGATGGCTAGATTTAGAACTTTGAAAAGCTCTTACATCAACCTGCCGATAATTACGTCAACCCGATTACATTACCCAAGTCAATAACATATGTTTTATTTCAATTCTATTGGATTGATCCAAAAGTTTGTATGTATTTCTTCAATCAATTATACAGGTTGTTTTGCACATAGGACCGACACATTTTTTTTTTTTTTGGGTTAAGGGGGTATTTTTTATGTTTCACACACAAGCCCAATATCCTAAGTATAAGGGTTGTCGAAATAGATTTTTTTGTATTTTGCAATGTATTTTTGATCTAATTAAATCATTATTTTATGCAATTGGTTCAAATGAAATTACTTCTGAGCTTCTAAAATCACATTAGATGTACAAACGAATAAGAAATGTCAACTTCTAAATCAGTTAAAAAAAAATATACTAACGACTATTTTGAACTTAATTTTAAAAAGTTCTCTAGACTAGCAGTTCTTAAAGTGGGGTACACAAAAATATAAAAAATACATTTATCTATACTTGAACGCGATATTTTCGTAGAAATATTGATTGAGAAATGCTTGTTTGTTGGAAAAATTAAGTCTCAAGAACTATGTAAAATATTGGGACGGGGTAAAGGTTTGGGCTACAGTTTGCAAAAAAAAATATTCAAGAGGGGATTCGCAAAAAAAAATTTGCTCAAGAGGGCCTAGACAAGGAAACTCAGTGGTGTCAGATCAGGAGAACGTGCAAGCCTCTGAATAGGGCACGTCTCTTGATAAAGAAATCCGGTGGTGTCAGGTCTGGAGACTATGCGAGCCACAGAATAGGGCACGTCCCCAGGCAACGAAATCCAGTGGTGTCAGGTCTGGATACTATGCGAGCCACGGAATAGGGTTGCCAAAATAATTAATTTACACGACGGAGGTGCTCACAAAAGTAATTCTAATTGAAAGAAAAGGCCCTACCTTTACAAAAATGAAAGAAGAAATGCTACTTCAGACAACTACATTTGAAACAAGGAAAAAGTATAGTGCGTGCATTTCAATATATTTTTTTAAAGACTTCACAAAACCCTTACCCTGCCAAATAGCCAACTCTTCAAATTAACAACTTATCGAATGATTTCTTTGACATGTAGCATATCGTTGGAAACTAAGTTCAAAGTTGTTGTTAATTGGTTGTTTAAATAATTCAGAAGTTAATATCTCTCGTTCATGTGCACATTTTATGTGACTTTGGAAGCTCAGAAGTAATTTTCTTTAAATCAATTGCATACAATAATTTTGTCGTTGTGTTGAAATTGGATCCACGAAGTTTGCTGGCGAGTGTTGATGAGAAACTCAAACTTTTTGACGTTGAACTAAAAAATATTTCTTAAATTCTTAATATGTCAACAAATTGCTTCAAGTTCATCTGCATCAAGTTTTTATTGCGTATAAAATTGCACATGTATAATATATTTACTGTATGCTTACATTGAATCAAAAATAGTAGAATTTTCATTAGATTTGCTATTTAAACATCGATTTTATGGTTTTCTAGTAGCTTATTCAATTATGAGGTAAAGAGTGATGAAATTGCGAAGTTTAAATTAACAATTATATTTAAGGCAATTCTGTTTGTATGTCTTTAGAGAATTCTGAAGAAATTGCTTTAATTACTTAAACAAACCATAACTTAATTACTGCATCTGTGGAGCAGAATCAGCTTCGTCGCGAAGGCATTCAACCAACGCCAACACCATTAATGGCTTGGTGTGCCAGTGGATGTAAATATATATAAATCTGGCTTGAAAATCTCGTTCTCCCGAGGAAATTAAGTTCCTCGAATATATTTTCAGGAGTAATCAATTGTCGTTCTAATCCCGCGTTTCCTGTGTAAGAGCTTTGGAGGAGGAGCGATTGTTTTCCTGGTGTGCCGTACTGATAACGAGGTTGTTAAATTTTATTGTTCCGAGGATTCCTTTTAGGGAAATCCTTTGTTCCTTTCGTTAATTGCGAATAGTTTCCCTATTCCAGTGGATTCCTGTGGAAATGTATTTAAATCCTGAGAGATCATCTAATAAGCTTGCTCCAGGAAAGCTTCCGGTGAAAGCTGTGCTTTTAACCCGGAATAAACGTATTTTTCTGAAGCGAACCGATCTCGAGAGCTTAATTTATAGATCGATAAAAATAATAATTTCAGAGATCGTTACTTTGATGATTATCACGTGTCACAATTCAAAATTTCAGCGTCAAAATATGGGGATTTACAACCGGGCGATTTATGGGCTCAGCGCTTATAGTTGGTTTATAAATATGAGACGCCATCACGATCGCATAGTTTATCTACGTTGTCAAAATTTGTGCTTCTCACAAAATGGAGATTTACGCCAATGGTCAGTGTGAAAGCTCTGGAATGTCTCAAAAATAGAGGAAGAATTTGTTTCCTGAAATACGGAAGCAGCGGTAGAATTTATATTTAAGGTTCGTAGCGAAATACGCCCACGGGAATAGACGGCTGTAATTTTATAGAGTTACCATGCTACATCCTTTTTTCAGCTGTTAAAAAAATATTTTTTTAAATTTTAAATACAATACACTTTTCAGATAAAAATAACCAGATAGTGGAAAAAAATATCTATCGTATCAACAAATTTGAAAGATCGGAACTGTTGATATTTCCAATCAATTGTCCTGATTTATTCTTAGTATATTTTTTTGCTTCTGGTAAATAAATACTGAGACGATTAATAAAGTAGGGCAAAACTGATTTGCAACCCACGATAAAATTTAAAATAATGTTGATATAAAAACTTCTTAGATCCTCTGTTGTCTAAGAATTTCTTGTTCATCTTTATCTTTATTTAATATTATGTGAAAATCAATGTGCAACCACCATATAAAATTCTAAAAAGAAAACCTACGTTTAATAAAGAAGAAAAATCAGATTATCATGAATCGTTAACATTGCTTGTATGAAGTGGATCCCACTTGACCCAAATAATTAATGAATCCGAGAATATAGTGAAAGACTTTAAGATATACGAGATTTGAAATGAGGCAAGACTTAGAAATATTGTTAAAAATAAATGTCAAAATTCTCGAAGATTGCCAACGTTGCTTACTCGGTTAAATTAAGCCAACCTTGGTTAGATTAAATTAGGGAACATTAGGTCAGGTCAGTATTTTGCAAACATTCTCCTCTATAAACGCCTATATAATCCGGGAATTTGATCATTTCTATAATTAATTTTTAAATAATATGTTCTTTCAGAGACTTCATAAAATTAATTGATTTTAAAATCAGAAATGTCATTGATCATTAATCATTGACATCTTTATTATATTTATGGTGTCATATTACGGATGTGCTAAACATTTCGAAACAATTTATGTTGCTTGTTATTTTTTTTATTTTTTTCAGATCGCACAATTGCATTCCGGATGTGGTCAAACCACAATTAGTCCAGGATTATTTCACAATCATCATTAAATTAACAATTGTTAAATTTCTGTATTACTACGAACTTAGCAACTGGAGGCTTATCTTTGTAATTCCTCAATTATAAGTAAATAAATATCATATGGTATACTGATTGCGATTATAGTATTCACACATAATGATGCGAGAGATAGCCACATTATTCCTACAAAGCTAATTTCTTAACATTTTCAACAAATTTTGAAACCTGTAAATAAATATTATATTAATATTTTCCATACAAGACTGAAACTATGTTGTAGCTGCTTATAATAAATATTTTATGTATTTAATTTATTTTTTTGCGAAGGGGGGAATCTTCAAAAGACACCACCATTCTGGTGGTAGTGTGAGGTTTTTACCCACTAAACCCCCCTCCTCTTCAGCTGCCACCCAGCTACTAATTAAGTATTGCACAAGAGTGGCAGCGATGTGTCCCTCACGGGCTCTCCATTTGTCTCTTTCCGAATGTCATTCTTCTGCTGTTGTTCGTCGTCTTGTACGTTCAACATCCTTCTTCCGCCACATAGTACACGTCGTGTATTTGCACCACGCATTCTATGCCCTAGCATCTATTAACATTGAAGGTACCATGTTGCTAGGGGAAAGCGAACTGATTCCTAGCTCCTCCCGTAGGATGTCCCTTTCGTTGCTCAATGCTGGGCAGACAAATGTCGTATATGCAGCAGTCGTCGTACTCCGCTTCGCAGTGGTGGCACTTCGCAGTTGTCCCAATCGGGATCACCACGCCGCCATGATGCTTTGCTTAGCGTTATTCTTGTCTTCACCTTTCTGTATTTCCTGTCTTTCGTAGGTGAACAGGTCGATTGGCGGTATGGCAGTCAGTACCAGGACGGTGTCTTCCGACACTGTGTGATATGCAGCAACCATTCTGATTGCGCTTCTTCTCTGGAGTCTGGCCATGTTAAGCCTAGCCCTTTCAATTTGTATTTGGCCCATATCGGCGCGCCGTACAACAGTACTGAGTGCACTACCTCATTGTAGAGTCGCCTCCTGTTTGGGCCAATCAATGTTGGGCATCAACCTGGCCAGTAATCATATTTTCTTTCAAATATTACATGCGTTCTCATAGAAACACAAACGACCCGATCAGTCTTCAGTGAATTAGTAAAATTTAAATAACCCACCTGATCAATCTTCTTCAGACAACTTCGTTTATAAAGAGAGTTCGCAATCGTTCTGTAGACGCGTTCAAGTTCAAGTATGACGTTACGATCGCGAAACGCTCATTCGTCATATCAGCGGTCCGAAAAGCGGACTGATTGGACACACAGACCTTGTGACCACACCGTCTTCTTTTAGGACTTTTTCTATGATATGCATAATTACGAAAGCTTCCTCAAAGGCTAACTTATGTAGATGACTCGCACCAAATGAGGTCCACAACGAGCCTAGGTATTCACCCTTTTCATAAAAACTACATATTTAAATATTTTACTAATCTATGCTGCTATCTTAGCTGGTTTTTTAGTTTTAAACTACAAAATCTATCTATTTTTTCCCTGCGCACCTTGATGGGGCTTTGCTAGCTTCGGTCTAGCTTCGGGCTGGCATGCTCCCTAATAATGGGACTAATAAACAGCTCGAGTCAGTTGAGGATGGATGATGGTGGATCTCTAGTCGATGAACTTCAAAAACGATGTCTTCTCCTTAACATCTTTATTGTCCCCACTTCGGACAGGCTGCGACTGCGAGGCGTAACATGAAGCTCGGAGCAGGAGAGATCTGTTCTCAGCCGAATCTCAAGCTGCTAGCTCAATCTCAAAAATGTCCTGTATGGTGACCTGTATTTCTTTTATACTTGGTTAAATGCTCCCCTTGTAGCGATCTCTCTGGGAGGCAATTTCATTGACCAGTTGCTATGGAATTTTAATGGTAATTGACGCTGCTCTTATCACTGAAACGTTATTGTGCCACGCTTCTAGAACGTTCGATCAATTGTATTGTTTAGAAAACAAGTTATAAATTTAATGGCCCATCGCCCTTATCGATACTAGGGAATGCTAGTTCTACTTCCAGAAAGTTCGATCATTCGTATGCTTTGTAAACAAGTCATCGCTAAGGTTCATCTTTCTGGATGTTCTTATTTTTCATTTGTGTTTATTATTATCAAACCTTTTGTAGAGTTTTTTCGATAACCTGGTCATACATTTTGTTCAAATTATAGATAAGTGTAAATAGTTATAAATTCATACAAGGAATGACAGCAGCATTATGCAGATCATGTGATAAAGTAATCGGATCATAGATCGTATCGATAAAACGACGTTTTTGTCCAGCAGTTGACGCCAATGAAGTTCTTCGAACTCTGTTTGAAATAGCTGGAGATAATAATGCAAAAAATAAATCATTCATGCATAGGCCTCTCAGGTTAAAGTACTGTATACAATTATTATGGATGAATAAAAGATACAGCAAATGTCTTTGCAAATGAAAAAGTGAAGCCGATCCGTAGATGTGAGCTCTACGCCAAAGCAGCATAATAAATGTACAATTATTCGAAGCAGAATTGAACATATACAATTTAAAATTCAAATAATTGCTTATTTTGTCACCTTTAAGTCTCATTTAAATGATTTGTTAGCGAAACTTACAAAACAAGCAGGGGCTCACCGGATAAAACGCCTGCCATTTACATAATTCCGCTATTTACTCTCATGTACAAAAAAAATATTCGTTATGTATTCAACAGAAACGTGAATGTTTTGATACTGCCTTGATATTATGATTATGTTCGATCGATAAATCATGCAGACTATTTCGTAATTGATATATCCCACAGATAGAACGCTCGATAAGACATAATAAAACCTAAATAAAACACATCAACTTAATCCTGATAGCATCAAAGTCTGCGGTTTTACGACTCATTAATATCGTCTCTTTCGATCGCTTCCTTTTACAGCCAGGAATTGGTTAGCAAATCATTTCTACCGAGCACTCCTACAAGCAGTGCTTATAGGACAAAGCCTTCGTCTTCAGACATTAAACTGCATTCGGTCCTAAAATAGGGAGCAATTGGATACCTCGAGAATGACTTAGATGCAATAAATGACGATTGGTGGTCGAACGTGGTCCATTCGTTTAGCTTTATCGAGTCCAGCATTGTTCGGACGTTCAACTTTGCTTTGGCGTTCATTTATATTACATTATAATATTGTTTATATGCATTAAACGATCTATTAGATCACCTCTAATCGTGTGAAAAATATCATTAATTGCGTCAACGATATTTTAGCGCCATTAATCACGTTTAACATTCACTATTCAGAGATATTTAATAACCCAGAGCAACCTTCCACAATAATTTTAATGACAAAATGATGATGGCCATAAAAATACTATTTTAATGTGACATATCTGTTGTCGAATGTAGGCGATCTCAATGATCATCACAGTTCTTTTTTGAAAAATAAACAGAAAAAAGCTAAAATTTTCGATTGAAAATATGTAAAAAACTAAAACTAGGTAAAAACCGTCTTTCGCTTGATTCAGTTCTTATGTCGGTTTTATTGCCGATTCATCACGATGGCAGTATTTCTTTTTATGATTGCCAAAAATCGGACCCATTATTAATTGCGTTTAATTTATTCACCTGGCTTTGTGTAAAAATAATATGATGTAATCAGTGTTATATAAGCAATTTGCACTGATTAAAAATAGTGGATGTTTGCCAAGATAAATCATTTGAAAAATAAATAACAAATGGCTCTTTCATCCACTCCATTGGATGAAATAGAAGTGTCTCATCATTTAAAAAAATGAATAATTTAGAACGTATATTATCAAAGGAAAAATAGTCGGAAAATTCGAATGATCCTGGACGTTCATCGAGTATAAAATTGTATTCATACTCCTGAAGGATAAGTGTTAAGCAATTCACGAATTAAAGAGGGATATAGGGATTTTTCATCTTTAAGCCTGTTTATGTATTTTGCAATGTATTTTTGATCTAAATAATTAATTATTTTATGCAATTGGTTAAAAAAATGCTTCTGAGCTTCCAAAGTCACAAAAAATGTGTAAACGAATAAGAAATGTTATTTTGAACTTGTTGAAAATTTTGAAAAAAAATCCTTTTTGACAACCCTGATACTTAGAACATAGGGCCTATGTGTGAAACATAGCAAAATCCCCCTTAACCTCCAAAAAAAATTTCAGACCATGTGCAAAACACCCTTTACACATGGGTCTGTTTTTATGCGATTTTGAAGTTATGCGGTTTTCAAAAAAAATGGAACCTATCCATCATTTTTCTATAGAGGACAAACTTTTTTTTATGCGAATGCGCATTAAAAAAATCTAAAATTAACACTAGTGCAAGCTACAACCGTTATAATGTGATAAGGGCGATGCTTGAGCTTAAAAGCTCAAGAATTGCATGTCTTCATATCACGATCTGCGTAAAAAATTAATGGTTAAATCGTCGTAAAGTTTAACCCTTTGAGCAGTGAGCTAATTTTAAATCATGATAAACTTAGGTGCTATATTTATGTGTCCACCACTTGTCATCCATATACACTTATCTGTCAGGACCGTCGCAGCATGTATGAAACATGTACATAAATAAATAAACTCTGTCGATAGCACACAGTATTCGGTAATTTTTTCGCGTACACATAAACAATACTCTTACAATACACATGAAATCGATTCATTAGTTCATTCACATTTCATTATTAGTCGATAAATTTGGGATAACGATCTATACAATCGTATGATGTACGCAAGATACTCTCTCCGTCGCTGTCTGTCTCTGAACTCGACGTGTAAGAATGCTCTTTCTGAATCACTAGAATTCGGACACAACATTGTGTCTTACCTCTTTAAGGGGTTAATTAGCGGTTACCTTTTAAAAAAGACGATTTCGTGTGACAATTTTAAGATAAATATGTGGTATTTTTATTTATATGAATTTTTTTATAAACTTTTTTAATGCGGTTTTTGATACATTCTATCACGAAGATTTGAAGTTATGCGATATTTAAAAATAATGAGACCTATCACTCAGTTTTATATGTAGTTCAAGTCTTTTTTATGCGATTTTTTAATATGCGACTCCCCATGGAATGTATCTATCGCATAAAAACAGACCCAAGTGTATATTATAGTTAATGGAATTTGAGATCTTACTATATTTTTACTAATTGAAATATATTTAATTGGATTATAACCACCATTATTTGGAACTATTGGGAATTAGAGGAGATGAATTTGATCGATTGTGAAAAATTTTCATCAAAAGTGCGCTGTGGCGATACATAGACGTCGAGGCTCGCTATATGACCTATATAAAAACAAGAAATGCAATAAATACTTGTTTTAGGGAAAATAATTGATCTCAAATTTATGTTATTAATATGTTTACATCAAAGTTTATCAGATAAACAATGTTCGATTAACGGAGGCTAAGTTATTTTTGCTAATTATGCATTAAATGTACGTGAGTGGATGTGGGACGATAATTTTAATAATGAAATAAATCTATCAGAAGACAATTGGAAGACAAAGAGGCGACGTTGATGGACGATTATGAGGCATAATTAAGTAGGCATTTCCTTTATGCTGTCTCCTCAGTTTCGCAAAAGACTTATAGCCCCAATAAAGAATCATAGATTTTTTCCGACCAGAAATGATAAACATCTCATTCGGCACAATCATAATAGATTCATACAAAACAAACAACGACATTAGATAGATCCATACATATAGATAGGGGGGCGGGCGTGCTGGGCCGATTAATTAGCGCGGCGTTTTCATATGCTAATGTTAATATCCCAGGCGAACAAGAAGCAGCGAAGAAGTCAGGAATAGGCCGGTGTTGCAGTGGGCGTCGAAATTTATTAATATTCCTGAGGGCGACCGGTTTTAACCGGTTTGCACCGGTGGCGACACTCTTCTGGCCTTGTGGCCGTGCCTATTGAACATTTATTTTAGACGTCTTTGAAAAACGCACCCAGCACAGTGTATCGGCCGCACTACAAACTTCTGGAATATCTCTAGAAGATTTGAACCGTGACGTCCGTATTATTTTCGACTGTGTTATGTATGCACAATATTAAAATAAATGCACGACTAGATGCTATATTTGAGAGCGAAGTATGCGGAAATCTAATATAATCCCTTGCTTGTATCGACGTTGTTTACGCGTATCTTGATCGATGGCTACAGGCTCAAGACATCCACCAAGAATTCGATCAATCTATTCGAACATTTTTTTTCTGCAGGAGGAAAAATATTCGCATAGAAAATGGCATCGTAAAAAATTGCAACATATTCGAGTTGAGATAAATCCAAATTGATGAATTTGCAGCTTCAAAAACACAATTTAATTTGTGCGATTCCTGTGAAAAATATTTTTTCACAGGAAAAAATCGAATGACGATCAATTGATTTTAATCCTTGATATTTTTTTAGTGGATTTAATAAATCGACTTAAAAATATAATCAATCGGGGATTAATATCTAATAATGAATTTCACATTCAAGTATGATAACAATTTTAACCCTATTGGACTGGAATTCGTGAGACAGAGACGGGTGTCTTGCGTCTTATCATACACTCGTGAATCGATGGCAGTCGTGCCGTAAAGATGACTTTCGTTCGTGTTGTCTTGAGAGCAGGCGTTTGTTTTGATAATTAAAATACTCACATCATTTTTATCTTCGACCAATTTTGTTATTCCCCCTTGACTGTTCTGGAGTGGTGTCATTAGCCGAGTATCAGCACTCCTTTGAAAAATTTACCCCTTTAGAAGTAAACTGGCAGGCTTGCACGATAACTCTTTCCTTTTATTTTCGCAACACTTTAATAGGCAAAAATAGCTGAACAACAGAAAGCAGATGCCATGCAAGTTGAACATTAAGAAATATTCCGAAGAAATTAATGAATATTGTTTGCTATCAATTTTCAAAAAGACAATTTCAAAAAAGACAATTATTGAAATTTATTCAAAATAATGCTAAAATGCATAGATTTTTTTAAAAACCTACTTTACACCATGGAATCGTCTTTATATTTTTATTTCAAAAAATGATAAACACTAATTTTGACAATGTATAGCCGTACGATGGTGTTGATGGTGGGTTGCTAAAATTGATTAAAAACTTGATTTGTTGTATTTTTTAAATTAAAATGTATCCGATTACGAATTGAATGCATTTAAAAATAATCATGCTATGAGCTAAACGTAAATACAGTGTGCTCTCGATTATCCGGATTGCGGATTATCCATGTTGAAATCCGTCCTATGCTGAAAGTGCTTACTGATAAAAACCTTGGTCTTGATAATAGAAAAGTCTGCTCCTGGACATAAGTCATTAAAAGAAAGAATAAGTGTCATATGTTGCGAAAACGCATCAGGAACCCGTAAATTTTAACTTTTTGTGATTGAGAGAGCGACCTTACTACTTCCAGCTGCTAGATGACGTTCTTTCTTTAAAGTCCTTATGACGTCCATCGAAGCATGAATCTTCGTGTGTCATCAGGGCCGTAACAAGGGCGTGGCAAAGCAGACACTCGCTACGAGTGCAACTGTGTTTGGGGCGCAAAACGCAGAATACTGACCCGGTAGAGAGTCGTACAGGATTTTTATCAGTCTTCTTTATTTTATAATAAGAGTTCGTAATCGTTCTGCAGACATATTTAGGTATGGCGTCCGATTGCGATATAGATCCGAAGGCGCTCATTTGTCACATCAGCAGTTCGAAAAGCGGACCGATTGGACATACAAATCTTGTGGTCTTCGTTTAGGGCTTTTTGCGGCTTTTTCCATGATCTATACAATCACGGAAGCAAATATAAAGCAACAATAAATTGGATTTTTGGGGATATAGGTGATCTCCATAGGAGATCTCACTAGAGAAAGGATTTAATGTGGTGCCTTCCACACGTGGTAAAGTAAGGATAGGATTATTTGGAAAGGTATATGATAATTTAATTATGGTTGCAAATTCAATTACTCAATCATGGGCGTCCCTGCACGACTTTATTAATCGTCTCATTTACTTTTTTAAATCCAGGAAATCAGGCTAAATCTGGATCGAGACGATCGATCAGAAATAATAATATTTCCGATCTTCCAAATTTATTGGTAAGCCACTATACCAATACTTGGTTAGATGACGTTAAGGCTGCTTAAATAAAAATGAATAGTTACGCGTTGCGCAACAAAGGATTCTACTTCTTGTCTTATTTTTTTGGTTACGGGATCAAGAAAATTCCTATCAGATGGAATAAATGTATTTCTAATTAAGAGAACTATTTGGAAAAATAATATATTCTAGGTGACATTTGTATAAGCATTTTCTTAATAAACAAAGAGTATTAAAATTATGAAACAAATATGTAATGTAAATATGATATCATCGAAACTAAGTATCTGTGTTTTTCATTTATTCATGCCCTTCTTCCCCAGCATTATCCCGGATAATCGAAAGTGTACGGTGTACTTATTTCAGGATATTAGAGCGATTGCGTCCTGAAACTTAATTTTAATACAATAGCGTGATCATTTCTGATCTTATTCCAAGATGAATCAGGGGAATTCCCATTCTAATTATGCTTGCCTTCGTTCCGTCCCATGTCGCGGTTGCTCCACATTAAATAATGAATGTTTCAACAGTTTTGCAAGCCGAAAGGAGAGAAGGAAATTCAGGTGTGGCCATTTTAAATATGGATTAATCTCGATTTCGGAGCTTCTTTGGCGTATCAGCAATTATTCTGGGGCTCGAAATACGTTGCGCAATTGGCTCCAAACGATATATTTTCCACATGTGATTATTAAACTGTGTAACCTTTGCTGATTGTCGGTACTTTTTGCTTTCAGTGCGGTGCCGTTGAACCCATGACACAGTATTTCGGTTGTGACTTAACCGATTGCGCCACAGCGCCGTTAACAATACGCGATCAGAATGAAAAAAATGCTTCAACCATTAGAGATAAGGTGATAATATAACGAGCTGTCGACACTAATTTAGTTTGATATATTTCAGTAATTAAAACGTCCACCAATTTGCTAAAGTGGTACTTTGATGACCATCTCGACGGCGATTGCCAACAAACAGGTCGATTGTTATCAACGTGCCAATACTTAAATGATAGGCTAATTTCTTGCTCTCGATGGAGTCATTAAAGATAGTAGAACTGTAAAATCTCCAGACAAACATTAGCTATCTTATAATAGTGATATTTCGCTGATTTAATTAGACAATTATGTTTTTACGCTAGACATATTGATAATCTTGGATCGGGATGATTTATGGCCAAGGTTACAGACATCTTTAATCGCCCATTCATTTGAGTCATTATCTTAGGTGCTTGACGCAAAGAAAACAAAGTACTTGAATCGCAAAAATATATTATTTTGTGAATCTTTATAACTTCCGCATTTATTGAACAGTTGCAGCATGTGCTGAAGATCAGCCAATGTTTGTTATGAAAGATTTTACAGGAACGTCATATAATTTGGTTTTAATTGCTTTCCCGAATAAAAAACGGAAATGCAAAACAATTTTTTATACAGCTTTTTCAATTTCAATCTCATTTAAAATTTACAGATCGATTCATAAAATGACTCAAAATTATATGAACAATATTTTGTGGTGTGGAAATAAAATGATTTTTCTTGATAAACTCAATCCACAGTTTGGGTTTATTTATGGGCCATTAAAATACCAAAACCAAACCGAAAAATCTATTGACTCTCGGCCAACTTGTCGAGCCTCACATTGCATTCGTCGCTACGCTAGTTGCTTATGCCGCGTTGTTCGGCTGCTGAAATCGCACCGGGGAGGTCACTTAGAGCACAGGGCACTCATTATCATCGCAACCTCGACGATGATTATCGTACACCTCACCGACACGATGAAGGCTACTAAATCAAGACATTCTCGCCGAAATCTGGATGCTTGGAAACAGTGGTGTAACTATTAATTTGCGAGCTTTGGCGATGCCTAGGAGCAGTAACTGTCTAATCAATGTATACATATATTCAGTACATATATGTTTTTCAAATTGTTAAATCAACCTTTCCCTACCGGTGATGTATTTACTACACCTCGACTCTACTAATGGGAATATCGATATGAAATAAAATAGATACGAGGTTCAGAATGTTTGTATTTATCCGTAATATAATTATGAATCACCTCAAAGTATTATAGAATATAAATATTCGTCTGCAGCAACGGAAATAAATAATTTGTCGGGAAATTGGGAATTTTGCAAGTTTTAGTCCGTATCTCAGCAGAAAGGAATTTTATCAGTCACATTGATGGTGCTATACGAAAATGGGGGATCACGCGCTCATCAACTCGAGCTAGCATTTAAATATCTGATGGCGATATCTCCAACGAGTGTGGAGGCTGAGTTAAATAAATAAACACTGTCGATAACATAAAATATTCGATCATTTCTTCAAGCAAATTTGGGTTAACGATCTATACCATCTTACGATGTACACAGGAAGCTCTCCGTCTCTGTCTCCCATGCACAGTTACCGAACTGCGATTTATCCATCTCTGTCTCTCTCCGAGCACAACGTATAAGAGTGCTCTTTCTGAGTTACTGGAATTCGCTCGCAAATACGCGATCATCCTATCGTACAGGTTAGGAGTAAAAATTATTAATATTTTAGTATGAATTACATCGATATAAAGATCAAGTTGGCAAATAAAATCGCTATGGATTTTAATGAAATCATATAGTTACGCTCGTTTTTAGGTGCTTGCTACTTATATTGCCAGCTCATTCGTCTTTTGTTGGCATTTCATATTAATATTATGCTCAAATTTTTGTTTGGAAAGTATTAAACTATGCATATGGCAAAATTTTGAACGTTGTATTAATTAGATTTGTTTTTCATCAGCTTTTTTACTCTCATATGAAAATAGCTTTGTGAGCGAACAATGTGTGAAGGATAACGAGGGTCGTCTTTAAGTTATTGTCTTAATCCACTGCATGGCTGGATATTGCATTCAGTTGGAAGAGTCCCAATCCAGGATTACAGATCTAAGAATGGCTAAATCACATCGTTAATTTTTGATTAAAAATTTGTCTCGAGACGTAATGGTCTGGTGTGCCTTTGTAATCCACCAGTCCCTAAAACTTGGCCTTTGCTGATCCCTTCGTTGTGCTCGTTGGAAATCCAACATATCTAGTGGCACGACAATGTCATAATCTGCGGATTAACCAAGCCCAACCGTGTTGCTTACTAATCGCATAATTGGCCAATAATGACATTTACATGCAAACGTTCGACTTAAGTGCGACAGACTTCGAAAATCAGTCAGAGGCGTCGATCGTGCTTATAAATATTGATGGGATCCAATGACATTTAATCCAATCATCCATAGGAAAAACAAACAAGTCGGAAGATTGTCTTCGAATGTTGACACCGCAGATGGCGCCGATATTGCCACATTGACACTTTATCATAAACATGCATGATTGAAGTAAATACTCGACATTTGCATATATCGCCGAGGACGAGTTAACTCGTGGGCGTATCACCAAAGTTTCAGTTTCGTAACCCGAATTTATTGTGGTAATTCAAAAGCGTGGAATCGCCGGGGTGATCCGATTTGACCCCTGGGCGGGTCAATGTGACCCCTTCGTAAATCCCGGGAACAATACGAGGAATTTTGTTATGAGGAGAAAAATATATATTGAAATATGTGTTTACGAATAGAAACGCAAAGACGGATGAGCCCCGACGTAAAACGCGTCCACAAAAAGCTTAGAAATATAATTCACTTAGACGAGTATGATTTAAGTCGTGTGTCGGTCTATAAAAGCAATTTGTTTTTATTGAGGGCATAAAGTAAAAATGTGTCGTGTTGAAAATATTTTTATCTTTTATGTACTGGCCATATATTCATATTTGATCTTTTTGAAAGACATCATGCGATATATTATAGAAGATTCCCTTTGAATCGAGAATTTGGATGTCTTTAATATCGAACGTGTAGCGACGCGGTAAATTATTGTATGAAAATTGACAAAATCATCATCCGTTTTTAATTAAAATGCATACTGTATTATTAAATAATAATGAATTTATTAGGTTGATGCATAAGTTATTAGCATTTTGGAGCAAAATAAATGAAGACGAAATTTTTGTTGCAATTTTGAATTTATTTTTCAAAGAGTGTTAGATTAATATGAAGAAATGATGAATTGTTAGAGACAATATAGGTAATATTATAGGAGACCAACAAGAGATTTCTTGAAGCTTTTCATTCAAATTCATTGACTCATCACTATACTGTTTTGCTATGACAGTTTCTCATGATCTCAATAGCTCATGGTAAATGAGTTTTTGAATCCCACTAAAAACACAAAAGCAATTTTTAACAAGAATGTACCTTTGACATGGATGTAGTCTATTGACCAAAATTTTCTCAAGATCTTGGTCTTTAATGGTTGTCATAATATGCCTATTTTATACCACCAGATATTATCAATATATATTTTTGAAAGTTGATCTTTAGCTTTTATTTTGAATGATTTTCCAGCTACCAATCTAAATCTATTTCGGGTTTGTCATATATTTGTTCACTTATCAGACGTTAAAAAAGTCATGAAGCTGATATAAGATGGTGATTGCTGAATTGAGTTCATCAACGATATAATTTTATTTAAACAACACACGCAATTTTCATACTAAGCAGCACACATTGCACCTCATTTTGGGTTCTTATTCAGAACACATGAGCTATATATATATATTTTTTCATAGCAAAAATGAGCTTGTTATAAATTCAAACATCATAAATTCAATTGCTAATGCATATGTATGATTCAATTTAGTTCATTATGGTTTATTCAAAAAATAATGCTTTATAAAGATCGATCAAATCATGTCCAGCAATTGATTATCTTCAATGCTAACCATTTTCTACGAATTTCTTATATTCCCTGATACATGATATGGTAATTCTTTCTTTCTTAATCGCGATACCATTATTCCATTTTCTCAAGCAATATTTTCAGAAAATCCACAATGGAAAGCAATACAATTTAATACATCGTTGCACTATTAGCATTAACCTCGATACGTTAACCGTGTAATTGGTTTGACATTTAGAATACCACCGTTCAAAACATTGCTTTGCTAAATCAGCTCGGTCTAAATTTTGGCCCACGAACCTACGTAAGTTGACGTATTTGGTTCACTGATATATCATTCAAACTTTATTACTATTTTCAATGAAGGTAATTGCTAATGCTAGATAGTTTTGATATTTCGCTGAAATATTTATTTGCGCAAACTATCCAAGCTGATGCATTTAAGTTGCATGGCTTCCTGCCGTTTATATTTAGACGACAACCATTTTGCCATGTGGCGAAATGTATGTATCTTTAAGATTTGCGCTAAAATGGAGTATTAAGGGACCACTTGAGTCGCTGCATGACTTTAAGTGATGCTGCTAAAAGGGAAGATAATAATTGCCTATGCATAATGGATGTTCTTCTCGTTGGCGTTGGAAACAAAGATCAGCAGAATCTTCACGTCCCGATGAAAGCCACTGGATGGCTCGAGGAACGCATTTCAGATTTGCATTTTTTCAAAAGCCCGCTTATTTTCGAAGCATTATTCACCACCATTAAAGAAGATGAATTTGCCGTATACTTGAGATAATGTGTATGCTCTCTTTGTTTACCCCTGTGGCTCTGGGTAATACTTCATTCGCGACACATGCAGTAGAAAGCGTCATGATATATTTGCTTACGACAATAGAGGTACTTACTTAATGAGTAAACTTATGTAATAAATCAAGAAATTGCCTGAGTATTATTTCATATGTGATTATTTTACAATGCATAATATTTGCACAGCAAGATTAGGTCGATAGAATATCAGCTTGATGTAAAGGTTTTAACGTACATATTTTATTTGAAGAAAACGTAAACATTTAAACCTCTCCGAATCGATTTACATAAGAACACCTTACATGAAACTACTATTGAAAAATTAAAATTGCAGTGATGCAAACATATTTATATGCGACTACAATAACTAGAGCATTTGCAATACATACAATAGACATGTAATTGAAATTTTACAAAATTAAAGATTAAAAAATTGAATTTGAAGATATAATCCGCTAGCTGAATAATTTGTAATACCTAACAATATTAAATGAATATACATAATTAATTTTGATTTATGATAAATCCCTGTTCCTTTCCCGATACCACTTTATGCCACCAAAAGACATCTCATGAACACAATACACTCAAACTTTTTTTGTGCGATTTTTTTTTATGCGATTTCAAAGTTTGAGTATTGAGACATTTTGGATAAATTGAAAACAAATCATCAACACCAACCGAAATTTGGAAGAAAATTACAATTTTGGAGTGTTTAAATCATGTTGCATTTGATATCGCTGAATTACAATCACACACATTATTCTAGAATCTAGAATTTTTTAAAAATCGATTTAATTTTTTTTTGCATTATTTCAAAGTTTAAGCCTTTAAAAATATATTCTCTAAAGGAATTTCTAAAACTCCAATTACTTATGGAGTTATAGCTACTTTGGTGATGCGGCAACTAAACTAATCCTATCATTTTTCGAAACTACTTTTTTCAACATGGTTGACATGATATCTCAAGTTCTAGTTAATCAATTTACTTCAAATTAGGTACGAAACTTTTTATTATAATTTTCTATTGTTCCTACCTGATTTAGGTCAAAATTTAATTTTTAACGGTTTTAACTATCGAAAATCGCAACGAAAATTATCATACAGCGATGATAGTTTGTAACTAAATAATAATTATTTCTTCAGTGTATACTTTATTGTTTTCCTGATTTTTCATTAATTTTTTGTGCATTTTGGATATATATTATATAGCTCTTTCAAAGTTATGCGGTTTTAAAAATCCATGGAACGCATCTTCACTTTTTTTTATGTAGGTCATAGCTTTTTTTGTGCGGAACGCATCTACCGCACAAAAAAGGGCATAAATACCGCATAAATCTGTAAGGATGCGAAGAAAAAAATTATTCGTCAAATCATTTTAAAATGATAAGACAGCGTTTGTGATTTTTTTCACAGTAATAAAATTGAGCTCAACGATCTATTTTATATAGCATATTGTAGTATCAGTATCATTTTATACACCTGTGATACCTTCGTTTAATACCGATGGTTCATATGCTGTATCATTAGCCATTATAGTGTTGAACAATATATTATTTTAAGTTATGCAGTTCATGCTTTTCCGATTCCGGTTTGTTTTTATGCGGATATTTTTAATGCGAATTTGAAGTTATGCGATTTTCAAAAATAATTGAACCCATCCTTCATTTTAGAGAGCAAAGTATTCATAGAGAACAAAGCTTTTTTTATGCGAATGCGCATAAAAAAAATCTAAAATTAACATTGGTGCAAGTTACCACCGTCAAAGTGTGAGTGTGTATAGAGCGATGGACGAACGGAATTGTTTGTAAATCTGTATCATATTAAACTTTTTGTATGCGATTTTTGGTACATTCTATCAGATTGATTTGAAGTTATGCGGTTTTTAAAAATAATGGAACCTATCCCTCAGTTTTCTATGTTGTTCCAGATTTTTTTATTCAATTTTTTTTATATGCGACTCCCCGTGGAATATATCTATCGCATAAAAACAGACCCAAGTGTATACTTATTCAAATCGAAAGAAAGTTATCTAAGTGACTTAAAAAATCGTGTAATAATCCATGTAAAAATTCTGATTAGATTCTGTTTTCTGTTGAATATTTTTCGAAAATTATTTTAAATACATAAATAATTCTAAAGACTTTACCAGCGTTTGCCCAGGTTATTATTTTAACTCGAACAGTTTAATTCTTCACACATACACATATATATTTTTTGCTATATAAAAGCTATTATGAAACTCCTCAAGCGAGAAGATGAAATGAGCATATTATGGCAAAATCGATGTCTTAAGAATAAATTAGCTATTAATAGTTGAGCTATATCATTTTTTTTTGTATGAGGTTTGTTTTCTTTTGGTAAAATTTATAAACCGTAAATTATCAGCGAAGCTGACGTTAATGTCTGTTTACAGCGACGCTATTTCAGCCGTCAAAAAATCCAACATTTTAAATGTTTTTTCTTCTTCTTTCAGGGACCGCATCCCAAAAAAGAACGATTCCATAAGAAAAAGCACAACAGAATATTTATGGACCTGTTAAAAATAAAGCCAATTTATTCAACATGCGTTTTTTTGTTCGAATCTCTATACGGTTGCATATTGACAGATGCGCTATCAATGAGACCGAATTTACATAATAAATATTGACCTATCTGGAATTTTCTAATGCATTTCAAGCGTTCGATCCGCCCGTGCCAAGACTGATTTTGTGTGTATCTTCTCGGCTGAAAACGTTAACATCGCCGCTTCAATCAAAGAAAATAATTAAGTTCAGAGGTTTGCGAAACGATGCGTCATTTTGGCAATTTAAGTTGGGCAATTTATTTAGACCAATTACTGTGTCATAAACAGAAGTCGCCGTTCGCAGATTCAGTGAAAACAGTCAATTAATAAAACGTATGAAAAGAAATTGCGGCCCGAGAAGATCGCTCAGACGTATTTATTTTTAAGTGATTCCATGACTTTGAAGAAATGTTTCAATTTCATCGGAATAAATTGGCTATAATAGAATGATATAATCATTTTACGTACAGAGAGTTTGAAAATAGATTCAGGCGACCGAGCTCAATTTTATAAACACGGCTTATAACGAGCTCATGGTTTTTTATGTTTACATTCCAAAATCGATCATATTATGTCGTATAATTTGATAATAATGCATTTTATACGCATAAAAAAAGGATCTACTTAAATATTTAAGGGTGTGTTTTTTGAAGGCTTGTCTTGTCCTTAAATTGGCTAGTCTTTTGTATTACGAATTTTAGTTGTAATGTCTTATATCAACATAAAGTTGGAAAAAATGTTAAAAATCCTCATTAATAAGCATTTTTGCCAAATCAATATCATCGGCCCAATGATGCACTTAATTTCAGATATGCTCAATTTTTCATGATGGATGTCCTCAACCTGTTTGTTAGGATGATCGCGTATTTGCGAGCGAATTCCAGTTGATTCAGAAAGAGCACTCTTGTACGTTGAGCTCAAAGAGAGACAGAGACAGATAAAGCGTTACGCACTTCGATAAATATGCATGGGAGACAGAGACGGACAGCTTCCTATATATCTGCCTCAAGTAATTAAGGGTGCACTTTCTCGAAACGTCCAGGTTATATGAATATTCTTCTCTACTTAAATTGCTTACAAAATATCACTTTGTAGTATGAAAGAACGAACTGATTACTAACTGTTTCCGTGTATTTTTTTTATGTTTTTACAAAAAAAAAATGTATCTGGACTATGTTACAGAACAGAAGTTTTTTAAATTCTCATAAACAGTTGCTCACTTGACATGTTGTCACTTTAGTTACAATTACAATTGCAATAAAATAAAACTGTATATTATAATGTCCAAGACATTGTAATTATTATCAGGGTGTCAAATAAGATATATTAGAAGCGTTTTCTCACAATTTGCTCGTTATAACTGGGTTTATGTTTCAGTATTTAAATATGTTGCCGTTAAATATGGAGATCATGCAAAAATACCGTCGAAAAATCTGTAACGGTTACAAATTGGCACAAAGAAAAGAAGCACCATTGGACCAAATATTTGTTTTAAAAGAAGACAAAGTCTAATGGAGAAAACTGCACACATTAAAGAGTGATTTGGCATTGAATGCTCTTTAGCTATTATGTAGCTCTGTAAATTCTTTATTCGCAAATTTAAGATTATAATATTTGAGCTTTATTCATATGAGACATGATAGCACTTTTGGAATTATTTGATCTTCATAAATTGATTAAGCACAGTGATTAAATTATATGATAATGAGATTATTCATACTATAATTTCGGGATTGAATAAGTCCCGGGATCTAATGTGATCATCAATGTGATTGATAAAATTCCTATCTGCTGAGACCCGGACTAAAACTCGCAAAATTCCCGATTTCCCGACAAATTATTTATTTCCGTCGCTGCAGATGAATGCTTATATACTATAATACTTTGATGTGATTCGTAATTATATTATGGAGGAATACAAAAATTCTGAGCCCCGTATCTATTATATTTCATATCGATATTCTCATTATTAGAGTCAAGGTGTAGTAAATACATCACCGGTAGGGAAAGGTTAATATAGCAATTTGAAAAACATGTACTGTATATATGTATAGATAAGACAGTTGTTGTGCCTAGGCCTTGCCTAAGCTCGCTAATTAGTAGTTACGCCACTGTTTCCATACGTTCAGATTTTGGCGAGAATTTCTCGATTTAGTAGTCTTCAACATGCTGGTGAGGTGTACGATTTTTGTAAGGTAAAAATTTCATTCCCGAATTTTTCCGGATTACGTTTACTAAATCCGGGATTCATGATCACCTAAATCTTTCCGGGATCCCGGGATTGGATTCCCTACGCAGGATGATGGCTTCATTGATGCGCCACCATTCATAAATTAAAATTAGCATTGCTTGGAATAATATTTTTGAGCTTATTGTGTTTGATGTATGAAAGAATGGTCGACAATCAGTCTAGCATGTTATTGATCCTTCCTTATAAGGCTGTATTTTTCTCTTAAACTTGTTATGTACATGTCTTTTATCGACTATTTGATCAGTTGTCGAGTTGATGCATAAGCCAAACAATTGTTATCAGTCATATTTAACTACTTGATTTTTATTAATTCAAGTACGTGTACGCAATGTTCGTTCTTAAATATAGACCACGTTATGTCATGCCGAGGACGTTTTAATTGAACCATGCAATATTCATTATTTCCTTCGGACGAAAAACATCCATTTGCCATGGTTATTGTTAGAATGTGATGATGTAAATTTTCTTATGTAAGAATCATAACAATTTTGATGGCCTTTTGAAAATAATTTAGTACATAAATTATTAGAAAAACAATACACATGACACGCCATGCGGATGTCCTTCGAGCATAATATGTAAGAAATATGACATTTTCACCGTCGTTTGTCATTCATAAATAATGTAAAAATTATATATTTACGACACTTGACGTAAAAAATTACGTTTGTATACATCCGATTGTAATTTAAATGAGTTTGATGGTAATTTGGTATGTTTTACATTGTGTGTCATTTCTTTTCCGGGTGAATTGATCGAATCCAACCTTCCTAAAATCAATAATAACATAATTTTATCGGGCCTATTTATTCGCTGGATGATTCACCGACATGATTTTTACTGTCAGAAATTTAGGTTACATAAAATGTTGGTTACAGCCGAATATAATTCTAAGCAAACGCGAGTCAAATGCTGTCGATGACATACTGTACATACAGCTGTTATTGTGACAACAATGGACGTTTATCTTTCCACATACTCAAATATTATTTGACGATAAGGAATATATTCCATATTTTATGGCCTTATGTAACTATTGTTCATGTGTGCATAAATAAACATATCTGTTCGAACGAATCTCGAAAACAATGACATAAAATCTCCGTTGGTTTCGTTTGAAATGTAGCCTCATCTTGGACTTGCCCCAATATATTCAAAATATTGGATTGCATTTTTATAGCCCTTTGAATAAGGAGCTAATTTAAAATCATCATAAATTTAGACACTATATTTGCTTGTCCGCCACTTATTGTCGTACAAATCCAATTATCTGTCAGGACTACCGCAGCGTGTATGAAGCTTGTATTTAAATAAATAAAAACTGTCAATAACACACAATATTCAATCATTTCTACAAGTAAACATAAACAATCCACTTGAAATCGATTAATTATATCGTTCACATATCATTATTGGTTGATAAATTTGGGTTAACGATCTATGCAATCGTATGATGTACATAGGATACTCTCTCCGTCTCTGTTTCTTTCCAAACTCAACGTGCAAGACCATCTCTGTCTCTGTTGTTTGTCTGCGAACTCAACATGTAAGATTTATATTTATGAGTCACAGGAATTCGGCCACAACATTGTGTCTTACCTCTTTGAGGGGTTAATAGAACATTACTGGATTGACCTATGTTATCAGAAAGAGCATTCTCACATGTTGGTTTCAAAGAGAGACAGAGACGGAGAGTGTCTTGCGTACGTCGTACGATTATATAGCTTGTTAACCCAAATTTATCGATTAATAATGATATGTGAATTATTTAATGAATCGATTACAAATATATTTCAAGCGTATTGTTCATGTTTAGGCGAAGAAATGACAGAATATATTGTGCTATCAACAGTGTTTATTTATTCTCTGTATGTGTATACACTCTCTCCGTCTCTGTCTCTCTTAGGCCCGATCCACACTATGGTGCCAGTAACGGTTCGATCTCGCTCCGATCTCGGTCCGACCAAATATTCTTACACAAGAAACAATCAGAGTATTCACACTATCGGATCGTTCCAATCCCGTTTTTTGTATGAGAATATTTGACCGGACCGGGACCGAGAGCGAGATCGAACCGTTACCGGCAGCATAGTGTGGATCGGGCCTTAACGTGTAAGAATGTTCTTTCTGAATCACTAGAATTCGATCGCAAATACGCAACTGAACTCCTCAAAAGGTTAACAGATAGTTCAATAATATGTTAAGGATTTTAATATTTTTTTATTGCTCATGAAGCAAATAATACATTTTGTAATATTTAATAATACGTTAAATATATTCTGCATTTGTCCAAACGAACTACATTATGACTGAACCATCTAAGGTAACAGGAGAATTCAAAAGATTTAAAAAACCGTATATTAACACAATAATGACAGATGATACAACATTTGGATCATATAAGGCCGGATAATTTTTACAGCCGATAGCACAGCATGTGTGTCATACTTTCATCAATATTTACGTTCAAGATCAACAGAGTATCCTCGATAATCTTGATTTTCTTGAGGAAAGAGCTTGTCGTTGAAATTCCACAACCTGGTCTTTATAAACACAATAACATAAATTTTCTATGAAAATGTTTCTTCGATCCAAAAGCCACCATGAACCGTTAGAACAATCCACTTGAAAAATGACAAAATGAAAGACACGGCATCTAGAAAATTGCGTTTATGATCATACTGACAATTTACTATATACAGAATCATTTAGGACATCAATCATCAGTCAATCTCTAATCGAATTTTATATTTTTGTTATGATTTACAAAATAATGACATCTTAATGCCATTATTTTGTTGGAAAATTTCAGAGAACATTTTCTTTGCACAGGCCTTATCTTTTCAGCAAGCATTAGCACTTACTTTGCTGGCAAATATCGGTTATCTGTTAGCCTCGTGAAAAAACACATAGAGCACCCTCATAACGCGTCTGCGTGCGTACGAACGACGTTAAATGGGGGCTTTATCACATGTATTATATGCTAAGTACATATATGGAAAGGTTACAAAATCGTCTTCGTAGTCTCTCTATCTAAGGTAGATTTATCTTAAATAGGCAATTTATAAACACGGTCGCCAGTTCGTCAGCAACGATCTAAAACAATAACCGCTCTCAATGTCAAAACCTTTAAAGCGACAAACAAATAGCTATTCTTGCGACTAGCTCGTATAATCCGAGCAAAAAATTGTTTATCCGTTGAAAATTGCTTGGCAGATGGGGAAAAATGAAAAAGTGTAGGCAATCAATACTAATTGCGATTATAAAAACTCGCCGTATCGATCCATTCAAACGATTAGATCATCCGATGGCAAACAACCATTGATTTTCCAGTATGGGAGAACGCCAGAATTTATGTTAAATCCCTGCTGAATAATGCCATAAATAAACATACTGGAAAGCCATGGTTTCAGTCCTGTCTAGATTTAGCACGCTCGGCTTAAAAGGGATTTTTTCATATTAGCGAGCCTTAATTTATTGTTGTTGGCGTGCATTTTTTGAGACTAATGCAAACATATTTTTATCGTGATCACATTATATCGCCAATGGATGGCGCTCTCGGTCGTTAATTTGTTATATTGACTCGAAAAAACTATATTGACCTGCTCAGTGATCTCGCTTTCTAATATGGTATATTTCGCTAGAATGCTTGGTATGGATTACGATATTAATTCTATGGACAAAGCCAGTTTCGCATAAATAATTACCAGATATTAAACAATCGTTAGATAAACACATAGTGCAAATGTACTAGAGACAATTATTTTCCGAGAACTATGCACCTAGATATTATCGAACATACTTTATAGGTCCACATCACCTGCTCGAATCACATTCCATTGCGAATCTAATTAATTGCTTCGACAATTTCTAACAATCTAATGCCTTAGCAATAATAGAAAATTTGGTATTTATTTAAAAAATTGTATGTATAATAATATTATTTCAACTCAAATTATACACTTGATCAACAGAGTGACGCTCTATCGATCTGTCATATCAAAGCTGAACGATTCATCATGATGAACTTTAGTCAATAACTTTAATTTTAGTTTTAATGCCTAATTCCATAGGATCGATGGATAAAATGCAATTATAGCCAATTGAGATCTATTGCAAGTCAATAATGGTGAATAAATTGAAACAAGATCATATGACAGATGAGGAAAATAATTTATATCTTTCCAAGCAAATATTTATTAGCAAAAACTTAAAATATACATGTATTCAAATTGCATTAGTGATCTGGACAGGATTAATATTTGCAATATGGTGAAAATAATATTATCAACAATATAATTTACATCTTGCTAAATATTTGCAAGCATAATTCTCGCATTTATTGTTTATCCACATCTATCGTTTAATTTTATTCGATCTCTTCAAAGATAAGTTATAGAAATATGAATTTTAACCAAGTGTTGATATAGCGAAAGAAATTTGAAAAATTGTACGTTTAGCTTGGTTTCTTGCTTTTGAAGAAGAAAATATTGAGTTGTTTAACACACTTTAGTCGGGTGCTAGCGCGTGAGAAGTTATCGTTGACTGCTGCGAAGCTGCTTAAGTCCATTTAATTCCTAGGTGACGCCTAGGGGCAGTAACTGTCTAATCTATGCATACATATATACAGTACATATATGTTTTTCAAATGATTATATTAATCTTTCCCTACCGGTGATGTATTTACTACACCTCGACTCTAATAATGGGAATATCGATATGAAATATAATAGATACGGGGTTCAGAATTTTTGTATTTCTCCGTAATATAATTACGAATCACATCACACATGTATTATAGTATTTAAGTATTCATCTTCAGCAACAAATATAAATAATTTGTCCGGAAATCGGGAATTTTGCGAGTTTAAGTCCTTTTAGAAGTCCTGCAGAAGTTTAAAAAGTCATTAAATCAGTCTATGAAGATATATCACGAAATAAACTGTTGACCAGATCATAAAAAATCAACGATGTGGACCTTCGCATTTATACACCTATATTCTGGTACAAAAATCGTTTTTTAAAAATTATTTTTTTCATTTAAAAGAAGTTGTAAAAACATACCAAAATTCATCAAAAAAATTACTTTTCAATATTTTGAAACCAGCCTAACATAAAAACTAGTGCATACTTTATAGATTAAAATATCGTTTGTCAACCGAAAAAGACTTTTTTTCGATGATGGGTGTTTAAACAATGAAAGATTATTTCAATGTGAAAAAAATGTAAAGTGTGCCTAAAATATGAATAAATATCTGCTAAAAATTTCGCAGTTGTATGTTTATTCAATTCGTCAAAAAAATGTCGCCACACGGGATGACCCCCTTAAACGCAAAACATGCCCCGACGAAAGTGTGTTAATATAATAGCGCATAGTCACCAACAATTGTTAAAATGTAATTTAAAGATAATGATAATTTTGGTGTTCATTTATAGATCTTTTTCAATCCAAAATTCCTGATCAAATTCATAATCATTATCTAAATTGATCATTTGTGGAATGCCATGAGAAAGCAATAAAAAGTCTTCTATGCAGATCGATTATATTCCATAATGAATGAACTTTAGAAATGATGTTTTAAATTATTTTATAGCACACCTAGGGTCGAATTGTTTTGTGAGATTCATCAAGTTACACCAAAGGGATGAAATATCTATTGGCAGGCTGAAAGACCCATATTCTGACAAAGGGCAAACATATCCACCGTACTCAATAAGATCAATTACTTTGAGCGAAAAATCTAAGGAGAAGTCAAATATTGACTTTTCATTACATAATAAATCTGCCAAGCGAAACCTTTTCGCTTCGCTTACGGCAATGGCCATGGAGAAAAACACCCCATACACATGCATATAAATGTATAAAATCACGCGTGTTCCAAACAATCGTAAAAAGAAGCTATAAAACCGATGACCGTGAGTAAACAAAACGCCTTCTTTTATATTCAACCATTTTAATAAACATAAAGCATAACAATGATACGCACACAGAAAGTATAAAAAGGCGAGTTGTTTGGCTCACGAAAGGAGCGGTCGCTTTTCTATGTTGACAATTCTCTTCCACCTCGCGTACTTTCTATTTTTGTGCCGTAAATCATTCGGGTAAACATCCACATCAAACATTCATAAAGGATTTTATTGCTTCTTCTTATCTCATTATCACGCCATCCTCGTGAATCCACAGCCTCCATTCAATTTGGCGCGACCAACTCTCCAGCCATCGAACTGCTCCTACTCGCGCGCGCCAAGCGACGAAGACAAACCATAAATCACAGCTTTAATGGCGTCGATTGATTCGTTAAAAAATGACCTCTGATCGGAACATATCACTCTATTATGCTATCGGACAAAAAAGAATCGATTAAGCGTACTGTTCTTCAATAGGTCAAGGTGTCGCTAGGCGCTGTCGAAGTTGCTGTAAAATACAGCCCGACTAATCTTATATACACGTTAGGCCTATTAATGAATGACTTTTTTTCGGAGCGATCATCAAAGATCTATCAATCATGATCCTATGATTAAATTGTGTAATTTAGATACTTTTGTACGCCTTCTTTGTAAGAAGTACGATTGTGACCTTATTTCAATAGCGCTTCATACTTGACAGGCCCACGAATTGAAGATAAAATCCAATCACCAGACAAAAAACTAGTTAGCATTACAAAATTCGCTGGAAGAATTTAGCAGATCCTATTAAAGTAAAAACTCAGGTATATATTGACAATTGGCAGATTATTCCAATCAGCAGACTTATAATAATGGATTCATCAAATCACATACATGTTTTTCAAATTGTTATATTAACCTTTCCCTACCGATGATGTATTTACTACACCTTCACTCTAATAATGGGAATATCTATATAAAATATAATAGATACGGGGTTCAGAATTTTTGTATTCCTCCGTTATATAATTACAAATCACAGCAAAGTATTATAGTATATAAGTATTCATCTGCAGTGACGGAAATAAATAATTTGTTGGGAAATCGGGAATTTTCCCATTGTGTGTCTCAGCAGAAAGGAATTTTATCAGTGACATTGATGGTGTTATACGAAAATGGGGGCTCACACGGTCATCAAACCGAACTAGCATTTAAATATCTGATGACGATACCTCCAACGAGTGTGGAGGCTGGGCGTGCATTTTCAGCAGCAAGTTGCCTGGCTTCCAAAATCAGATCCAGACTAAATGACGAAACACTCTATGCTATCTAGCTGCGTGAGCCCCCATTTTCGTATAACACCATCAATGTGACTGATAAAATTCCTTTCTGCTGAGACAAATTATTTATTTCCGTCGCTGCAGATGAATGCTTATATACTATAATACTTTGATGATGTGATTCGTAATTATATTACGCAGGAATACAAAAATTCTGAACCCCATATCTATTATATTTCATATCGATATTCCTATTATTAGTAGAGGTGTAGTAAATACATCACCGGTATGGAAAGGTAAATATAACAATTTGAAAAATATATATGCACTGTGTGCAAGCTCGCCAATAGATTAGACAGTTACGGTTTCCAAGCGTCCAGATTTCGGCGGATATGTCTTGGTTTAGTAGCCCTTGTCGTGCTAGTGATTTCAGTTAGATAAAAATTTCAATCCCGAATTTTTCCAAGTTTTCTTCTTCCTCAGCAAGAAATTTCAGAAAACTGTGAATATAAAGACATTTTATTGATGCAGTAACGTTTTGGTCCATGGACTGAATCAAAGATATTACATTAGGGGGCAAAAATTTAACAACCATAAGTCCACTCCTTGTTTTCAATATGCTTTCATTTGGATGAAAAGGACTATTATCTAATAATAATACTTTTTTTAAAAAATCATCAAAAATCCTTCTGTCCATTCATACAACTTCTGGCTGTAATAATCGACAGGAAGATTTTCATTTCTGTTCCCTTGAAAGATCGAAGCTTCTTTGCTTTTCCATTATTAAAGTCAAATTTTAGTAAATACATTAGCCAGTCCTTATACAAGTGCATAAAATACTCTAATGCAAATTAAGTCTCGATCTATTGTAATAAAATATATATTACAATGTTTAGAACTTAAGTCCTTTGAATTATTGAAATCCATAAACTGTGCGAAGCCATGATGAAATATCGACGTACAAACTATAAAACTACTATTTTATAAGGCCAAGAATCATTTAATTTCCATGGATAATCGAGTAAATATTAAATTTGCACGCACCGCCTCTGCCAGCGAATATATTTACTATTGCATTCTGCTGGATATTAAGCGAAATTGCTCTTTGGTAGAGTGTTTCTTAGAGATGTTATTCGCTGAAGACTTGTTGGGAAGCATCGAGCGGCCTTTGAGAGGAGAAATGTCCTGAGGCTAATTTATTGCTTTGTTTTCCAATAGAATTAAATTGGATTTTCATTCACCACGGTGGCTTATAAATATAGTATTTAAAAGTCTTTCGGCGTAACGTATGAAGATACTTTATTAGCGAAAAATGTCTTTTTTCGACGCAAATTAATTTGCCAACTTTGTCATCTTCATATGCCGAAAGCGTCCATAATTAAAGCGGATCGTGTTTTTAATTCAACTTGTATCGTGAACAAGGCGAATAAAGATGGCGCCGGCGACAAAATATAAATATGGCTGTTTGCGTTTTTATCGAGATATTTCTGTATTTGGCAAATCCTTTGTAATTTTCTTTTTTAAATCAATTATTAAGGCTCCAAATTGCTTTTATTTCGTGCCTTTTCTTTGAAGAAAAATCCGCATTTTTGCCCACGTAGAAAAATAAGCTCAGCGTTTTGTTCATGAATCCAAGGAGGCGGTCGGCACGTGGCTGTCAAAATGATGACAGCGGATAGAGTTTGGATAAAAAGGTCGAGAAAATGTCGTAAAAGCTCTTACAGTACACGGTTGAATATTTAAAGGCCAATTTACATACAACAGTAGCATGTTACGTAAAAAAAAGAAAATCTCCCAGTGATTTTCGACGTATCGAAAACTCGACGAATAAAGCCCATGTTGTGGAATAAACGCTTAAAATTGCCCTCCAGAATTTTGCGACCAAAGCGCTATATTTTAGAGGCAAAAATATTGATCTTATTCAATCGGTTATGAGAATAACACCAAATGACCACAAAATTATCAACTCGCTGCGAATTGAATCATCAAATAAAAAGCATTTTATTTTCGTATGGAAAATTTTGAAGATCTAATTCGCGGAAGTCTCGTGCGGCTATTCAGAATCAACGTGATTTTTCTTACAAAAAAAGATGATAAAAAAATCAGCATCATACGTTTTTTGAGCAAACGTGTAAAAATAACATTTAGAAATGTTTGAAGATAGTATTGTAGACATGCCGAGTTGTAAATAAGATAAATTTACTCCGCAAATATTTTTTCCACCAAAGGAGTCATTGAAAATCAAAACTTTTCTATGACGTCACGAAACAAAACATGTCATAAACTACATATTGCTAGAAATATCGTCTGCATAAAAATTGACTGTGTGAAAATCTCAAATTGCAGTTAATTTATGCCCATTCAACGCAGATCAATCTATTGGATTCTAGGTGATCTATTAAATTTTATCGACTGTACAATGTACATTTAAAACAACACTGAGGAAAAACAATGAAGTTATTCTATTTCGTTTATACGATATACATTCATACTTTAAAAAAATCTTAACCGCAGATAATGAAAATTATATAAGCATAGACTATTATTTATTCTAATTTTATAGTAATTTGTGTCCATTCAAAGCTGATTAATCTATTGGGCTTTAGGTGATCTATTAAATTTTATAGACTGCATAATAAACATCTGAAACAATACTGAGGAAAATTAATTATGTTATTATATTGCATGATTTCATACGATATATATTTGATAGAGAAAAAATAAATATGCTCAAAAAAAAACACCAGATGATAGAAATGACACAAAAAATAATTGATTGTATTTTTATAATATTTTTTATTAAAACTTATATTTTTCATATAAAGGATGTTTTTGCAGATGGACTCATAATTTTTTTTTTTTGGAGTTATGGGATATTTTGCTACGTTTCACACAAAGTTCCTATGTCATAAGTGAAGGGTTGTGAAAATATTTTTTTGAAAAATAACCAAAATTTTACCTTTAAATCGGAATAACTTTTTAATCTCTCGTTGCAATAGCAAGAAATAACTATTTTTGTATTTTACAATGTTTTTTGATCTGAGTAAATCATTATTATATGCAATTGGTTTAAATAAATTCTAATATATACTGAGTTGTCTAATCCCTACTTTCTTCGTTATCGTTATGTTCAGATTATCCGATCGCGAATCGCTCATTCATCATATCAACGGTTGGAAAAGCGGACCGATTGAACATACAAACTTTATGGTCACTTCGTCCTCTTTTGAGACTTTTTGCGGCATTTTCTATGATCTGTACGATCACGGAAGCAACATAGCATCTAAACACTTTATATCATAGTTGCATACAACAATAACCGCCATCTATACATTAGGGTGGGTACTTTTGGGACTATTTTTTTATATTATTTTAAAACATACATTATAATAGTATTTTTAATATATCGCATTTATAATGGTATTAATTAACTTTAAAAAATAACTTGGATTTCTGGGGAAGGGGGGCGTTAAGTCAGATACATGCCACGGACGCTTCATATCCTAGTTACGGCTCTGAGGGTACGTCAGACAAAGAAATCCAGTGGTGTCAGATCTGGAGACCGTATGAGCCGCAGAAGGTGTCGTGCATGCATACGAAGCAGTCGTGGCCAATTTGAACAAATTTTGTAAATAAATTTAATAAAATCATCATAAACATAAAAACAATTCTTAACCCTGACCCTGCTAAACTGGCAAATTTTGTCGATTCACATGCAAAACATCCTGAATAGGCCATTGTACCATCATGCACGAACTAGATGTTGAATTGGAAAGATTAATATTAGTTGATGGAAGTAAAAATATTTCTTGTGTAGTGTCAACAACCAATAGAAAATACAAAATAGACTATAAATCTTATTTTGGACTATCAAATCCCACCCTCATATTAGACTCTGATTCTGATAAATAAATTTGGGGTCCTATAAATGCAATGTCAGGGTTTACAGCAGCAGTGATAAATCAGATTTTTGATATAATATGTTTCCTTTAGTTGTCAATAATAGTTTACTATAGAAGATGTTCCCATTAATTATGATTATATTCCAAATATTTTTTTTTGTTGGCAAAAAATCAAATCCAAACGAGCTGAAGATGTCTTGGATTTGGGGTGTTTTCAAATTATTATAAAATTATTTTCTATTATAAAGGAATCAAATTGGTAATACATAAATGATTTTCTTATTATCACTGGGGAAAAGCCTCCCATTTATTGCGCTACGCCTTCAAATCGTTTTTATGAACTCTAGTTCTAACCTTCCTAAGCAAATTCTTTATTTAAATTAAGTCTTCATTGGATTTGCATAAGTCTGAAGGTATTCTATTCAACTTTATCTTGAATAAGTCAGATATGTACATACATATTTATTTTTGCTTGCAGTGGGACACGATGCTATATTTGTTCTGTAAATGTTTATGGGAGCATTTTAGTTGTAAGTTTATTAAAATATGTATTACCATTGCAAATGAAAGACAATGTGGTTACTTATAAATACACATTGCCCCATGGTGTAAATACTGTTTTATAACATTCTTATCTTGCATCGTACGATACTTCATGGAGTTGTTTATTTTGCTCACAATGCTTGCCACTTTGCAACAGATGTACACGATAGCTGTTATGTCGGACTCTTGTGAAGAATGTGTTTTTCTTCGGTTATGGTTAACTTGAGAGGTGTTCATTGGATATGGTTATTGCGGCAAACTTGCCATATTAGAAAACTTGTATGCATTTGAATTTTTTTTCAAAGAAGCCTTCTAGCATGAAGGTTGTTGTGATTCCATTATAAAATAGTAATCATCGCAGCTTATCTATCTGGTTAAGCTACCTGCGATCTAGGTTTATTCAAGTTGACAAACAACAATCTTAACAGTCAATAACCGCATAGGCTTCGTAATCCATATGTCAACATGTATTTCTTCAGGGTAAATTGGTGAATGAATCACATAATCTACAGTTATCTTTGTGTTCTTGAATGTGCATAATTAATCCTCTGCTGTCTTGAAAAATCCACTTGATCCCTAATTGTTTGCAACATTTTTAAGAAAATTCAGATAATCGAAAATAATTATAATTGACAGGGATTGTATGAATATTTATTTTATTTGTCTGGATTTACATGCACATACACGTATAATAATCGCAAATCTCTTATTTGTCTTCTCGATCTTGTTTTTCTGATATAGATATTTCTTTATTTATTTCATCATTATTCAAAATTTTTAATCCAGGAACAAATAGAAATTTGTGCTATTGCTTCCACAATGTCTCCAATGTCAGATTCTACCGCCTTACTGGAACTTATTAATGATCATTTTAAAATTTTGTTTCATGATTTTTTTAAAAGTTGACACATCTAAAGGATTTTAACTATCTTAAAAATCTTCCCAAAATGAATAACTATAGAGATGTATTTGATCAGTAAATTGATTTATCATATTTGCTGTCGGTGACATTTCATGATCTGGACCAAAGCTACAGTTTTTTTGCTGTTTCGATTGGTTTTTTACAAAACGCAAGAAACATCATCATTATTCCATCAACTAAACCTAATCTTTCAAATCTAAAGTCTAGTTCATAGATCTAATAACTGTGTTAATTTACTTTCAAACTCATTTATTTCTGCCTTTTTTGCAATTTTTAGTAGCTATTTTTTTGCACAAGAATATAAGATGATATACACTCAAAGCTCTTTTTGTGCGATTTTCAAGTTATGCGGTTTTTTTAAAAGCATTTTTTTTAAAATATCATATAAATACGTATTAAGATATTTTGGATAAAATAGGAAATAAATAATCAATACATCTTTTATCGTTGAATTACGACCATACCTTTTATTCTGATTTGGATTTTAGAAAAAATGATTTCGTTTTTTTACATTTTTCTAATATTTCGACTTTTAAAAATACATTCTCCAAAGGAATTTCCAAAATTCCAACTACTTACGAAGTTAGCTATTTTATTTATACCACCCTCTATTTTTCCCACCAGATTTATGTCAACATTTATTTTTTAAATATTTAAAAAAAAAATTAAAACTGACAAAATAAGGCCAAAAAATGACTTGACTGATTTTTTTTAAACAAGTCCATTTCGTGTTTGTTTCGTGTTCATTTCGAGGCAACCTTTAAATGTTACCAAAAATGTTATTTTTTATAGCCTTATTGTTTTTATGTTTTTTTCTTAACTTTTTTTATGCGATTTTGGATATATTTTATATAGCTGTTTCAAAGTTATGCGGTTTTTAAAATCCATGGAACGCATCTTCACTTTTTCTATGCAAATCATAGCTTTTTTGTGCGATTTCTTTTTGTGCGGTTTTCCGCGGAACGCATCTACCGCACAAAAAAAGGTTTAAGTCTAAAGCCATCTTCAAATGCGCGTGTCAAGAATCAATTTCAGTATGTCAAGTGCCAATCTGGTCCATAACCACATCTCCTTTGTTATTTATAGAAGACACTGCATAAAAATCTATACGATTATTTCTAATTAAAAAAATTAAATTGGTGTATATTTTAAGATTTTTTTATAATTATTTTGCCTGTTACCAATTTTGTCTGTTATTGCTTATTGTTTTTTTGCGACATAGTTTTTATAAGTACTTACGAAATTTGGCGTAAAATCAATGTTTTGAAGGGTTAAGACAATGGATCTATTGAAACAAAGTCGCTATCTAAAACTGGGTAAAACGGCAGACCGGTAAGAGTTAACGAAAAATTATTGTTGAATTTATAATTGAACTAAGATGTTTCGGATAACATTGCAGTATTCAATTTCAATGTTGAAGACGACATCCAGGATCTGGAAGAAATGCCGATCTAACCGAGACGAACCGGACCTAGCCAACTATTAGAGGCTATCCAAATAAAAAAGCGATGCAAAAATCACATCATGTTTTTCATACATTTAGAAGGCCTTTTAGCTCGTTGCTTAATCTGTTTGAAGTTGCACATAAATGTGTCAACATCGAAAGAATGCTGATAATACAAACTGGGTGAGCCAAGGTCGACCAGGAATTATACACTATACATAAACATCTTTTTTCTTCGACTCCTCCTTTGAGACGTGATTAAAAAAGCAAACACAAACGGCAAAAAAGTGTTTGTGCAGATCCTAACACGGCCATGCGTGTAGACATCTTCTATATGGCCAGGGTATTGCTCCAACAACTGTGCTACGCGAAAACGGCCGCTGGGTAAATATTTTGCTTGGAGCAGAATTATCGCTCGAAAGTCTCCTTCACCTTGGAAGATTTGGATGTTTGTCGAGAAATTTGGAAGCTGCTGGCACACTCAAGAATCCATTGATCAAATATTATCGATATAAAGAACGCTTTTCTGTTTGAATACGACAAGGAACAACCGAATGGTGGAGATAGATCAGGCCCAAGCATGTTCCTGACAAAATCAATATTTTTCCTTCATTATATAAAATATTATTTTATAAAGGTGCCTTCACATTATTGACAGAAAAACATGTTTTTTTTATATATATATTATGATTGCGATTAATAGATAACACTATAGTGTGGAAGAATTGAATTGAATTATTTGGATGAGCCACCGCTAGATTAAGCACAGTTTAGTTAGAGTGAGCGAAATGTAATGTTACTTTTCTTTTTAAATTAATTAATAATATTCTTTATCGCCTCATGTGAAACAAATATAAGAAAAATCCGCGTCTCTCCCGCGAAGAGTGAATTTCGTCTTCAGCCGGAGCATATGCAAGAGCGGAGCCCCACGCTCCTGAGGTTTGATCCTTCATTATCTTCATCGTCATTAATTAAATTGATGAAAAGATGATCTTGTTGTCCAGCCTTTTTCTTTCAAAAGTCAATATGGTTATTTTATAAAAAAATAATAAACAAGTACTTTTTTTATGATCATAAGTTTACTATTAAGTTTTTTATCTTTTAAAAATTCATAAACCTACTATGAAATGATTCATTGATATTTGAGGATCGAAGTCCAAGAATTCAAGCCTATTCTATCATGCTACTTATAGAAAACTCTATGTGATATCTTAGTTTTTATGATACTAACAGCTTCCAGTCTTACATTTTTAACTTGAGCCTTGAAGAGCTCATAAGAAGATCATCTCACGCATATTTATCATAAGATCATAAAGCAGCCTTCCTAAAGAAGCGTCCAATGAACGTTGCTAAACAAATGTCTCTCGGACTAAGAATCTTTACATATGGATACAAACAACAAGCTTTCCATCATCATGGTAATACATAAAATAAATACATCTTTCTTTGAATTTTTCATACGACAATGACAACTAGAAAGTTTATTAGTATATTTAGCATGAATATATTTGCTATATGTGCAATAAAAATGTGTTCAAAGGACATTCTAAAAAAGGAATCGAGCCTTGTTCATTTATAGGAGTGACTAAAGAGACCCAAAAAAAAAATACATAGCTTAACAAAAATATTTGTCAAAATATGATATCATGTATGGGGTGACATCACGTGTCAATGATATTGGGACGACATTAAACGGGCGCTATCATAACAACTCGATAAATCATACAACAGGGGTGACCAAACTTTATTCAAGTCATAAGAAATAAATAATAAAATATAATCGAATTTAGAGTATATAAATGCTTTCAATGTTTTTTCCAAATTTCCAAATCTCAATCTATAATCAATGTTTATCATACAAATATATCAGATGTCCTCTTTAAAAATCACATTTAAGTAGTTAAAAAAATCTTAAATATATTTTATTAATTCATATATTTGTATAAGCCGTTTATATCGTAAAAATCAGCTCTTAACCTGTGGTGTAACATATTTTGCTTTTCAAAGTCGATTCAATAAATTTTCCTGAGATTTTGCTTCAAAAACATACATTTTTGCCAACCATTAGAAAGTGATGTGATTTTTTTGTATTGTTTTGAAATATTTCTTACTGTTATTTATAAACAATACCAAGGCCAGCATTTGCATCATTGCATGCTGTTTTTATTTGATCAAGAAATTAAGACAAACGATGCAGAATATGGCGGTTGAAACCTCAGGGACGTTCCAAAAACGGGAAAGACGAACGATCCCATAAATTGGATTCGTGGAATCAGATCCTTATTAAATATATGAGGAATTGTCAACTAAACATGGCTATCTATTATCAATGGCCCAAGCGCATCTTCGTCATATACGTATAATTAAATTAACAAGGAATTGTCGCTAATCGCACTAGAACAATGATCAACAATCTATGCATTACTCTAATCTGATTTTGCGACTAATTACAACCTTCCATGAAAAGTCGGTACTGTGCAATCATATTTAGTAAGATAACAATAGCATTCTTCATGTAAAGTATTTGTTTGTGTTCCTAAAAACGAAAAAGATCCTCTTCTGTATATTGTAAGTTAACGTTGAAATAATTCATTTTAAATTGCTTAATAATTATATCGATGTTTACAAAGGAAGTATTGTGCCAATTTTTCGAATCTCAGTCCGGAATTCGTTAATCCTTTTAAATAGTGTGCTAATTTAAAATCATCATAACGACGCTATATTTGCTTGTCCGCCACTTTTCGTCGAACAAATCCAATTATCTGTCAGGATCGCCGCAGCGTGTATGAAGCTTGTATTTAAATAAATAAACACTGTCAATAGCACACATTATTCGGTCATTTCTTCAAGTAAACTTAAATAATACACTTATAATACACAAATCTATTCATTTTATCAATCACATATCATTATTGGTCGATACATTTGGGTTCGATCTATACAATCGTACAATGTACGCTAGATATAGTTATCTTCTCTCTGTTTTCCATTTAAAATTTCCGATCTGCAAGATAATCTCTCCGTCTCTGTTTCTTTCCAAACTCAACGTGCAAGACACTTTTCGTCTCTGCTTATCTCCGAGCTCAACGTGTAAGAATGTTCTTTCTGAATCGCTGAAATTCGCTCGCAAATAGGCGACCGTCCTACCATATAGGCTAAGGGGTTAAGATATGAACAAATAATGTAGCTTGACTTTCATCTACCTAGCGGGAGAGGTCTTCCCAGCACTATGGAAATGCCAGAAGCTAGTTCTCATCCCCAAAGGGAAAGCACCTCCGGGTCCGTCGGCGTACAGACCGCTGTGCATGCTGGATGGTTTGGGGAAGCTGCTGGAGAGACTTATCCAATTGACGCCATCACTCAAGTTGTAGACATGGTGAAACAGGCGTGGTGTGGCAGCGTAAAGCCAGTAGACACACGATAATGATTGCGCTAGACGTCAAGAATGCCTTCAACTCGATGAGATGGCACCTGATCCTCAGGGCCTTAAAGGAAATTGACAATCCACTATACCTCACCAGAATGGTAGAGAGCTACTTGCACGGAAGAATTCTTATCTACGCAGACGCCGACGGGGAGAGAAGCGACAAACTAGTGACGGCAAGCGTTCCACAGGGGTTGGTGCTCAGACCCGCCCTGTGGAACGTAATATACGACGGACTGCTGAGGACGCCACTAATGGACAGAGCCAAAATGGTCGCCTTCGCTGATGACGTTGCCATCCTAGCCACCGCCAAATCCAAGGAGATCCTGCGATCGACCTGCTAAGATGCGCCGAGGAAGGCCAAGAAGTGGCTGACAGGAGCTGGTCTGGAGCTCGCTGTCCAAAAATCTTTTTCACAAGACGCAGGAAGCTTACGCCCCCACCCCCGACGATCGGGGGTTGCGAGATTAAATACTCAATATTCATTCGGTATTTGGGGTTAGATATTGATGACAAACTCCGATTCGTCAACCACATGGAGAAGACGGCAACAAAGGCGGTTTGGAACTTGGTCAGATTGATGCCCAACATTGATGACCCAAATAGGAGGCGACTCTACATTGAGGTAGTGCACTCAGTACTGTTAGTACGGCGCGCCGATATGGGTCCGAGGCACTACAAATTGAAAGGGCCAGGCTTAACATAGCCAGAGTCCAGAGAAGGAAGCGCAATCAGGGTGGCTGCTGCATATCGCACAGTGTCGGAAGACGCCGTCCTGGCACTGACTGCCATACCGCCAATCGATTTGCTTGTTTACGAGAGACAGACAATACAGAAAGGTGAAGACAAGAATAACGCTAGGCAAAGCATCATGGCGGGCGTGGTGATCCCGATGGGACAACTATGGCACGGCTGTTTTGGTAGCTACCTACACAAAATAGGTAAAGAGACCGGCGCGGAGTGCCACCACTGCGAAGCGGAGTACGACGATGCTAGCATATACGACATTTGTCTGCCCAGCATTGAGCACTGAAAGGGACATCCTACGGAGGAGGAGGAGCTGGGAATCAGCTTGTTTTCCTCTAGCAACATGGTTCCTTCAATGTTGATGGATGTGCGCTATGTGGCAGAAGGAGGATGCTGAACGTACAAGATGAGTAACGATAGCAGTAGAATGACATCCATAAAGATACAAACGGAGAGCCCGTAAGGGACACATCGCTGCCACTCTTGTGCAATACTTAATTAGTAACCTGGTGGCAGCCGAGGAGGAGAGGGGTTTAGTGGGTAAAAATCCTACACTACCACCAGAATGGTGGTGTCTTTTGAAGATTTCCTCCTTCGCAAAAAAAGGCTTGATTTTTGAAATTTGAATACTTTTCGGTATTCCTATTATAATAATGCCTGATATGTATTTGTGAAAATCAGATGCAACTTTAGTGCCGACCATTTTATCTGAAGATGTCCTCGTAAATCAAAATGACCATGACTTGAATAAATATTATTTTCCATATACGTGTATTGTTTTAATAAACTGATAAACCATTTCTAAATTCGTATAATAATTTAATGTATATGAGTACTTGGCGTTATGTTGTTAATGCAACCAACTTATCGGTCATTGTAGTATGTCCGATAAGGATAGCACTTTTATTCGTTATCCCCGTTTTTAGGATTAAAGGTCGTTGTTCCCCTCTACTACAATATGGATGGCCCATATTATTTTTTCCAGTCTTCTCAATTACGATATAAATGCTGATTAGGTAATACAGTAATAAGTCCGAGTAATAAAGACATAATTGAAAGGCCACTTAAGCGCCCCATGAAGTTTGATGATGATGATGAAAAAAAATGTATATAATAAATTTCATGGTGGTATGCCTTTCACAGTGATTGCCCACGTGAACAATATTACAACAAAGATATTTTTTTGATGTTTACTCTTGTTTCTTCATGTGCCTTAATCGGTCAAGGCTGAAGCAGCTTAGCGTGAATAATCTTCAAAAAAATTAGTATAATTAAATGTGATCGATTTGATAAAAACACTTGCAAGCATATTGAACGCTGAAATGTCTGATTATTGGCGCTCTGGATGCATTTGTCATCGTCAAATGTACATGATCCAGAATCTAATGCTCGAAATCGAGCTTCAAAATATTGATCAATAGCATAATTTATTTCAATTGACGTTCAATGGTCGCTATTTGAACGCTGAAGAATTATGATCGAGTACATCGAGATTTAATTTATTAAGAACTTTCTAGTACAGCGCGTGCAAATCTTTAATGAATCAGTTCAAACCGGTTGAACCGAACCAGTTGTTAAGTGAATTAGCCGTTCATGGTTATCACCATCGATAACTGATATGAATTTGTTTTGTTATTTTTGATTTTCAACGACTTATATCAACGACTTGGGTCTCGTATAAAAAACGTCGTGTAATACAAATCCGTGTTATAGGAGGTGTGAATCCCACACAAAAAAGTCTGCGTTCTAATAAATATCGAAGTTTATTCAGCAATCAATCGACAAAATATACATTTACATATTTATTGAAAATAAATTAATAATATACGAGAGATATCCAGAAAGTAAGTGTACTGTGACAATAACGGGCTATATTTTTTAAGGATTGGCCATACAGTGTGATAGAGGGGAATCTCCTGACAAAGCGAGCTTAGCAAGTATACGGTAGTACGTAAATTCACGTTGTAGTGTCCAATTGCATGAAAGATGTCGGAAAGAAATTTCACCAAGTGCGAGCGAGTCAATAGCGCCCGCAAGTTTCTTGCGCGACTTGGAATTGGAATTGGAAGATGAGGATTTTCTGAAATCTATTGTGACTGGAGATAAAAGTGGGTGGTTCATTACACGCCTGAGTAAAAAATACTGTTATCAGATTGGTATCACGCCAATTTCCCATCTGCCAAAAAATTCAAAACCATAATTTCGGGCAAAAAAAATCATGGTCACAGTATTTTGGGACCGAAAAGACATCATTTTGATCGAATTTCTGCCTTGGCACCTTCAGATTGTCATATTTTTATTTCCCTGAAAGAGCACATGGGTGGAATTAAATTTTCATGCGACGAGCAGGTGCTGAAAGAGGTTCTGAAGTGGGGGAAGGAGCTAACAGGAGAGTTCTTCGAGGAAGGCATAAAGAAGCTGGTACAACGGCTCACCATATGCATTGAACGGGATGGTATCAACAATATCCTTTTTTTTTAAATACACACTTTCTAAAAAAATATATAAAAAATTAGTACACTTACTTTCGGGATATTTCTCGTATACACTTGGGTCTGTTTTTATGCGAATCTTTTTTATGCGAATTTAAAGTTATACGGTTTTTAAAAATAATGGAACCTATCCCTCAGTGTTCTATGTAGTTCAGTGTATGTATTAGAGAATTAATTCATCATCGTTATCACTAACAATTCTATATGTTTTACTTTTTTCAAGGTAGGTTATAATCAAATAATATAATCGATAATACATTTAATTATAAAGTATTTTTGGATTTGGCCTTTAAAAAAATGTAATAAGCAATTGTCTCCTTTTAGCGTATAAATCTGTACGTGAGAAGGGACCAAAATATATTGTAATTCCCTTTTGAATTTCTTCCCTGTTTCCATTATAGAATCATTTTTTATTTAAAAAATGCTCTTAATCGTGTTGTATAAAGCATGTTGTATAAAAATATGCCACAATTCACAATCGTGTTGTATAAAACTGTGTTATACGAGGGCCATGTGTATTTAAATTTATGCTTTTCATCTGAATATTTGACTTCAATGGTGTTTATGCGATCATTATGCAGCTTAAGAAAATCGACATAATAGATTTTCAATGACAATATTTATTTTCCGATACTAAAATATTATTTTCGAAACGGAGGGCTCTCAAAATAGAGACTCTTATTGAGTCTTTCATATTCAGGTCAAGACTCCATCGTTTCGCACTCTTGAATACCTCACAATTGCTTCAACAATCTTCCATTCATCTTCGACGAAAAAGTTGATATTTTTCAACAAATTCTACACTGCACAGCCTCCATGAAGTCTCTTATCTCAAGTTTAATGTACATTTAAGTGCAATCTTATAATGTAAAGAGACTGCGGCTATATTTATCCGCTATTATAAAGTCGTTCTCGATTCAGATTCTGTTTAAGCGAACGCCGGTATCGTGAGATAAGAATTATGTAGAGAAATCTAAATATAAATATATGGATTTTAATAACCACATAGCACCGGTTTTTATATTGTCTTTGTTGTTTCAAGCTGCACATTTGTGTGTTCAGTACTTTTAGTAGCGTAATCGCATTCATGGCACTTTAATACATATGAAATCTAGTTTGCATTGTGCTTTGGAGTGTTATTAACCTGTTAATAACATTGGAAGTCAGCTGTCGTCCAATAAAATTAATATAAGCTTCAATTGCTGTGGAGTTATCGTTCGATGTCTATAACAATATGGCAGTTAGATTAACAAGATATTGTTTAATGGAAGGATATTTAAATTCACCCCAGCGGTCTTGTAGCTGTCTCTCAGCTGGGGTATTTTTGTCTAAGAAAATAAATACATATATTGCTCAGACAAGAGACTTTTCATCCCCAGAGGCGCCCGTTAATACTTGGGTTACCTGCTGTATGCACAAGAAGATGATATGGATGTGACACTTTTCTGTGAATGAGTATTATAGAGGTCTTAGTCCTGCAGTGGACTGCTTATGACCACACTTTGATAATGATGATGATGATAAAACACATCAGAAGAGCAAAAGCCGTAAATTTAATACACATTTCTAAAATTATACTGATTCCATGTAAAAACTAATTTATTTTACACTCACTTCATGCTCAACTCTCTTGATTCATACAAAGAATAATCTGTTTGTTTTATACGTTAATTATAATGCATTAAAATGAATGACGGTCGCTTGTATGCTAAGTATATTAAGTAAAGCTCTCTTAATTACTGTAACATAATACACTTACGTTCGCACAATTTGTATGATTGGGTTTGAAGCATTAAAGATTATCGTGATGTAACGACTTCCACCGAAGTAAAAAACGATTTTAACACGCGGAGAAAATGCAGAAACCTCTGAAAAGTCCATCGTAAATGTTACCGAACAATGCTCGCATAATTATGGCCTTACAATGTAAGTGAAAAAATTATAAAATTTTCATGTAAAGTCAATAAATTATCGCGGAACCGCCTATATTGAGCGCCGCGAATACGCCTTCGTTGATGGTAGTGTAATTTGAATATATCCCATAGTAACGCGTACGGCGTTTTTATTATTTTATACACACGAGCAATTCAAACGTTTTATTGTTTGATATACAAGGGAAAGAACGAGATACTCCCAAACAATAACCATTTTTTTTATAATCCCCATATAAAGCGGGGCCCATCGAAAACGGGATGGAAACAATACACGTGAGCTTGATTGACGTTAATATACGCACACGATTAGATATCAAATATCGCTCCATGTTAAAAATAACAAAGTACATCTTGGAAAAATAAGTCTGGCTTCGAATGGAATTGTGAGCTGTAAGACGAGCCGAAGAATGTGAGCAGCACAATTGTCGCCGTTGTATGTCGCCCGTCACTCCGTCTTCACGCTCGATGGAAAGAAAAGATAACTATGTTGCAACCGTGACATTATCAAATTTTCAGTCAATTTTCACTTTAAAATTGAATAATTCAACATTTCATACAGTGTTACGACGTCGGAATGATTGAGTTATCATCTTTTTCCGTGGTGTCAAATTATAGTGCAGACATGATTTGAAGAACATTTTGAATCCTCAGACTGTTGAAAATTGCTCTCTCTGCACGCACAAAAATAAATTGCTTACAGCATATCAGGGATATTAAAAAGTTAACCTATATTAATATTAATTTATTACAGCGCTTTATAAAAAGACCCCACGCGCAATCAAATATGATCAATAGCAAACTACAGTAGACTCTCTATTATCCAGGCTAATACTGGGGAAGAAGGGCATGGATGATTAAAAACCACAGATAATCTAAATCATCAAATTTCTATTTGGTATCGAATATAATATATTAGGGTGTCCAATAAGTTTCTTTCGTTTTCATATTAAGAAAAAAATAAACAATAATTTGTATTACATCAAAATTTATTAAATAATATGATTCATTCTGTTCTATTACTTTTCTCAATCTCTCCGGAAGCTTCATAGTGCCTTCCTGCCAAAATTTCCCAGATTTGTTGGCAAAATATTGATCAAGGTACATTTTTATATCATTTTTTGAATTACAATTTTTACTATGTAAAGAATTTTTCGCCTCAACGCCTCGTCTGTTCGCTAATTCTGACCGTTTTCTGGCAATTGCATCCTTTAGATTGCCTAGTTGAAACAATATTTTGTTGAATTGATCGATTCAACTTGCTGAAGTAGCTCATAATAAACTATCCCCTTCCAGTCCCACCAAATGCATAGGAAAACTATTTTTGGAATAGGCCAGGTTTAGCTACAGTTAAAACTTCTGTACCCTTGGTCCAAGACCGTTTATGTTGGATATTCTCATAGAGTATCCAACTTTCATCTCCAGTGACAAATCTCTTCAAAAAAGGTTGGCTATTATGTCGTTGGAAAATAATATCGCATTTTGAAATACGCTGAAGTTTATTTGAATCAGTAAGTTCATGAGGAAGCCACAAATCTGAACAATTGATGTAGTCCAATTTTGTCAGATGATTATGGACGGACATTTGTGAAATTTCTAACTACATAGTTAGCTATTTCGCAAACTGTATATCGCAGGTTTTCTTCAACCATGGCTATGATTCGATCTGTGTTCATTTGCGAAAGAAACTTATGGGACAACCTAATATGTATAGGATTTAAAATCGGAAATTATTACTGATGAAGAAATATATTTTTTAAGAAAATTGCTCCATTTTCTTCTGCCAATCAAAATTTGTCCGGGCATGGCGTCCGATCGCGAAGCGCTATTTCGATGTGTCAGCGGTCCAGAGTTTGGACCAGTTGGACACGGAAACCTTGTGGCCTATTTATACAGCAAAATTCCGGGTTATATTTGAATCACTCTCGTATTTAGAATAATTATAAATTATTCGAATATTTTACCAATTTCATATTCGTTATTCCAATAACTGTGTAACTGGAAAAACTGGAAACTTCCTCTAGTGTAACTGGAAAAATACGTATGGTGTATACCTCATAGCGCGTGTTTGACACGTTCACTTGTTAACCAACTAAACATGTACAAATTTAGACCCTATAGAAGGGTTGACTGTATTTCAGATATATCATTTGCTTAATTCCCTTCAGAATCTATTTCCATATCAGAAAAAATCTTTCTCTAGTGTTTATGGCTTTATTTTTGACTAAGACTGTGTTATTCTAAACATCCAATGTCGTATTTTCCCCAGAAATTGATCAAGCTGTCATCTTCCTCAGCAAAAGTTTGCAGAAGATTGTGACGATAAAGACGTTTCATTGATGCTATAACGCCTTAGTTTATGGGCAGGATCAAAGGTTTTATATCAGGGGTTTTTTTTAACTGGATCAAAGTCTATCGCTTGTTTTCAATAAAAAAATACTGCTCTCTGTGGCAATTCCTTATTTTTTTAAAAAAAATCTTGCACCTCTGGAACTCATTTCTTTTTGAACCAATCTTCAAAAATCTCCCTGTCCATACAAGCTCCTTTCTGCCTATAATATTCGACAAAATGATTTTCCAATGGAGCTCCTTTATAAAGATTGAGGTTCAATCGTCATCAATGACAAAAACTTGACAGTGCTACGATACGCGCGAAAAAAATGTTTATAAAATTATTATAAAATGTCAAACTGAGACAGTGGCATGTTAACCATAACAGATTCATGCATATTTATGTAAATTTAAATCATATCACCTAAGCGCATAATTTATTATGCAACTATATGCAACCTGCTTCATTTCACAATTGTTTATTATGATCAATTGATTTCAGACGTTTAGCTGCGTGTTTATATTCAGATTATATCTGAGCAATAAAATTTTATTAACCATTTAAAAAATTGCGTCAAATCATAATATTCTCGATGTGCTAACACAATCAGTAGGGAAAAAGGTAAACATGCCACTTAAGTTGTTTGTTTCGTTCGAGATCAAAATATAAAATGAGATTAACATTATTCCAGCCAGCCATCAAATTTATATAATACTTAAAAAATTGTTCTGATAAATGATAATTGCGTATTTTCAGCAATTCAAGTAGGGTTCAATGGGGTTTGTTATACACATATGAAATATGTACCTGCTTATCTTCGATCCATCGTTTTTCAATATTAATATATTTATCGATAAGATCTCATTTTTAATTTATTGGTTTTATAATAGCAGAGTGTATAGCTGATATTTCTATGCACATAATTGAACAAAAACGGAGATGAAATCTTGTCTTCTCGTGGGAACGTTCAAAATATCAGAATTTGATATAAAATGGTATTTTTGTGTAATTTTTTTAACTCTCTGAGTAGTGAGCTAATTTAAAATCATCAAAATCTTAGATGCTATATTTGCTTGTCCGCCACTTAACGCCATACAAATTCACTTATCTGTTATGACCGTCGCAGTGTGTATGAAACTTGTATATAAATAAATAAACACTGTCGACAGCACACAATATTCGGTTATTTCTACAAAAATACATAAACAATATACTTGAAATCGATATATTATATCATTCACACATCGGTATTGGTCGATAAATTTGGGTTAAAAATCTATACAATCGTACGATGTACGCAAGATATTCTCTCCATCTCTTTCTCCGATTCACAATCTCTGATTTGCAAGACACTCGCCGTTTCTGTCTGTCTCCAAGCTCAACGTATAATAATACTCTTTCTGAATCATTGAAATTCGGACATAACTCTGCGTCTTACCTCCTTAAGGGGTTAAGCGTAGGGAATCCAATCCCGGGATTTCGGGACTACATTAGACCATCCCGGGATCAGTCCTGGGATTCCGGGACTGGGATTTTCAATAGTTTAAGAAATTACATTGAAAAATTTGATCAAAAATTACTAATAAATCCATTTAAGATAAAAAATCAATTCAAAAATGGATAAATAAAACACTAAAAAATTAAATGTTATTTTGAAAATATGCCCGAAGTAACATTTAAAAATTGAGTGTTTCGTCATTTGGTCTGGATCTGATTTTGGATCCCATTTTCATATAATACCATCAATGTGACTGATAAAATTCCTTTATGCTGAGACACGGACTAAAACTCGCAAAATTCCCGATTTCCCGACAAATTATTTATTTCCGTCGCTGCAGATGAATACTTATATACTATAATACTTTGATGTGGTTCGTAATTATATTACGGAGGAATACAAAAATTCTGAACCCCGCAACTATTATATTTCATATCGATATTCCCATTATTAGAGTCGAGGTATAGTAAATACATCACCGGTAGGGAAAGGTTAATATAACAATTTGAAAAACACATATGTACTGTATATATGTATGCACATATATTAGACAGTTACTGCCCCTAGGCGTCGCCTAAGCTCACTAATTAGTAGTTACGCCACTGTTTCCAAGCGTTCAGATTTCGGCGGGAATGTCTCGATTTAGTAGCCTTCATCGTGTTGGTGAGGTGTTAAGCGTGTCAACCTTATAGTTTTCAGACGCATAAATGTGCGTCTGGTATTTTATTATGTTACGGCATTTTTATTTTCCTATTTGTATATTTTGATCCTGTGATATATACAATCACACCATATCACACATTTCTCTGTTACAAATTAATAAAAAGCCTAGTTTCGGATTAGGCAAGCTTCGGGTTAAATTAATTACGTACTCGGAACAGGATGGCGCTATTAAACCACGATGAAGCGTCTGAATGTCAAGTGTCAATATTCGTATTGAAAAAGTTTTTCCTTTATTATCTTTGCCGCAAGTGCTTAAAAAATCAATGAAAGCTCATAAACACACGAGCGCGTTTTATTAGTGATAAAAGCGACGTAAAATTGACTTGGTGCTGGTCGTTATCTCTAATGTCAATAGTTTGCGGCGATCGTGCCCATTACATGTCATTCAACCAGCCTTTTAACCGGCCACGGTGAATCACCGAACTGATTTCTCGTAAAAATAAGCACGGTTCGCGAGAACTTGAAGCCATCCAATGCCGACGAGAGAGACCTTGTCCGCTTCCAAGAAACTGAGCCCGGTTTCCAAGAAGTCATCGGAAAGTGCAGATTGCGACAAGAGCCGAGTCATTCGCCTCGACAGATCTCATTATGCAAGGTGTAACCGACCCGAGCAGAAACTTCTTTTTCTCATCGACCACTTCCTCATTTGTCATTTTTTTCTTGGCGATATTAGCCTCAACATTGACGCAACTCTTCCCGTCGTTAGTAGCCGACGTGAAAAATTTGCACCTCGTTATTCGTCCAGCGCATTGGCGATTGTATCTAATTGCAGAATAGCTGCGAAATAATTGGTGTACATTCATTGTGACATGTTTGCAGAGCGATGCACTAATCACCTGCAAATTATAGCTCACATGTGAAAGCGTGCTGTACTTTTGCACTTGTCGGGCTTACTAATAGTAAGTGCTTGAGGTCCATTAGTCTGGCGGTCGTGCTTTAATGCTACATAAGCAGAAAAAAACTGCATGCAAAGGGTCAAACGAATGATGCAAGAACGGCTCATATTTTCGATAAAAGCCTTTGATCATCATCAATATGTATTTGCATCCTTGAATTTACAATTAACAAATATCTAAAAAATATTAAATAATTAAGCCGGCTGTATATAGATGTCACTAAGAGCACATCTTAAATAATCAATATTGCATAGCTTAAAAAATACTTAATATTTAAATGCCACGAGCGTCTATACAGAGTATATTGCACATGGACCAACAAAATGTTTTTGGGGGTTAAAGGGGTATTTTGCTACGTTTCACATATATACCCTACGTCCTAAGTGTTAGAGTTGTTGATTAATTATTCTTTCAATTAGGATGTCTTTTGTGGACACCTCTGTCGTGTAAATTAATTCTATTGTCGTCTCTAGACAAAGAAATTCAGTAGTATCAGATCTGGAGACCGTGCGAGCCACGAAATAGTGCACGCCCCCAAACAAAAAAATCCGGTGGTGTCAGGTTTGCAGACCGTGCGAGCCACGGAATAGGAAACGTCCCCAGGCAAAGAAATCCAGTGGTGTCAGATCTGGAGACCGTGTAAGCCACGGAATTTATACAACAAATCACATTTAAAAGTCGGATTTTTGACAATCACGATTATGATTATCGCAATTTCGTCAGTTAACAAACAGAAACTCAATCGAAAATTGCAAAATTTTACGAGCAAAAAATATGAGAAGATCTATTCACAAATTGATTGCGTATGCATAATTTAAAGCCTCTTAATTCTTAAGCTTTTAAACTTTAAATGTCAGTGTTATTCGCAAATATAAAAATTGTATTCAACGAGATTTATTTTGCATTCATTTAATCTTAAGCAAAAACAGTTAAGACGCTTTTATACTGTGCGATTGAAATGCAAATCTTTATTGATTTTATGGCTATAATAAACCGTGAAAGTGATTATTTGATGGCGCTTTTTCATTGTTAATTTTTGCGATGTTTTAATGCATTTTCTTCACAAATGACGATCGCGTGCTTAACCGACGTAGTTTTATGGAATTGTAATATATGATTATGTGGAATATTGATTTGTGGGAACATTATAGCAACGAATAGGTGTTCACCATGAACTTGGTATTGAAAATAACACTGTCTTACTTTTGCCCGTATTAAAAAATAATCAATTATTCAGGATGATGTCAGAGATTCAAGGGTATTTCAAAGGAAAATAAATAACGATTTTCTGTCGTATAAAGCAGCATTAAACATGAAGGTGTTAATACGAGGTGGCGCTTTATACTGGATATCCATGTAGGTGTTCACTTAACATTTGGATTATCTACGGCGGTGTAGAATCTATGGCTTTAAGCTAATTTGGGTTCAAATAATCACATAGTACTTTTTCGAAATTTTAATGAGATTAAGAGATTTCGCATCGTGGCCCTAGCTTTGGTCGTCGTGCTGTTTGCATTTCCCTTGGGGTTGGTAAGATTAGCAACCCACCGATATTTTCGATAGACAAATCCGTTTTCGACGTTTTAATGGCTTCATTGCACCCTATTATATTTCAGCAGGATTTAAAATTCAATTCACACACACGCACTCCATTTAAATGAAAACACTTTTATTTACAGTCATATGTAATCGATTGAATCCCTAAAATCCCAGAGCTACAACCCCTTAACCTCTTCCAGTGTAAAAAAATAAACTTTCTCATTACTGTCGTAATTATTTATTATATTGGCCAAAATTGTAAACGTTACTATAAATACTACTAAATGGTAGTTAAAGATTGAAAGCGTCCGATCGCAAGACGTTAATTCGTCGTGTCAGCGATCCGAAAAGCGGACCGATTGGATACACAGACCTTGTGGCCACTCCGTCCTCTTTTAGGGCTTTCTGCGGCATTTTTATGATCTGTACGATCACGGAAGCTCTAAGGCTAACGTACATTGATGGCTCGCACCAAATTATGTCGCAAACGAGTCTAGACTTCTCCCTTATCATAAAAACTATTTATTTATCTATATTACTAATTTATGCTGCTATCTTAGCTAGATTTTTAGTTTTTTAATTACAAAATCTAGTTAATTTTCCTCGCACGCTTGAGCAGGCTGGTATGCTCCCTAATAACGGAACTAAAAAACAATTCCAATGTTTCTATGTCTCAGATGTGACATGATGGACCTATGTTTTATCTTGAACTGATGCAAACACTAGGTGTTATTGCTGTGAAACATCGCCAAATACTCGATTGAAACAACATCATCAAGACACTATTTTTTTTCTATTTTGAGCAAACGCGGAACCCATCTTGCGCATAGCTTTCTCGTGTTCAAATTTTCAGTCAATATGCGATGTACAGCATTTTTTGAAAGGCTTACCATGTTTATCTCATTTGGTCGACCACTGTGCTGTTTGTCTTGGCAGCTCGCATGGCCTTGTTTAAGCTCTGTCACTCAACATCTTACTGTTGTGATCGAAGGCCGGGTGAGTGTTAAACTCCACGATGCCCACCCATAAAACCCCAGGAGGGGGGAGCCAACCCTACGCCCGTGGGCAACAGTTGAATCCCTAGGGTAATGATGTGGAGTAGAGATGTTCGAAAGTAGCCTCGTCGGTTTGCTCATTAAACCCAGCTGGAGTAGCCCAACTAATATGAGCTGGGTGCGCAGGTCACCCTGTGCTGCGCACTCATAAAGGAGTGTGTGGAACAGCCGATTACAGTAGTTGGTGGAGACCATATCAAAGACTCGCTACTATCCTCAACAGCCTAGACAAACAGGGGAGAATGGTTTTAGGCTGTTGTCTTAGTCTGACTCGTCACCATGGCTAGGTACTAAGAATGACCGAACCGATACGAGTAACATGGGGAAGTTATCGTCATCTGACGCAGTCCCCTTCAAACTGAGGTTGAACTCGTGGTGGCAGTGAACCCGCGATAGTATTCCCTTGAATTTTAGCTTAACCTTTGTCCTTCCTCTTCCATCGCACCTTCGGATGCACATGGTCTGAAGCTGGTCTTTCCCGCGGAAACCTCACCTCCTCTGGAGGCCTGGAACAAAAGGGGTGGGCATCTGGACGCTCCGCGCGTAGCGCTTCTCGTGGGGCTAAAGGATCAGTGGAAGACACATTTTGTGTGGCTAGTCCGAGGTAACCCGGAATAGACCACACAGCAACGCAGAAAGTAGGGTTGATTATAATGACTCTCCAATCCAGTCAGTCGCAGTCTGATGTCTGTCGTTTCTGTTGTAATCGAAGGAGCAGACTCACTGAGAGTAGAATATAGCTCAGATTTAATAATGGTTGGATTGACGCCTTTCATATAAAAGTATTGTATCACTTACTTGTACTTACAGTTCACTTATAATAGTTGTTATTTAACCCTCGTTACGGCTCTGTTATAAGCAAAAATATATTGTCGACTATGAACTAACGAGGATTGCAAACAATGATCGTTTTTAGACTCATTGGTGACTTCAAAATGCTCGAATATGTATAGTTTATTTGCCTCAGGGTATTTTTTAGATATATTTTTCTAAGCAGCTTGGACATTGATACACCTAAAAAATAAAAATTAGCTGCCAAATTGACATACTTGTTAGACATGCGTCAAATGCATGAGAAAATTACAATTGTTCACCCCAATTTATGGGGAAAAAAGTCGCGAAAATTCTACGAACAATATTTGAAATAATATACCAGTTAATTAATACCGTAATGAAACGTATTTAGTATCAAATTAGAAGGCATGTTACCAGCAAAAAGTGGTCATATCAGATTACAACGTCGGTCGAATTTTTTGTCGGTGCAATTTGGACTCTTTCCAACAAAAAAGAGTATTGTTCCAAAGCCGCAGAGTTAAACTCGACACTTGAATAATGTGCTTGCCTAATCAATTATTACTAATATTGTTACTCAACTAAGCTAGAGTTACCAAATACAGGTGCCATTTTTTTTTAATGATGACATAACATACAAGTCTTCAATCATGAAACCGTGTCAACCTATCCACCTATTTACAGGTGAGATACTCCGACGATAGATCAATGAATATTTAATAACTCAGCCCACATATGAAATTTGACTTTTTTTACATTAGCATTCGATAATGGAAGTATACGAGAATCGATATTTTTCCATATGATGATTAGAAAAAAAAATTAAATTAAAAATCTTATTTGACTTTAGAAAAACACGCAAAATTTCAACAATAGTCAATCAGTTACCATTTATATTTCTTCAATTTCTAATATGTACAATAAACCATCTTTTGATGATTATGATATAAAAATATCATTTGAAGATTAATTTTCATTTACCACCATCAATTATTGCGCAATGGGGTGCATCTAAGCCCCAAATTCTTTAATATCAGCGTTATGGAAAAAGGAATTTCAAAAGAATGTTCCACCGTCTATGCATTTTGCCTAGGGAATTTCGGGGGGAAAAATAAGAGAGTTTATATTAAAATATAAGTAATTTTAAAAATAAAATTCCACACAGATTTTGATCACAGGCATCATTCAATAGTGAATTAATCAAATTTACAACCATTTAATTTTGCTTCGTTTGAAACTGATTTAACCATTTGAGTAGTGAGCTAATTTTAAATCATCATAAACTTAGATGCTATATTTGCATGTTCGCCACTTATCTTCCGTATAAATCCACTTATCTGTGAGGAGCATCGCAGCGTGTATGAAGCTTGTACATAAATAAATACACTGTCAATAGTATACAATATTCGGTCATTTCTTCAAGTAAACATAAACAATACACTTGAAATCGATTTATTTTATCATTCACATATTGGTCGATAAATTTGGGTTTACAATATATACAATCGTACGATGTACGCAAGATACTATCTCAATCAGTTTTTAAATCCAAATTCAACGTGCAAGCCACTCTCTGTCTCTGTCTATCTTCGAGCTCAACGTGTAAGAATGCTTTTTATGAATCACTGGAATTCGGACACAAATCTGTGTTTTACCTCTTTTACCTTTTGAGAAGTGAGCAAATTAAAAATCGTTGATGTCATAATCGCCTTACATCGATTACTTTCTGTAAGCTCCTATCAGCGTAAAACAATCTTCAATTTGAGGCAGAGTCAATTGTAAATAAACACTGGTGATAGCATACAAGACCACGTCATTTCTTTACATAAACAATACACAAAAAATCGATTCATTTGCTCCTGCTTTACAATGAAATGATAATCGAACAAAGATCTACACAATCGTGCGATGTATGCGGGGAAGTTTTCCGTCTCTGTCTTCCGAACTGCGCTACGTTCTCTCTCTGTCTTTGTCTATCTCCGAGCTCAATGTACAAGAGTGCTCTTTCTGAATAAGTGGAGGGGGATCGCAGACCCTCCGATAGTACTCCTTTAGGGGTTAAAGGGTTATTTATAATTTTTAAAAATATTATATATTTTGATTCCAGAGCTATCAAATATCTTAGGCAATTTTGTAGTTCAAGCATTCCCACACAAAGACACTTACTGTCATACAAAATAAATTATGATTATAAAAAAAAACCAACGCCGTCTGTTAGCTGACTTTGAGAATGCTTGAACATGGTTCGTCAAAACGAAGTCTCGCAACTGGGATCTCCTTCTTGTCTGAAGTTTTAAAAATATAGTACGAAATAACTCTTCTCCTGTCCACCTTTTTTTGCGACCACTTTTCTGCGATCCGATAATTGAACTGAGCATATGAGCCATCCAAATCTATAGAATCATGAGCGATCATTTTTAATAATCCTTGAGTTCGCATATTTTTTGAATATCAGCTTTTACAACGCGTCTTATGCTAATTTCCAATTAAAATCGCACACACTGTGCACTAATAGATATGCAAAGAGCTACTGAAATTTATCACGTTACGCGTTAACACGCTGATGACAATTTGTATGCCATTTGCGTTAACACAATTTCAACAATAGTCGCAAGGCTAAAAGCACGCATTATGTAATATAAAATTAACACAAAAAACTCGTCTAAATGTCAGACTTATTTGTTCAAATCGGTTAGGACATGACTCATATGATCCATCCACATTACACGGGTAGCACAAATAGGCAAACAGCCTTCGTTCTCTTCTCGATTCCCTTCCGTTTCAATCCGATGTCAATTAATCATACACGACTAGAATCGTATTTTTGTACGGTAGATTTTGCTTCTTTCGTATATAATTGAACGATTATACGTCACGGTTGGTACGTATGAAAAGGGCCAGATGACCTTACTCCGGAGTGTTTCTTTGGTGGTACAAAGTGATTTTGAGTGCAATTCGTCACGGTGTTGACGAGAAGGGCCTCGATATGTATCTTGGTGAAGTTTAATGGTTATTGTTTCCGCTTTTGCACACGGATAACACATTTCCTTAAATGTAATGCCAACATTTAGCGCACAGATAAAGCGAACCTGTTTGGATGCGTTCGCCAATATTGCCTGTCGCGGCTCATAAAATTTAATTGAGATATTTATTAATATGCATTTCTGCTCAAATAAATATCCTTAAAGGCTCCGAGAAGAGCCACACTGATGCAATTGAGGCTTTATGTTTGCCCGCAATCGGATCGGCGGACGTTAAGTATTAACTTTAAGATAAGATGAATTTTACGATTGCTGATATTCCAACAATCTTGTTTGAGAGTTGCTCTTCGGCAATTGACGTCATTAACATTGATTCTAAATACATTTTATCTAAAATTTTATTTGTCGTTCGCAAACTTACCTTCGTTTGGCTTAATACACGTTCTATTCTAAATATAATAAATACAACTAAAAGGATCAATATCTTAGCAGGAGGTGCAAAATCATTAAACAGCTTCTTTGATTGGATCCATCCCACTAATTGTACATTTATTGAACAACATTTTCAAGATTGGTTTTTACAGTTATGTTATTATTTTGAATCCATGTGAAGCTGTTTATAATTAACACTTGATAGTATACAAAGATCACGTCATTTCTTTACTTAGACAATACACAAAAAATCGATTCATTTGCTCCTGCTTTAGAAGGAAATGATAATTGAACAAAGATCCATACAATCATGCGATGTATGCGGGGAAGCTCTCCGTCTCTGTCTCCCGAACTGCGCTACGTTCTCTCTCTATTCTGTCTGTCTCCGAGCTCAATGTACAAGAGTGCTCTTTCTGAATAGTGGAGGGGGGGGGTCCCAGGCCCTGGGATAGTACTATTTTTGGGGTTAAATTATATTTTATATATTATTTCAAATCCAGTTGCTTATAGGCGAGCATGCATGACTTTATTAAGAAAATCCCATCCCTTTTGGATATTATTAGTGATATTCGGATTCGGATATTATTTATATACAATAAGGTGTCTTACAAATTTTCTCCTATTTTCTTCTTCTTCTAGAAACTACCTACTAGTAAAAAAGATAGAGCATTTTATATCAATATATATGAGTCTTCTCCCGATAGTCGGAGGTAAAACGACTCGGCGCTCGATACGCTTTGCGAAAATAATTCGTTTCTGTGATACGTTGAGTTCTTTCTGTGACTTGTCGGCACCCTCAACGCCGGGACCCCCCCCCCTGCACTCTCCCCCGCGCAAGTTCATCCGTACGCTCTGACGAAACGCCGACTACACTTGTATATAAAATTCGCGAGTGACGCCGAAAAACATTGTTTTTACGACATCTGCACAAAAAATGGAACATCTTCACCGCGTCACTTGAGAGGAACTACAACAAGGATAATAACGCAAGTAAGATCATAATAATCCAAGCTTCCAAGGTAAGTGAATTAACAAATACTCGCACACATCCGCCTCCTACTATCACATAAACGCGGGAACACTGGGAGCAAAATGCTTTTTCGACTGCTCCCATAATACAATCTTGACTATAAAACTATTTGATATGGACCTGACTATTTGATATTACTTGATACCTGACTTTAACCTATTCGTTTCAGCTATGTCTATATATTTTTTTCCAGTCTGACCGATTAAATATTATTTGATTGTGCCCGGTAGACACTAAGCGTCAAAGTTCGAATACTGTGATGCGACATAACTAACCCTTTCTAATACAATTTGACTAATACTTTTGCGGCCTAACCACATTTGACTACTCCTAACTATTATACTTATACGATTTTATGTATTTTAACTATTGGCCACTTGACTAGTACCTTTTTACAGAGTAGATACTTAAATACTCTTCTAACAGCAAGCTGATATCCAGTTTATATACTATTCATTGCTTTTTATACGAATCTTAACTTGCATGTCGCTCGTTGTCTCTTGCATGGTCTTCCCTACTTAGCAGTATGGAACTCGAGGAACCTCACCGGTTCGGATCCGAGAGGCTCTAGGAACGGAGCAGGAACAAGAAGAACACCAAGAAGACGGCCTCGAGGAGATGCATTTGATGATCTTTACTTTGCAACGAAAAACAACATTGTCTTCCGTTGACTTCTATATCGTTTTGTAATCGCCGAACTGAGAGGGGCAACCTGAAAAAATGGCGGAACCACTCAGTTTCGAATTCGCTCGGGTAAGTTGTACGGTGACGGGGAGACACCCTCAGTTGGTGTAGGAGCGAATCCGAGATGCACTTAAGCGTCACGTACGTCTTCACCCTACCCCGGCAACGCCCTAGCGAGGAAAGGGGGGACTGGACTCCTTGTACTCCAGAAAGCCCTTTCCAGTAGAGTCAAAAAGGTCGTCTAGAGTAGTTTTCCACCATCTCCCTATGAAAACTACTCAGTCTTTACAAACCCCCCAAACTCCTTATCGAGACGTTCGCGAAAGTGTCCGTCAATACGTTCACTCAGGATACCCGTTGGGTGAGCGTTCAAAATAAAACTCGGTGGTAATACTACCTTCAATATCGAGCGAATGAGGAGGTGAATGTATGATACAGACGAAATGGATGTAACCCCTTTCCTATGAATGGAAAACTTGCTACGTTTCACATATAGGTTCGATGTTCCAAGTATCAGGGTTGTCGAAAAAATATCTAAAATTCTACCTTTAAATCATTATAACGAAATATTTTTTTTTGTATTTTGCAATGTATTTTTTATCTAAATTAAATATTATTTTAGGCATTTGGCTTAAAAAAAATGACTTCTGAGCTTCCGAAGTCAAAAAAAATGTGCAAACGAATGAAAAATGTCAACTTTTAAATGCTTAAAAAAAGCTTACAACTTTTTTTAAAATTTAGAACTTAGTTTGGTTTTAAAAAGTTTTCTAGATTATCCTTTCCGACGATATGCTACATGTCGTACTAATTATTCAATAAGTCGTTAAACTTGAAGAGGCACCAGCTTGGCAGGGTCAGAGTTGTTTTTATTTAATTTATTTGCAAAATTTGATCAAATTGACTATCTCTGCTTCAGTATGCACATACATTTCAATTTTTCATTTCTGCAAAGACGACGATTATTCTATCAATTAGGATTTACTTTATAGGCACCTCTATCGTGTAAATTAATTCCTTTGCGCGTCCCTAGACAAAGAAATCCAGTGGTGTCAGGTCTGAAGACCGTGCGAGTCACGTATTAGGGCACGTTTCCAGGCAAAAAAATCCAGTGGTATCCGGTGTAGTGATATTGTGAGCCACGGAATAGTGCTGCCAAAATAATGAACTTATACGACAGTGGTGCCCACAAAAGAAATAATTTATTTCTACAATCCTTGACACTAAGGACATAGGGATTATGTGTGAAACAGCAAATGACCTCCTTAGGCCCTCAAAATTTTTCAAATCCAGAAAATATGTTAAAACCTGAATCTAGATCAGCGGTTTTTAAACTGGGGTTTGCATACCCCTGGGGGTACGCGAAAATATAAGCCATTACTGAGGGTCCGCGAAAATATAAAAAAAAAAATTTATCTATACTTGAAAAATTTATATTGTTTTTTCGTGGAATTATTAACAGAAAACGTTATAGGAAGATCCATGTTGACCAAGAAATGTTTATTTGTTTGAAAAATTAAGCCTCAAGAACGACGTATGGGGTATTTGGATAGGTTCAGGAGGGGTTGATCGCTGATCAAGACGATTGATAAGATTTTTTTTTTCTGAAACAAATAAATGTTTTTCCACATTCTGGATTTGAAGACCTTTATAGTAATAGTCCAGGATTACATAGTTGTCGTCATTAAAGATGAACATATTTTATAGGCTCACATGATTAATTTTAAAAGCAATATGCACGATTATAAGCTAAAAATCAATGGCTTCCTATTAATTTGACTTTATAAACCAATTTAATGATCGTCGTAAATCTCGCCTTCATTTTTTCGTATAATGAGCATCCAATTTATTTTAACAGCTCTTAAGAATCTCCTAAGCCCTCCGCATTATTGCTTTATTTCGATTAACCAGAATCAAACCACCGAGCTCGTAAAAATCACGTTTCCATATCGAAGCTCCAAAGATACCATTACAACTTCCTGGTGTTTCCATACAGTCGAATAAATCATGTGTTGAATTCAATGGCCAACAGTCGAGCGATTAATAAATATACGGCAACGTGAAGACTTTTTTCATCTCGTAAGCCTTTATTGAGGTCAATCAAAATGTAGATTTAGATAATAGATCTTTGGGCTGTTGGCTCCGACGGAGTCGTAATGGATTCATTCAAAGTCTCATAAACTTAAATACCAGAGCGCTCTAATAACACTGATCTCGCATTCAATTTACAACTATTTATAATACGATGAATAAATTACCAATTCAAACAGCAGCCCCGGTAACACTGCTGAAAGTGCCGGGGAGAAGAACAGGCCTCAAGCACAAATAATTATTCTTTAATACTTCATGAATAAATATACTTTTGAGTCGCAAAGATAAATCATTTGTTTCTCTACCGAAACAGAAGTCATTAAGAACCAGTTAAGAGGCTTTTTTTTGGCCGGCCACGCAATAGAATACATTTCCATTAAATAATAAACAAACCCTTTGATAGCATGACTGGGTGTGTGATTATTAGTGGGAATACTGTAATTTTGTTCGGTGGTGTTTTTGCCCTGTGATCAATAGCGTACCATATTTGCTTTAGTATATTTATGTGTGCTGTTCTATCTTTGGATATGAGGTGTTTTGTAGTAAGGGAGGCAGTGGCATTATTTGTGTAATTATTCTTACAAATCTGATTCTTTCTCATTTTGTTGTTTTGATATTGATATTGCAATCCTTTGTACGATGCAAAATTTCAATCAAGTTCCCGCACTACAATTTTAGCCACGTCTACCAAAACCCTAGCCATCTTGTATCGAAAATATACGACGTTTATTAAACAATATTTAGCGTTAACTACTTATAGACAAAAATAAGAGCTTTGTAGATTTTAATTTAATGCCGAATTCCTATGATTCAAAAAGAGTTTGGAGAGAAACAGAAACGGAGGGAGTATTGTGAATGGAAGACAGAGATTGATCGTTAACCCAAATTTATCGACTAATAATGATATGTGATTGATATAATGAATCGATTTCAAATGTATTGTTTATGTTTACTTGAAGAAAATATCGAATATGGTGCACTATCGACAGTGTGTATTTATTTATGTACAAGCTTCATACACGCTGCGGCGATCTTGACAGATAAGTGGATTTGTACGGGTGATACATGGCGGACATACAAATATATATGATTTAAAATCAGCTCACACACATGAGCGTGACCATATGGTAACGCTAATCATTAATAGCGTCAATCAACAGTGCCTTTATCTAATACAGCTAATCAAATGTAAACTATGCATCAAGAGCATTACATTTCAATTAGCACATAATTTATCTGCGACATTCGAACAAGGATCATGATTCATGTTGCCTACATATGGCATTTAAATTAGAGGATGATTTTTATTTTTATACTGAAAAATGCACCGAGATCTCAATTTTTAAATTTGCTCTCAAAATTTCATTCATTCAACAGATTTTTTTAAAAAATATTCTTATATTAATGTACATAAAAACGAATTCCACAGCTTACAAGATTTGTTTTTGAAATATTTTACATTTTGCTTTTCCAACCACAATTTTGATAGAAAGCTTCCAAACAATGGCAAAATTTCCATGTATCTCATATGATGCATGGTTTTGAAATATCAAATACTCCTACGTTGATAAAATCTTATCAAGTCATTAACTTTACTATCCAGAGCTTTGTGTAACTAAGATAATGCTAAGACATTAGTTATACTTATAAAGATTATTTAGGTGTTTTATATGTTCACAATTAATGCCCAGTAATTATATCACAAGCATGGATAATTTTTCGGTAATTAGCTACATTTACCATAAATTTTCTTAAAATCAAAGGCTTATGTGTTTTTGTATTTTGAGAAATTGATTATATAAGTAAGATTTCATATTAAGAAGCTTTCAATTGCAATTAAACCTTTTTTTGTGTGGTAGAAGCGTTCCGCGGAAAATCGCATAAAAAGAAATCGCACAAAAAAAGCTATGATTTACATAGAAAAAGTGAAGATGCGTTCCATAAAATTTATCCAAAATCGCATTAAAAAAGTTAATAAAAAACAGGAAAACATTAAGATAATAAAAAATAACCTTTTCGGTAGTATTTAAAGGACGTTTTGCATCATTGGTAAAATTTTAAGGATGTCTGATATATGCCGTCTCAAATGCCAGATATCCACTAAGAAATATGAATTAGTTTAATTACAAACTGTTATCGTTTTCGATATGAAAAGATACGTACCCAGTTTGTAGTTAATTAATTAATTAAATTTGAGTTCCTTATTTTATCCAAAATATCTCGATACGTACTCTTAATGAAATTTTTAAAAAAAGAAAAAATTGGCTTAAAAAAAATCGCATAACTTCGAAATCACCCAAAAAAAAGTCGCACAAAAAGAAGTTTGAGTGTATTCGAGTGTCATTTTGCATAAGTAATTTGAAGGCATTTGTCAAATATCAATATTTTGAAAATCATCAATTTTCCCAAAACTTATAGCTATTATATTGTCGCTATGTGTATATCCAAAAATGTCAATAAAAGGTTGTCAACGTCTGTCACGGGTAAGCCAAACACCCCCAAAACCTTAACGTGTAATTAGAATGTCGTGGAATTTACTTAATGTGTTTCTAATTCAAATCACAAAACACAGTGCCACACCCCTTTGTTACAAATTGGTTTGTTTGTGGTTTGCTTTGTTTGAGGTTTTGAAACTTCACCCCCGGCGCTACATTTTCATTGCTGAAATTTGATTTAAGGCTGCATGAAAGGAAGATATGCCTTCCATCGGGTCGTATTTAATTAAGTCGGAAAGAACTGCTCGTTTTATTAGCATTTTAACCCGTCGTAATGGAGGATGAAAGAAAAAAGGTTGCGCTTAATGTCCGTGGATTTAATTTCAATTCAACTCAAATTTATTGCACCCTTAAATGGGGATCATTTGTCCCGTTAATTAAATATTTGCCTGCAATAACGTATTTCATCCTAGCCTTTGAAAAATAGCCAAGCAAAATAGCTTAATCAATAGCAATTAATGAAATGCTGAGATTTATTCCGATATTGAAAAGCTATGAATGAATGAGTGACTCAAACTGGATTTAACTGAATATCAAGGCTTCTAAAAACATGACCTTAGCTGTTAAACGGGCATTATGTAATCAAATTTATTGAATTTATTCCTCATAGCATGTTAAAATGACAGGCTTTTGAATTACAAATGTAGGAATATTAATATGGATTCGAGAAATAATAACCAATCGGGAGATTTTTATTTTGCTCGATAAAGCTAGGAAGTATTTTTTCAGGAAATATATTTGAAGGCCTTCCTTTGTGAAGAATACTTAATTTTCTGCCTCGGAGAAAAAAAAACAAGTTCTAATTTTAGAGCTTCATAAATCCTTATAGATCACTCCTGAGTTGTTCTAATCTTTATGAGTGCTTCGATGGAATTAAATCCAGTTTTTTTCATGTCAAAGGTCAAATCTTCACCGTCTACTTCTATTATGTACATGATAAATGGATTTTGTGTTCTTGGCCGTAATCTCGCACAATTATATTATTATCATGGTGAAAAAAAAATCAAATCCCCATTAATGAATTTTTACGCTCAAAAATATGATCGAAGTCCATTTTTTAAAAAAAATAAGGGTCAATGATACGTCGTCCATAAAATGATTATTGATCTTTATAATTTAAATACAACATAGATCAAGGTTGCATCTTAAATTTGAATCAAGAAATATTAACATCAGAATCAGTTCAACAACTAAATAGAATTATTACAAACATTTAGCGTTTCATGGACCAAATCATAGAATCATTAAAAGCCTGTTTTTAAGACAAAAAAAAACAGTGAATATAAGTATTTTTTTATTATCAAGATGTTCATATTTATATCAAATTGTAACTGGAAATTAGAAGTGAATAGTTTATTATAATTTTATATGTAAAAAAAAAAATTGTTTCTCTCTAAAAGCAATGGTTAACCGCAAAAAGATCTTTGATGTTTTTGGTGGGTGGGTGGTAAATCATTCAATTAGATTTATTAGATCAATATCTTGACAAAAGTATATTAAAATTAATCAAAATCTTAAACAGGTCAAAGAAAAGCGCCTAATCAATCAAAAACCATTCATATTTTACCAGTCTTTGTGCTATCGAAATTGAAAGAAGATTAAATTTAAAGCGCATTTTTCCTTGCTTCAACTATAGGTTTATGTAAAAAATATGTTTATTTTTCTTATCACCTTTGTTAATCGATAATTCCCGATAGAATTAAATGGGCTATGATGATTAATTAAAATGTAATTCTTTTCGTACATACCAGAGCCGTATCAAGTGTATGAAACCCCTGTGGAAAGTATCAAACATGCCCCTCCCCCTCTCCCAATTAAAAAAGAGTATTCCATTATCGTACAGATCATAGCAAAATGCCGCAAAAAACTATTAAAGAGGACTGAGTGCCCAAAAGGTCCGTGTGTCGAATCGGTCCGCTTTTCGGACCGCTGATATCTCGATTGAGCCACTCCCTTGTTATATGGCCCTGGTATATACATATGCAAATTGGAAATATTCTCATAATCAAATTAAATGATATTTGTACAATGTAGTTGTAGTTGTTTCAATGGTACCACATATCAATGGAAGTAATTTCTGAGACTTTTTTGTGCGACTGATGTCGCACTAAAACTGAATCGAAGTTGCACATAATAAATATGGTGTTACATTGTCAATGTAAGAAAGGAGATACAAATTGAATGTTGAAACGTAAGAAATTCGAAACTACGTTGTGACAGTAGTTCAGACGTACGATATCATTGTTGCTTCCACGTGTAATATTCAGTTGACATTTATTATCCAATATGACAATACATTATAGATAATTCTGTGTAAACATCTCTGTTACATATTTTTGCGATCTTAGACACAATTATCAATTTAAAAAAATGCCAAATATATGTCATTGAGTAATTATACATTTAAAAAAGACATTTTCTAGAATGTTATTCAGATAATTTGTATTTACATCGACTGCAATGACGTACAAAATGTTATTGAAGCAGTGAAAACAAAAATCAGGTGATTGATAATTTTATCAACATTTAAGCAAATAATAAATATTCTGTGTACAATTTAATATTTTTGAATTTATATATAATTTGCATTAATTATATAAAACATACAGCCAAATCATGTCACCATCGTAATTTTTACCAACTTAAAAAAATTGCTGCAACATTTTGAAAAATATCCAAATTTTCACCATTAAATTCTTATAACTTTTTCATTTGTGATCGTAATGACAAAAACTGTTTTTGTTAAAATAAAATATTATTTTATGCAATTAGTTTAAAGAAAATTAGTTCTTAGCTTCCAAAGTCATAAAAAATATGCAAACGAAAGATCAACTTCTAAATTATTTAAACAAAAAACTAACAATTATTTTGAACTTAATTTAGTTTTAAAATTTTTTCTAGATTATACCCTTTCCAACGATATGCTACATGTCATACAAATCATTCAATAAGTCGTTAAACTTGAAGAGTTACCATCTTACCAGGGTCAGGGTTATGAAAATACTCTTTATGTTTAAGTTGTTTTTATTGTGGGTATTTTTTCAATAGGTTGAAAAAAAATCTATTTCGACAACCCTGATACTTAGGACATAAGGTCTATGCATGAAACGTAGCCAAAGACTCTCCTAACCCCCAAAAAAAATTGTTGGTCTGTATGCAAAACATCCTATATAATATTAGTATTAATTGCCTTAACATAATTAATGAATGCTGGAAAAGTATAGCAACTTCCCCACAAATATATGATCCTAATTGACCGAAATTTTAAGCAGAAGAATTATATATTTCTTAGAAAGTATTAATCAAATTGAATTTCATCTAAAGACCTTCAAGATACAACAAATTGGGTCGTAAATAGTTTGAATCTCATATTGCAAAACAGCATATTTGCTTAAAGGTCTTGTTAATAAGAACAGAATCATATCATCTGAAATAATGAGCATTTAAATATAATTTTATTTGTCAAAAAAATAACAGCATTTGATTTGATAGAAGTTTATTAATAGTTTGGAGCAGCGAGTGATCTTGAAAAAGCAAGTACTTATCAGGTCATAACTTAGTCACGATTGGATAATTTCTTTCATTGGACAAAATCTGTACAATTTAAGAAGATTTTTTAAGAAAACAATGCATCGTTTTTAATAAAAAAATATTAATTTTAAATCTGAATTGATTGAAATATTTACAAAACTATCAATGACACTAAAAATTGGTAACACTTATTATATAGCATAAACTACAAATTGAAGGAATTTGCTTTGTTTTTCTAATCAGGTATGTTCCATTAAAGGTACAGTCTTATATTGATCCTCCATTTTCAATACAAAATCAAGATCAAACAAGGATTATGTTGTGGTTATATTATCATATTCAAACATATTGTTAGTTTCGATGATGTATTAAATTTATCCTTGATCATTCCACGTATATTTAAGAAACATGATCTAGAATAACAAAGTAAAACTATTTTCTCACATATTGTTGGAAGCGAGAAACATAAACGGTAACGTGATACAGTATCGTATTTGTTTATGACTTTGTTTGTACGGTTCCAGGTTGTTATAAAGGTTTTTTGTAGATTTTACGATATTAAGAAAAGCGAGAAAAATAAGAAAACCTTCATCATATGTGAACTCGAACAGACATATAACTGGCAGTTCTATTCATGCTTTTGACAAAGAGAAGGCTTTAGTATCATTCGAGGCGATGGAAAAGGAGATGTCGTATTGTGTAAATATGCACGAAAATATCACATACTCGCCTTAAAGTGGAAAAGGTGTTGAGATGCCAAAACAAGAAAAAAAATGTCAATACAACAAAAATCATCTTTCAAAGCGAGGTTTTGTTGAGGATCTTTACGCCCTTTGCTTGTGCATTAAAAATCTATTATTTGTGCCTTGGAGATGCAAGTAAAAATATTTGCCAATGCCAAGCTAATACATACTTGAGTACATAATAAACTATAATATTAATACTCGCATCATGACCTTAATTAAAAACACCATGTATATATTATAGAACAGAATCAAGGAAACAATTTTGCAAGAAAAAGTCTTCTGACAATCGACAAGACGAAATATGGCGAAGAAACTCGTCAGAAAGAAGTCAGTCGAATAATATCCGACCTCGAATATGAATGCAACCTTGGCCTCTACTGAATGAATGATTGATAAAAACTATCATATAATTTGTCTTGTAAAAACACTCAAATATTCAAATCTATATATAGAGTCGATTATTATAGCTTATCGATAACTATAATGATTTTTATTATGTCAATAAATTATTTTGAAATTGCAGCCCAAAATCAAATAAAGCATTCAACTTGCTTTTAAGAGTGTTTTTTTCTCATTTGCATGTTTTATGTGCTTTGAATAGATAGCATGATACATTTGCTAATTGATTAATTATTCATCTGTTGCCAACTATGTGTAATAAATATATTTTTTTAAACTATGTACCATAAAATGTTAAATAAGATGGAAAAGGCTGAAAAATTGTTATTCGCGAAATCTGCCAGTTGTGTAGAGTCACCAATCATAAAACATTTAACGTCATAAATTTTGAAGAGTATTTATATAAAAAACACTTTATTAAATTAAGAATTATTTACTTTATAAAATCATTTTTATATACATTCCTCTTATTTTTAAGAGGTAATATCCGTTATAAAATGTAGACGATCTCCATAGGATATTTTTCGCGTGGGAGATTTTTAATGTCTTCCACATAAGTGGGTTTTTATTTTAAAAAAATCGATAAAATACTGATGGAAAATTATTATTCCATTTAAAGCAGTGTCCGAGTTTCATTTTGACATCAAGGTACATCATTTTTTGAACAGTGAGTAGTGAGCTAATTTAAAATCATCATAAACTTAGATACTATATTTGCTTATCTGCCGCTTATCGTAATACAAATCCACTTATTTGCAAGGGCCGCCGCAGCGTGTATGAAACTTGTATTTAAATAAATTAACACTGTCGATAGGATACAATATTCGGTCATTTTTTCAAGTAAACATAAACAATACATATGAAATACACTTGAAATGGATTCATTTTATCCATGGGCGCAAATGGGCTTGGGGCGCAAAACTCAGAATATCGACCCGGTCGAGATTGCGCATAGTTTTTATTTTACTTAACCATTCTACTTTACATGAACCAACGCTGATTGACTCTGTCCGTTTTTATAATATATGCTAAGTTGTCTTATCTCTCTTTCCTTCATTATCGTTATGTTCAAGTATGGCATCGGATCGCGAGCCGATTATTCGTCATATCAGTGGTCCGATAAACGGACCGATTGAGCATACAAATCTTATGGGCACTTCGTCCTCTTTTATGGCTTTTTACGGCATTTTCTATGATCTGTATGACCACGGAAGCATCGTAGCAACTAGACACTTTATGTTAAAGTATTTTTTTACAACAGTAACCACCATCTATAGAGGAAGATAGCAAACAAGCTTTCGTTCATAAAAAAAACACATGGCACATCATCATAATGCCTTCGTGTTTTTACGTTTTTCAAACAATTAATTCAAATAGTTTCTTCCATAGGACAATTGTACCGCGACATAACGAGGACAGATTTAAATGAAGAAATTAAGCTTTTTTAAAAATCTTAATCATAGAAAATAACTGACTTCATTTTCAGAAAATTGTCTTAATGTCTCCGATTTTAATAAATGGTACATTATTCCTCTCTGAAGAATACCAACTTCCCGAACGCCACAGAGTAAAATGCGGTCGTTATAAGAGTGGAAGCACGAAAATGTCGATTTGGAGCGTCCCCCATTTTCCATCATGAGGTGATAACCAACAATGGCTCTGCTTATAGCAGCGCGAAGTGCTTTGCAGCGAGAAATGTGACAAAAAAAGTCGTTGAAGATCACCAAACGACCACCAAAGTTGGTGACCTTAACCGATATTACTCAGTGTTACCGGCGACCGCACAAAAATAGATAGTTCCATTGCGTCAAGCAGACATAACAACTCACGTCCGCGCGAAGGACATGCTCTTGTGATTTTTTGATAAAAATGTTTAATTGCATCGTTGAATAAAATTTACACAAAAATGTCTCGAATTTATAAAAAAAAATATGAATTTATTCGAAAATGAACTTTGTTCATTTTCGAATCGTCGATCAAATTTCAAATCATTTTATTGTTATTGAAATTTATTCGAACGAATAAAAAATACATTGTACCTGGAAGCAACCATTTACAATGTTATCATCTTTAAGCACGTAATTTATGTTCGTCTTAAGGGAGCGACTTTCATTTGGAAAACGAGACACGGACATAAAGCTTTGGGTCGGACATAAAATTTCAAACGTATACCAGGAGGTCATTAAAAAAGTTAATGTTTAGATCAGCGCTTTCCAATTTGACGGGTATCATCCTTCGGCGACATTGTCATCCTTGGGGAAAGATAAATATGAGATGGAATAATGAAATATTCTGGAATTATTTATAAAGCACATGATGCAGCCGTAGTCAATATTTTTTAAGTGTACTATAGTATACTGATTATATTAGGGTGTCCCATATGTTTCTTTCGTTTTCATATTAAGAAAAAAATAAACAATCATTTGTATTACATCAAAATTTATTGAATAATATATGATCCATTCTGTTCTATTACCTTTCTCCATCTCTCCGGAAGGCTCAGGATAATGCCTTCTTGCCAAAATTTCCCAGGTTTGTTGGCAAAATATTGATCAAAGTACATTTTATATCAATTATTGAATTAAAATTTTACCACGTAAAGATTTTTTCAATGAAAAAAATAAATAATAATCTGAAGGGGCGATGCCCGGAGAGTATGGAGAATGAGGTAAAACATCCCAGTCAAATGATAATAATTTATTTCTGACGAGCAAAGAGACATGAGGGCTGGCGTTATCATGATGAAAAACAACGCCTCGTCTGTTCGCTAATTCTGACCGTTTTCTGGCAATTGCATCCTTTAGATTGTTTAGTTGGAAAAAATATTTTGTTGAATTGATCGTTTCACCTTGCTGAAGTAGCTCATAATAAACTACCCCCTGCCAGGTTTAGCTATAGTTAAAGCTTCTGTACCCTTGGTCCAAGACCATTTACGTTGGATATTCTCATAGAGTATCCAACTTTCATCTCCAGTGACAAGCCTCTTCAAAAAATTATGTCGTTGGAGAAGAAAATCGCATGTTGAAATACGCTGAAGTTTATTTGAGTCAGTCAGTTCATGAGGAAGCCACGTATCTGAACGATTGATGTAGCCCAATTTTTTCAGATGATTATGGATGGATGTTCGTGGAATTTCTAACTTGTTAGCTATTTCGCGAACAGAATATCGGGGGTTTTCTTCAACCATGGCTATGATTAGATTTGTGTTCATTTGCGAAAGAAACTTATGGGACAACCTAATACATTAAAACGACGGAAAAAAATAGAGTCAATTTGTATAGAGTCACGATTCAGGAAACCCTTTTTATTTATTATATAACCCATTTTTTTCACAAAGTTTTAAATTGTGACACTAATAATATTAAAAAATAATGTGAAACATTAATTAAGAAATGTTTTCAGAGTTTATTATTTATGTACATATAATTTACATTTGAAAAAAATGTGCCAAACTTGATAATTTGTCATCCAAATAAAAAAATTGACCCAATTATTTCAGTCTATGTATTTTTATGACACAATGAGATTATTTTTGGAGATAGCAATTATTAATTATCATGAATATGATTGCTTTTTTTCACTCGATGCCAATAAACACATAATATTTGTCAATCAATCATATATATATATCACAAGTAATCAACACACTTTTTAAATTATTAAAATGATTATAAATTATGAAAATAAAAATTAATTTAACTAAAAATATAATTCTATTTATTTTTTACTATGATTAAAATTGTACTTACGTCAACATAAATTGCAAAATAATGACAATTATCCGAACTCATTCGATATGTTTCTTATCTATGATGACATCCTTGTTTGAATAATTTCGCTGAAATATTTTTAATGTTGATTCTTGATCTTCAGTCTAATCTTATTTGATTAGACTTTATGCTTAAATTTAAAAGAGATGAAAAAGTTTTAAAAAAACGTTAATTATTATGAGATGAATTACCTTGGGTCTCGAAGCGGAATTAAACCATAAACCGAAACTGGACCGGTTCGAAAATATCGATTTATTTTGATTCAATACTTATTTAAATATTAAAATATTAAAAGGTAACATTACCATATTTTATATACTTAATTTTGATTATATTATACTTGTAATCAATATAAATTATCATAAACCAAAAACAACAAAAAAAACTCGTTAAAGAAGAATTTGTATAAATAAATTGAATATTCATGAACGGTGATGTATTTACTACACCTCGACTCTAATAATGGGAATATCGATATGAAATATAATAGATACGGGGTTCAGAATTTTTGTTTGTATTGTTTATACGAAAATGGGGGCTCACGCGGTCATCAACTCGTTCGAAAGATTTAAATATCTGATGACGATACCTCCAACGAGTGTGGAGGCTGAGTGTGCATTTTCAGTAGCAGGTTGCCTGGCTACCAAAATTAGATCCAGACTAATTGATGAAACACTCGATGTTTAATGTTACTTCGGGCATATTTTCAAAATAATATTTGAATTTTTTAGTGTTTTATTTATCCATTTTTGAATTGTATTTTTATCTTTTCTTGAATAAACAAAATTTTTTCGCCTTCAAATTTTTTTTTATATTAAACAAATGGACATATTAGCAATTTTTGATTAAATTTATCAATGTAATTTCTTAACTTATTGAAAATCCCGGTCCCGAAATCCCGGGATGATCCCGAGATGGTCTAATGCAATCCCGAAATTTCGGGATCGAAATTTTGGCTCGGGATTGGATTCCCTAGTTGTAAAAGAAATAGAAAATAATAAGTCAACCAAAGATTTTTTAATAATTAAAGACAGTAAATTCGATAATATTATTTATGTAGTATATTTATTACGGATAAACGAATCAAATATTCTGAAAACTGAAAAAAATGGGTTTTTTTCCGGAACAAAAACCGGAACCGAACCGATATATATTTTTCTAATTAAAGCAGGACGAAAACTGAAACCAAAAAAAATCCATCCGAGACCCAGAAATAATCAGATTTATATGAAGCAAAACACTTTTTTCAATGATACTATTTTTATATAAATATTAATTATTCGTTATTACTTATTTGGCGAAATCAAGTTTCGATAAGCTTGAACTGATAGATGGTCACCATGTTAGCATAATATACAGTCACTGTTCTTATGATTCTTGGCAGACATTGTATAAAATTCAATGTTTGACTTTTTTATATATTTTTTTAACAAACTTTTTTAATACCTATAGTAAAAAATACACATTTTTTTAAAAAAATATTTTCAAACAATATCAACCCATAGCACTTTTTCCACAAATTTATTTTCACACTAAAACTCCACTCGTCAAAATCTAAATTTTTCCATTTTTTTTCACATCAAAAATATTAAAATTTATAAAATGTATCGAGATCGAATTTTTACGAGTTTGCTACGCGTTTCTCCCACAAAGTTCGCTCCCGCACTGCTCGTCCCCACCAGCACAAAGTTCGCACAGTTCGCCCGGCAAACCGCTAGCATTACTCAGTAAATATGGTTTATGCTTGGTAAATATAATCTATTCATGGTATTTTCCATGTAATATCTAATCTTAAACAATACCTTTAGTAGTTACAATAGGTTTTATGCTAAACAAACATTATTTTCATACGGTTTCATATTTTAAAAATATTACCATTAATTGCTCGTATTGAAAATGAAATGTCCTCAAGATATAAATATTCATGATTATTGGAATTAACGCCCTTAATATCATAAGAAATTCATCAACTTATTATCAATCTTCCATTGACAAAAAAACAATTACGCAATGCATTTAAACACCATTAAATCAACACCATAATATAAAGACTGGTTGACATATTGTTGCGTGAATATAAAATGAAAGCGACCTTTGGGTAAGGTCTTTTAGGTTTGGACTCAATCGATAGAAAGTGGATAAATTTGAATTTTATATAATAAATCGTGCATCAATCAAGATAACATAGTTAAAATGTGGTTCCCTTCTAAGAAATATTTTTTGGATATATTAGACATAATACACAACTACTAAGATCCTTTGAAATTGTAAATTTACATTTAAATCCATATAAGTAGGACAAATAGGTGAAAGTTTAGAGACAAGGGTTAAGGAACACATCAGTTGCTGAAGACACACAAAGAAAACTTAAATTTTTAAGATTGCTTTTATAGCCAACATGAAATTGAATTTCCCCAAACAAAATTTTATATAATGAAAGTTTACGCTTATATGAAATTGGATTTTGTTGTCTATGGGGCTAACAATTTAGCATGTTGTTTGTATACACAGTCGCCAATATATATTTCTTATAGATTTGAACATAAAATGAATCATGAGACAATATATATTTCAGGGAATATACACTCAAACCTCTTTTTGTGCGATTTCGAAGTTATGCGTTTTTTTTAGATATTTTTTTAAATTTATTTCATAAAGAATACGTATCGAGATATTTTGGATAAAATAAGAAATAAATCATCAACACCTACTGAAATTTATTTATTTCAAACTGGGTACGAATATTTACTATATAACTCTCTATTATTCTTACTAGATTTGTGTTAAAATTTATTTTTTTATTATTTAAAAAAAATTAAAACTACTATAGTGACATCTTTACTAATTATGAATTATATATTTGGAAAGAAAAAATCTACACAGAACGATGATGACATTGACACTGGGTATACTATTTATTCCGAAGAAGAGAAAAATTTTGAATCATATCGAAAATGGCATTGTAAATTGTCATACAGCAATGATAGTTTGTAATTAAAATAATTAGTATTTCTCTAGTGAGTGTCTGGCATTTGAGATGCCAGTTGTCAGACTTCCTTAAAATTTTACCAATGATGCAAGACTTCCTTTAAATGTTACCAAAAATGTTATTTTTTAATTGCCTTATTGTTTTCCTGATTTTTTTTATTAACTTTTTTTATGCGATTTCGGATATATTTTATATAGCTGTTTCAAAGTTATGCGGTTTTTAAAAACCATGGAACGCATATTCACTTTTTCTGTGAAAGTCATAGCTTTTTTTGTGCGATTCTTTTTAGGCGATTTTCGGCAGAACGTATTTACCACACAAAAAAAGATTTAAGTGTAGAAAAATAGTAATGAAGATCACTTTTGATTTTAAGCTTGTTTCCAATTCCATTCTGCTTATATCAAAGGATTAAAACTGAAAATAAATTACGCATTTAAAGCTCGGTATGGGGCTTAAGCTTTCTAAGCTTGGCGTGGAAACTGCGAGTCCGGATATGAAATGGCAGCTTTTCTCGCACCGGAAAGAGACTCCAGATTTATGGCGATCGTTTGATACGCAAATGAAGCCAAAAAACACAGCCCGAGAAAGAATTTTCAATTTCCCCACAGGTCGAGATTAGATAGGAGTTAATGGTGCGTTCATTAAGCATCGCCGTATTGATTAAAGCCCTTATCGCACGCCATAACACTTTTCCCAAACACGTGCTCCTCCAAGGCTCGCTCAAAAATTATCGACAAGTCAATGGGCTTGTCAAGACTGTCCCATGGAATTAGAGTCGAGTACTAAATTTCAATTTTACTCACATATTTATGGCAAACTGGGAGCAAGTCGACGAACATGGCAGGCGGCCTGTTTTGCTTGTGGCTTGTGCACAGTCGTAAAATTTGCATATTGATTGTTGTTTAGTCTCCCAAGGCCGAAAAACAAAACGAGGCTTGCCACCAGCTCTAGCAGTATTTGTTAGAATTTTAATTCGATCTTGATTACATCCATTGTAATGATAACCAAGTTGTTGCCCACAATGGCAATCGTTTCATTTGCCTTTGTAATGATCTTCTTACGCACACCGTCATATTGTTACAAGCTTGCATAATCGGAGTACGAAAATAAACGGCGGTGTGGTTGTTGATGGATCATTATACTTTTAAAGCATCATTCGAAATCGTTGACAAGCACTTCTTGCGTTTGATTGGCAGTGTATCGTGACGGTGAGTTTTAGGAAATTACGTAGACGCATGATGTTTACCACAGTATTCAGTCGACCATTCACTGAATTTTTTTTTTTAAATCTTCTACAAAAAAATGCAACGATTGAGTACTAGTTCTATGAATTCAGCTACGCATATTTTATCGTGTATATGAATTTGAGTCTTTTTTTGCTTTCTTTTAAGTCATGGACATAGTTTCAGGTTAATGAATAACGGCCTTCAATGTGACACACCCATTTGTTTACATTCGGAATAAAAAGTATCAATATTTAATTCATTTTTTTTTAAATTTAAAATCCGCTAATTTAGTTTGAATTCAGAGACTATAAACCAACTAATAAAGAATTCGCGAAGATTATCATAGAATAACGGAGGAGTAAATGGCTTACTATAAATACTAATTCAAAGAAAAATGTTCTGGGATCTGTGTTCTTCAACCTAGATGCCGAGATATTTCTGAAGGATTCCACAGAAAACTGTAAAAATAGTCTTTAATAAATTGTTTGTTTAATTTGTTTTTTTTTCTTTTCTTCCTACTAACCCTTTGAGAAGAGCTAATTTTAAATCGTCATAAACTTAGAAGCTATATTTATATGTCCACCACTTATTATTCGTACAAATCCACTTATCTGTCAAGATCGTCGCAGGGTGTATGAAGCTTGTACATTGATAAATACACACTGTCATTATATCATTCACATATCATTATAAATTTGGTTTAACGATCTATACAATCGTACGATGTACGCAAGATGCTCTTTCCGTCTCTGTTTCTCTCCGAGCTCAACGTGCAAGACACTCTCCGTCTCTATCTCCGAGCTTAACGTGTAAGAATGTTCTTTCCCAATCACAGGAATTCAAACATAAGTACATGTCTTAACTCCACAAAAGGTTAAACTGATCGTCCATGGGCTCTTGTCATATCTGTCTTGTAATAACGAACTTAACCACAGTAATTAAGTCATTAAACTAGGCTTAGAAATATTATGTCTTGTTTATTGAGAGTCAAATGGGCCCAAAAGTCAATCAAACTGTTTTGTACGTTTTTATGAAAACTATTCGTTTTGGCTCATGTTAGCCTTTGAGTTTGACTTCTCAGAGGTAAACTCCAAATAAAATAAAAAACAATTAATTAAAGGTTAAATATTTAAAGCTAGAAGTATACTATTCGCGAAATAGCTAACAAGTTAGAAATTCCACGAACATCCATCCATAATCATCTGACAAAATTGGGCTACATCAATCGTTCAGATGTGTTTCTTCCTCATGAACTGCCTGTCTCAAATAAACATGCGATCTTCTTTTCCAACGACTTGGTCTTGGACTAAGGGTACAGCAGCTTTAACTGTAGCTAAACCTGGCCTACATTCAAAAAAAGTTTTGCTATGCATTTGGTGAGACTGAAAAGGGATAGTTTATTATGAGCCACTTCAGCAAGGTGAAACGATCAATTCAACTAAATATTGTTTCCAACTAGACAATCTAAAGGATGCAATTGCCAGAAAACGGTCAGAATTAGCGAACAGATGAGGCGTTGTTTTTCATCACGATAACGCCAGGCCTCATGTGTCTTTGCTCGTCAGAAATAAATTATTATCATTTGAATGGGATGTTTTACCTCATCCTCCATACTCTACGGACATTGCCCCTTTAGATTATTATTTATTTCTTCCGTTGAAAATTTTTTTACGTGGTAAAAATTTTAATTCAAAAAAGATTATAAAAATGTGCCTTGATCAATATTTTGCCAACAAACCTGTAAAATGTTGGCAAAAAGGCATTATGAGGCTTCTGGAGAGATGGAGAAAGGTAATAGAACAGAATGGATCATATATTATTCAATAAATTTTGATGTAATATAAATTATTGTTATTTTTTTTCTTAATGTGAAAACGAAAGAAACTTATGGGACACCCTAATATAAGATATCCTTTGTTGAAAATCCACAACTATTTTAGTTTTAGTTTTTATTTTGAGGAAATTCTGTGTAAATCAATAAATTATTATATATATTTGGGTCAAAGACACAAACTCCTTACACATTGTGTTTACATATAATTATTTAATCCACTTGCAGATGAAAACTATAATAAAAATTTGCGTAACTTATGACAATAATTTCAATTTTGATATAAGAATACTTTTCCATTCATATTTCCAAAACGATTAATAATGAAAAATCGAGAGAAATGAAATGGTGCGTTTTCATCAACGTACAGCATTATATCAATATGTACGTCCTTCTTCCCGTGAAATTCAATCATGAAAACATTTTCCAAATTGAACAGATCGGATATTGAAAATATTGAAGTGATGAAAAATATAGCAAAAATGAAAATGAGTTTCAACCGCGGGAAATGAAAAACGCGACGGCGGAAAAATTGAGTTTCGCTATCTGTAAAAGGTCTGATTATTCATGGCGCGACAAAATAAATAAGTTCCGTGAAGTGTTTATTTGCATAGGGATAATAAAATAAAAATATTAAATAAAAAACGGTGGCGGATATTTCGCCTTATTCAAGATTTATATTTGCCAATGTAATTGATTTTGGGATGATATAAAATATATATGAAATCGTCGTCGATAAGTCTTACGCTGGTAGGGGGCAATGGGGACTTAATAAGAACTCTAGGACATAGAACATATATCTTTATTCATTGAAGTATTTTCAGGAGATATGGCAATTCTATGTAATTTAATCGTTTTTTATTATGAAAAAAAAATCCGCAATTGGGTTGTGTAAATTTCCTTTATTAACTTCGATATCAGTTTATTCTGAGTGAGTTTGGAAAAACCCATTATTTATAGGAACGAGTTCCGTCGGCGACTGTAATTTTTTATCAGGACACGAATATCTTAAAGGGCATAAAAAGTCCAAACTGTCAACAGATATAAATCTGGCTATCCATATGTAAAATTGAGCAATTTAAATTTGCAAGCTGCCTTAAAATCCTTCAATGTTCGATGTTGGCTTACTGCAATCGTAAGTCAAATTGAATTCGAATAAGATGGATGACGTTCGCAAATATGTACGTAATAAAATTTATACGATTAATAACACAAACATTCATAAAGATCATATTAAATGTGTATATTTTGCGAAATATGACAATTAATGCAGTCTAATGTACGACCTGAATTGATTCATCCTCTTGCTTAGGTACTGGCTGCTTCAAATTGCTGGATTTGCACGTGAAGAATTGTATCCACTTTTGCTCACGTACGTGATGAATTTCATATTACGAAGTTTATTAATTGCTTAATATCAGAAGATGGAAGCTCAAAGCGAAAAGTTATAAAAAAATCAGGAAATAGAGAACTTGAAGAGTGTATTTTTATGTGGTTATAACAAAGACGTTCAATTGGACAGCCAATATCTGATACATTATTGTGTGAAAAGGTAATATTTTTTAATATAAAATTAATTGGAGATTCCACCTTCAAAGGAACTTTAAATTAATTTATATACAATGCTCAAAAGACTGGCTTAAATTGCGAAAAACTACTTAGACTTCCACTGCTTGTTATTGGAAAATTAAAGAACTGCTTAAACATATCAAAAGTCTTCTGGTTGAATATGATCATTAGAAAAAAAGCCTGGATAAATGGTGAAGTTTTTAAACGATGGTATGAAAAACAGTTCATACCAGAAGTGAAAAAATATCGAAACTTCATAGATAAAAGAGGGAAAAACTTATTATTACTAGACAATGCAACGTCCCAACTATCTATAATCAGATAGATGAAATGTTTACGATTTCTTCCACCAAATGTCACGTCGTTAATACTACCAATAGATCAGGGTGTAATAGAAACATTCAAACGTTTACATAGAAATTAGATGAAGATTATTGTTAGCAGACGAAAATAATGAAGAAACAGTTATTAGCTTCCATAAGAAAATAAATTAAAAATATTGTTGCTACATCGTAGCAGATAGTTGGAATTCTTAAGGTGTGTCAACTTTGAAAAATTCATGGAACAAGATTTTTAAAAGACCATTAATAAGTTCCAGAAACGCGGTAGAACCTGATATATGAGATATTATAAAAGCAATAGTACACATTTCTATATGTGCTAAATGCGACGAAGAAGATGTAACCGAGTGGTTAAATTGCGATGCAAACGATCCTGGATTCTGGAATGATGAGGAAATAATTATAGAAGTATCTGCCTCAGAAGAACAAGATCGAGAAGGCGAAGAAGAGATTTGTGAGGAGGGAGATATTGATCCTACACATTCTGAAGCTTTTTAGTGTTTAGATGTTACCATGATGACTTTAATACCAAGAAATAATGATTCAGGATAACTTATATATCTTAAGAGTATTCGCAATTTGGCAACTTCTAAAAGAGTTAACTTAAAGCCAAAATCGATAATTATTTTTTTTTTAATAAAAAACATTTATTACGTGTGTATTTGTATGTAAATCTAGTAATAAAAATAATAAATATTCATACCTTTTGTAAATTATGATTATTTTGGATTATCCGGATTTTCATTATCCGGACTACTTTCATCCCCAATTCACATTAAACACTGACAAAATTGTATTTATGCCTATGAAACATCATCCGAGCTCTTCTCGGTTCGATCACATTGACATCCATTCAGGATAAGAAAAGACAATGAATATAATTGCATCGTCGTTTAGGCAATACGTATAACTATTTTGGCGATCGTTATACATCGCAAAAAAAAAAACAAAAAAAAAATCGTACACAAATTGCTTCTGGTCTTATAAGGTATGCCTGAAATGCGAAATTTACATGTCGATTATAGATTCAGTTTAAAAGTCCACTTCCTGATATTGCGACATTAATGACCATTGCACAGCGTTTATCTATTTTCAGCAACTATCGGATTGAAATTAATGGCAATATGCAAATTCGTAGCTCAATAATAGAAATGTCACGGCTGAAGTTCTGCAAAACGATCGACAGCCTTCGCATTTTTTGCCTTTCATTGTTTACGTTTAGGCAGGTTGAATGAGCTCGTATTTCTTGTGCGCCCGACAAGACCTGGATTAAGAGATTATAAATTGCAATTAATTAGCCGATGTTTATGTAGATAATTAAATAAAACATTATTCACAGAATTGTAAGTTTGATAAATAGACGCTGTAGAGAGTGGCTCTAATTAGCGAACTACATCGCCCACGTTTAGCTCATGTTTCTTCCAACAGAATACATTCGAGAGCCATAATATAACAGAAATCGATAAGATTTTATGGCTGCAGCACTCGTTTAATAATATAATTCAATATTTGCTTTTGTGGACCCTAATCCCGTCTTTTTTGTATCGTAAAAGATTCATATGATCGTAATTTGTTTGCCAGGCAACACATTTCAATATCTTCGTTGAAATTTACATTTGTCTGAATATACCACAGACGATTTATGATTCATCATTGACCCAATGTTATTGAACGACTATATTCTTAGGGGTCAAAATCTGCATTGCGATTTTTGTACATAACACATGACGTAATCCAAATTTTTAGCAAAGTTTGTTATTACAATTAGCATACCTTAAGTATTTTTAAATATCATGCGCTATTTATGAGTCGAAATGCTGGTTGAAAAATAGCATAGCTTCTACAATATCAATCTTAACACATTCCCGTCGGTTATCGCGATTATCGCGTTAGATCATAGTTTCCCAACCTTTTTCGGGTGGCGAACCCTTTTTATAAAAGTCGTGTGACCCGCGAACCTCATACAAAATGCTCGTCATATCAGACATCAACTCAAGAGTTGCAGGTGAGTTTTTGTCAACGCTAACCTCATGTCATTCTCAACATTTAATTTATTTCTATCTTTTAAACTAAGAAGAGTTGAAGTTCCACTCTCCCAGAAATATTTAGACACAATGAAACTAAAACTTGAAAGGCAAGTATCGTCATATTTAGGTATGAATGATACATACCACACCAGAATTGTGTGAGCAATTTTTCATTAAACATGTTACATACCGAGGAATCATTCCGCAAATCCAAGAAATCATCTTGTAATTCATCAGGATTGGTAGTTAATTCAAGAAGTAGCAGAAAATCGATTTCGTGTCAATGTAGTTTATTTTTATTTAAGCTCAGAGAAGTAACGCTGAAGTACACTTTCAAGGTATTTGAGTAACCAAAAATCTCCTCCTTAAAATTTTCATTCATATCGCCTTCAGATTCATCTAACACACTGCAGAGTTTCTCAAACATTGCAATGTTTCCAAGATTTATTTTTTTTCGCCAGTTTTGCAGCTTGGATAAAAATGCCCTGAGATTATCATGACATGTGATAATATTCGTTTCCTTTCCCTGAAGTTCCAAGTTAAGCTTATTTTGCTGTTCTAACATATCTGCTGAAATGCTACACTTTTCAGCCAAGATTTGTCGATGAAGTTTACCGAAATATCATGTTTCTCTAGCGCTTCCAGGAACAACTCGATTTCATCTTTCAATTCAGACACGATTCACAACACTTTCTTTCGACAAGCAGCATACTGTAGTGTAGAAAAGAATAACATCGTGATCTAAATCCATGTCTTTGCATAGCTCTTTAAACAAACGGGTGTTGAGAGCTCCAGATTTGATGTAATTTACGATTTTTATCAATGGATGAAATACCTCTTGTAGAGGAGTTAGAAGAGTCTTACTGAAAACGGCATACCGGTGCACCATCATGCAGTTTGCTTGGGGAGCTACTTCTTTTACATTTTTCTAAAAGCCCGATTTTGTCCCAAGCATAGATGGTGCACCATCAGTATAAACCCCACACACATTTTTTCCACTTAAATCTTTAATCTCAAAAACGGTATTTATCTTCTCTATAATATCTTCACTTTTTGTAGTAGTTTCAAGTTCACTACAAAATAGGAACTGTTTTTTGATATCTTTTGAATGAATATATTTCAATAAAACAAGCAACTGAGAATACGAGCTTACGTCTGTTGATTCATCAACTTGAAAAGAAGACAATGATGAAACCTCGATTTCATTCAAAAGCTACTATTTAAAATCTAGGTTTTCTTGCTTAGCAATTTCTAATGCGACTTCATATGATGCTTGCACTGATGCATCCATTGCTGAAAACGATCTGTTCGATCAAGTCTCTAATGTTTGCAACTAGTTTCATGACAACGAAAGAGCTCCAAATCCTTTTTAGTGTGTTCTGAATGCTTCGTTTCTGAGTCACATTTGAATTTTGAAGGCTTCATGGATTCATGACTGAGAACAAGTTTGCACAATACACATTATGGCTTCTTTATTTCATTGCTAATCAAGTTAGTATAGTCGAATTTCAGATATTCTTCTGATTACGTATTTTGGTGAATGTTTTTTTTAGTTGACTAAATAAGTTGACAACCCCACAGAAAGCCCGTCACAACCCCCTTGGGGGTTGCGACCCCTAGGTTGGGAATCAGTGCGTTCAATCTTTTTTTTAACACGTTCCGTGCCAAGCTAGAATCGGTGTTGTTTCTCACGGGGCCCAAATTCGATAGTCGGAGCGTAAACAGAAGGAACAGCAATGCAATATTATCATGCACGGAATAAACATAGACGACATATGGCACATCTTTTCTCAGGTGTTGTTTTATCTTAAATCGATAAGCTTGACTCTGCCATTAGTCAAATTAACAAAAAAAAAGTGAAGATAAGCAAGTGCGAACGGACAAGGGTAGGAATGTAAGTTTCGAGGTTGATCTCAAAAAATATTTAGACAGTTGTCATCTGGAATACATTATAGAAAGATATTCGTAAAGTTAATATTTATAAATCGCAGAAATACGTAACAGTGTGACACTGGATTCTCGTTTCGGAGACTGTTTGATTGACTGACAAATTGTCGATCTCCAGGAAACGAAAAAAAAATGTAAAAAAGGTTGCAAGATATTTTTCTAACTGTCCAAAATCACATCATATGTGTTTGAATCATTTTAATTAATAGTTGGTAACATAATATAAAGTTATATTTTACTTCAAACATAATTTTATGTATAGTAGACCCATCCCTTGCTTAACACGATACTCGCTTAACACGGTTTCAGTTTCGGTGAAAAAAAATGTGTTTCAACTCTTCAAATGACCGATTTTTTAAACGACGACGGAGTATAATAGAAAATTTAATTGAAAGTAGTAGTGATAATGATATTCAGCCCATAAATAAAAAGAAAATGTCAATATTAATATCCTCTAGTGATAGTGACACTGAATAATATATTTTATCCGTATCATTATATATCAATAAATTTTCATAAGTTCCACCTACCTGTTTTTTTTTAATATCTTTAAAAAAAACCTATTCCCTCTTTTTCATACATTTTTTAGTCTCGCTTAATACGATTTCGCTTACTTTCGAGCACGGCGATCCTAGCAGAACCTATCTTCCGTGTTAAGCGAGAGATGGGTGTATATGTATATTTTAGTTATTTTAATTTTATGTCTTTATATGTTATATATAAACATATATTTTTTATATTCTGTTTATTTTATATTTGCATGTGCTAATTCCATTAAATAGAAAATAAATAACTTGTTAAATCGTATTTAAATGGAGGAAGAAAACGTCCACTGCAATCATGCGACGGGGCCCGTGCGGGGGAACGCCCGTCAACCGTAAACACGCGACGCGGCACGGAACGTGTTAATACGCACATGTGTGTTTATTAATGTAACATAACTAGTGAGTATTTTTGAAAATAATCTACATTGCGTTTTTTGGATAGCAACAATTTCCAGTTGGCATTTGAGAAACAAATAAGGATGTTAATCTGATATGAAAAATTCATGAAATTTATAAATGTAAATATATTTCAATCAGCAATACATAAGTAACATTTAGAAGAAGATGAAGCTAATTCCGAAGTAACTCAAACTAATTATCTTGAGCTCAATTATACAGAAAATGTGATTAATGATCACGTTTTTATAACCTAAAACTATATATAAAATCAAATTTTCTTTCTTATTTTCTTATTTCAACTGTAGATGTCTGAAGTAGCATTTCCTCTTTAATTTTTTAAAATGCGAACCTCTCTTGTGTAAATTAATTATTTTGGCGGTCCTATTCCCTGGCTGGCATGGCCCCCTGACCTGACACCACTGAATTTCTTTGTTGTAAACCGACATAAGCACCATACACATGTGGTACCATCGGCTAATAACGGACGGCAAGATATGATACAAATGCTGCATCATCGATCATTATAATTTTTAATCACAAATACATATTATTTATTATTATTATAGTAGTCGTCTGGAACCTGACGTATTAGCGAGGGGCTGGATTTTGTAAACACGCGCAGTAATTGGTTTCATTTATGAAAATGTTTTGTATTCGATACAAATCCCGAAAAAGGAGAATTCGCTTTATTGTTATAAGACTTTAATTAATGAATTTTGTAAATATGAGCGATAATTCCATATCAAAATTTGATACTAATTAGTTAGAGACGATTCGAGCTCCGAGTAAACCGGGCATTAAATTATAAAGTTGTATTAGATTTCATCTCGCTTTTGTTCGCGTACAATGTGCCTTTTGATAATGAAAACAACGCGGGCCGCATGCGAGGCCATTAATTTTACCGGGCCCAAAATTTCATTCGTCCGCGAACATTTCACATTAATTGCAGGTAGAAAAACAAACTATTCGTCCGCCCACATACGATCGTCATTCTTGTTTTCAGCACTGCTGCAAGTCGAATGCTCATTGTTAACGGAGTGTACAGATGAAAAATGATCCTCATTGTGCTTTCTGTTGTTCATGATGAAAGTGGATATTCGAGGAGTGGCTCTGAAACTATTAACCTCTTTCGGGCCGCGATCGTATTATTCTGCTCATAATTAACTCGTCGCTTTATGTTACGCACAGGTCGGCGCAAAAGTCGCGCCACGGGGGCTCGCTTTTAATTAATATGTAAAATATTCACGCAGACTTCGATAGATCCGAACTTTTGTATGGGGCAATATGTAAATGGGTATTATTTGGCGAGTTGCGTCACACTGATTTGTATGCGGGGCTTTAAACAATAAAATTATTATTTTAATCTAAATTTCGGCGAGAATCGCCCGGGTATGATAAACAGGGCCGGACAATCAACAGGGGATTGTATTAAATTACATCGGAAGACAATGGCGGACTGGCAATATTTCACGTTTTATGGTCGTTATTTCCCCACTAAAGTATACCTTTTACGCAATAAGAACCAAAAGTTTATTGCGAGAATGGCGGAGAAGCGAGATGGGAGAGAACTTGTGCAACCCAATAACGTAGTTGTCTCCAACCATTGGGACTGACTTCAAATCAATCTAAACAATTAAATAAACAGCCAATTTAAGTAAAATGACTATTTATACAATAAAAAATGCTCACTTATAACAGCGACTCAATGGGTGCCGCTACCTCAACCTTTTTTTCCCTGTGATGTATTTATTACAACTAAACTCTAATTTAATAATGGTTTTTAAGTCACTTTTTCATATGATGTACCAAATACATATCATCGGAGCGCGTGGGTGTTTTTAGCACAGTAAGGGAAAGGTTAATTTAATTAAAAGCATCGCCGTGGGCTGATGCTGAGATGAAGAGCTACTCCAAGGTGCATTCACTCCTCAGTAACGCAGGCTCTGCTATTTCAGCATTGCTCCGACTTACGACGGTATTCAGTCCCTTTGGAGTGGGCGTGGTTTTTTATCATCTACTACTCATTAACTTCAAACTCTCCCTGACGAATGGACAAATATGTTTAAAGATCAACTTTATTATCCCTTCATATTTATTAAGAAATATTGCCTTAAATTAAGCTTGTGTATTATAAGTGGGAATATTTCGCGGTAATCTTTGTATCTTTGTATGGTGAACAGATTCTTTATTCTCTCTGGGGAGCCTTGCGGACTAGTTGTGTCTAATTGTTGGCGTGCAAACTTCATTTGCCACCATCATGTTTAGTTTCGAGTAAATTTTGTGTTACATTTGCATAATCTGAAAGTCTCTACTTCATGATCGTCGTCCTAATCAAATGGTAAATAAGTTGAATTATTAAAGATCACAATGTTTTAATTGTTTCCTTCTTTTATTGGGGATTCCTCCTTTTAGGCGCTGTTGAATGAGTGAAAATAAAGAGCCCCTTCTATAGACGTAAAATAAAGGAATCCGTCGTATGCTGCGAGGTCATGTCAAGGCTGCGGAGCCCCATCGATACTGAGAAGTGCGAACACCCCCGTCCTTATAGTCCTTCCAGTCGAAGCCCTTCAGGCTAAGATGAGAGGTGCACGGGCGCATCCAGCCCTCGGACTACCCCAGGATTCGAGACATCCCTCATGGTGAGCTGCATGAGGCAGCCACGACGAAGATAACGGGTCCCTGGAGACGACGAGGGATTAAAACGCAACAGGATTATTGTGAAATTAATTAAAATACCTTTTATGATAGTTTGGTAGGTGTGGTATGAGATCCTTCTCATACCATCACCACAGCTACCAAACTACATACCAATCTGTCATAGTATGGGTGATAATACTATCTAATGGGCTATGAAGCACTAATTCATCAAAATATCCTGGGTATATGTGAGTTCAATTGGTTCAACACAACATTAACAACATTACAAATATTATCTTATTTTCTTATTGAAATTTAATTCGATTTTTTTGCTAGCTGTAATTTTTTTCAGAAACTTAAATTAACATATCAAGTGTTGTAATAGTAGTATAGATCCTGAACTTGTAATAATGTTTCGGGTTCATTCTGAGAAAAAAATACCATACCAACAAATATCAAAGATCTAATATATGAATGCATATTTTCCATTGATCAATCAAAGTTTTCTTGGTTTTCTGCTTCTGTGAAATTAAGTACTGAAATTATTGTTAAAATTTGAAATGGGAATCCACCACAAAAAAAATCTCCCATATTTAATTGGAATTCACTAAAGTTATTTAATCTAAGTGACTTTTATGGCCACAATTGAATCGTATTGATGTATCTGACACCAATTTAAAAATTGTAAATTTGAGATGAAGATTTAATTAATAAAACATGTCTGATTTGTCATTTTGAAAGTCGATCATAAGATTGTTCCTAAGCGTGTTTGTAAATCTGGCTCGTGTCTTCGATCGGTTCTGTATCATTGTTGAAATTTAAAACCAGTATTAAAACGATCACGACGCTTTTATGAGCCAATGGTTAACGACCGCTGAAGATCACTTGACTGCTTAAATTTTGCGAAAGGCATAATAATCGTCGTCGAGCCTATCTGCTTGCATTATTCTACGAAAAGGTAGATTTGATCGACAAACTGTACGTTTATTGGTAGGACAGCATCAACGATATTATTCTTAATGGCCTCATGCCAAAACTCCTCTGGACTGCCATAAAACAGAGAAAATGCTAGAGGTTAAACTTAAACTGCCGAAATGCTGAAGCAAGAAACGACTTAACTTGCGAGCGAATTGAAATAAATGGACGCAAGTTTCTTTGTTCGGAACGGCGTATGTGTGCGTCTTGGGGTTTAGGTTATTCTTCATTTGCTTAGATATTTTTCAATTTCATTGCCAAATTTTTCATCGTTATGCACAACGGTTGTGTTTTTTATTTATACATATTTTTGATTTTATTATTTTCAGCCATATAAAATCAATTGGCCTTTGTAGTCTGCTCATTTCATAGGGAAAAAAAAACGTTTGTTGTAGAATAATCTTTAAATCATCTTTTGAATACAACTGTTTTAACGTTTTTAATATCCGCTCTTTAAAAAATAGTTTTATCTTAAGTGCACGTAGTAAAGGGAATCAGCTATCGTTTAATGTGAAAATATTTTAGGCTTTATTATGGGCTTTCTTGTCATCGTAAAATAAATAATAGTCTCATCATAAAACCATTCAGCATCGTGAGAACTCTTTAATAGTCGTATTGTATTCGTAGTCAGAAGAAAATCAACACTTGAAGCCTTCAAATTTATACTCGAATTTGGTCTGAAAACATAATTTGTGTCAGGAATTTGCAGTCTACCAAGCTCTTAACGTTGCGGACATTAATAATAATTTTAGAAACTTAAATAATTGTATGTAAAGGCATTAAATTAAAATATACAAAGCTGCTGTTCTGTCTACAAGTAGTTTACGTTAATTATTGTTAAATAAATGTCGTCTACTTTCGATACAAGGTGACTAGGGTTTCGGTAGACGTAGCTAAAGTTCTAGCGCAGAAACTTGATTGAAGTATTGCAACTTTCAAATTATTACAATTTTAAGTAAACTTAAACCTTTTTTTATGCGGTAGATGCATTCCGCAGAAAATCGCACAAAAAAGCTATGACTTACATAGAAAAGTTATATAAAATATATCCAAAATCTCATCCATGAAGACATTACTGGGGGTCCGCGAGAATATAAACAATGTTTTTTGGCTTTATTTTGTTACAGTTTTATTTATTTTTTAAATAGTTAAAAAATACATTTTGACACAAATCTGGTAGGAATAATAGAGGGTTATATAGAAAAGATTCGTACCCAGTTTTAAGTTAATTAATTAACTAAAACTTGAATTATGATGTCAACCGTGTTGAAAATTGTTTTAAAAGAAACCGCATAACTTCGAAATCGCACAAAAATAGTCGCACAAAAAGAGGTTTGAGTGTAAATGTAATATTTATTATAAGCAGCTTCAAAATATTTCAAAAAAAAAACTTAACCATTTACATCAACATTTGGTTAATACAGATTATTTAAAAGCCAATTATTTTTGTGTGAGATTTAAAATGTTTTTATGACGCAATTAAAAGTATTTCAAGGGGTTGTCTTTGTCAATGAAAGTAGTTGTTTTAATGACTTTACAACCCTAATATGAACATATGCTTTCGAATGAAGAAAGTCTTTCAGGAGTTAATACCATCATCTATATTACAAGGCAAAAAACAACCTTTTTTTGGTGGTTTTTATAGCGTCATTAAAAGTTATCACTCTCTGAATGTTTTTAGACTTGGGGATCAGAGATGGAATTTTAATAAAATGAAATATTCCAAATCCAATTGCTTTGTATATTAAAAATATGCTCATATAAATGTTTGTAAATATTATAAATTTTATGAATGAAGTGTGTCATATATTTATTTAAAATTATATAGCCTAGTCTATATAATTTTATTATAAGTCTATTAAGCACACATTTACTAATCTTATACCTTTTGTAATTTGATTCCATGACATTTAAGATGGAATCTTTTGGAAGTCAATATACAGTACCTGGTAACAAAACCAAAAAATATTTTACAACACTCAATAATTTAACAATTAAGTATGTATAAAATCTTGATCACTATTTTGGCTACAGGTTTAAAATTCATCAAGATTGATAAACAGTCCCTTATTTTAGACATAAATATCAATGAATGATTTTTTTTAAATAATAAGTACGCATTTTGTAAAAGCAAAACGTTTATCGAGAATGAATCTGACAGCGAAAGTGATTTGGCAGTAAACATTGTGCTAAATTAAAACCTGAATGGCAGAATTCAAAACGCTGTCAGTTATTTTCAACGTTTATTCAATCGTCAATAGTTTGTTGTCTCATAAAAGTAATTTTACCTTGACTGCAATGACAAAATGACAACTGTCCGTATGCCGTCAAAAAGCTTTAAAACATATAATTTAAAACACTGTTAAGATGTACTTGTATGATCATAAAGATAGTGTAATTCGGTAGGTTATTTGCAACGAACCAAGTAGCAGTTGTTGGATGATTTATGCCTTAAAAGTCATAAATCTGAATTCATGCAGCCTGGACCTAAAGTGCATGCTATAAAAATAATACAAAATCCATTAGGACCGTAAAATGTTAATGCATTTTTCGTATCTTGCTGGAAAAAAAATAAGAAACCTTGCCTTTTCTCGTTGATGGCTTCTCACAAAGAAGTAATTGAGCGGATGTGAATTTGTCCTGTTGTAGTAGTCTACTGTAGTCATTATTCTAACTATGAAAGCCCTTTATCAATCTTCTTAACGGAGTTTAAACTTTTTTTTGTATGAGTAATGCTTGGCCATTGCTCCCTTAGCAGTGATTTCGCCAAATCAGGATCATTGGGAACAATCTTAGATTAAACATAATCATATTCATTTTTTCATAATTATGCCCCAAAAAATTCTGGTATTATATTTTTCCACGTGCTTTCAAAATATTCGTTCATTGTGTGTTGGAAATTGTTTACCGTCTGAATTCTAGAGCTCAAAACGTTACGAAGGATCGAATAAAGTTAAAAAAATTAACAGGCGTTTTAATATCTCTGCTAAAAATAAATACAAGGAATATCCCGAAAGTAAGTGTACTGTGACAATAACGGGCTATGGTTTTTTAATTTTTTTAAGGGTTGGCCATACTCAGTGGTAAAGAGCAAATCATGGCCTCGGTGTTTTGGGATCTAAAGGCATCATTTGGTCGAATCATTTCTGCCTCACAGAGAGATCGTCAATATACAACGACATTGTGAGATTTAAAAAAAACTCAAAGGAAGCATTCAAAACAAAAGGAGAGATATGCTAACGAAAGGAGAGTATATGTTGCACGACAACGCCCGTCCTCACACAGTCTTAGCCACAGAACTTAGCCACCAGCAGATTGGTGGAATTAAATTTTTAACCGACGAACAAGTGCAGAAATAGGTGTTGAAGTGGGGGAAGGAGCTGGCGGGAGAGTTCTTCGAGGAGGGCATAAAGATGCTTGTGCCACGGTCTATCAATAATATCCTGTATTTTCTTTCAAATACACTTTTTCTAAAAAAGTATAAAAATTTAGTACACTTACTTTCGGGATACTGCTCGTATATCAAGTCGTCTCAATTTTGTGAATTGGACTTTTTTGAATTTTTTCAGAACCTGAATTTCAAATTGAACCTGAACTCATTATAAGAAGAATCCAGGACCTCAAATCCTCAATATTGATTGTTGACATAAAATGTTTTTTTAGTAATATTTCATTCGGTGAACGATTCATGTTTCATCATTAGTATATATTTAAAAATCGATCCAAGAAAATCCCACCCGACAATGATTTCATCGATGCATGATTGCTTAATTATAAAATCGATTATTGTGAAGAAGGCTTCGAACCTTGAAACAATCACTTGTTTGATAGTTGTAAAAAAATAGCCTTGAAGCAGCTCAAATCTGAGTTATGAAATGGTTTAGTCTCATTATAACGATAGTAGCCGAGTGGTCTAGTTTTTGGGGCAAGGTTCTGTCGATAAACTGCTAGAGCGAATGGTACGTGCTGTTTGTTGAAGCCAATTTATTATTTGTTTGTACGTCGTGAACATACGAACACGTTGTTGCAGAGACCATTGCACTCTTGCGACACGACTACTGACCAGACCCGATCCATGACAACAACTCGCCTTGTCAATGCTCCACTCATTAACGCAATGTCAATTCTTAGCAATAACAGATGATAACATTTATTATACATTTTTAAGAAAACATATTATCTAGATGAAAATTCCAGGGTTTAATGCCAGCTTTTAGCATCGCCAGTAGAACTTTAAGCAGCAGGTGCATAAATTAAATCAATTTCTGCAAGAAATTTCCAACATGCTTCACAAACTATTATGATTGCATAACATATCAACTTCCAAGCACCTCTTTCATAGCATATTATAAACTGAAAGCTCTTTATGGAATTGTATAGCCAATTACAGGATATTTATATTCAATCATTTGCTTTAATATTGACAGTTTAATAAAGGTAACTATGGTAAAGATGGATGTAAAAGTCGTTATAATTGGCTCATTGTCGAGGTAAGTATTATATTTTTGATTCATTACTGACTAACAAGTAATTCGGCTTTACTGAGTTATTTGCTAGCATATTATATAGGCAAAATAGTAAATGACGAAAATTGAAGAAGCCCTACATTTTATCTGATGTAATATAATAAAGCAATAAGAATATGTAGGACAAATAAGGACAAACGTAAATACATAGAACTTAATAAAATATTTATCCGATTACAAATGTAAAACTAATAAAAGTGTATATGATTAATAAAAATGCATGAGACTTGCGCAATGAAGTGAAACTTCTTAGCTCGTGGGAAAACTAGTTGAATAGAACTAGAAATTGAAATCATTAATGGATTGTGTAATATATAATAAAATAAGCTTGATACTGGTAGTTGTTTTATGCTACGCATGCGCGTAGCGTGTCTATATGCGACAGAGGCGAAAAAGCTACAAAGGATTTTCTCTCCTTCCAACGAACTGCTGCTTGGAGTTTCACTTTTCGTGACGTTTTACAAGGTTTACTTCAAAAATAATTATATCATGGAGATCTTCTTTCTAATGTGTGAAAAAAAATATCCATAGTTACAAGCTCCCAAGACAACTAAATCAAACTGTGTTTAAAGCGATTACTTAACGTCAGCTCCTATAAACGTTAGACAATATTTCAATCAATCAATCAATCAATTCGAGGCAGAGTCAATTGTAAATAAGCACTGTTGATAGCATACAAGACCACGTCATTCTTTTACATAAACAATACACAAGAAATCGATTCATTTGCTCCTGCATTCAACAAGCAGCGACGAACAGGAAGCAATTAAATAAATAAACACTATCTTGAAATCGAAATCATTTTTAGTCGATAAATTTGGGCTAACGATCTATACAATCGTGCGATTTATGCGGAGAAGCTCTCCGTCTCTGTCTCTCGAGCTGCGCTACACTCTCTCTCTGTCTCTGTCTGTCTCCGAGCTTAATGTTCAAAAGTGCTCTTTCTAAAAAGTGGAGGGGGGATCCCAGGCCCTGGGATAGTACTCATTTGGGGGTTAATTTGCAAGGATTGTATAGAATTAGCTATCAAAACAATCGGTAAACCTCATATTAAGTATATTAGTCATTATTAGACTAAAGACCTTTTAAATACAACAACAAAAAGTTGTTTTATGATGTTCTATGTTAGTTATATCCTACTAACATATTGTTTTAATGGAATTTTAATTACTGTTGCAAATTTGTTATCCATAAGCGGTCCTCTTTATGGATTCGAATTTTTTAAGTTGCATCTAACTATTCTGAGAATATTATAATGTTTCTTTTTGATATCAAGAAAAGTCTCATTGAAATATAAAACATGATAATGCAATTGAATACTCTCGTTTGCGTCAAAATGCTCATGAACCAATTTAACTTACATGATATTAAATTTAAACCAAATATTCAATCTCATTCAAATTAAATTGGTTACATGTATCTTTCTGATAATAAAGATTTATCCAGTAAGATAATAAGATGTGGTCTGTTTTCTAGGAAAGCTTTTCATACTATGGATTACCTTCTTAATTCTTAATGAGCTGATTAAATTTGATAGAAGATAAAACATTTTGAACAAATGTAATTAGATATATAATCATTGCTACAAATGATTTGGAACAAAATTTCAATTCAAATAAAACAAACTCTTGATTATCCAGGCTAATGGAACATACGATAAATCTAGATAATCCGAATCGTATATATGAATCATGTTTTAAGCTATAATCACCTAAATCATTAATAATAACTATTATATTCATAGCCACGATGATTTATTTTTATTCATTTTGTATATATCAACTTTCTCCATTAAAAAACCTGCGTTAAAATATGATTTTAAATCACAATATAAAAGGAAAAAGATTAATATAAATATGGGAATTATATATATTTTTTATATTCATCATCTGGTTATATTCTTCTATTATATTTATGCTATAAGTACTGAATGATTTTAGAAATCCTTGCTTATTTACGTCTTTTTATTTCCATGTTTTCACATATTTCCAGGATCCAATTGAATAAAATGGTTCGCATTTGTTGCTTATAAAAACCACATATCGGAAAATTCAAAAGCATAAATCGAGAGGGAAATATTTAGGTATTCACCGCGTTATGCGCTCAATATTGATGGAATTATACATCAGAGCTTAGACTATTTTCGAATGTTCGCTCTATCGGACAATCATGGTGAACGAATAGAAAGTTACTTTCGCAATCATATCGATTTTACAACAAGAAGGCTTTTTTGGAAGCTATCCATACATACATTAGAATACAAATATCTTATGCTTGAGCCTAAGAATTTAAATGTCCGTAAAGTGGCATAATATGCAAAAATATCGATTAAAATTATAAACAAAAACACCCTTATTTCGCTTTACGACCCAAATACGTTCCGGGAAAAGTTGGTCCTAAAGCGAAAAGCTGTTTATCGGAGAATCTTAAGCTGTTGAGGAGCATCGACATACATGTATGTCCGAATTCTCATGTCCCAAAAAGAGCACTCTTGCACATTGAAGCTCGGAGACAGACAGAGAAAGAGAGAACTTAGCGCAGTTCGGGAGACTGAGACGGATAGCTTCCTCACATGCATCGCATGATTGTATAGATCGTTAAGCCCAAATTTATCGACTTATAATGATTTCGATTTCAAGTGTGTTATTTGTTTACGCAAAGAAACGACCGAATATTGTGTGTTATCGAGAGTGTTTGTTTATTTAACTGCTTGCCGCTTTTCTCTGCGTGTTGAATGAGTCTTTGTTCAATTATTCATTTCCTTCTAAAGGAGGAGTAAATGAATCGATTTTTTGTGCATTGTTTATGTAAAGAAATGACGTGGTCTTGTATTCACTATCAAGTGTTCATTTACAATTGAAGATTGTCTTACGCTGACTAGGAGCTGACAGAAAGTAATCGGCGTAAAGCGATTATGACATCAACGACTTCATCGATTTTAAATTTGCTCGCTCCTCAACAGGTTAATCAGAAGGTCGCTAATAGTACAGAATTTTTGGCCGTATAACGAAACATTACTCCATCTCTCCGAAAGCCTCATAATGCCTTCTTGCCAAAATTTCACAGGTTTGTTGGCAAAATATTGATCAAGGTACATTTTTATATCAATTATTGAATTAAAAATTTTACCACGTAAATATTTTTTCAATGAAAGAAATAAATAATAATCTGAAGGTGCAATGTCAGGAGAATATGGAGGATGAGGTGAAATATCCTAGTCAAATGATAATCATTTATTTCTGACGAGCAAAGACACATGAGGCCTGGCGTTATCGTGATGAAAAACAACGCCTCGTCTGTTCGCTAATTCTGGCCGTTTTCTGGCAATTGCATCCTTAAAATTGTCTAGTTGGAGACAATATTTTGTTGAATTGATCGTTTCACCTTGCTGAAGTAGCTCATATTAAACTACCCCCTTACAGTCCCATCAAATGCATAGCAAAACTTTTTTTGAATGTAGGCCAGGTTTAACTACAGTTAAAGCTGCTGTATCTTTGGTCCAAGACCATTTACGTTGGATATTCTCATAGAGTATCCAACTTTCATCTCCAGTGACAAGCCTCTTCAAAAAATTATGTCGTTGGAGAAGAAGATCGCATGTTGAAATACGCTGAAGTTTATTTGAGTCAGTCAGTTCATGAGGAAGCCACGTATCTGAACGATTGATGTAGCCCAATTTTGTCAGATGATTATGGATGCATGTTCGTGGAATTTCTAACTAGTTAGCTATTTCGCGAATAGTATATCGAGGGTTTTCTTCTACCATGGTTATGATTAGATCTGTGTTCATTTGCGAAAGAAACTTATGGGACAACCATATATATAATATTTTCCTCTTTCTGATCTCATATAATGGGTTAATTCCCGGAATCTTATTATAAAAGCTTAGGTTATTCAAGTATACGAATATAATTTGAAAATAATAATCATTTTACAAATTTCTCCTTGTTAAAAAAATGTAATTGATATAAACAAATTCTAATGTGTGGAAAGTAATGGAATGTCCTCATGAAAAAAAATCACCCATCACTAGAAAAATCTCAACTGGAGATTGTCTATTTGTCTAAAATAGCCGATTATGATTTTTTTTTAAATGTAGCCTTATTTACAAAAAAGAGTATTTGCTGTGAGATTTATGCTTTTAAAGTTCAAAAATTATTTTTCAGAATATTTTTGCAGCGACATTTAATTTTTTTCGCGACGAGCAAAAATAAGTTTCAATTTTAGCGCTAAACGGCGTAAACTTCCAAACGAAAAACTTCAGATGTCCTGCCTTAAAAACACTCATGAAAGAGCTTTCAACTCATCAAGAAACTTAAATGAGAATCGCTTTATTATTAAAAGCGTTCTTGGAGGCCGCGAAACTTTCTCATTTAAGTGTGTTTATAATTTATTTTAAATACTTTCAGAGAATCGTCTCAACTATCAAGGATGGCGAAGATTTCCAATTCGCTCATTATTATTTTAGGACCCGATGTCTCTTCGGATGATAAAACGATATAAAAGCGCTTAGGACCTTTTTATACGCCGGCGCAAAAGCTCTCACAGCCGGAGCTTTCGACAAACATTGATCTTGAGTTTCGATACATTGGGAATCAAACGAACTTACAAAAAATATATTAGAAATTAAAAAGCCGTTTAAAAAGCTCTGATGTATAATATATCACCCGAGCGCCTTAGAGCTCTAAGCTTAGTCATATTTTCGCAAATCCTTCATAATATATCACAGAGCCGTCGACGTTTCGAGTGTGAAATGTGACACATTCATATTAGTGTTCTCAACACCATTCCATAGAGATATCGTTATTGAAAGATTAATTTTAAGGTTGTATGAGCCGAGACAGAATATGGCCCGGAGGTTCAGTGGAAAAGTGTGCCGGCGCCTACAACAGTACACGTTTCCCGTTATACGGACACTGTCCGCCCATAATTAACCTTGCTACTGTACATTAAAAAAGGTAGTTTTCAACCTCACTGATCTCTGATGCAGTGATTGCCAATCGGTGACATGGCTGATTACTGTGGAAAAAAAATGCAGGCCTTTGGATAACAGTTCTGATGGACGGGAGGAAATGAGTTGTTGAGAGGCTAACATCTCCACGCGAGATGCTTTCACAATTTTAAAACATATTTTTATTGCCAATGCATATATTTAATTTACACATGTTAAGTGTTAATGGAAACCAGAATTTATTTCAGATTTAAGCTGCCCTTATAAAGCGACCTTTCATGCGTACGTATCTGTTGGAGGACAGGGGTACTGTTTATATAATACTAGCGAATACCCGGCATGCGTTGCAATGCCACACTTAAAGATATAAAGTGTATGTATTTTAATTCAGTTTATTGGAATGAATTTAGATATTTTTAATTACACTATAAAACGGGTATACGATCGCGCTTAGTAATTATTTAAAAGGTACATTAAGATTTCAAATATATATCATTCCGATACTTCGAGTCTCCTGACGGACTCGTGGATGCGGAATAGTTGCCGGCGCCTTGATGATGCTCCTTGTGAGTATCCTCCGGCCAGTGCTATATTGGGCTATGCATTGCCGTCGCTTTGTGGTAGATTGTTTGCACTTTCAGATTTTTTTGCTTGGTGTTTGATGCCTTAATTTTCGATAAAACTGGTAGCCAAGTTCTGGGTATGCTAGTGTCGTCGTCTCGTCCATTGAATGTGGAGTTTTTTCGTTTTTCGATTTCCATCACTCTCTCGCAATTCATTGCTATGGTTTTGTTACCATCAAAATTGATCATTCTTCATACCATATTTGTGTACTGCGGATTTGTAATTCAATTCAAAGACTGCGTTCTGATGCACTGTCATCCTGTGGGTGATGTATCTATGGGTTTGTTCAATGTACGATATGATGCAGGCTGAGTATTCGATCTCGTAAGCTCCATGAACTTCGTTTTTCACTTTGTTCTTTTTATTGAACAGAAGACTTCCTATATTTTCTCCCGTCCCAAAGATTCAGAAAAATCCAGATAGAGGCAGATGCCTCAAACGCCCTCTGTGATCTTCGTCGTCGTGTCTAAAAAGCGGCTTTATTTAGATGGCAGGAGAGGTGGTCTGCGTCGGTCGTCGGCCGCCACCTCTTACTTTCTTCCTCTCGGTTAGGCAACGCCTGAGATGTCGCTGGGTCGTCCCGGATCACTGGACGTCTCAGTTCCTCACAGGACACGGGTAATTTAGGGCCTCGTTGGTTAGGTTTGGGCTTTCAACAACTTCGGAGTGTCCATGCGGAGATCCGTTCATGAACGCCGACCATGTTCTGTGGACATTTTCGGGATGGCATCCGATCGCGAGACGTTTCTTCGTTGTGTCAGTGGTCCGAAATTCAATCCGGTTGGACATCCAAAATTTGTGGTCTCTCCCTCTAATTTTAGGACATTTAGGGATTTTGTAAAAGTTTTGGGGGGAAACGCATCCCTGGGACTTTCTACGATCTCCAACGGGTCGTAGAGGCCCTTCGCAGTATTTTTTTTAATCAAATACTAAATTATTATCAATATTTTGTCCGAAAAGTCAATGCAACATAGGGTTAAATCATGCGTTAAATATTATACGCCACTGGCATAGACTGTAAAGTAAATATCGGACCGCATTTATTAAAACCGATTTTAAGAATTTTATCTTTCTAAAAAAATTATTTTGTAAAAAAAGTTGGCAATCACTGTTTAGAAAAAACCATATTTCCAGATTTACAATTATACACAATCTAGAGACGATGGTAATATTTTGAGAATTTTATCTCCGTCTAAAAGTTGGTTATGTGAAAAAAAGGTTTGCAAACTCTGTCCAGAAAAATTCCATATTTCGAGGTTTACAACCGTACATAGCCCAAAGGCTATGGGAATATTTTCCCTTTTCAAATGTAAAAAATGTGGCAACCCGTGTCCAAAAACAGCGAATTAATTATTTAAGGTTCTAAAAATCAATAGGAACCTAAATTCTAATTTTTATTCAAGTCGGTTAAAAGGTTCAAATGTTATGCTAAATTTACGAAATTTATTGTTTCAATCAAATCTTTCAAAAAACATGCGGTTTCAGGCGAAATCATGCGGTCGGTAAAGTGTTAATATATTTGTGAGGCAATGATAGCACCTCATATCGTGTTGAATCCTGGAGTTTATTTCGCAATTGATTGATTTGTTGTGTGTGAAGATGCATCCAAGGTCGGGCATTACTTTGCTTCGCTTTTAAAAAACATGAACGATTGAAATGTTTAATGATTGATTTGGAGAGGCACATTTTGTATGTAGTTGCTTAGCTACACGCGCTTAGAACAGTGACACGCGGCCGCGCCTCACTTCACCACAACAAACTTGACTAAATGCTCCATACCGGGCATGCTATTTCTGTCTGTCGGCACAGTTGACTAAAGGCTTATTTTACCTTACCAAACCTGGCATGCCTAATAATGAATTGCTACGATAAAAATTAACCCTTGTAAGCTAATTTTAAACCATCATATGCTTAAATGCTTTATTTGTATGTCCGCCACTTATACTCCGTACAAATCCACTTATCTATCAGGATCGCCGCAGCGTGTATAAAACTTGTACATAAATAAATAAACACTGTCAATAGCACACAATATTTGGTCATTTCTTCAAGTAAACATAAACAACACGCTTGAAATCTATGCATTATATCTTTTACACACTAGTAGATGATAAATTTGGGTTAAAGATCTATACAATCGTACGATATGTGCAAAATACTCTCTCCGTCTCTGTCATTCTCCTTGCTCAACGTGTAAGAATGCTCTTTTTGAGTCCCTGAAATCTTTAAGATGATTTTGAATTAATTTCTAAGAATGTATGGATATTTTGCAAGCGTTCCCATGGAAATATAAACGACAACGATAGACAATGCAATCATTTAAAAAAATAATAATAAATTTTGTTCACTGTAGAAAGTTCTCTTTTTGCCTTTGCAGAATTGGCCACAGTGGTGCTGTTTATATTTTTAGACTTTTGATTCGTTCTTGGAATATTGTGATTGTGTCGGCTTCTAAGAATATTTGATTTGGAATCATGAATTATGACTTATTTTGCGATGAAAATCTTTTATTGAATTCATATAATTAGCTCTCAGCGGGCTTTCAAATGAAAATAATTTCATTAATATTCCAAGAATATGGTTCAAGCATGATATAAGTCTAAAGAAATGTTTATAGGAAAGACTTCAGTCAGTATTATTTTATGTTATTCTTGTATGCTACATTTATCTGTATATCCATTATAATACGTATAGCATGTCTTTTTTATATAACAAGATTTCATTCTACATAATAATTGAATTATTTCAATCGCCATAGCAGGGAATCATAACTACATTTATAGCACATTTCTTCATGGAATCATTGCATTATATTGAAAATATGGAAACATAACAATACTAACTAAAAATCTAATAGTATAGTTAAATAACACTATTATAAAATATTATTGTGTATATTTTAAAATAATACAATAAGTCCCAAAAGTATCCGAACTAACGTATAGATGGCGCTTGTAGTTTAAAAAAGTACAATGATGGAAAGTGTCTATTTTATAAATCTTAACTTTCAAGATGCTATGTTGTTTAATATTTGTTTGGCAGCCATCAATAGTGAACCTTCTTAGAGAATTTGTAAATATGGAAAAAAATGTCTGTCGTAAAATGATACAATACTTTTATTTGAATATCAAATCCATGCTAGGTTCTACTCTCAGGAAGTTTGCTCCTTCATTTACAATAGTAAGGTATTGGGTGGTAGAGTTTAAACGAGACCGTATGAATTCCCAAGACGAAAAGCGTAGTGGTCCATATAGAAAAATATCCACAAAATGGCTCTGTGACTGAAAATTTGGACATGAGAAAGCTGTGCGCAAGATGGGTGCCGCGTTTGCTCACAATGGAACAAAAACAGCGTGGAGATGATGTTTCAATCGAGTGTTTGGCGATGTTTCACAGCAATAAAGCCGAGTTTTTGCATCAATTAAGGATGAAATATGGGTCCATCACTTTATATCTGAGACAAAGGAATGTGGAGACTCTCCACTGACCCGAGCTGAAAGAAACTCGAGAAAAAATGCCACAACTACAAAAAGCCCTAAAAGAGGAGTGGGGGGGGGGCACAAAGTCTTTGTGTCCAATTGGTCCGCTTTTCAGATAGCTGACATGACGAATGGATGCCTTTTGATCAGACACCATACCTTAACATATCTACAGAGCGATTACGAACTCTCATTACAAAACGAAGTCCGAAGAAGACTGATCGGGTGGATTGTTTAAGGTTTACAATCGGGCGAAAATATTGTTGTCTTTGTTTTATTCTGGGCTTATGCCGGCTGGATCGGCCCAATGTTTAAGCAATAATGAAGGACAAAGGGATTAGATAACTTAGTACATATTATAAAAATGAATAGAGTCAATCAGTGTTGATTAATGTAAAGTAGAATAATCAAGTAAAGTAAAAACCATGTGCAACTCTCAGCTGGGTCGGTGTTTATTTGCGCCCCCAGCCCAGTTTTGCCACCCTCTTATTACGGCCCTGCTTCTATTATCTATATTACTATCTTTATTTTTTAGGGTCTATCATTGCAAAATATATAGCTCGTATTCGTATAGTAAAATAATTAAAGCGTTGGAATTGGCTGATTAATTAGGACTTTTTTAAAATATAAATTATCATTTGATGGAAAAATGGGAAACGCTTAAAAAAATCTTAGCCCCTTTTTATGAAATATTTAAAGAGTAAAGGTAGGCAACCGCCTTTTATAGATTATTTCATATTAAATAGAATATATTACTTGAACTGCACCCCATAATTTTGAATGAACTTCGACCCCGTATTTTTCAGGAACCTAACGATCGTGTTATATGGAGACTGTCTGCATAATAAAAAGCAGTTCCTGCTTGGCTCATGTCAGTCCGCTTCAACAATGTCGCTCTTCAGATACAACAGATTTGTCATAGAAAAATAATAGGATACTGGTTATTTCCTTCGGTGATCATTAAACATTTATCTAAGGTGTATTTATTTACGTTCGGCAGATAATAATAGTAAATGGTAATTGGTTGGATCATAACATAATTGTACATTAAATAGATGCCGGTCATAAATTGCCCTAATCACAGCTTATCTCGAAAGCAAGTCGTTATTAACAAGTTGGCTTGTCACCGGTGAACATTTTCCGTTGCACAGTAGCTCAATGGGTAAAAGTACACCACGCGACCAATATATAATTGTGGGTTTTCTCCCGCTCGTAAATGGGAAACGTTCTCGGAGATAATTTAGTACGCGCTATGAAAGTTAATTTTATAAATATTACAATTGCTATTATACAACCGAATGTACTGCGAAATTTAGCACGGACGGAAAATGTAGCTTGTTTTATGGTCAAAAGTTCGGCTAGAAATTGCCTCTACGGAAATATAATGAGATTTAGTACTGGAATGCCATTGCAGAATATTGGTTCCTAAATCAAACTAGGTTTATAGCTCGTATACTGTAAACAAGAGATTGGTCCCTATAACCAAAACTAGCATAGATAAATCACATATTATGAGGAGCAATCAAATATAAGCAAGCCTTTTCGATTATATGTAGAGCTTATATTGTACATTTCACCACCGAATAAAATCATTAAGTATCTTTTGATGGTATTATCAGGCACTACGGTTGCATTATGTTCATATTGAATAATTTAATATATATTCTCATTCATACTAATGACAAAATTTTTTAGATGAGTGTGAACAAATATATGAAAAAATCAATAATACAAGCATTTCCTTGTATTGGTAACGAAAGCGTGGCAATTGTATTGGAAATTTTAATGCAAACATTTAAGATAGAAAGAGTATCTTGCGGGTCGGAGATTGTGAATGGTAAAAAGAGACGGAAAGAGTATCTTGCGTACATGGTACGAATGTATAGATCGATAACCCAAATAAATCGATTTCAAGTGTATTATTTATGTTTACATGAAGAAATGACCGAATATTTGTGTACTATCGATAGTGTTTATTTATTTATATACAAATTTAATACACGCCGCGGCGGTCCCAACTAGGGAATCTAATCCCGGGATGCCGGACAGCTTTATGTGCTCGTGAATCCCGGGATTAATAAACATAATTCTGAAAAAATCGGGACTGAAATTATTTTCTAACAGAACTCACCAACACGGCAAAGGCTACTAAATCGAGATATTCACGCCGAAATCTGGACGCTGAAACAGTGGCGTAACTACTAATTGGCGAGCTTAAGGGGCAGTAACTGTCTAATCTATTATATAAATATAAACAGTACATAAATGTATTTCAAATTGTTATATTAACCTTTCCCTACCGGTGATGTATTTACTACACATCGACTCTAATAATGGGAATATCGATATGAAATATAATAGATACGGAGTTTAGAATTTTTATATTCCTCCGTAATATAATAACGAATCAAATTAAAGTATTATAGTATATAAATATTCATCTGCAGCGACTGAAATAAATAATTTGTCGGGAAATCGGGAATTTTGCGACTTTTAGTCCGTGTCTCGGTAGAAAGGAATTTTATCAGTTACATTGATTTTATCATCATCAACTCGAACTAGCATTTAAATATCTAACGACGATACCTAGAGTAACAAGAAAGTGTTAAATTTTCTTGATGTTTTATTTATCTTCTTCAGAAATAATTTCGCTTGAAGTTTCATTTTTCGTATCGTTGCCCTTCACTTTAAAAAAAATCATTTGGCAGGGATTGGATTATATGATTATTCAGAAAAATACTTATTTATCTAATTGTAAATAGAACAGATGCAATAAAAGAGTATGAATAAGAGAATAATATCATTGATTGTTACCATTAAGTCACGTTCGTCTCTGTAACGCTTTAATTCTATATATGATTGGATGTTCAACTATGACTTTAATTTCAAGCGATAAATATTTAAGTTGTTATATATCATAGTATTTATTTGTAGCTGATTTTGTTACATAAACTATAAGGAAATATATAAGCTACTCAATAGCCAACCCAACAATTAAATTGTTAATTTTTTAACATTTTATCCATAAGGAAGGCATTTATTATTTATTAAAATCGATTTTATGTTCATTAACTATATAAAATAATGATCAGTTAGGTATGAGGTTTTCCGAAGTAAGCTCATAGTATTAAATTTACCTATGGATATATTGAATTTTTAATGTGTGTCAATCAATATTGTAATGGGCAGCTTCGATAGAATTGCATTTACTTTCCAGTTACTATGATCATACGGTTGTCATATTTAATAACACAATTCCATGTCAAAACTGGATCATTTAATAAGTTCTATAAGGCATACGATTCGCTTAATTTACAAGTACTAGCGAGCTGACTAGTAGTAATAGATGGCTCCAAATATGTGGGATAAATTGGATGTTAAAAATAAATTAAAGCATTTATTCTACTTGAGGAAATGCGTACGTGCATGTTAATTACAAATGTTTATCGAGCTATTAATAAAAGTTATTTTTGATCAATTAAGTCCCAAAAATTGCTACTCCATAACAAGATCAGATAATGGCTATGATTGAAGACAGTAGGATGTACGCTTAATATTCTAACCGAGAGATTAATCGTGTCTAACCCGAAAATGAATCAATCAAGTCCCCGGATTAAGTACAGGGCGTATAATAAATAAATTAAATTATTTATTTCGAAAATAGCATCGGTCAAATTGGAAAAAATTGGCTGCAGCCGGTGCACAACGTCTCCGGTTTATTTACATACGAGGCGAGGTAAAAACCAGATAGAACCTGTTCCCTGATGCTGCTCTAGCAACCGAGCCCCAAACCGGCTATCTGAAGCTGACAATAACTTTAATGTAAACCCATTTCATTTCCTTTCATCGGCCAATGACTATATCTTGATGACCATCTAAGAGGCCTCATGATAACCGCTATAAACAGCTGGATACAGATACAATAAAAAGTGCAGAGCACGCATATGATATCCCTTTTCAAAGCAATCAGCGTCGACTATTGAATTTAAAATATCCATTTATAATATGTAATTAAGATACGAATCTCGATTACAGTCCTTTTCCATTTAAATATTGCAACAAAATTCAAACCTGTGCTTAAATTGTACGATTTGTTGCATACGAACAGCAGAAGACGCGCGGATGTTGCAGTCTTATTGCTCAACACAATATTGGACAAATATCAAACAGTTGAAAGAGCATTCAGCGAGTAACAACAACTAATTCTAAATACATTTGAATTGAATGGAAGGTCGCATATTCTGTTGTCATTGTTGATTAAACCAATTTACGTTGAAAATATTCAAAACAGTTTTTATTTTCGATTCAACTATGTACAATCATACTAACGAATAGCAGCCATTGAATAAATTACTTGAGAAGTTAACAATAGCAAAGATATATGGACATAATGGACCATCAAATTATGAAACTTTTATCTGATGAAGGACTAACATTTACAATTGAATAAGAAGATTCAATTAAATTTATGATTACATATCCATTATAAGCTTATATAAAATCCTTTGAGTTGTATTTCAATGTAAAAATCACATAATTAAATGACATTTATATGAATATTTGATTAATTATTATACCTAAAACTGTGAAATGAATCAATATACATGGTGTTTTGCACCTAGACTGACACATTTTTTTTTGGGAGCTAGGCTTTTTTTGGCTACGTTTCACACATAAGCTCTATGTTCTAAGTGTCAGGGTTGTCGAAATAGATTTTTTAAAGTAAGTTAATTAATTCTGTGCCAAAATCACAAAAATTATGCAAACGAATGAAAAATGTCAATTTCTAAATGTTCTAAATAAAAAACTAACAAATATTTTGAACTTCAGTTCAGTTTTTAAAATTTCTCTAGTTTATACCCTTTCCAGCGATATGCTACATATCATACAAATCATTCAATAAATTGTTCGACTTGAAGAATTACCAGTTTGCCAGGGACTGACCCTAAAGTTACCCAGTTAAGAAAATACTATGTTTTATTAAATTTATTTACAAAATTTGTATAGACGACACCTTCACGACACTGTAGTTGTCTAAAGTAACATTTTCTCTTTCATTTTTGCACATTTTTGCTTCTTTTATCTAACTTAACGCCCCCCCTCCCCCCAAAAATCCAATTATTTTTTTAAAGTTAACTAATACTATTATAAATGTAATATATTAAATACTATTATAACGTATGTTTTAAAATAATATGCAAAGATAGTCCCAAAAGTACCCGACCTAATGTATAGATGGCTGTTACTGTTGTAAAAAAATACTATGACAGAAAATATCTAGACGCTACGATGCTTCCGTGATCGTCCAAAAAAATGCAGCAAAAAGTCCTAAAAGAGGACGGAGTGACTATAATGTTTGTATGCTCAATCGGTCCGCTTTTCGGATCCCTGATATGACGAATGAACGACTCGCGATCGGATGCCATACCTGAACATAACGATAACGAAGAAAAGAGGAATTAGACAACTTAGTATATATTATAAAAATGGACAGAATCAATCAGTGTTGGTTCATGTAAAGTAGAATGGTTGAGAAAAATAAAAACTATATGCAACTCTCGATCGGGGGTCGGTATTCTGCGTTTTGCGCCCGTGGCGGACGCCTGCTTTACTACGCCCTTGTTACGGCCCTGATAGAATTTATGTGTGAAACGTAGCAAAACTCTAACTCTCAAAACAAAAATTGCCGTTCCATGTACAAACACCCTGTGTCCGCATGTCAGACAAATATGAGTTACATATAAATTATGTAGTTTCATGCATATCAACATTTCATATAAAAGTGAGATCTGTTGTATGTCCGTGATCGTGACATATGGTCCGATTTGAAGCATGAGTCCGAATATAATGTAATGATTTAATCTTTTTTTCGATACATGTGCAATTTTTATGGCGAAATCAAAATATGTATGACGACGACGATGGATCATGCCATCGTAATGCGAGGCTCCGCTGTTGAATCAGCTCCGGATGACGAACGAAAAACAGATACGGTAGTGGGTGAGTTTCAACTCTAAATGATCCCAAAGCCAAATACAATATATTCCCACTCTAAAATTGATGATCAGATCACGGATACCGTATACATGTGGATAGGTTCGCAAAAAAAAAGAAAATGATAAAGATAGATTGGAAATACGAGTTCTTTGACAAGCGTTTCTTTGCGATTTAACGTGAAGCGCTTCGATAAGATTGAGGACATGTCTTCCCATCGCCAAGACTATTGGTCGACTCTTTATCTTCTTCCCTGCGTATCCTAATTAAAATTTTGATGCACATTATTTGCCTTTTGTTGAGAACAACACTTATTGTTTCATTCGTCTACACTACTTACGTTTAATATCTAATTTTATTTAAATTGGCTTTTAACAGATCTTTGTATGGGATCATGGACGACTAATTTACTATGAATTTAAAATGTTTTCAAAAATGTAGTCGCTGAGCACATATTCCATAGAATTGAACTATCTGGTTTGTCCTACGATTTCAAACGCTAAATGATGGGCTTGCTCGCAGGTACAATATCCTAAATGGATGTTTTATTTATGAAAAACAGATATAACTTTAAGATGGAGCTAAAAGCATCTTTAATGAGCCCTTCGTAAATATGAATAGTCACACTGTTTGTGCATGAAATGAGCCCGTTTTTCTAGCTAATGATGCAGAACCTGCGATGTCGAGTATATGTGCCGAGTAAACTTTCTTTTCAGACTTCATTTTGAAATGCCATATTTGATTTGGGACGTCAATTAAGGAACAAACATATTTGTCCTGCGCTTGAGCAGCGTTAAAGGTCTCATTCATATATCACATCCGATCAATGGTGTCTCGAGTGGTATTGAGAAACCACAATACGACTCTCTGAACGGTGGTAATAATACGGACAGCGGTGGGTGTGCGACAGCCTTAATGCTCAGAATATTCCAGAGGCCATTTTTCATATTTTATCTCGGCTCGTTATTATCGCCTAAGTTTCTTGTCCAACGCATCCTACGGGTGAGAGTAATTTATTCAAACGAGTAGCCCAATCTGCGGCCCTGTCAAGTGATAGAAAGAGACTCTGAGCCTTATATCCGGCATTAAAAGTCACCTTTTTATTTATGCGATTGTTAAATCGAATCTTTGAAAACACGCGAGATTTCCAACTTCAAAAGCTCGACGTTGATTTATTTATGGCTTGTTATCTCACCCTCTTTGGGAAAAAATCAACATATATCTTGTAGCTGAAAAGTAGTAGAGTTCAACGGGAAAATTACTCCATATATCATTAAAGAAGACGGTTCCTCCGGAATTAATTGTGAAATGCTCGCTCGAAAGCGATGAGCTTTAATACACATAAAACGAGTATTTTTTTAATGTAGATAAACCAACTATTCACGCTATAATATTATGAAAGCAGCAAAATGTTTTTATGCCATAAATCAAGAGTACGCATTCATTTTTCATGTACTTTAGAGTCATCATGACTGCCGTCATTAATAACCAAGTTTTTACGCTCTGATATTACATTTCCAAATATTTCATTTTTACTCGTGGTAATAATGCAAATATCATACAACTACGTACTCACTCAATACAACAAATACAGGGTGCAGCAGCGAAACTTCCTTATTTAAAACACGCATCCTGAAGCGACAGTTATTTCGAAAATAGTTAAATAGCATTCATTCGAAAGAACGGAACCTAATGTTTCTTTTTCTGCTAAAAAATTTACAAACCTATCATTCTTTGCTTATGTGATGCGATTAGCAACAATTCATAGCAAATCCAAATTTCTTGTTTATTTTTTTACCTATACTATAAAGATGCTTCTGAACTATTTATTATGAATACCCAAGCCTAACGAGTAATTTTCCAATACTTGACGAGGATCTGATCTTACCAATAATGTCAGTACATGATCATTAACCCCTCAAAGAGGTAAAACACAATGTTGTGTCTGAATTCTTACACGTTGAGCTTGGAGAGAATGGCCGCGTTAGTGCACGGGTCCGCTCTTCTATCGGTCCGCGATGTTACTGGACGAATGGATGGGAATAGACGGGTGTCGTATAGAAAGAATCTCTTCTCAAAATAACTCAATCATTTATTCCATACGAGAGAGAGAGAGAGAGAGAGAGAGAGGTCTGGCTGCAGGAGAGACAACCTCCCGCAGCCAAGGTTAACCGACAACTCTCCCGACTCCCGCCTCCTGCATGTCACCATCCAACCAGCAACGGTGCACGCGCAAGAAGCGATCCGTCGGTATGCAGGTGCAATGTGTCCGTAGGGCCACAACAGATGGCGCTGTTAAAATAACACATTGCACCTGAAGAGAGACGGAAGATGTCGCTGTTAATCTTCAGTATGTATTATGTCATGGTAATAAAATGTGTATATTTCTCCGGAATATTCGCTATGTTTTAGAATTATTATAATTGGTTAATTTATTTTAAAATCTAGGCATAAAATACATATTTTTAATATAAAAACAAGATAAAACACAATGAAATTATCACAAAAGATAATTTTACAGTGGAAGTCCGAGCGTGACTATACGGTCATGCGACGATGGGAATTGGAACTAAGTACCATACTTTTTTAAATATTTTCAAATTTAAATCATTTGAAAAATTCTTGTGCTTGAATTTCACAATCTCATCCTTTGCAAGCCTATCATGTTCATAAACTTCTCCACTATCATCCGTCATAAATTAAAAATTGTAATAGTAATTAATGGATGGCATTTGGCATATCATCTTGATCGAATGATGATCATTTTCATTTGAAATTATCATTTTATTACAATAAATATAGAAGCAAAAGTCAACAAATATTTCATTCTTGCCAAATTTCATATTGGCATATAATCTTCGCAAAATCCGGTTATGATTATATGGAAAACATAAAAATATATGAACATTTATAGACAGAAACAATTAATGATGTCCAAATAAATGTGGGTGTGTTTTTAATGCACCATAACAAGTTGCAGAGGTTGTTCAACTCTCATCTGATGATGGCTATGGAAAACTGCTAATCATATATCTTTGCCATCTTTAGAATCTTATTATCCATTAAATATGTTCTAGAACATCACAGATGGAGGTTTTATTGGGGCTATTTGTTTAAAATGTAAGCCCCAACCACATTGATCGTCGGAAGATTCAATGACCCACTCTTATTATATATCTTGTATTTAAATATCAGTTTGGATAATGGACATAATTATTATTTTTGGGTAATAAATCTACTTATTTTAGAGTAGGATGTTGAGCGCAAAAAGGTGATATGGCGATTTAAAGTCTTTAGCATCAGCAACTCCTTATAAGCCAGTGATCGCAAACATATGACACGCGTGGATATTTTGAATGTTACGTATTGTGCTTTAGAATTAAATGATTTTCATTGGATGCAAATTGCAGAATTTCAAGACGGCATCTGGGCTGAAATGTTTGACATGTCAATAATATTTGAGAATTTATAAAGAAAGCGCTTGGAGAATAAAGAAGAATGCAATAAAAGAAACTGAACGACGTATGAATTTAGTGGCGCTTGACTGGGTTTGAAGTGTACGAAATGCCAATCTTCAATTGAAGATTTAACAAATAACAGTAAATAATGTAAATTTTTCTTGATTTTTCTCTATTTAATAATTAAAATTGTTACCTAAAAGACGAAACTATGTTTGTGTAATATATATTAATATAGACTAGTTCTTGATCTAGTGATTGCTTTATGCTACATTTAGACACACACAGTAGAGGCAATGTGGTGAATGCACATAGAGTGTCTATGATGTAAGCGAAGAAATTACAAGCAATTCCCCCTCTCTTTCCAACCAATTGCTAATTGGAGTTTCACTTTTCGTGACGTTCAAGCCAATTTTCCAGAGCTAGAATTATCACAGAACTATGAATATTTTTCGTTATCACACGCTACTAATCACGGTAGGCTTTTTCTAAATTTTGACACACCAAACTCAAAAGATTCGCCATCACTGCCCTAAGCGATCAAATGTAGGTTGACAAATCTCGTATGAAAAGTGCCGTGAAAAGATTTATTGGCCTTTTGAACACAAAGAGTCTACAGATAAGTCGACACAACAATGGGACTTTAATGGACTTGGAAATAAACATGACCCTTGCATCGTATTGTCATGACCGCACAATAATCCACATGGAGGATTTGAACCAATTGTACATCATAAAATGTGGAACGATCAAGTCACGAATCCGACAATTACCTCAATTGGTACCAGCAATACGGCAAACAATGGCAGAACGACGGCAAGAAGTGATTTTTTCACTCCGATAATGCCTCATGAGTAAATAATGCAATGTGAACATAAAGGTCAAAAGTCAAACACAAGCACACATCGTGATCGTGGAGAAGACTATGGTGTGGTCTCATGATGGAGTGCTCTTTCTGTCAGCTCGTTATATGCTAAAATAGAAATCACTCAACAGCGGAGAAGATCATGTCAAAAGTCAATGAATGTCACATATGAACCACCATTTGCCAATGGCAAGAATAAATTGATATAGTAAATAGAATCATTTTTGGCGATGACATTGTAAAGTTGATAGAAGAGGTTGTTCCAGTATAATAAACGGTCGATAAAGCTTGGTTATTTTTTTGCACTAAGTACTGCAGCGTAAGGAAAATAACAATTCTGTGTAAAGCCGTTGTTAATCTGTGCAAATGGATTTTCTTAGACTAAAAACCACATTTTTCAGTCCTCTTGGGTGTGCATATGCGCGAATTTAAAATGCAGACACGCGGAAAAGAAGAAATAGTCGACCAACAGTCTTGGCCGCAGGAGCTAGTCTCGTAATTGGAGTCCTTCTCTGAATTAATAAAGATCATGGCTAAGCTTTCAATTTGCACAATATCAAGGATGAAAGATGTGATGTGAGGAATAAGTTTTTAAAATGATCAATGCTGAGCATTATCGAAAGCAAATACTTGAAATAACTTACATTATAAAGAACGACATGACTCTAAATATAAGCCAACTTTAATTTCTTGATGTTAATTATAACGAGAAACTTTAAGCTTAAGTTTTGTTTAGAGACATAACTTAAATTTGAATGACCCAAATTTTCTTCTAAGACTTTTATCGTAGGTCAGTTTTATGGGTAAGGAATTAAAAGTATAATACTTGAAAGTGACAATCTAACCGAAATCCAGCTTTAATTGTACATATCAATACCAGTGCAAATATCAGTGCTTTTGCACAATTTTTGATATTTTTTATTGTGTTGTTGACCTATTTTAAAGCAGGGATATATCTTTGCGAGATACTCATATTTTCGAAAAAATTGCGGTGTGACGATATATAAAAGTTGTGTCTAAATATATATTATTTCGCATATACATTTAAACCTTTTTTTGTACGGTAAATGCGTTCCGCGGAAAATCGCCCAAAAAAAAGTGAAGATTCGTTCTATGGATTTTAAAAACCGCATAACTTTGAAAGAGCTGTATAAAATATATCCAAAATCGCATAAAAAAAGTTAATTAAAAAACAGGAAAACAATAAGGCTATTAAAAAATAACATTTTTGGTAACATTTAAAGGACGTCTTGCATCATTGGTAAAATTTTAAGTATGTTTGACATCTGGCATATCAAATGCCAGATATCCACTAGAGAAATACTAATTATTTTAATTACAAACTATCATCGCTGTATGATAATTTTCGATATGAATTAAAACCGTTCTCTTCTTCAGATGAAATATTACACCCAGTGTCAATGGCATCTTTGTTCTGTGTAGATTTTCTCTTTCCAACAATATAATTCATGATTAGTGAAGATGTCACTATAGTCCCTAACTTAAAAAAAAATCACAAAATGGCGACTGTTAAAAAAATTCTGTCAAGTAATTTTTTGGCCTTGTTTTGGTTAGATGAAAAATAAATTTTGACATACATCTGGAAGGAATAATAAAGGATTATATAGAAAAGATTCGTACCCAGATTAAAGTATGTCAACCGTGTTGAAAAAACGCGTTAAAAGATTTCATTACGGTAAGTTGCCGCCTCGCTTATTTTTTTTTTTCAAAAATGTAAAAGCAGGTGCAATATGATTTACACAGACTCAAATTATAATTTTTTTTCCAAATTTCGGTTAGTGTTGATAATTTATTTCCTATTTTATCCAATATACCTTGATACGTACTATTTATGAAATTAAAAAAACGCTAAAACCCGCATAACTTCGAATTCACATAAAAAAAAGTCGCACAAAAAGAGATTTTAGTGTACACGATTATTTCTTTAAAAAAATGGAATCGTTTTATATTTCATGATTTTTTTTTGTTATCAAATTTGCCTATTGTCTGAATGTGTATCTATTAATATTTTCATACTATTCATTCTATCCTATATCTATTATTTTATCCTAATGAAAATATTTTAATAAAGATTATAATTCTTAGCAATTATAAAAATTACTGTAGTCAATTTCATGTTTTCGTATTTCTTAGGGTAGCTCATTGGTATATGTACTAAAATATGAAAAATATATAAGCGATGTAAATAATGGTTAAAGTTCTTACTATTTTTATTGTTTCAATTTAGAAACATGTTAGTTTATTTCTTTCAAGACAATTTGTGATTGAAGCCAATTACATACAATTTCCTCGTGCAGAGTACACAAAGCGATATGTAATAAGTGCAATGAAAATAATAGATTTTTAATGCTATATTTCCTTTCACTTCCTTTAATTAACGACGGTTACGACTTCGCAATTTTAGCCACATAATAAAATCGCTTTCAATAAAACCGTCGTACGAATTGTCCAAATTTTGTACCGACAGCCTCCTCGGTCCGCGCTAAAATTGACGCTACTAAAAACCAGCAATAATAATAAATCGGCGATTTTTATGCGTTTGTGTCTTCTTAACGATTTTATTATACGGCAATCGACAAAAACACGATGACTTTCTAAATTGGCCACGATGGAAATAATGGCCTTATACAAGAGACGATTGCATTGAATTGCAGCGGATCTGTTGCTATGCGCTCAAGTCGTCGTCAGCTTTGCAGCCAAGGCTCGAAACTTTCACCTCGAGGAAGACCCATTAGTTTCGTGTCAATACATGATTTCGAATTCATCATATTGCCAGTGGCGACGTCGATCACCACGCCTTCGACGGTTGTTATCGACAATGGGGACACCAACCTTTTTTTATATGAGAATATTGAGTCAAAAATCGATCGAAATCCGTAAACAATGCGATCAGCACAAAATAGTGTACATATACCGGAAAGTAATCCATTTTTTATCGACAGCAGAAAGAAATATTAAAAATAATATGATATTAAACAAAATCAATATTTGGCGAATAATGTAACTGGAGAAGATGCACTAAATAAAACTTCATTAGGTCTGAGAGTCTGGGGGTTTTTTGTTGTATTTTTTTATTAAACAATTGACTTAAACTGATCGTTTTTAGATGACCATAGATTCTACTTTTAGGCAACCTATCCCGTTGTCTCCTGACATAGCTTTGGGATGCTTAAATATTCCATTTTCAAGGCGAAAGCAAACCATGCTCTCAAAAAGGCAGGAACAATGCCAAAATGATGTTTAAACGCTGTCTAGATGATGCATATGCAATACTCATCCTTCTTCTTATTGCAATCATCCCTCTCAAATTCAACACCATAACATATTCTAACTCACTAGACAATTATACTCCGTGATATTCCGCCATATATATAGAAGTATTTTCTTAATTGTCGATGAAGAACTAAGATTAGAAACAAATTTTTGATCTGAAAAAAAAACCATTATTCAAGGAAGATGCATAGACTGGTCTTCATTGCCGTAGCGTGATAAGAGGTGGGCGAAGGAGGTGCCTAATCGCAAGATAATGACCCGGTTGAGAGTTGCATGTGGTTATTTGATCATTATATTTTATATGAATAAATACTGATTGTATCTGGTCGCTTTTATAATATATGCTATGTTGTCTAATCGATCACCCGATCAGTCTTCTTTAGACACCCGAAAGAAAGCGTCTTGAAGGCCAGATTAACGGCGACATCTTCCGTCTCTCTTCAGGCGCAATGTGTTATTTTAACAGCGCCATCTCTTGTGGCCCTGCGGAGATATTGCACCTGCACACCGACGGATCGTATCGTAAAAAAATATGGGTTTCCTGAACCGTGTCTCGATACAAATTGACCGTGGAAAAATAACTATCAACATTTTTCTATGACTTGATACCCTGATTACATGCTTACCTAAAGCAGACGCCGTCTAACATTCCTTTATAATGCAAATTTTAATGAATTAAAAAAAATGCATGGCTTGTAGTAGTTTCTCGAAATCTCTTAAAAACACCATAACCTTTTGACATCCTGTAAACATGTAGAGCGGAAACGCCATATTCACGCAATATAATTCAACTTATCGCGCCGATATACGCTATCGCACAAATATTGCGTCAAAAAATTCTTCTAATTGGAAGCGTTCTGTTTTCGCTATTAAATAATAAATAAGATAACCGAAATGACGATTCGAATGCATTTAAAATAGGAAATTGCATGGCGATAAGCGGAATAAGTGCAACGACCAGGCCGTGCATATTACGTTTGTTTTTACAATCGTTAACCGATATCGCTCGCACAACAATGGTTATCGACCTACGAAACATATATTATACGCCCTGCTTTGTTTCATTGTTTGTATGATTAATGATTCACTTTGTGGATTGTGGATAATGGAAAATTCAGCCGCATTAATATTTTGTGTGAATGTTCATCCACATCACGGAGTCATATCTTAAAGACCGTATACATTCAGCGATGGGTACGTGTGTCAAATTGTTAAACGATCGCTGAAATTTATTGATGCGATAATTCGATTAAGGCTGTGGAAATATTGTCGTGATGTAAAAATGTTATATTTATTCAGGAGCAGCAATTGTCGATTCAGGACGTGATCCAATTACATGCCAAGAAAACTGACAGCAACCAACCATTGCCCATTGTCAAAAAATGCTTCAAAACCATCAAATTTACAATGTACACGTATCACATGAATTGAAAGACAAAATTCTGACTTTTTTGTTAATACGAAGCTTGATTTTAGTAAGTATACATATAAAAATGTTAATTATTGTCCATATAAATATAAATCAGATAAAAAACTACTATACTGAGATTAAGATGGTATATTAGGGATTTCCACGAAGACTTGATAAAAATAATCATAAATATAAATCATTTTTTAGCCACCAAGTAGATAAATTATAAAAAAAAAATTGATAACAAAAATAACACACCACTTAATAAGTAGGTAGGGTTTTCCCATTTTTTTAAATTTAGGATCGTTTTTTCGCAATTTCTTCAATAAAAATCCTACGAACTTATTGAGTGAAATGTAGCATATATAAACACTTAAATTTTTTTTTGTGCGGTAGATGCGTTCGGCGGAAAATCGCACAAAAGAGCTATGACTTATATAGAAAAAGTGAAGATGCGTTCCATGGGCTTTAAAAACCGTATAACTTTGAAACAGCTATATAAAATATATCCAAAATCGCATAAAAAAGTTAATAAACAAATAGGAAAACAATAATGCAATTAAAAATAACATTTTTGGTAACATTTAAAGGACGTCTTGCATCATGGGTAAAATTTTAAGGATCTCTAATATCTAGCATCTCAAATGTCTGATATCCACTAGAAAAATACTAATTTTTTTTTTTTCTAAATTTCGGTTAGTGTTGATAATTTATTTTCTATTTTATCCAAAATATCTCGATATGTACTCTTTATGAAATACAAAAATAAATTGTTTTAAAAAAAACCACATTACTTCGAAATCGCACAAAAAAAATCGCATAAAAAGAGGTTTGAGTGTATTACATTCTCATTATAAAAATCTTAAATTAAATATGAAATGCAGTAATTGAATAAATCTACATAATTGCATATCTGTCCCTATTTTAGGCAATAATTAATTAAAACGGGTAAAAAATGTTTTCAACCACTGATACTCTGGCGCCCATAAAATATGATCGTCGACGTCGATAGCAGTTCTCGACCAGTTCGCAATCTACGATATATCGTTTCTTAGCAGTCTATAGGTTAATACTGATATATAATTGAGAATAGTTAATTTGTCGAATGCAATTTTTAAATTACTTAAAATCTATTGAAAGTGCACACAAATGAGCATAATCAATCTTTATTTATTTAAAAAAAATGTAATAATTATACTATGGTATATTGGGTTAGATCTTATAGACTTTTATTATAGAGGTTCGAGTTCAAATCCAAACTGTGGGCAATAATTTCACCACACCAATATATTTGGGAGGTCCAAAATATTAATAATTCTCATCGAGTGTCTCGATCCGAGTCTATGTTGATTTTCAGCATCTGAAACTTGAATACTGGGGCAACTAATAAAGTTATGTATAAGCTCGTTAACTTTATAAGATATCCCTTCATCCAGCCAAATTTATATTTTAGATTACATACTTCATATTCAGTGTACCCTTTTGGACTTTTTTAGTTCTCTTCTAGTAAAGTCAAATCATTTAGTAGTATTTTTATCAGCTTATATTTATTTGTCGGTAACATTGCATTTGGGGAGCTAATTTGTATAATTTTTCAGATTGTTATATTAGGTCGCCGTATAAGTAGCTTGTTGACCAATTGAAATGTAATATTACATCAAAGAAGTGGGTTAATGAATAGATATAACAAATAGTTCGTGGTCCAGCTGTTGTCCAAATTTACTACGTTATCGTGCAACCAAATCGTCTGATGTCCAAGTTTTGACCCGAAACACGTCAATTTACGAGCAAAGTAACGGGTCAATGGGATGTGCCCTTACAAGAGCATGTTGTTGAACAACTTTGGGGCTAATCGTCTTCAGTCAACTACGAGGGTAAGTTTCCATCTTCAATGCCGTCGGAAACTCTCGACCGAGTTACTGCCACTATTAGTGAACGATCGTGCCCATTTCAACTTGTTCGGGTTAAAATATAATCGGATCGAGTTCGTGACATGATCTTACTGCTCCGTTAACTCGGTATAGTTACTTTAACAAGTTGTTTTACCAACATTACATATTAACGACTCGCTGTTTAGCCGATTCCGACCGCTACATCGACACCACGAAGTCTTTCCAAATTCAACAATTCAACCTTCCAGCCGACAAGCGACTCTTGTGTTTGTCCCAATTTCTTTAATGGCTAATCAAGTACGAATGTGCGTAACTACTCGGAGTGCCCAAATTACGCCGAAATGCAAGCGCTAATCCGCGGTATTAAATTAATCACGATCTCGTTAAGCGACTCAGCGGCATGACTTTTGCCTTTCAAAAGTCATCCGTTCATTTTTAAATTAACCACTTTAAAAGACAATAAAATGCATTATTTATAGTCGATATTTTCCATCGTTTCCATTCAAGTTACAAAACCAATAAAACCATCCGCTCTCTGCAAGAGGTGAGAAAAATTAGCACGGAGGTCATCCGAAGAGCAACAACACAATATCTTGTTGTTTGTGTTTAAATAAAGCATATTTTTATAATTATTTTGACCCAATTTCTTATCGTGAGAAAATATCCACTACAAAATGCTATATTCGGATTTACATTATTCTACGCTACCGTTTATGTAATACATAAATAATTAGATTTGTTTCATACGGCATGAATAACCCTTCAAATCACAAAGGACGGAAGAGTTCTTAAATTTAATCTATAATGCCTTTAAAGTTCATTCATATATATTAAACCTAAAGTGATCGATTTTTTAACATTTTTTTATATGAAAAGTATTGAATATAGAATGTTAATATTTAGTCTGTTAACTAGGCGATTTTTATTGAACATAAAAATATTTTTTAAAGTTATGGTAATGGCACGTATGTCGGTACACGAGCGATGACATTCTTCACTATGGAAGTCCTAAGTCGTAGACAAGTGATTTGCAGCAAAAAAATTAAACATATTTTTACTTAACGTAATATTGTGTATAGCTTAGACTATAATTAAAAAAATATATTGAAAAATAAAAAAATAGTGGGCAATAGAAGAAAAAATTGTGTTTTTACCAACGTTTTTTTGTAGTTTTTTGTTTATTAAATAAAAACTTTAAAATATTTTTAGATAATTCTAGTCTATACGATTTAAACGTTTATTATACACGTGTTTGTTAAATTTCATAAGGTATACTTGTCTAGGGCGTATGAGAGAACTTCCATAAGCTTGAAAAAGTAATTTAGAGAAAAATGCATTTAAAGTTGAACCCGAATAGTTTAATAGTTACACCTGATCTTCTATGCCAGGGGCATAAAGGATACCTTCCAATTCTTCAAAAAAGTCTTCTTTAGCTAACCGCTCCAGTCTTCAGGTCAATCTTGCCTCTTATGGTGCTGTGGAATATACAGCATAAGCTTTTTTCACGCGCACCATATCCCTTTTGTTAACAATTATTTTTGCTTGCGGTCCAATTGTGATTCCCATAATTTCTATCAACGCAGTAGTTTCATTAAATTCAATTCAATAGTTTCAGTAGTTTTAGTAGTTTTCAGTAGTTTTAGAGCTAAAAATATGTTTTGGAGCCCAACGCCATAAGGCAACAATGAAATTTTCGTTATTATTTTGCATATATCAGCCCAAACAGCGTTTCAACAAATCGTCTGACGACCGATCTGAATATATAGGACTTAGAAGTTTCTGAATCAAGTGGTGGTTCCTGTTTGAAACCATGTGATTTGAAGGTTTTCGAATCCCCATCGCCTACCATCGAGTCTCATTTTTTTAGCACTTCCATGTAAAAAAATATGTTTTTTGAACAAACAAGATAGAAACGTCCCTTAACATCTGCATCTCTTCGACAAGCCGAAGGAGGGAGAATGCAGGCGCACAGGAAAGAAGAGAAGAGTCGACCGATAGTCTTGGCCGTGGAAAAATGTGTGCTTCCTTAGTAGTTTCGTAATAGCTCTCCGAGTTAAATAAATATCCTTATTAAAATGCAGCTTCAGCGGTCCGATAGCCAAAGAGCCCACGTGCGAGTTCATTCATATTGAAGAGCACAGCAAATTTTCTTAGGTTTTTTTAGAGACTAATCTAGCAAAACAATTCATCATGTAGATTTTCCCATTTACCTTCCACATGTGATACAAATCAAGATAATTGATCGAGATAATAATTTAGAAATAATAATACATCCGATCTCCCAAATTTAGTATAGTGAAGATTTGTTTTAAATCTGCTTAATTTCTATATACATCTTACAATTTTCTATGTTATCATTGAGTGGCGCCGTCTCTAAATTGCTCGTTGATTGATTAACATGCAAATATTTGCGAAAATTAAAATATACTTGAGAATATTTCATAATTTTGCCCATTAAATCTGAGCTAACTTCGTTAATTTGATGAATATGTTTTTCAGTTTATTCCTCTTCCTAAAGTATATTGTGTTTTTCAATATATGATCTGCTTACATCATTATCATAAAAACGTCAAAAAACTCATTATTTTTGTAAGATTTTGTACGTTTCTTTAGATTTTGATAAATTTAGTTTGGATTAATTTTCCCAAATCTCACCAGATTTATTATTTGGTTGATCTCATTGATCATACTTCCAAACATGCCAACCCTCTGTTCTAGATAAATAAATTTGATTACTTTTAGGGATATACGGAAATTGGATGGGGATATATTGAGCTCCCGTTTAGACGTGATTGCAATTCTATTGCTCCAGCAATCCAGGCTTAAATTAAACTTTTTTCAATATTATTTTAATATTATGTACTATCTTACAATGGATATATTGTGATATTTCAAATGTAAATTTATAATTGAGAAGCTATTGATATTCAGAGGAATGTCTGGCGTATTCAATATCATAATATAATTAATCTTTGATATTCCGATACAGAAAATATTCTCTTTGTTCGAAGACTGAAAGCCACAGTAAGTTTCATTACTCAAGTTGCCATTTGCACAATAGAACATGATCTATTTGAGTAATGTGCTAAATGGTATCCAAACAATTAATCCCGTTGTACAAAAGATGGCCGGTCTTAAAGAATAACTGTCGCAGAAGCATTATTCGACTCTTCTCCAGCGACGATTTTTATCTCAGCAGGAGATGAGATTCCAGCCTCCCGAAATGCATATCTGTTTTATGTACCATAAAATTCAACTCGGCATCGCAATAACCGCAAATAAAAGAAACTCTGCAATTTCAAACGACCACGCCGACCGTAAAAAAAGAATAGTCTTTAAATCGAAGTGCGGCTGTTGGTGTCCATTTAAGCTCTTATATCTCATTTCGAGATGTTCGACTGCAGATGCTTATTCTTATGGCCACATTTTCTTGAAATATGTCTGGAAATGTTGGCTCCTGTTTTTGCCCCTGAGTCGCAATAAGGTGCTGGGTCTTCTTTGGCGCTGCGACCTCTTAAATAACAAGAAGTTGCTTGGCGTTAGTTAAAAAGTAATAAAACTCAGCTTTTATTGCAATTGCAGTGTGAGGTTGATTGGCTTAATTAAAACTAAATTAAATCATTTATCATCTTCAAGGTTTCAATGGCATGCACCAATTGTAATTGAAGAACCCAACGAGAGGGTATTTCAATTGAACACTCCACGTATTGGCATTATAATATTTACAATAGATCAATCATCGTATCAACAATTGTGATAGATCTAAAATATTAAAATTTCTGCTTGATTGTCTACATATATTCAGGTTTATTCTGATTTCCTGAATCTAAAGAGTAAATTACGAGGTGATTAAAATAATGTACATGGCTGCATTTGAATGATTGAAATTGCATAAATAATGAACATTTAAAAATAAATTTTATCTCGCTACTAATAGATTATCTCCTTAAATAAAATTCCCATTAAAACAATCTTACCTTAACTTAATCTCATATGAAAGATAAATGGGTAACTATTACATACATAAGAATTAAGCATTCCTAGTTATCCCCACACTGCCACACTTTAATTAAGTCATAACGAAACAACTGGATATGGAAGAAAGCAATTAGAGTTCAAATCTAGGACGCTATATTGGCTGCATCTTACGTAGGACGAATATATTTGCCCTTTTTTCAATATTCGTAAATTCAATTTGACGTGTGCGTGGTCGTGTGGTCGTTTTCTGGATGCAACCCCTAATGTAATAAATATATATTAAAGGTGATTTTTCTATCCATCTCCTCGAAACTAACTAAGAGGTAGGTATTAAGTGCATTCGTAATAAATTAATGTAAATAATGCTTATTCATTCATTTTTGTTTTCAAACTAGTTATCGGAAAAATCGGGAAGAAACTGCGTGTCAATTTCTTCTATTTATTTTTAGTGTCAATTACTACTATTGTTATAGTAATGATCATACAAGCCGCGAAATAGGGCACGTTCCCAGAAAATGAAATCCTCTGAGAGTGTCTGGCCTCAAGAAAGTGTCTGGTCTGGAGGCCGTGCGAGCCACGGAATAGGGTACGTCTCCGGGCAAAAATTCCACTGGTGTCAGATTTGAAAACCATACGACCCACAGAATAGGGTCTCCAAAAGAATTCATTTTCACGACAGAGTTGCCCACAAAAGAAATCCTAATTAAAGGATAAACCACCACCTTTGAACAAAATTGAAAGAGTAAATGTTACTTCAGACAACTGCAGTTGAAATAAAAGGTGGTCAATTTGAACACATTTTGTAAATAAAATTAATAAAAACATCTTAAGCATAAAAAGTATTATCTTAATCCTGACCCTGGCAAACTGGTACCTCTTTAAGTTTAACGACTCATTGAATGAGTTGTATGACATTTAGCATATCAATGGAAAGAGATCTAGAAAAACTATATTAAGTTCAAAAAGAGTTGTTAGTTTTTTGTTTAAAAAATTTAAGAGTTGACATTTCTCATTCGTTTGCAAATTTTATGTGACTTTGAAAGCTTGGAAGTAATTTTCTTTTAACCAATTTCTTAAAATAATGATTTATTTAGATCAAACATATATACATTGCAAAATACAAAACGGTTATTTCGTACTATTACGACCACAGATTAAAAAGTTAGGACCATTTAAAGGTTAAATTTTAAGTATTTTGGACAGTAACAACAATTTTCGAAACCTGAATAAATGTATATACCGGCATTGAATTAAAATCTACAAAGCTTATATTTTGCCTACAAGTAGTTTACGTTGACTATCGTTAAACAAACGTCGTCTACTTTCGATACAAGGTGGCTAAGGTTTCGGTATACGTGGCTAAATTTTTAGCGCCTTCTTTTTTCAAATCGAAATAGCTGCGCAGAAGGTAGTTAGCGAACTCGGACGGCTCATGCCCAGCATCGGAGGACCAAAGTGGTGCAGAAGAAGAACGAGGTAATACACTCGATCCTTCTGTACGGAGCTCCGATATGGCATGAGTTGCTCAGACATGAGAAGCTACAGAAAGAAGCTGGCAAGGGTTCAACGGCAGGGAGCGCTCCGAGTCACCACAGCATACAGAACTGTATCTGGGACTTATTCCGGTCGTAAGCCGGTGGAGGGCCCGAAAACACGGTGAAGCGACCTATCGCTTGACTCAGATGCTGAAGATACCATCACTGACTGTGAGGCTTGGACACCCCAGATAAACACGCTGAAACAAGCACTCGAGGTAGCCGAGCTCAACGTTGACAACATGGTCCACAGCATGATGGCAAGCAAGAAGAACTGGGACCCTTGGCGCGATTACGTTGCAGAGAAGGACAAGGGAGGGATTTAGTCAGTAAGAATTTGACACTACCCTGGGATCAAACCCAGGGTGTCTTATGCAAGATAACCCTCCCACAGGAAAAAAATAGCGTGGAAGCTTGATTAAAGTTATAGCAGTTAACAGTTATAATATATTGTAGTTTAGTCTTATAAATAAAATTAATTTATATAATATTTATTTACAGGTCTCAACAATTGCTACAAATGCTAAATTCCCAGAGGAAAAAAACTTATCAAATAAATATTGAATCTAAAATGTTCTTATGGTATTTAATCAAATCAATTAGAATAAACATATCAATAATGACAGCTGTAAATATATTCTATTCGCTTCACTCCATATGCTATCATATGTTATATTCGGCTGCAGATTAACATACATTTGTATCGTCTAAAACAACTTTCAAAGTGTTAATTTCTTATTTTATTTACATATCACTCATCAAACAATGAAATGAATGCTCGCCGCAAAAAATGTATATGATTGGGTGACCAAGATACGAGTTTGTGTTTCATTTGAATCGCCCTTTTCGCATGGATAATGGACATTATTCTTCGGCTGTGTTTAAAATGTTAACGTGCTTTCATAACAGCATTATATCCGTTTATGACAACATTAGTGGATATGTCATAAAGGCTCCATTATTTCATTTATTGCCGATTCTGCATCGCTAAATCACTATGAATGTCTGTAGAGTTGCTGCTCTGCACTCTGTTGCCATGGGCGCTCCGCCATACAAACCATAAGCAATTTCGACCGGCGACTTTGTGACCGCCATAACGGTCGTTCTTGTAGCACCGGGCCTCTACATTTATGGGTCATTCACAAATGTAAGACATACAATAAACTTTGGCATCGCGAAGTAATCTTAATCTGCGAAGATGATGGCATACGACCATCTTTATTTGTGCGACCTATAATATCTTACGGGTCGTCGATTCGTATGAGCAAAATTTGAAGCATTTAAATTTTACTGCCGGAGATTCACCCGCGAGATAAGGGAATTTATTAACATCCAGAGACATAAAGCGAACCATCTTCATAATTACACCAACAGATTTATCGCCATATCACGAGCTGGAAATTTAATACGTCCAATTCATCATCGTAGCAAAGGATTTGACACTCGGTTGCTCGGCACCAAATTTACGACCCCAAAGAGTGAAAATATTTTAACAACCTGTGTTATTCGACACGTCCGAAAGCAGCTGCTTACACTTGCCGACTTAATTATTTTTTTGCGTTTTATTCATCCCGCGGGGTCTCAGAACGCCCCCACCGGGAGCATTAAAGCACCTCACAATTAAAAATTAAAGAGCGCATTTTGGGTAGCTATTTTAACGAGCCCGGTACTAAAATAAACACGCACTACAGAAGCGTTTTATAACCCGAAATAGTATCACTCGTTCATACAGATGGGCTGCGATAAAATGTTAATGCTTCACGCTATTGGGGTAACTTCTTCAATTGGAACAAAAGATACACATCTGAAAAGATCGACGTCTTCCTTTGAGACTCTGATGTCATTGACTATTAAGTTCAAATTCGTTTTGTAAAAAAATGCTTGGGTCTTATTTAACCAATGCTTATAAATCATCATAAACTTAGATGCTATATTCGTTTGTCCGCCATTTATCATCTGTACAAATTCACTTATCTGTCAGGACCGTCGCAGCGTGTATGAAACTTGTACATAAATAAAACAAGCACAATCGATAGCACACAATATTCGGTCATTTCTGCAAGTAAACATAAACAATACACTTAAAATCGATTCATTATATCATTCACACATCATTATTAATCGAAAAATTTGGGTTAACGATCTATACAATCGTATGATACACGCAAGATTCTCTCCGTCTTTGTCTCCCATTCACAATCTCCGACATGCATGGTAATCGATCCGTCTCTGTTTCTCTCCAAGCTCAACGTATAAGAATTCTCTTTTTGAGTCATTAAAATTCGGACCCAACACTGTGTCTTACCTCTTTAACCCTTTGCACTCCAAGCGATTTTTAGTGAATTTGATTAAGATTATTTTAATGTTAATAATTTGGGAAAAAATGGTATGTGGCTGATTGATCAGCGGTGTTTAAAAAATGTGCAGAACTATTCTGCTAGTTCTGTTCTAATCAATCGCTAAGTAGTGAAACTTCCATAATATGGTACAAACGTTAAAACGGAAAAATTCCAGGAAGTGAATCAATGGGGGTTTTGTCGTAAAATGAGAATTTTATCTATCCTAGAACAGTTGCTCTGATGTTTCAAAAAATAAAAACATCAGAATAGCTCTAAATAATTGTAATCTAGGCTGGAGTAAAAAATGTCGAGGCCACCTCGACATAGGAGTTTAACGGATTAAGGGATTAAAATCAAATATTTTAACAAGACAAATCAAAATAATTGTTATGCTCTCTATTTAAATTTAAAAAAGCAAAGTTCTTTTTATTTTCACTTTAAAAACACCAAAATACTGATGACACAGCGTGTGTGCCATGCATCCACTAACACAAAATTTTTACAACTTTTAATAACAGATAGCATTACCCATTTTTTATTTTATTATTCCACTAATTTGCAAGGGTTCAAACTTTCATTGAAGAGCTACCTAAAAGTTTTTAGACATTTTTGTTATTAATTTGTATGATGTTTTATTTCATTTGTAAGAGAATTTGTCTACTAATAATCATTTGTAGTCTCTCGATCGCCGCAGTATACATCACAGACATGCTACGTACAGTGGCAAGCCTATTATATTATATATTACACAACATACAGTACAATCCTATAGCTAACAATTCCCGTTAACAAATAGCGAAAAGCAACTTTTCTGTTGAATTTTTGCAACTCCTTTTTATGGGACGATTACCAACCGTTTTAACAAGGGTATTTATGACTTATAGTTGTTTTTAAAAATGTGATCGCCAGACACATCCCGTGTGGATTTGAACCCAAGATGATTGAGATACTAATGCGACCGCTTAATCGCAGGGCTACCTACAGGCATATGATAATTAAACCAGAAAAAATCTAATTTGCTGACTTTAAAAATGAAATTGAACTTTGGACAATAGACTAGATTTTTAAAAATATATCAGTATGTCTAAAGTTTATAAATGTATCTAAAAAAAAGTACCAGTTTGGCAGGGTCAGAGTTATGATAATACATTTTATGCTTAAGATGTTTTTATTAAATTTATTTACAAAATGTGTTCAAATTGGCCACCTCTGCTCTACACCTGCACCACGTAGCAAAAGACACCCCTAAACCCCCTGAAAAAAATTGTCGGTCTATGTGCAAAACGCCCTGTATATTTTAGGGTGCAAACCTATCCAATTATGCTAGAGTAAATAAGAATTAGGTTAATTTGTTGGTTTCCTATAGTTCAATTCGGCACTTATTTACCAAGCATGATTGTCATTTCTATTTTTGTTGATATTGAAATACAATTCTATAAGTTGATTCTGATGTATATATAGTATTATGTATTGATAGTAAATCAGGGGGAGGCAGTATTTGGAGTATATATAAAGTAGTTATAGTTACTCATCAAAGTTTACGGGATAACTGACAAGTTCTATGATAGCACTAGCTGACAAGTACCAATACTATCTAATTTTCTTCATGTGTAATTAGATATTAAAATATTACATTAAACGAAAATGAGCTCGCTTCTTGATGGAATTAGTACATGAAGGAGTTAAATGGCCATGTTAAAAATGCAGCATTATGTAAAAATGAGATTCACAAGTCAGAACGGCGATAAGGTTGGCATACCCAAAACTGTGTTACGACAGCCAACTCAGTCAGCATGTCGATCAAACACTTTTGCTCTCCATACAAAATCAGCTGTATGTGTAGGCCTTAAGCTCTAATTGTTAAAGTGTAGCTTATGTATTTAACGGTATGAAATAATGCGATTAAGATCTAAATTGAAGGCGAATCCGTATGCGTGTATAACGAGACGAACCGGCAACACACTTGTCGAGGCTAGAGCCTAATCTCGACACCATGATGCGTTATTTTGTGTAAATTAGTAAAGGGTAATTAAAACTGAATGGAATTAGAAAACGTGATGTGACTCATGATTTACGTGTCCGACCTGAAGAAAAAAGCATCACGCGATCTTCAATTTTAATAACAGCAGCAGATCTATGACCTGTTGGACGCTGATGATGCTGTTCTCAGTGACTCTAATGTATGCTGACATATGAGCACCACTGAAGACTTGAAGAATGCTCGGTTGAAGAGGTCGTAAAGTGAGCCTCGGTAATAAACAGTCTTTGTGTCAACTCTTCCTGAGAAATCGATTGATGTTTCTTCGTCTTGGTTGTTGAAGTTGCATTATTTTTGAGTATTCTTAAAGATCAATTACATACATTGTTGTCGACTTGACTTCCATCTGATTGTGGCTCGAATGACATTGAAACCATGCTAAACCAAATCATTCGTTCAAAAAGCGATGTTGATCTTTACTTTGAGATATTTTTTTTAATATGGAAATAAGAATTAATCCATGAGATATAGACATGGATTAAATTATGAGTTGCGATATAACTGGATATTCTGAAAATTGGATCACTTTTTGATATACTCTCAAAAGAAGCAATGGCGTGGAGTCTCTTTTGTTATTGAAGTCCTCCTTGGCTTTAATTCTAGCTGCAATAGTATATTATCATCTAAAAAAAGCAGTAGCCACAACCTTTCCAGCAAGCTTTCAACTCTCAAGATCTCTATAATATCTAATACGTTTTTGCTATGGATCCTCACTGACCAATTTAAAGGAATGCATTCACTTGCCAATCTGCCAAAATCAAACATTCAGCATATTTCTTCATACAACGTCTCCACAGAGCCCTGATGCATAGATTATCCTCAATGTCCTCTTTTCCCTACTTAAGCTACATACTCCAAAATACCTTTGTAGTATAAAGAGACAGACTACCCCTATCATGTATTCAAGTATCTCCTTAGAACCGTTACTTGCCTTCTTTAATAAGAAATTTTATTACTGATCTTTAATATCATACAAATGGGAAGCTCTATAGAATATTTATATACACATTCACTCGATATACTTGGATGACAAAATATGTCCCAATTTGTGCCAAATCCAAAGGCATTGATGGTATTCAAACTTAAATCACACATACCCTTAACCCTATCGGACTGGAAATTCTTACAAAAAGGTTTGTACAAGCCATTTTTCCTTTTTTATATTATTATGAATTATTCTTATGATAACTAAAATATATTATATGTTAAAATTTAGCTTGTAATTAGGATATGGATATGAATTCAAAACCTAAATTTAAGTTTGTAAATGTAAATTTTCGTGTAATATAGACACGTTTATTTATGTAAAATATATATTAAATAAAGGCCAATTAAATATAATATAAAAAAATAAATACAAATCGGATCGGAAATCGTGAGACAGAGACGGGTGTCTTGCGTTTCATCATACACTCGTGCATCGATGGCAAAGTCGTGCCGTAAAGGTACCCCTACACGTCTAAACATTCTCGAGAAACTCGTAAATGTTCATACTTACTATTCAACAAAAAGTCGTATTCTAAAGAATCTTTTAACCCTCATAAAATGTAGGTATAATTAACTGAAATTGCTATCGTCTGATAAGCTATTAAGCTCTTTCAACAAAAATAAGACGACTTTCGTTCGTGTTGTCTAGAGAGCAGACGTTTGTTTTGATATTTAAGATACTCGCATCATTCTTATCGTTAATTAATTTTGTTATTCCCCCTTGAATGTTCAGGGGGGATAGCACTCCAGAATAATCAGCACTCATTCAGGAGTAAACTATGTCATTTTATTTTCGCAACACATTAATAGGTAAAAATAGCTGAATAACAGAAAGCAGATACCATGTAAGTTCAACATTAAGAAATGAACGAATAGTGTATGCTATTAACAGTGTTAATGTTAATTTATTGAACCTGGTTCATTATCAAGCTTGTTACACGTTGCGACAGAGCTAACAGAAAAGTGGATTTACATTAGAGCGTAGCGTGTATGTTCTCCGGTTTGAAACTGTTAACCAATGAAGAGTTGGAAACTGGCGTCTTACAAGATACACCTGTTCGAAAGTTAACTGTCAAAACCATTGAAAACGCCCTTTCTCTTCACAATCAATGCATGCATGATACTATTAGAAGAAAATGACGAAAATTAAGAGCGAAAATGTGCAGTAAAGCGTGCTTGTAACGGATTATTTGACAGTTATAGCCATTTTTACGCAATAAAAGTAGACAGACCAAGCGATGAATAATAGATTATTTTTGCAACGCAAAACCAATTGATTCATTAATATTACTCCATTGATCAAAATCCACCGTTATTGGTGACCTTCTATAGAACATTCTCACCAACACGATGAAGGCTACTAAATCGAGACATTCTCGCCGAAATCTGGACGCTTGGATACAGTGGCGTAACTACTAATTGGCGAGCTTAGGCGACGCCTAGGGGCAGTAACTGTCTAATCTATTATATACATATATACAGTACATATATGTATTTCAAATTGTTATATTAACCTTTCCCTGCCGGTGATGTATTTACTACACCTCGACTCTAATAATAGGAATATCGATATGAAATATAATAGATACGGTGTTCAGAATTTTTGTATTCCTCCATAATATAATTACGAATCACATCAAAGTATTATAGTATATAAGTATTCATCTGCAGAGACGGAAATAAATAATTTGTTGGGAAATCGGGAATTTTGCGAGTTTTAATCTGTGTTTCAGCAAAAAGTAATTTTATCAGTCACATTGATGGTCTTGCTTTAATGTTAATTCGGACATATTTTCAAAATATATGTGATTTTTTTTGTATTTATCTATTATTGAATTGTATTTTTCTTTTCTTAAATAAATAAAATTCTTTGGCCTTCAAGTGATTTTTGATCAAATCTATCAATGTAATTTCTTAAACTATTGAAAATCCCAGTCCCGGAATCCCGGGATGATGAAATCCCCTGATGAAATTTAAGTGTACAATGAGGACTTGAATTCGATTCTTTCTAATAAGAATACAAAAGCTGACCCACTATATCAATACGTTATAGAGCCGCATATATCAAGAATCGAGCGTGTATTTCGAGATTTTTTCCAGCCGATCTAGGAAATCTTGGGACATATATATAAATAATTCAAAAACTCACCTGTGCCAGAGATTAATAGAGTAATAAAAACAGTTGGGTTTGATCGATTCAGAAACACATTAAAGTGGCAATAATTTAAGTTCTTACGAAACCATTCGATGCGATACTGATTCTGGATCCAATTTTCGAAATGCGTGCCTTATTAAAAGCTGAACGAATCGTGAGAAAAATCGAAATTTGTAAATACGATCGTATGTAGATTTCTCATACGTGGAATATTATTTATAGTCGATTTCGACAACGCAAAGGTCGTAATGTAAGCACGATGAATTAAATGAAATGATTTAGAGAGCATTAATTATCGACGAAGATTGTTAACGTCTCGAGGATACCATGTGGAAAATTAAAACTTATCCAGAAGTTCAGTTATCTAATTTAATTAAATTTAATTTATTACCGTGAAAGTCCATGAAAAATTGCTTCAATTAAAGAAGACATCAAAATGGGCTTCGATATTCAGCTTAGCGGAATGACCTCATCGACTCATCGGTTCTGTTGAGCCAAAGCAACGACATGGAAATTTGTTGCTTTTTTGTATTCTATTTCGAAGAGCATTTTTTCAGCGGGCTATAGAGTAGTTTGTGTGTTTACCAGTGTAGTGAAAAAAATATTTTTTTTACTTATGAAGCGTCATCTATCATTGTCAAGCCGCGGACGTGTATAAACGACGTGACTTGTAAATGGTTTTAGGCTCGAGACTCCCGTTTTAATTTTTCTAGGCTGGCGATTCGGGCGTAATGATGACACACACGTGTCCTGGGTGTGTGTCCTGAAAAATCTATCCTTTTTGAAAAATTTCATAGTTCACAATTAATTAAGCAAAGCGGACATTTTCCGAGTGTGAATATAAAAATTCTATTACAAATTTGCAATTTAATACTGATTAATTAATATTGCCGCCAGCACACATGGGAGAACGATTTTCATTAAAAAATGTATGGAATTAATATCAGCTAATGTAACATCACTCCAAATAATAAACTACCCCACCGGGATTCCACCTAGTCTTCATCTCCCCCTTGAATATTCGCTCCTTTTCCGCGTTCAATTCACTTCCCTACAAGATTTATATCCCGTACCCTCTTTCATTGTTTCCTTCTTTGTTTTTATTCTTTGAGCTGTGATTGCGAAGACCTTAATATGAACGTAGATGTTAATATGAGGATCATAATATGAAGCGCTGTGAATTGTAAAAGTATTTAAGAAAAATATAAAATATTAACCCTTTTAATGCCGATCGAAAAAACTATACCTAAACGAAGAACGCAGATCCATTTTTTGCAGTTTGATAAGGTTTGAAAATAATATAAGTTGATGCTGTTTGATTACAATTTTATATGGCATATTGAAAAGAAATAATTTGACTAAAGTAAATGATAATTCCATAAAAATCCGTATGTAAAAAAATCGCAAAAAAAAAGATATGACCTACATAGAAAACCAAAGGATAGGTTCCATTATTTAAAAAAACCGCATAACTTCAAATCAGTGTGATAGAATGTACCAAAAATCGCATTAAAAAAATTTATAAAAAAATCATATAAAAGCATTACATATCTATCTTAGAATTGCTTTATTAGAGTCTATTTTATTTGATAATCGTACAAATTATCGTTGAGCTTACATTTATTTATCTTCTTTCTATGTCGAAATCTTCTTTTTTTTAAGTGAAATCGCTGATTAACCCCTTAAAGAGGTAAGACACAGAGTTGAGTCCGAATTTCAGTGACTCAGAAAGAGCATTCTAACATATTGAGTTTGAAGAGAAACAGAGACGGAGATAGTATTTTGCGTACATCATACGATTGTATAGATCAGGGGTCGGCAACCTTTTGAGTCGGAAGAGCCAAAAATTACAATTTACAAATTTCAAAGTGTTTAAAGAGCCACAAAAAAATTTCTTGCCAACAAAAAAAAACACTTTCAATAGCGCAAACTGGGAGCTAATCGTTGGAGCCCTGGAGGAAAAAAATGAAATTCCACAGTATGCACTCGACCTCATAAGCGATTATTTCAAAGACCGATATGTCCATCACAATGAAACGGACCTGACGAGAAGACTGGAGATGGGCGTCCCGCAGGGGTCCGTTCTGGGACCAACCCTCTGGGACGTACTCTACAACAGTGTTCTAAACATGGCACTACCTGCAGGAGCAGAACTCATTGCCTTCGCGGACGACGTCGCGCGACTGGTGACGGCTCAATATCCATAGGAAGTGGAGGCGACGGGCAACAAAGCCCTCGCCAGAATTCGAGCGTGGATCCGGGATAATCGCCTTCAGCTGGCGGCCGAGAAAACGGAGGCAATGATATGCAGCAGACGGAGAAGACCGAGGGTCGAGCAGCTTGTTATTGGAGGACACGAGGTGGAATACAGCAAAACGCTGGGATACCTCGGGATCCTCATGGATAACAAGTTGACCTTTAGCAAACACATGGAAGAAACATCAGAGAAGGTGCAAAAGTTTGGAAGGCTCATGCCCAACATTGGAAGGCCAAAGCCGTGCAGAAGACGTACCATAAACGAGGTAATACACTCGATCGGCACGAGACGCTCAGACGCGACACCAATAGAAAGAAGCTCGCTAGGGTCCAGCGACAAGGAGCGCTCCGAGTCACCGCAGCTCCGAGACAGTGTCGCTGTGCGTGTGATTGTTGGAATGCCCCCGCTGGACCTCCAAGCAAAGAAGAGGACCTTGGACTACGAATATCCTAAAAATCGCAACGAACATGACCAGAAACTGAGGGAAGCCTGGCAACAGTGATGGGATCAGTTCAGCAAGAGAAGGTGGACCCATCGATTTATCCCGGTCATACGTCGGTGGAGGGCCGGGGGACACGGTGAAACAACCTACCGCTTGACTCAGGTGCTCACTGGGCACGGATGCTTCGGTGTGTACCTGAAGCGGATTGACAAAGAACCATCCGCAACGTGCCACCACTGCCAAGCGGAGGTCGACGACGTAGAGCACACCATCATTGGCTGTGAGGCTTGGGCACTCCAGAGAAAACTACTGAAACAAGCACTCGGGGTAGCCAAACTCAACGTCAGTCCACAGCATGATAGGAAGCAAGAAGAACTGGAACCTTTGGCGCAACTACGTAGAAGAGATTCTGAGCGCCAAAGAGGGCAGTGAGAGAGAGAGACGCAGAGCGCCTCTCCAACACTAGAATAAGGCCAATCTAAGGCCAGACTACCTGACCTCCTGAAGCAATGTGTAAAACAATACCAGGGGGCAGAGAAGGACAAGGGAGGGGTTTAGTGGGCAGGAACGAGTTAATCGTTAATCTCACACTACCCAGAATGGGTATCTTGCGAAGATTCCCCTCCCACGGAAAAAAAGAAAAAAATATAATCACTTATTATTTAAGTAAAAAATTAAAACAATTTAAAATTTACTTACAACACTAACTTGTACTTCAATAACAAATAATTGGGCAAACAAATTCAATGGGAGCGATGGTTTTGCATGGTTATTCAAGTAGAAAATTTCGTTATTTGCGTATGGAACTAAAGAGCCGCAGCTTCACATCCAAAGAGCCGCATGCGGCTCGCGAGCCGCAGGTTGCCGACCCCTGGTATAGATCGTTAACCCAAATTTATCGACTAATAATGATAACCCATATGAATCGATTTCATGTGTATTGTTTATGTTTACTTAAATAAATGATCGAATATTGTGTGCTATCGACAGTATTTATTTATTTAAATACAAGTTTCATATACGCTGCGACGGTTCTGACAGATAAGTGGATTTATAGCACCTAAGTTTATGATGATTTTAAATTAGCTCACTACTCAAAGCGTTAAACTTTGCGACGATTTAGCCATTAATTTTTTACGCAGTTCGTGATATGTAGACATGCAATTCTTAAGCTTTTGAGAAGAGCTGCCAGATTTAAAAACAATTCTGTTCGCCCACTAGTGTTAATTTTAGATTTTTTATGCGCATTCGCTTAAGAAAGCGTAGTCCTCTATAGAAAAATAAGGGATAGGTTCCATTATTTTTGAAAACTGCATAACTTCAAAATCGCATAAAAAAGATTCGCATAAAAACAGACCCAAGCAAAACTTGTTTGCAGTATTATTCGAATGGACTAATACTAGTCCCCTGAGCTTAAGACAATTTAAACGTCCCTTGGTAAGCAAAATAAGCGACATTAGTCACACAATTAATGGATTTATATTAGACATTATTGATAACAAATCACAAAATATAACACAAAGATAAATTAATAATTTCAAGATAACTAGGCCGATTAAACAGGATCCTGTGTATAAGACCAAAAACTGATATTAAAAAATATGTAGACTTCGCCTACACATAATAATCACGCCTTAAATTTTGCAAGAATAACGGATAATTCGAAAGCAAAGATTGATTGGATTTTTTAAAAAATTACTGGGTCATGAATATAAGTATTTTAAATTAAATAATTATTCATATAATTACGCCATTGAAATTACTCATCAAATTATATTTGTTATAAAGATGCGTACCAAGTACACGTGTTCATTTCACATATGTCAAATTAGGCAACTTTGATATGGAATTACGTGGTTTATTTCTAGTAACAAACGCCTACATCTGCTTGAGGCATGAATTAATGTTGATGGATTTTTATTATGGTCCTGAGACGAAATTGATCCTTAATTGTCTTATATTCTTATTTATAATTTCATAGTAATTGAATTTAAATTGTTGTGGGATTTTCAAATTTAGAAAATTGTGTTGAATTCAGGCTCGCAAGCAAGAGCGGTGGTATTCTTTTCTATGGTCCAGTCGTAAAAAAAACTCACGACGCTTCATCATCAAGAGCGTTTAGCATGATTTATATACTCGGAAAGCCATCATTGGCCATAATTTTGTATACATGGATAAAATAGCAGGCGTCATTAGGAGCGTTGCATATTTATTTTATCGCCATGATATTATCACTTATATAAATATAATAAAATCTAAAACAAGGCCACCGAACAATGGAGTAAGAAACAAATACATCACTGTAATGTGTTATCGATGCTTAACAGCATGCATAATAAATATGCATGTCCGACATTAATCAGAATATAAATAAGACCTCTTTCGCTATTAAAAAGTGTTATTGAACGACGATGCCAAATGAGATTTTCGATCCATATTGGTTTTTTCAAAAATAAATATAATTGCATATGGCTGATCGTGTGGCCTTTCATACAAGCGATTCAATAGAAACTTATATAAACGATGCATGAATAAGTTGAGAATCTCATTAGAAATCAATTTTATAAAGAAGTACATAATAATAAAGATCGTCGATTAATGGAATTTTTTGATAAGGTGAATATTTTTGCCTTTTTTAAGATATTCATAGACCAGACGAATTACCCAGCAAAATTTATTCATTATGATTTATAATTGGGAGTAGGGAATCCAATCCCGGGATTTTTGTATTCCTCCGTAATATAATTACGAATTACATCAAAGTATTATAGTATATAAGTATTCATCTGCAGCGACGGAAATAAATAATTTGTCGGGAAATCGAGAATTTTGCGAGATTTAGTCCGAGTCTCAGCAGAAAGGAATTGTATCAGTCTTAAATAAATAAAATTCTTTGGCCTTCAAGTTATTTTTATATTGAACATATGGACTTATTAGTAATTTTTGATCAAATTTACCAATGTAATCCCGGGATCCCGGGACTGATCCCGGGATTGTCTAATGAAATCCCGAAATCCCGGGATCCAAATATTGGCTCGGGATTGGATTCCCTAATTGGGAGTCACGAGGACTGATATTCCCATTCCCAGACAAAGAAATCCACTGGTGTCAGGTCTAGAGATCGTGTGAGTCACAGAGTAGAGCCGCCAAAATAATTAATTTACACGACAGAGATGCCCACAATCCTAGTTGAAGGATTAATGCGCCCCCTTTGCAAAAATGGAAAAGGAAATGCTATTTTAGACAACTACTTATAAAAAGTATTTTCTTAATCCTGACCCTGCCAAGCTGGTAACTCTTCAAGATAACATAGACATATTGAATGATTTGTATGACATGTAGCATATCGTTGGAAAGGGTATAGTAAAGAGATTTTTTTAAAACTATCCTAAGTTCAAAATAGTTGTTAGTTTTTTGTTTAAAGAATTTAGAATTTGACATATCTCATTCGCTTGCACATTTTATATAGCTTTGGAAGCTCAGAAGTAATTTTTTTCAAATAAATTGCGTAAAATAATTATTTATTTCGATCAAAAATATATTGTAAAATACAAAAACAGTTATTTTCTGCTATGTATTTAAAAGTGAAATTTTGAGTATTATTTTAAAATATTGAAAAAAAATTTATTCCGACAACCCTGACACTTAAGACATAGGGCCTATGTGTGAAACGTGGCAAAATATCCTTCTAGCTCTTGAAAAAAACAACCTGTATACAGGGTGCGGCAAGGAAACTTCCATCCATTTGAAAGGCGCGATTATCCCACCCTTCTCGGAAAGTAGTGTCTCTGCTCCAACCTGTCCCAAACAAAATTCCTGTTCAAATAATCTTATCCTAATTTAATTGTACGTAGAACCATTGATTTTGAATGCTTTACAACCCTAAGTGGATTGGGGGATCATTAATATTCGATCCCATTTCCTGCCCTGCTATATGGTATATTCCGGGTTACAGCGGAATAGCCACACAGAGAGTGTCTTCCACTGAACTTTAATTCCCGCTAGAAATGCTACGCGCAGAGCGTCCAGGCATCCCCCTTTTTGCTGCGTGCCTTCCAGCGGAGGCGAAGTTTCTGCAGGAAAACCAGCTTCAGAATATTGCACCCGAGGGTGCGGCGCAGGAAGAAGAACAAAAGTTAAAGCTAAAATCAAAGGAATACTACCGCGAGTTCACTGCCACCACGAATCTAACCTTAGTGTGAAGGGGACAAATGACGGACTGCAGGGGCTACCCCTTCCTTATGGTACTCGTACCGGTTCGGTAATTTGTATTACCTAGCCATGAAGACAAGTCGCCGTTCGAAGAGCCTAAAACTGTTCTCCCCTTATGCCTAGGCTGTTGAGGATAGTGGAGAGTCTTTGACACAGTCTTCACCAACTACTGTTTCACACACCCTTTTATGGGAGCGCAGTACAGGGTGACCTGCGCTCCCAACTCATCTTAGCTGGGTTACCCCAGCTGCGTTTGGTGAGAAAACCCACGAGGTTACTTTAGCGCACCTCTACTCCACATCATTACCCCAAGGATTCAACCGTTTATATTTCTATACTAAATTATTGTAATAAGCTTATTTAAGAAAACAGTTTGATAGTCTTGCTGTCAAGCTGCATGACGAGCATCCGCCACGTATGACGATGCGCTCCGTACGAGATCAGTTGTCATCGCTTGCATTCTTCTTGCAACTGTTACCATTTTTTTCACACGAGTCTTCTATTTGCCCAATATCTTGGAAACACATGTATTTTTAACACGTGTATTTCATCAGAGCTATTACGCGTAAATATTTACCGAAGTTACATCGGCTCACACGCGGCCATTAACCACTTGCGCGTTGCATGATTAAAAACTTTTCAGCCAACGCTGTGGAAACACGACGTTATAAATATACATATGTTGGTGAATTGATACAAAAATAAATAGACGTTGAAAACGTACAGAAATCGTTGTATAAACGCTCCTGTGACGGGAACGAATCGCTTTTTGAGTAATTTTACATGTACTCGATGGCGCGATTCGCGAGCGCGTTTCGTCATCACATGAGGAATGGACGATATTCTCGTCATCTTTTTGGATGTGGATCATTAGTATCAAGCTAATATTTCCATACATTTCATAGGGATACAATTGTATAATATATGCAGCAGCTTTCGTTCATCCTTTCCCCTTCTCTTATTATTTGCCCAAATTTATCGACCAATAATGATATGTGAATGACATAATGAATCGATTTCAAGTGTATTGTTTATGTTTACTTGAAGAAATTACCGAATATTGTGTGCTATCGACAGTGTTTATTTTTTATGTACAAGCCTCATACACGCTGCGACGGTCCTGACAGATAAGTGAATTTGTACGAATAATAAGTGGCGGATATACAAATATAGCATCTAAGTTTATGATGATTTTAAATTAGCTCACTACTCAAAGGGTTAAATACAGAGTATAATTAATTTTCAGCATTAAAGCCGTGTAAGAACAAAACAGGCAGGATCTGACTCCAATGTAAAACTTTGCCAACTTATTTTTTTTTGACAACACAATATTTGTTCACTTTCGTTTCCTATCTGCAACATTCTAGTTTCCAGTTCTATAGCTCTTTTGAAAGGATAAAAGTATCTACAATTACACATCATTCACCAGTCATTAGTTGTCATAACAGTCCATCATTTACGTGCTGCTCGAAGAAACGATTTTCCTGAAGTCCACCACGACATCCACTCCAGCGGCCTGGCGTAATCGCTCGTCCACAACAATAAAACATTACAACATTTAAGTGAACTTCCATAAAGTAAACGCCTATTATTTGTATATCTCACAATACAAGCTAATATGAGGCGCTGTATGCGAAGTGTAATTACGATTACAGTGTTGCAGCACCGGCCCCTTGGCAACAGAGATCTATCTCTCGGATCTAAGAGTACCTATTAAGATCCAAAAAAAACAAGCTCGCAAAAAACTGCAGGCTATAATTTTCATGACTCATCGGAGATACTGAGAGAGACAGAGAAAAAGTTAGGCACACAAAAAACTTGACGCGTTCGTCAGGCTTACCTCACCTTCGGGCAAAACGGCAATCATAATTACGGTCTACTCCAAATCACGGCTGAAGACGGCAACAAAACAACAATATGAAGAGAAGAAAAAAAAAAACGAACAAAACCACAATCCTACCAGATCTGTAGAAAGTGAGTTCGCTCAGGTCAATCCAACAAATGGTCCATGCGATAGAAAAAAATATATTATTGTTTGCTACGCTCAGCTTGGGCCGCTTCTTCGCAACGTTGCAGATCCACAAAGCCGCAGATTGCCTCTTTTTTGCTATAGTTTTTAGCTCAGTTGAATATTGAAGAGCAGGGAACCATTTTTAAAAATGTTCGCATCCATTGTGTAATTTGAAAATGAATGCAATTTTCTACAAATCATCGAACGAAGAACAGATATGCGGACAATGAAAAACATGTTTTTCTCGAATGAGTCTTATAATTTATTTATTTTTTTCAACAAAATCAGCAAATAAATTTGTCAGACATTGGACAGACATCAGCGATTAATCAGCTGGAAAATTTAATCCGTGTATAAATCAGCGTTTATCTTTTAAATATCCTTATGTCTTTGTTGTGCATTTAGTTTCTAATCCTTCTTTTTATGCCTGAATTTTCAAGCAAATTTTTCAACATCAAACAACATATACCTGCTTTATTAACTGCTGCTAAATATCAAATGAATATCTCATATTGTATCATAATTAATGTCAATTTGCAAAATACATGCTTATTCTTCAAAATAATTATCGAAAATTCAAATTAATCCATTAATCCATTGAGGGCTCTTTAAAAACAACAAGTACACAATCACTCAGCTTTATCCTATTTGTGCAAATTTTAGCCAAAAGATAAACATTTTGATCAAATTTAATGTTTAAGTTATTCCAAAAATTACGTATATTTTATAATATACAGCAATAGCTTGAAACTTGTAACAAATGGGTAAGAGCTATACAATATATCATCTGAATAGATTGTGCAATATTATCGATGTTCTTTTTATTCAAATTGATCTACAAACTGTCCATAATTAAGGTGAACAATTATCTTTGATGATAATTGTTTATAATTTGTATCATTCAATGGTTGAATACGTTAATCAATTATTTTAAGTTCAAATCTTCTAGAAATGTGATTAGTGGCAATATTTTTAAAAACATCAAAAAACGTCAAAGTTGTCGATAATTACTGCATTGAAAAAACTTTAAAGCTTAACCATTTGAATAGTGAGCTAATTTAACACCATCATAAACGTAGATGCTATATTTGTATGTCCACCACTTATCATCCATACAAATCCACTTATCTGTCAGGACCGTCGCAGCGTGTATGAAGCTTGTACATAAATAAATAAATACTGTCAACAGCACGCAATATTCGGCAGGTTCTTCAAGTAAACATAAACAATATACTTGAAATCGATTCAATATATTGTAGCGTAGATCTTCTCAATGCAATGTCGCTGTTAATCTGAGCAGATTTAATTCACCAATTTAACAGCGACACCTTCCGTCTCTCTTTAGAGGCAATGTATTATTTTGACAGTGTCATCTTCTGTGGCATTGTAAACACATTGCGTGTGCAATACCGACCGATCGGTTCTTGCGCGTGCACCGGGTGACTCGAGACTTTGCCGGTTAGCCTTGACTGCGGGAGGACGTCCTTCCCGCAGTGAGATCTCTCGTTCTTGTGTTGAATTAAGAGTTATCCAGAGAAAAGAGTTTTTCTGATCGACGCATGTTCATCATCATCCATCCGTCTGGCTACATCATGACCCGAAAGAAGAATGGACCCATACGCTAGCGTGACCATCCCGACGAGCAAGGAGGAGCCCGGGAACTCTGCTGTGAGATAAATTTGGGTTAACGATCTATACAATCGTACGATGTACGCAAGATCCTCTCAATGTCTCTGTCTCCCATTCACATTTTCCGAGATGCAAGATACTCTCTCAGTTTATTTCTCTCTCTAAACTCAAAGCGCAAGACACTCTCCGTTTCTGTGTGTCTCCAAGCTCAACGTGTTAGAATGCTCTTTCTGAATAACTGGAATTTGGACACAATTCTGTGTCTTAACTCTTTAATGAACTAAGAAGGTTTTGAATATCTATTATATTGATTGATTTCTTGGATCTGATAAAGTAAATACTGATGCAATTAACCTTATAAATACCGCGCGCCCATATCTGTGCATTTCATATCTTCAATTTTATAAACAAAGAAAATACGTTAAACTTTATATTTACTGAAACGTATTTATTTAACATGATGTATATAAATGTCATTAAAATATTATTCAAACAAAAATTATTGCGTTGTTCAAGAGTATCCAAATATTTTAGGGCATTTTGTGCATCAGTCTACCTGAAATAACCCTTTCTTTAGAGAATCCCCTTTTTAATGTCCATTATTCTAATTTATTGCCATCAATCGACTTTCGTATGCACATTCAACATTCCGCAAGATCTTCTATAGTTTTTCATACTAGTTGATGCTTTCAATCAATCAAACGTAAATAAAGGAATGAAATAGGATAATTTGCTGTTAGTGTCTCAAATTATATAAGTTAAGCTTATAACGGATAATCCATATTACAATCCATCTTAAGAACTGGTCTTAAGTTTTTCTTATATTGTAATGCGATTTGCATGAAAATAATTATGGCGCATTTGAATAGAATGGAAGGCTTAAATCTTTTTTTTTCAAAAACAAGCCGCAGCCTAGAAATAGATGCGTTTTTTAGTCCAAAGCCCATTCAATAATTATGAAGCCGAATTAGAATAGCGTTTTTATATCGAATAGGAAACGATCGATCCGATACAAAGCATTCGTATATTTTTTACTGCCGATTCTACACTTCTGATTTCGGATCGAGGAGAAAAAATGGAGGCATTAAAGGCACAGCATAAAACAACGACTTGCAAAAGGAGGAAAATAAATTCGACTACTGCATTTTACAAGAAGAAAAAAAGCCACGGAGCAATTTCGGATTTACGCGATGCTATATCGCGAAGTCGTGTATCTCATCGCCGATAAACCCAAATTATGGTCGAAAAATAAAAGACTCGGAGCGAGGCGTAAAATTGATTGCAGATAAAAATGGTGGAGAACGACTGGAGCTGATATTGTAGCAGATAGAGCTGACTTTTTCACAAAGCACGAACTAAATTATGGGAGCATTATTTCTTTATTAAAGGTTGCTTAAATATATATATATATTTTTGACAACATTTCCTACGCCGACCAAATCCTATATAAATCAAATCCACAAGACAACAGCTCGATTCAATCAAAGCGACACAGCGAACAATGGAAAAGTCCTTATTACAATGTATTAAAAATGAGACGTGAGCAATTTTAATGGACGAGCCTTTAAAGAACATAAACAATCATACGTATTAATATTCCAGGCGTGTTCTCATTTGGTACTCTCATTCAAAACAATAACATATAACTTAATTTAAGACACTGTATAAAATATTAAATAGCGTTTACATCATATTTTGTTTTGATGCGCAATTTAATAAGGAAACCCACACACGTACATAGGATCAAGCCTCTTTATATGAAGTTTGAGACTTTCGCCATAACACCTGTACACTTCCATTTATATAATGCTTCAATATGGATATTTAGCACAAATTTGACTCGCTTAAATAGCACAAAAAAAGATAAGCACCTCATAAAAATTACAGGATTGCATACAAATCAAATAAAATGCATTACTAAAAGAATACTCTTTATGTACTATTTTGTCGGTATAATTAACCACTTCAACAAATTTGGAAGATCTATTAAACCTTAAAGAGGTAAGACACAAAGTTGTGTCCGAATTCCAGTGATTCAAAAAGGACATTCTTATATGTTAAGCTCGAAGACAGACAGAGACGGAGAGTGTCTTGCACGTTGAATTTGGAAAAAAACAGAGACGAAAAGAATATCTTGCGTACATCGTACGCTCGTATCATTAACCCAAATTTATCAACTAATAATGATATAATAAATCGATTTTAAGTGTATTTTTTATGTTTAAGCAAAGTTTGTACAAGCTTCATACACGCTGCGACGGTCCTGGCAGATAAATTTAAAACTACTTCACTAATCAAATGGTTAATATATCAGATTTATCGTCTCTTATCAGGTTTACCCTAATATTTTACATACCATTTGGAACCTGAATAATTGTATGTACCAGCACTAAATTAAAATGTACAAAGCTGCTTTTTTATTTACAAACGCAGTTTCAATCTTATAGGTATAATATATTTATTTGGAAGTCTCAAAAATTGCCACAAATACTTACACTTATTCCGAGATATTTTGCCGTAAATATCAAGTGTATTTCATAATATCTGATATAATACAGAAATAATCATCATATTGTGTAACCAAGCGTCAACTTTGATATTTAAAACGAGTATAGGTCGCAATCACAACAATCTAATTATCAATAATTATTTTAAATGCATTTGTATTCACAAATGTTTGCACATCCCTTGAGCGGATTGAGACTTATTTACACTACATAGCACATAGACCCGGTTTAACCATAAGATAAACTATTTTGTGTTTTTTTTTCAGATACGCAAGGAATCATCCATTTTTATCTAATTAAATTAAAATATCAGTTAGCAAAGCATAATCAGAAATTTATATAAAATGCTTAGCGAATTAACCCCTAAAGGAGTACTATCCCAGGGCCTGGGATCCCCCCTCCACCTCGAAAGTACTCTTGTACATAGAGCTCAGAGACAGAGAAAGAACGTAGCGCAGTTTGGGAGACAGAGACGGAGAGCTTCCCCGCATACATCGCACGATTGTATAGATCGCCCAAATTTATCGACTAATAATGATTTAAGCAGGAGCAAATTTAATATGTATGTATGTAATCGGTGTAAAGCGATTATGGCATCAACGAATTCATCGATTTCGAATTTGCTCATTCCTCAAAAGGTTAAATTAGGAAAATATGTCGTCTTCAGATTGTCTTATATTTAAAGATTTTTAAAATATTTCTTCTAGAAAAACGATTTTTTAATGAAGATGAAGTCTTCGGAATAAAATCCAGCCCCCAATTATTGTATAATTATACGTTAAAAATGCCCAAAATTTATTTCCGAAGGAAGCTTTCATATCGTGGCTCATTATGAATGGTCCAAATGGCGCCCTATTATGTTAATTTCGAAATTTTCCGAGCATAGCCTGAATATTATATCGAAAGAAAATCTGTTCGGAAGATTATGGTGATTTATCAGAATAGAATGACTTTCACACAACAATAATAATTATCAAGGCGTCCCTTGTCAACTCGAAGAATGGCCCCTGATCACTCTATTAGCTCGTCCATTAAAACATACGACATTTTAATCCTGGACCAGCGTCCGTTTTCCTTTCTTCGAAGTTTCCTCTCGGATATACAACCTTTTGAGAGCTTTTCCATCGAGGATTACGTGTCGGCATAATTTATTGAAAAACTTTTGGAGCACCTCCTTTCAATATTTATGATAAACATCATTAAAAAGGCGCTGTGTAACTTTTCCCGTTCTTTCAGCGTTTTCCTTTATCGCTCATCGGCGGGGGGTTAAAAGCATCCCCGGGGGGAGTTGACTCGAGAATTGACAATTCAGCAATTTTTCCTTCCACATTTTTTCATATTTTGAATAAGCTGTTCCTACGATGCAGAGCATCCAAGTTTTTTTTTTACTTTTTTTGTTGTTGGCCTTTTACGTCCCTTTTGCATGCGTACGCCACTGCGATAGAGCCTGTGCATGCATTTGTTATATGCTTTTTTTATTCATCAGAAAGCTTCAGTATAATAAGAAAACACAAAGAAGAATATATGCGAGAGTCGAAAAATAAGCCTTTATCATTCCCTTTGAAATTTTGCCTGCCACGATTTTCTTTTATGCATAAAATAATAATAGTTCATTTTTGTTGATGTTGTAAATGGTGATGAGGCCTGTTTCTATTTTTGGGCTAAGAAGAGTATTGCAATATGAAAACTCAAATGTTTTTTCGCTCTTCTTCCATACGATGATATGAAGAAACAATCGTGATAGTATTGAATATAAATTATTGAATTGGATACATTTTGTTGAGGAAAATTCGAAGCTTTTGCATAAAACCATCATTTGGGGATATCACAGGGCGGAGATAGAAATAGATCTGTATAATCAAAAAGGGTCCGGAATTGTATCTTGTTGGGTCCTTTCATTATTTGCGAAGATTGTATGGCTCAAGAAGGGCGCAAAATATATTCTGTGTCGATTGTTAACAGTAGAATATCAGCAGGTGGCCACGATATATTCATCCAGAAATCACCAACATTCTTTAATAACATACTTTTTTAATAAATATACGAACTAAATTGAACTCCTTTGACAAGATATTTAAAAATAAATTCAAATGTTTGTCTTATGATCGAATTTTTAAATGAAAATCAAAATATGTAAATCGAAATTTAATATAAACAACACTTTTCACACACAAAGTTAATCCTGTAAGTAGTGAGCAAATTTTAAATCTTCATAGTCTTAGATGCTATATTTGTTTATCCGCCACTTATCATCCATACAAATCCACTTATCTGTCAGGACCGTCGCAGCGTATATCAAGTTTGTACATAAATCAATAAAACATCATATTAGTCGATAATATATCATTATTAGTCGATAAATTTGGGTTAACCAAACCAATCAAACCACCAAACTCAACGTGCAAGACACTCTCCGTCTCTTCTGTCTTTCTTCGATCTTAACATATAAGAATCTTATTTCTGAATCACTCGAATTTGGACACAACATTATGTCTTACCTCTTTGAGGGGTTCAAGCTCAAGCAGAGTAAACAGAATTACATCTCATATTTTTGCACGTTTTCATTGAAAATAATCATTTAACCAACCTATATCACATTGAATTGAAATATATATATTTTTAACAAACTGAATGAGATTATGATGGAACACTTCTACTGCATGAGTATCATCCAGCCCACTCATGGTGGATTATTCATATTTTTTCCAGTGCATTCCATGGAGCCATTATTATCAATGAAAAATTCTCTTATAATCGACTCATCTTTTTAATTTTCAGAATCAAGAAATCAAGCTAAAGTTCAGGGCCATAACAAGGGCGTGGCAAAGCAGGCGCCCGCCACGGACGTAACTGGGCTTGGGGCGCAAAACATAGAAAACCGACCCGATCGAGAATTGCGCACTGTTTTTATTTTACTCGACCATTCTACTTTACGTGAACCAACACTGATTGACTCTACTCGCTTTTATAATATATAAATAGTTGTTTAATCCCTCTTTTCTTTTTTATCGTTATCTTCAGACATGGCATCCAATCGCGAGACGCTAATTCGTCATATTAGCGGTCCGAAAAGTGGACCGATTGAGCATGCAGACCTTATGGCCACTCCGTCCTCTTTTAGGGCTTTTTGCGGCATTTTTTTCGGACGATCACGGAAACATCATAGCGTCTAGACATTTTCTGTCATAGTATTTTTTTTATAACAGTAACCGTCATCTATGCATTAGGTCGGGTACTTTTGGGACTATCTTTGAATATTATTTTAAAACATACGTTATACCAGTATTTAATATATTACATTTATAATAGTATTAGTTAACTTTTAAAAAATAATTGGATTTTGGGGGAGGGGCGTTAAGTTAGATATTCGCCACGGATTTCCGGCATTTTTTATGATTTGTACGATCACGGAAGCAACGTAGTGTCTAGAAATTTTCTATCATTGTATTTTTTTACAACAGTAACCGCCATATATACGTTAGGTCGGGTACTTTTGGGACTATCTTTATATACTGTTACAATAAGTAATATATTGCATTTATAATTATATATATATACATTTAACTATACCAACAATTGGTAGATAATCAATAGACTTTTCATATATTCAATATCAGTATTGATGTTGGCTTGCATAAAATCCCGTTAATATCGAGTGTATGATACTGGTTTGGTACACTTTATCTATTAATTCACAAGGATTTACGTTGTCTTGTAAATATGTTTATATTATATATATTTAATTTCATATTAAGGGCGTACATATTAACGTCCAGAGCACCCGAACAACAGTATGTTTTTAAACAAAACCGTAAGTTTCGATCGAACTTTTGTTTCCTCAACAACTCATTATATTTGAAGGACGCAAACAGTTCACAACAAAAGGACTGTTTACAAAAACTTTCAGAACGTTATTTGCTTGGCGGCTCGGATTTAGCAATTTAGACGGATGATCGAGTAGCTAAACAAAACTTCATATTTACATCGCCAAAATTGGACAAAAACATAACTTTCATCGGATAAAACGTAGGAAGTATCGCCAAAAAGTTTTTCTTTGTTGTCATCACGTATTGACGTCAGACAGTGGGCCTTTGAAAAAAATGTTGTCGATGGCTGTTCCTGTTGTTCCCAATCGGTTGGAGAACAATTTGTATGCGAAGAACAGCTCTGCTGTGTTGTTATTGAAATATCCGTGCGTATGTGCGTGCTCAATGCTGTGTGGCAAATATAATACAAATGAGATACGCCCAAAAGTCACGAAAACAAAAAAAAATTGGTCTTCCAGCACATGAAATATGAAAGTTCAGATCCGTGATCGTTCTGCTAAACGACTCGTGATTTAGTGACTGCACATCCAAATGAAGCAACGTTTATCGGAGTCAAAATATGCATTTGAGGTTAAATGTCCATATGGGTGTTTGCTTGCTGGATGTGACAAATGTCAAAAGAATTGAAGATAATTTCATAAAGGTTATCGTCTTTTTGAGGTGACATCAGTTATCGGACGTTGACGATTTTCCTATGACATTTTTCTAGTACCAAAGGAGTTTGATGTGCTGATTTGTCATTGCTTTCAGCATATAAGTCGATATAAGATTATTTATTTAGGAATTGTAAGATAGAAGAGGATACCTCCAACGAGTGTGGAGGCTGAGCGTACATTTTCAGTAGCAAGTTGCCTTTTTTTGTAAATCCGGCTGCCGTTGTACACATGTCAACTGCAAAATTTGATTTGCCTACATTTTACAACGCGTAATTTGTCACTATAAAGACTACTTCTTTCAATTTTATATGCAAAATTATAATACGCACATTGTTATCAACCATAAAAACAGGTTTATAATTGCATTAAAATATGTAGGTATATGAAATTTACATCTCTACTTGTTTGCACAAATTATTGATATGGTCTATTAACCCTTTGAGTAGTGAGCTAATTTAAAATAATTATAAACATAGATGCTATATTTGTATGTCCGCCACTTTTCATGCGTACAAATCCACTTATCTGTCAGGGTCATCGCAGTATGTATGAAGCTTGTATATGAATAAATAAACACCGTCGAAAGCACACAATATTCGGTCATTTCTTTGCTTGAACATAAACAATACACTTGAAAACGATTCATTATATCATTTACGTACCATTATTAGTCGATATATTTGGGTTAAAGATCTATAAAATCGTACGATGTACGCAAAATACTCTTTTCGTCTCTGTCTGTCTCCGAGCTCAATATGTAAGAATGCTCTTTCTGAATCTAACAATCTGGGCTAATAATTTTCCCTAATCTGGTTTTACAATACCAATCTACTCTATAATAAATGTTCTAAGGTAGCTTATCTTATCTAATCAATAGATTTTTTTAATTGATAATTTATTCGACTGACATTAAAATCTTAACTAGTACAATTGACTATATAAAGGTTCAGAAATAAGTATTAAAATATTTAAAAAGCATATGTTACATAATATATTATTATAGCATATTATCAGCTGTATACGTCGTATGGCAATACTTTCCAGACATGCTTAATTTATGAAAAAATTACTTGTATAATGTTATGATTTCAATGTTAAATTAATTATGCAGGAATATTTGGAAAATTAATGGTCAGCTTCTAGCTTTTTTTTAAATATGGTAAATATTTAATTTTTATCAGTACATCTCCGCTTTTTGCTTTTAAAGTATGCAGCGAGAAAATGTAAAGAAGTTCATTCATATACAAGAGCAAAAATCACCCCGAGGTCTTTTCATCCAGTTTTAAGGGAACTCTGAAAAGGAGATAGCAATTTGTCCCCGGCGACAAAATATAGTCCCGAAACTTACTCTCCTCCATAATCACAAGGGAAACTGTTTTTCGTGGAGACTTTTTCGACAGGGCTGTATATCGCAAATTGGTATAATAGCACAAGTGATCATCTCAGCATGCAGCTCGTTAGGGCACATAAAGCACGTTGACAAAATAGAAAAATTAGGTCACAATCATAAAGATGATTGGGGCACGCGCCTATAAAATTATAAATAGTCTCTTATTGTGTTTATTATATCATCAAGGTTGGCCAGAATGACTTCTATTTAACTAGCTCGTGATTTATGATGCACTTTGGTGGCTGGAAACAAAAATTATGGGTGAAAAGTGGATGCTATTAATAATTCAATTTTTTTTATCCAATTGCAAAATTAAAATCCTTGGATTTGTTTTTTTTTTGGTTGTTGTTGCTGCTGAGATACTGCTGAATGATGATATATTGACTTGAAGTTGCATAAGCAAACATATAAATTATATCAAAAAAAAAAATCAGCTTCAAAAATATTAAAACGATCAATATTGAGTGTTTCCTGATGATGACATATAATTAAACATTTCCATTGATTTTAGAAAGCGAATAAATGTTCTCTTCGGGAGGATACAATATAAAATGTCGATTCCCTGGCGTGGGAGTATGGAAACTCGTTTTGAGACATCAAATTGTTTGTTACTTTTATAACTATTTGTTAGTCTTAAAGGAAAGAACAAAACATCGACAAAGCACTCAGCGCGTCTGATGCCATTAATGCTCCAAGACTTATATTAAGGATATCGGAAAGTAACCAAAATATACTATCACTTGCAATAAATTTACAAAAATAAAGTATAATACGATAATAATTGTTTATGCACGAGTATATAAGTAGAACCCAAAATGGTTTTCATTTTATTGCTTGAACGTTTTTGGGGACTGGTTGCATTTAGACTGCTGCATTTTTAAGTCGAACTTGTGCTCTTTCTATGAATATACTCATTAAGAATAAATTGTGATTTTTTAAATTCAAATTTAACAACCCAATTTATCATTTTCTCAAATAATAGACTGCAACGCGCGCCACTAAAAATATTTGCGATTTATTGGGCGATATTTTAAGTGTTCGCAATTGTCAAAATTGGTTCCAGAAATTTCGATCTGGAAATATTGATTTAAAAAATTGTCCTGGAAGTGGAGGACTGCGTTGTGTGGATGCCGCCACACTGACTGCTAAAATCGAAAGTTATCCAACAGCAACTATTAAAAAAATATCGGCCAATCTCGGATATTCAATATGGTTGAGTGTTCAAAGAAATCTGAAAAATATCGGGAAGGTGTGGAGACAAGGAAGATGAATTCTTCTAAACTGAGAAATGGGTTAATTACTCTACTTATGGCTATGGAAGGGTCAGGGAGCTAAGCCGACCCTAAACCCAGCCTGACAACAACAAACAATTATTTTGTCTATTTGGTGGGATTGCAAGGGTATCATTCATTTGGAAACATAAAAACTGGACATACAACAAATGCAATATTTATTGTGAAAAATTAGTTCGTTTATCGATGGAAATCTCTCGTGCATCGAAGACAAGTATTTTTACAGCATGATAATGTCCGCCCCCCCCCCCCCATATGGCGAAAATAACGCGTGAAAAAATAAACAGCCTTGGATGGAAGACAATTCAACATCCTTCTTATTCTTCAGACATCGCTCCGTCGGACTTCCATCTTTTTAGATCTATTCAGCATTATTTTAATGGAAAAAATCACTTAACAAATGATGAGGTCAAAAATAGGTTTTAAGAATATTTTCGTTCAAAGCCTGTGATGTTTTATATCAAAGGCATTTAAATGTTAACAGATAGGTGGAGGTTATATCTAACGATGGATACATTTTGTAATAATACGTTAAAAATAAAAAAATATATAAGCATTCAAATTCAAAAGCAGATGATATAATATTCTATGTATAAGGTGTATGGGGTTGAAGCTTAAAATCAAACACCTTTATGTTTCTTATGTAAAATTTGCAGAATAGGGTCTAGTTTTATTTTATTGAAGCATTATTTTCGTATTAACCCTTAAAGGAGTACTGTACCAGGTCCTGGCGTCCCCCCTCCACTTTTCAGAAAGAGCACTCTTGTACATTGAGCTCGGAGACAGACAGAGATAGAGAGAGACGTAGCGCAGTTCGTGAGACAGAGACGGAGAGCTTTCCTGCTTACATCGCATGATTGTATAGATTGTTAACCCAAATTTATCGACTAATAATGATTTCGATTTCAAGTTTGTTATTTGTTTACGCAAAGAAATGATCGAATTTAAATTTGCTCACTCCTCAAAAGGTCAATAACTAAAACAGATTATTTTTTATCAGCTCTTGTTTTATTTACTATAATTGTTTTCTATAACACTACATGCCGAACAACCAAAGCGATCATGGATCAAAGAAGTCAAGTCTCAATCTGAGATATCTAAAGACTAAACATCGGCCGTCGTTGGCCGAAGCTGGTTCGATAGTGGAGTCTTGTGCTATGATGGTTCGGTAGCGATTTTCCAGTTCGGAAAAATAGCGAAACTTCTACAAGGCAGCACGAAAATTACGCTATAAAAGATTAAGTGAACACCTACTTGAAAAAATAAAATGGAGTGATGATAGATGATAAAATATGTGATAATTATTTTTATAGTCGATCTCAATTCTCTTCTTACTTTTTGATCGCACCGTCGCAAGCGTAAATGTTTATAGACAAAAACTTCTTGAAGGCGCCCGAGAAAAATACACATCAGAGGGAAAGTTTTATGAAGCTTTGTTTATTTGGAAATTACACGTGCTGAAATTCACCAAATTTATAATTCATTCATAGCAATCTTCGTACATCCGCGTATAAAGATAATATACAGAAATCTAAGAATGAAGAATGGTTTTCGTTTCAAAAATAAAGAAAATCTCCTCTTGAAATAAACACGAGTGCTTTCATACATATAACCAGCAGTCCCGGCGTTAATTAAACGCACAGTTATAACTCAAAATGAGCGATGGAAATGCTGATTTGTATGCGTTCATATTCTTTATTGTGGAACATTCAACGCGTTTTCTTATGGCGTTTGAACTAATTTTCAAGCGTTCTTGGATTTCCAAAATAAATTTAAATTATGCTCAAAATATAATCAATGAAACGATACGAACACACGCCGAGAAATCTTTATAAATTGTACAAAATCACTGTAATTATATGAAATATTTAATATATTCTACGAAGTTCAAGATTTCTACGAAGATACATTTTTACATAATGTTCTAAAGAGTATCTGTGTGAAAACGGAGACCCCCGGGATGATAGACCCCCGGGCTGCGCCCTGCATACGCTCTCCAATGCACGACCTCGTATAGGTCTGTTGACTATCAGATCTTAAAAAGCTCGAGAAGGTGGAAGAAGATGATAGTGCGATGAAAAGAAGACTATTGGCTAAGATATTTATTATAGATCCTCAGACACAGAAATATTCCAGCTACGAGACTGCTAATGATACCCGCGGGAAGAACACGTCTTACATGATTAATAGCGGATTGGCGCTAGGGTGTTTCTGCCCTACGCTGTAACATGGCTGATGATATCAATTAAAGGAATTTTTATTTAGGTGTTAATACATTTTTGGCGAAGTTCTAAGCGTTTCCAAACTTATTGTCGATAGTATACGTGCTAAACTCATTATACACTCAAACCTTTTTTGTGCGACTTTTTTTGTGCGATTTCGAAGTTATGCTGTTTTTTTAAAAGCACTTTTTTTAATTTCATATTTTGGATAAAATTGGAAATAAATCATCAACACTAACCGAAATTTAGAAAGAAATTATAATTTGGGACTGTGTAAATCAGAATGCATCTACCACGCTCTTTATTCTGATTCCGTTTTTTTTTTTGCATTTTTCCAATATTTCAACTTTAAAAATACGTTCTTCAAAGAAATTTCCAAAATTTCAACTACTTGGCCAAAAAAAGACTCGACTGAATTTTTTTAAAAAGTCGCCATTTTGTGATATTTTTTTTTGAGTTAGGGACAGCGATGATAGTTTGTAATTAAAATAATCAGTATTTTTCTAGTGGATGTCTGGCATTTGAGATGCCAAATGTCAGACATCATTAAAATTTTACAGATGATGCAAGACGTCCTTTTAATGTTACTAAAAATGTTATTTTTCAATTGTCTTATTGTTTTCTTTATTAACTTTTTTTATGCGATTTTGGATATATTTTATACAGCTCTTTCAAAGTTATGCGGTTTTTAAAATCCATGGGACGCATCTTTATTTTTCTATGTAAGCCATAGCTTTTTATGTGCGATTTTGTGCGGAATGCACACACACAACGGAATATACCACACAAAAAAAATGTTTAAATATACTTGTTTTTTGGAGACATCATTAAAAAATGTATGCAATGTATCAACATCTTTACATTTTTTATTAAATTGCTATATTTGATATTTCCTTTCGATAATATCAAGCCCAGAAGCAATTATTGAGTCATTTCTTTTACATAAAAATTAAATTATATGTATTAATATCTCGATCCATTAGAAAGGTAATTCCATGACAACTTAACAAGCTTTGAAACCCTATCCTTATAAGCGGTACCTTTTAATACCAGATAGCACACACAAATCGGACTTACGGACCACATGAAATATCTCATTAAGCTTGTTTTGATGACTGGACAGAACCGGTCGATCTATTGATGGGCCGATAAAAAACGAAATGAATAGGTATTTTTTCAACGCACAATCGGGGCTCAAGATTCAGCTTTTCAATCTGTATCAGAGAAAAAAAGTTGACGTGCTGCTCTATCAGGGCTTATATTGAGTCCCTAGCTTTTTTACCGGCGATTGTGCAAGAAACTGAGATGAAAGTGATCGAAGTATAAAGTTGGTAATTCGATATTTACAATTCAATCGGACGTTTTTTACTAAATATATTGCGTTTCTCGTTAGACCGCTTTTATTATCCGAATATGGCAGATTGGAAAATGGATCTAGAGGAGCAAAAAAATCAACGAAATGATACAGTATGACATTTTAACAATTAATATAATGGACACGTCTGACATCACGAGATGGTCGAGTGATTACATATTGGTCGTTGGTGCATCTCTGTAATGGAAGGTAATTGGCATACAAAAGGTCATCTTCGGTGATAGAGCGCGCCCAGCAAACATTGTTAATGTATCTCCTTGAACTTATGAACTTAAATGCGAGTATAAATTCAGTTTTGCAGACTGTTTGTCGGTAAAGGGCAACGAAAGAAAGTTGGATTCCGTAAGTTTGATTACGTTAGATTGATGTTTACACAGTGAAAGGAAAACGCTAATAGAATCCCATTCGTTGACGTGCTCTTATTAAAACTTCAAATGCCAACAACTCGGCTAAAGTCATACATTTTATTTAAAATTATGATGATCGAAGCTATCCAATATAGCAACCTCTTTAATAGTTAATAGTACATAGACGAAATACGACCAAGTCAATGAATACCTTATGTAAAATCGTCTTAATATAACACTCATATCAGGATAAATAAAATGGATTGATTTGATATTTCCTTTCATATTCCTTCCATGAATATTAAACTCCCAGGACTAAAACAAATTTAATTAGGGATACTCGACCATCTCCATCCTCCTATCACTCAGCATCATCACGATCTGATAACAGAATAAACTGCTAGAGGAGTTTGCTACGGGAGCACCCCTGCTCCACGTTACACTGGTGTCAGAACTGAAATTTTGGGTGTGATAAACTCAATATTTACATATACCTTATTTGTTTTAAATACTATTACCATCATTGGAATTTTGTGTGATCATATTTGGACGACTTAATCTGATTAAATTAATATTTTTTGCTATATTTGCTTCCAATAAACGCCAATGCGTCAAAAATATTATTTAAGAATCACTAAAATTAGCTTTCGTGCAGCATTTGATTCAAAACATGTTTGATCTATCTGATAATTGCTAGACATTCTATAAATTTGTTTCAAAATATTCCCATAATATTTTTCACAATAACGCATATTGCTAGAACTTTATTATATACAACAGCATCGAGGCATATGTTACTTTTCACAAAATCATTATTTTAAGCCTAAACAACATTTCTTGTTTTGACAACTGAATCTACCCATTAAATACCTTCTTCTCTTTCAACAAGCCGCAGTATAAATGGCCTCTGATCAAACTATTCAAACGAATTTGAATTAATATGTTTATGATTTCAATCATATTTGTATAAAGACGCCTAAATTATAAACATGTAAGTTTGTTTTATAATTTTCACGAAAAAAAGCATTCTTACTGACTTAAATGTGCCCATTGTCCTATATATAGGACGACATATTTATTTGTTTTAATCCAATGAATATAATGAAAGATTAGACAATTTGGACAAAAAAATGAATTTTGAACGCCAAAATTCATGAACCAAATGTATGTATTTATTGAATTAAAAAAAATACATATGATCATTAAAATTTGGTTTTCAGTAAGAGAAAGGTTTTTTGTTCATTCATTTACAATAGGAAATGCATTTATTTTATATGATTCGAGACAGTAGTAGTTGTCCCACTTTTTTGCTTGTTGAGAACCTTAGATGAGCTTGAGAAATAATGAATATGCATACGAAAGTCGATTGATGGTAAAAGTTATGGGTAATGCAAAAGGGATCTTCTTATAAAAAAGACTATTTCAGACTATTTTTTGTGTATAAATTTGAACTGACGAAATGCACAATATATATATTTATCTATTGTATTTATTTATATACATATCCTGCCTTAACTATAAGCATAGATCAAAATTCCTTATAAGAATAAACTTTATAAAATGTTTACCACGTTTTCTTTATTTATGAGATACGAGAAGCATTGCTTGTCTAGCTCATGAGGTATATTATATTATCATGACGTATCTCGGTAAGCTGCAGTAGCTTATCTCGAGCCATATCGAAAGCTGTAAATTCCATTTATAGCAAATTTTGTGCACGATAATCCATCCATTATCCGAAAGAAGTTCTTTTGCACCTCCGGTTGTTGCTGTGACAAGTTGACCAATCTGATGCAGCACATGACACTTTGCACGTTTTCTCCAAGACAAATAACCGTTCTCAGTATTCGATTTATTGGCAATTTCACCAGCCAAAGACTGCTGATAAAAAAATGAGTGACACTCGAACAGTCAACAATGAACCTTTGAGATATTTTGTGAAAATGCATTGCGAAATAATGCTCGGTTATTGCATTATGCTTGTTATTCTGTATGCACGCGATCACTTATGAAAGTGTACGTGTAAGACGAACAATTTATAATGTGTTTGTTCGATATTATACTCGATAAAACGGCCATTTTTATGCAAATTTAACAATATTATCTGCAATAAAATTTAATTGTTATTTAAATTATATATTGTTAAGATATGTGCAATGTATTGTGTGAAGAAATGTGTTTGCTTTGAATAAATATCATGACGCTGCTAGCACAATATTATTGCAAATCGGAGATGCATCGCATCAATAATGTCAATAATAAAAATAGCATTTAAGATCAATGTCTACATCAGACATTTTACCGAAATACCCGAGTCGTAGAGTCCCCAAACTGCTTTCCACACAGAAGTGCACTTTAAGATGGATGGCCTCACGCGCGGGTTCGTTCGCTATCGGGTCGTAGAAGTTCGAGCAGGGAATAGGAAATTATCTAATGGTGTTAGACAACATTTTTAGTCAAGATCTTCCCCATTCAAGATTGGTTCAAAAGGTAATGGGATCCCGAGGTGCAAGCTTTTTTAAAAAAAAATCTTCTGAAAACTTTTGCCGAAGAAGTTGACAACTTGATCAATTCCTGGAAAATAAAATATTGAATGCTATATAATAATGTTTTTGCTAGATTACGCTGAACAAAGAGGATTTGAAAATACCGATATAATAGCTTTAGAAATTTGTTTAAAAAATCTCAAAAAATACATTTTTCTTAATACACTCAAATCTTTTTTTGTGCGACTTTTTTTGTGCGATTTCGAAGTTATGCGGTTTTTTTTAAGCATTTTTTCTTTTTTAAAATTTCATAAAGAGTATGTATCGAAATATATTGGATAAAATAGGAAATAAATTGATTTCCTTTTTTTGCATTTTTCCAATGTTTCAACTTTTTAAAATACATTCTTATACATTATATCTCAAGTTTTAATTAATGAATTTGCTTCAAACTGGGTACGAATCTTATCTATATTATTTCTAACAGATTCATATCAAAATTTATGTTTATACTATTAAAAAAAAACGGACAAAATAAGGCCAAAAGATGACTTGACTGAATTTTTTTAAGCAGTCGCCATTTTGTGATTTTTTAAAATTTATTTAGGGACTATAGTGATATCTTTACTAATTATAAATTGTATTGTTGGAAAAATAAAATCTACACTATGTTTTATATAGATGTTTCAAAGTTATGCGGTTTTTAATATCCATGGATCGTATCTTTATTTTTTCTATGCAAGTCATAGCTTTTTTTGTGCGATTTTGCGCGAAACGCATCTACCGCACAAAAAAAAGTGTATTTTGGTAACGCTTAATAATAGTTAGTATTAAAATTATAAATCAATATTTTTTTTGTTGTAAATATAATATTATATTCGAAACCAAGCAAAAAATTGATGATTCGAATTATCCGTGTTTTTTTTAATTATCCGTGCCCATCTTCTGCCAAGTTGTCATTACAAATCTTCTATTTTGGAATTAATAAGGAATGATTCTGAATGGAATGAGCTTTCAATTAGAATTGAAATTGGATTTGCAATTGCATCAGGTTTATAACCATGATTAACCCTTTAGTTACAGGATATAACTAAATATATTCATATCGAGTATCCTATAATCAAATCAAAATTTCATGCTAATGCTGAATCAACTTTTTTGATATCAACGATGTAGTCTTTTTACAGCATAATTGGTGTCAAAGTCAAATTTTACGCTCGCCATTTTATTTAAGTGAATTTGCAATTAAAATATTACTTATGAACCATATTTGGACGGGCAATGAGAGCCATTGATGGACAGAATGACAAATCATTAACGTTATTCAAACACTTTCCGAACGCTCAAATCTATTAAAAGCTTTGATGATGGTCCTCTAGTTTATGTGTTAAAAATATTTGACAAAAATCATAATTTATTATGGCCAAATTTCGATTATGATTCACTCAAATTGCAAGCTAAACATATGCAGAATTATCACGGAAATTTGGATCTTTTTGGATGATACAACCATTCAAAACTTATTGGCAAGCTAAACAGAATAGATGTTTGGGTATATGTTATTGTATAAATATTATTATTAAAACATGAAATTTATCCATTTTTTCATCAGTTCGCAAATGTGGATAATTCATGACTTTGAGATTCATGATCCATTTTTATTTTTTAGCAAGCAATCTTTTACGGAAAATTAGTCATATTTTGTATTGCCAATGTACATTCCCATACAGCAAAAAATCCAGGAATAAAAATGGGAAGCTTGAATTTGATCTATCCAAATATTTTGTTACAGGAAAACATGGTAGATTATTATTAAAACGAAGGAAATTATATATAAAACTGATTTGAGAAATGATATTAACATTTTCGACTTGAATATGTATTAATATTTTTTCAAGCGACTTCAGTTAGTGCACGTCGCATCGGCGTCCACTTCTTGAACTCCTGATTATGATGATGTTAGCAGCTGGCATCCTGCTACAGTCATCCATCCAAACATGTCTTGTTTGCTCTTTCGACTTCCATCAGTTAAACGTGATTTATGTTCGTCTTTACATGTTAATCCTGCATCAGTCAGATCAACTGCACTTTCGATGCCCTCAGATGATTGCGTTCTTAGATCTCTGAAAAAAGAAACGACTATACCATAAGATGTCTATTTCAAGAACCCAACAAAATTCACTGATGTGACCTCTTCTGATGCAACAAACCATTCAGCCGTTGACTGCTTGTTTGTCGTATTTAACCTCTGTTCAGACATGCATCAATTTGTTCCAATTCAAACTGATTACCCATTTGATTGCATGCGCATGGCGATAGTCCTCTGGTCGTGGACAATCGCGAATCCTGGTATCGTTGAATGACAACCGCAAAAAAATTGAGGTATTCCAATGGAATTGAGTGTCAAGAACACTTGAAATTGAGCCACTCAAACAATGATCATATTCCAGTCGTATGAAATCATATCAAAACGTATATAGTTCACTATCAGCTATTTGGAAGTTTGAGCAACTTTAATCAATACGAATAAAAAGCCTTTTAAAGCAGTTAGCCTATTAATCACAGAAACTTTTAATGCTAAAATCTCCGCAGAAAAAACTTTGGCGGAACTTCTCTGTTTTCACATTTGTATGTTTTAAGTTGGGAACTTGGTAGAAATTGGTAGAGTTTTATATACAACGCTCGAGGAAAAGCTTCCGCTCGAACTTGTTTTAAAATTTACGAGCCCTTTCTTTCTAGTTTTAATCGCAACTAATTACTTTTTACGATATAAAGAATATAATAAAAAATATACGCCGGTCGAAATCTCTTCCGCAAATCACTCTGTCGGTAATGAGATCGATAAAGATCTTTCACTGGGCTTTATGACTCCCGGGGCAAGACAATTGGGTCTAATCCTGCCGAACTTCTCAATTCATCCCTGTAAATTACTTCCCCAATTCAGGCAGAAATCGTGCTCCGTATATTTGGTCAGATTGCTTGTAACATTGGACCCCTGATAAGATCCAAAACCAGCTATGATCAAAGTTTTAATCAAAAATGTTTTGAATCGTTCCGGAAAATTACTATAAATCTTATTTAAGATCATCGAATTAAAAAATAATCATTTGGAATTGAATCAGTATAATTATACAAGGGTACATTTTTAGCATTAATTGAGACCATAAATGAAAGCACAATCAATTTGTTTGATTAAAATTTAGCACATTCCGCGCCGCTCGGTGTTTCCCGCGGCTTTTTTGTAGATCTGTTCATGCATAAACGCCGGTTTTGTAGTTTGAGCTTTTGACGCACAAACAATAATATAAAAATGCCACATGTTTTTCTTGTTTCTTTGAAACATATTCAAAATTTTCATCACAATATAATTCAAAATCGACATATGCGTTTTACACTTTCATTATAAGACACATGTCAGTGTAAAATTCTTTTTGTGTTTATTTTTAGTTCTGAATTTTTATAACTGCCTGCAAAACATTTATTTTATGAATCGCACAAGTATGAAGTTCAAGGCTGTCGATATTATAACTGTTTTTATATATACCGCTTTTTACAAATTTTTCGAAATTGATGTGGACTTCAGGTGGCATTTTATACGAAACACAGAGGATATATCAAAAGTGAACGAACCATCGTCTACAAATATTTGCATGTTCATAAATTGCATAGTTATAAATCATCTTTAAAATATCTATACCCATAGTAATCCGGCCCCTGTAATCCGACATCCCAATACAAGTATAATATGTACGGCAAAGCTTCGTTAATGTAAAAAATGCAAAAGTGTGTTTCAGGACCGCCTAAATCGTAATTAATCTTTTGTAAGTTGGTAAGTGAGTACGGCGTAGGACGATCCAAAACTTATGATACAAAAAAAGGACTGCGAGAACACAGACAAGTTCGTCTCCATCATTGATTGTAGGCCAGGCAAGACTTGAGCGGTTCGAAAAGCGGACCGGTTGGATACATTCCGTCATAATTTTGTCGACCACTGCGCTGTTCGTCTTGACAGCTCGTACGGCCTCGTTTAAACTGCCATCCAACATATTATTGTTATAAACGAAGGAGCAGACTCTTAAGAGTATTTGACACGGGCGCTTCATACCCTCGTTACGGCTCTGTGCGTCATATACACCAAAAAAAAAACGCTACTCGCATGCATCGTACCGCCTCTACTATGTGCGTATGAATACGTAGCACAAAGCAACTAGTAGACCAGTAGCGAGCCTTTTTTATATATTACACAACAAACAGCTACAACTTTTAGCTAATTTCCATTAACAAATGAAAAAAGCAAAGCATAAAATTAACTTTTACTAGAAGCTAAGAGATGATTTGTTTGTTTTGGCCATAAAAACTTACTCAATATTCATTAGTATCGCTTAACACTCATAGTAACAGATAACAGACGACAGACTGCGACTAACTGGATTGGGGGATCATTCATATTCGATCCCATTTCCTGCCCTGCTATATGGTCTGTTCCGAGGCTACCCCGGACTAGCCACACAGAGAGTGTCTTCCACTGATCTTTTGGTCCCGCTAGAAACGCTACGCGTAGAGCGTCCAGGCGCCCACCCCTTTTGCTCCGCGCCCTCCAGAAGAGGCAAGTTTTCCGCAGAAAGACCAGCTTCAGACTATTGCACCCAAGGGTGGGATGGAGAAGGAAAGACAAAGGTTAAAGCTAAACTCAAAAGAATACTACCGCGGGTTCACTGCTACCACGAGTCCAACATCAGTTTGAAGGGGGCTGCAGCAGATGACGGACTGCAGGGGCTACTCCTTCCCCATGGTACTCGTATCGGTTCGGTCCTTTGTAGTACCTAGCCACGTAGACGAGTCGCCGTTCGAACAGCCTAGAACCATTCTCCCCTGTTTGTCTAGGCTGTTGAGGATAGTGGTGAGCCTTTGACATAGTCTCCACCAACTATTGTAATCGGCTGTTCCACGCACCCCTTTATGGGCACAGGGTGACCTGCGCACTCAACTCATATTAGCTGGGCTAACACCCACCCGGATTCATAGTAACAGCATTTCCAGCACAATCTTCCATAAAATGTGACCCCAATGATTCCATTTGCCCAAAATGCACACCAAATAGTATTTTTTTTTTTTTGGGGTACAGACGTTTTTCCTGAACATGAAGATTTCCATCAGCCCAGATACGATAGTTTTGCTTATTGATGAATTCATCCATTGTAAAATGTTAACATTATACATTGCTGGCATCTAGGCGTCACACATGGATGACCCTTTACTAACAACCTCTGAATTTTGGATAATCCCAGATGCCATCTTCAGCAAATTTTCTTCATCAGTCACTTCTTCCATCAGCAATCCTTGAACATTTTCGACATTCACATCGTCCATCCAAGTTTACATGTTCAACTGGCTCGATTTGTCATTACATTGATACTTTGAGTAATACAGTTTTATTGTAAAAGGAAATCTCGTTGTATGAATACCGCGTTATATGCGGGATGTTTGGATGCAAATTAAAAAAGGTGATCAAATTCCTTGCATTGCTGTTTATAAATAAACTTTTATTTGAAAGTATACTTGTATGTTAATTAATTTCTAATGTGCCTTAATTTAATATATCTAGCACGCGTTTCTCTCCCGTTTCTATTGTTTTTAGATCATACCATAGCGTTTACACATTTAAAGATATCCTCATGCGGGAGGTCAACGTACTAGGTTCGATGCGTGCAACGCTGACTTTCAATTTACAAACGCAAACTATCGATGTTCGACGACTTAAAGTCGTCGAATGTGTGCAAATTCGTACGCGCTCCGCTGCTCGCAGTGCTGACTTTAAGTGTTGGTCTGACAGGAGTCCACGTCCACAGATTTAAAAAGAGCGTTTCGTGCGGCGTTTCTTATCGAGAGCGCTGACTTTAATTGCGGAAACGTCATTTCGCATCGGACGCGTAATGAAAGCAAATTGTACTGGGCCGAGCGAGGTCAACACTTTCTCCTTTGCACTCTTTCACGTTTGAACGTGATCGGAATCTACGCTCGGCTAACTGTCTGCCATCCGAATCGCACCTTATACAGAAAAATCGTATCGAACGTCGATGCGACTGTGATCATATATTTTTGCCTTCTTAACCTTCAACAAAAATTTTCCGGTAATAACGCTACGATTTTTTTTTTTTTTTAATTAAATTAAAATATGTTTTACATAATATTGTTTTGATATCGTTACGCAATGTTTTTAATTGAAGTTAAATATTTATGATGGCACATTTAATTGACCGGCTGAGCAATTATAGATTGAAATTGCGCAAATATCCGTTATATGACAGGTTTTAAATATGACCGCAGAGGGGGAAACGGTGAACAGAAGAGTTCTCGGCATAGTGCACATTTTTCGCGCGGGCAACACCGTCCGCAACTGTCAAACGACATCGCTTCTCTGAAGCGTCCGTTCGTTAATTTAACACGATATAAAATGCGATAGCCGTCGATACGAATTCAAATCATCTCGGCGAGCGCCATGTGCGAAATGCGCCTCCGCAATTCTACAACATTTTACGAGGAGCTCTCTTTCGCCGTCCGAAAATAGAAAGTACGAATCTCCCGAGGTGGCAAAATTACAAATGGAGACATCTGCTCCGCTGACTTTTTATTCATTAGTGGAACAATGCTTTGAAGTTTTCAGTTTCCACGCGGCGTGAAATTGCTGCTTACCGTTCCGTAATTAACGTCAAACGAGATCGAAACGATTTCAATAAGACCTTTCTGTAACAATTGTGATCTTTGATATGCCTCATCGCCTTTCCTACTGTCTTCCATGCTTGAATTATTTAATTCGGCGATCATATACCTTTTACAACTCTCTTTTATGTCGACATTCCCGATGCGTACCGTGATTTAATTGCTCGCAATAATCGACGATCGATCAATCAAGAAAGAACTGACTATGACAATAAAATACTTGTTAAGACCAAATATAAATGTCAAACGTCACGTTGACGTTTTAAACGTCAAGCGCATCGATAAATACAAATATCATTTTAAGTCGAATAATGTCGTTGCATTGGGGATAGTTGTATGAAAGTGGAGTGTTTAAAATGACGGGAGGCAGGTTATGTGACGTAGCGAATGGATGAGAATCATGAAAATATCGGACCGGAAAAGAACCGGTAGCCATACGAATTGATTATATTGGAAAACATAATGAGTAAGACTTAGCTCCATCCGGTCCTATGTCTCACTCGCTTAAAACGTCCATTTTAAAAATACGATTTATAGTTTAAACAATCGTATTTACATCCAAATAAAATATATGCCGTATCAAGCAAAAAATTCTGATTGTAGTCAAACGTCTATATATCGCCATATCGCACTTTTGACGGACCCAGGTGACAGCTTGAAATTGACGCGCGCATCTGAGCACTATTTTATCTCACGTCTGATGTATATTATACACTTAAGTCTGTGTTTATGCGATACACATTCCACAGGGAGTCGCATATAAAAAATCGCATTAAAAAGAGTTGAACTACATAGAAAACTGAGGGATAGGTTCCACTATTTTTAAAAACCGCATAACTTCAAATCATCGTGATAGAATGTACCAAAAATCGCATAAAAAAAGTTTATAAAAATTTATATAAATAAAAACACAATTCATATAAATAAAAACACTATATTGTGTCCGAATTCCAGTGCATATCCAGCAAATAGCATTCTCACACGCTAAGCTCAGAGACAGACATAGATGGAAAGCGTCTTGCACGTTGAGTTTGGAGAGAAACAGAGACGGAAAGAGTGTCTTGCAGGTCGGAGATTGGCAATGCGAGACAGAGACGGAGAGAGTGTCTTGCGTACATCGTACGATTGTATAGATCGTTAACCCAAATTTATCAACTAATAATGATATGTGATTGATATAATGAATCGAAATGTATTTTATATGTATTGTTTATGTTTACTTGAAAAAATACTGAATAGTGTGTGCTATCGACAGTGTTTATTTATTTAAATACAAGTTTCATTCACGCTGCGATGGTTCTGACAAATAACTGGATTTGCACGGATTACATATGGCGGACTTACAAATATAGCATCTAAGTTTATAATGATTTTTAACTAACTCCCAACTTAAAGGGACCACCAAATCCCGCCCTTGTACATATAATATTTAACTTTGATTCTGAGCTATTCAACTACGATAATAGTTACAAAATGTGAAATAACATCTTAAAAACGTTGCAAACAGATTTTATTTTCTCGAAGACCACAAACATTATTATTTAAAGGTTTAGTAAAAAATTCGTACAATATTATTATGTGTCCCAATCAAAGTGTGTTAATATATAATAGATAAAATGGGTATCGTTTACAGTCTCTGATGTTGCATTAACATCGAGTCTGGCATGTGAAATGTCAATATGAAGCCAGAAGACGTTTAAAAATATATCATTATTAAATCTACAATACTTATTATTGTTCTTAATTATAAACATTAAAAGCAATGGTATATTTTAAATATGTATAACTAATGTATTGATCAATTTGAGTAAAATATTTATAAAACGGTATAGCTACATATGTGCTTTGGGGTAGAATATCCCCCAATTCATTGCAAACATCGTTAAAGGAACGCCCTTTTCAAGAAGCAGAATAATGCCTACATATGTAAATGTTGCTGCTTTCACATCGAATGATTTGTTATCCTTTGAGAGTTGATCAATGTCGTTAAATATGCCACCTTAAAATACAAATTTGACATGCTCTACTTGATATATAATGTGGTTATTACATATTTTTCACTATGTCGCATGAGGTGTTCCTCAGTGCAAATTTATTTTAATAAGAGGGTTGAATTTTTCCAGGCGCAGAATATAAGTGGAAAACTTTTTTCGGTCGTAATAAAACTGAATTCGAAGTAAATTTCGAAAATTTTCCACTCCAACAGATTTGGTTCCCTTCCGGAGAGCTTTTTTCGTGCTTTTATTTTTGATGTCACGCTTTGTTAAATATTCGTTCGCATTTCTATGCCGTCATGGTAAAATTTTGATGAACTCGAATCACATTTTCTCTTATCTAAAAGTAACCAGAAAAATTTAAACAGGAAAAGTTGCCGTCTCAAAAAGACGAGATAGGCTATTATATATTCTCGGTAGTTGAACCTCGGCTAAAACATGAAAAGAGACATATTTTTTTAATAACTTATATACGACGACGAAATGAAAAGTCATATGAAAACATGGCGGGGTGGTGTATTACATATTTATACAACAGCCAGTGTATATTCACCTCTATATATATGATACGATGAAAGGTTCGCTGTATTTGGTATTTTACAAAAAAAGGTTTTCACTTTGCCGAATATAATTTCTCCGAGAAAATCTTTGATGTTTCTTTATTATTTAAGACTAGATGAATGCGTAATTTTTGACGTACATAAGGCATTGTAATATTACAGGGAAGATTCGCGGACATTACTTCCTCTGCTTTTACGTCTTTAATGTTTTTACAGCCCAGATAAGCTTTATTACTTTATTTCCGACTGCTATTAAAATAACACGTTAACTGACTATAAAGCTTTCTATTCAAATCATTTTATATGTTTTAATTTCCGCACGTTTATGTTTGTTTGTGAACCCAACCCGCTCAATCTTCCTTTTAGTGTTTTTAGTTAATTCTTTGGGCCACATTAAATTTAAATGCATGCAAATCATTTTTAATATCTCCTAAATGTAGGCTGCTGCATAATTTATTTCTTATGGTGATAATTAAAAGATTAATCAGCGAGTGAGAAATTGAATAACTTTATGTGGTTTAAGAAATATTCCTATTTCTGATTGATTTTAGATATAAAAATACCTAAGATTCATATTCAAAAAATCTTGTCTTAAGCCAAATAATCTTACATTATCATGAATTAAGGCAATGGGAAACAGCCACAATAAAGAATATGACACCTTACGAAGAATTTAAACCAACCGCATCCTTATTTGGTCCTCTTTTTGAACATATGATTGTATACAATTGCATCTGAATATCTAATTAATAATCGATTTTTTATTATTTGCATAATGTATTTGTTCACTAACGAAAATTCGAATATATTTTCATTCATATATTTATCAACCACGATCAATTTTTGATAGATTATAAAACTCGGCACACTTCTCCTTTATTAAAAAATTAGCACATCCCTAAACAAAGAAATCTATTTGTGTTAGTTCTGGAAAAGATGAAATACTACTTCAGATAAGCACAGTTGAAATAAGAAAAAGATATCGTGCCTGCATACGAAGCAGAGGTGGCCAATTTGAACGAATTTTATAACTTAACTAAAAACTTTCTTAACACTGGCCGCGGCAAACTGGTAACCAAGTTTAACGACTTATAGAATGATTTGTATGAGATACTAACTGATACCCGGCGCATTGCTGCCACAGAAGTAATAATTCTAAAAATATCGTTTGAAATTTGAAAGATATAGTGAAATTTATTTTGATGGTTTTATTATAATTATGAACAAACATACAAATATTGATTTTTATATATAAGATCTACTGTAAGTTAATTATACTATACTTATATTATTTGAGAAAGTGCAAACAATAAGTTGGCAAAATTTTATTTCAATCGAATTAACGGTATGGCAGCGCATTGAATACGGACAAACAAATATTGATTTTTTTATATATTAGACTATATCTATGTTATTTGCGCAATCCTTAGCAACAAGTGGATGAATTTTTATTAAAATCCGATGAACGATATGGCACCACATTTCGAACGAACATAACCCAAATCATTTTTATATATCAGAAGAAGATAGCATATCGTTGGAAATGGTATAATTTAGAGAACTTTTTTAGAAGTATAAAATACAAAAATATTTATTTGGTACGACTACAGATTTGGCGATTTAAAGGTGAAATTTTGGCTATTTTTTAAGACGTTGAAAAAAATTCTATTTCGACAACCCTGAAACTTAGAATATAGGGATTTTGTGTAAAACCTAAAAAAAACACGCCAACCCTCTAAAAATTGTGTCGGTTCATACGCCAAGCATCCTGTATATAAAATATTCGAATATTTTACCAATTTAATATTCGTTATTCGGATAATTGAATTTACGATTATTTTGGATACTTAAACGACGATTTTTGATCTAATAAAACCTTACTTTTAATATTTATTTTGTAGTGTTTGTTGCTTTCTTTTTTCAAAGGATGCTAAAGCCAATCAAAAATTAATTTTCATGGAATTAACGATCAGTTTTATTGTAAAATTATGCGATGATGAACTATCAAAATCGTAAATTATTGGTATAAAAAGATCTTCCTCTAGAAAATAAGATAAATTTCAGATGTGAGCTTGTAAATTTAGTTTTGATATACAATTGAACAAGATAAAAATGAATAGTCATACAAATAATCGATCAATTTGTAGTAAATACGTAGGATCAGATTCATCTTGAATGTGACAACAAATCATAAAAACGTGTTAAATTATTAGTCATTACAGCATCTTTTTTTTAGATAATTTGACTACTAAAAATAAAAATAAAGACGTAAGTTGGGGATACACCATTTCTTATTACACTCAGTCAATTTGATTTAAAATATACTTAGTTTTATTGTACTTATGATTGTTAGCTAGACAAATTCTAAATGGGGGACAAGTAATAGGATAATTATATGATAAAATCGATTAAAACTGTGTACTCTATCCATTGCCACTATGTGGTGCTCATTCTATCCAGCTCGTTATTTAAATTCATCCGATTTGAAATTATATAATCACACGGCTGCTTTGCCAGCATTCAATTATCGTTGGTGCAAGAATATACTCCTCACGCACCATAAGCATTCCTCGGATCCATTCGAGTGAATGTCTCATATAAATTCGTAGAAATGGGATTCCACTAGATATCAGATGACATTAATTTTTTATCATCTTCCATTTCCACCGTGTAATTGTGAGAAATTGGCCCAAGAACTAACGACGAACAAATGAGACCATTATGAGGATATGGACTTTGGATGTTCGTACACGGGTCCCTTACTCTGTTTGATTAATATCTCTCCATTCGTTCTTCGTCCTTTGTTGGGAGCAAAAAAACTTTCTATAAAAATGGAACACGTTCCCTTTGTAGAAGTTTTATGTCGTTTTTATTGTATTTTTTTATTGCACAAGTTGAGCCAACTTGCAGACTGGCCTGAGCTAATATGAGACCTCAATTTTAATTTAATTCCCAATCGATGTTTATTCCCAAAGGTGATAAAATTATCCATTTAGCAATCGATATTATATCACCATCGATGATTTATGATAGTTTCGTATTTTTTTGAGTTTTGCTAAATTTTCCTGATATATTTCTAAGAATTGAACTTCCGCATCGTCGATAGCAAAAGTTATACTCATATCCAAAGTATTTAACGGTTGTAAATCAACCGTATAATAAAAATGGCATCCATAGATGACGATCCTTTTCTCAACTCGGCGCAAAAGTAACACAATAAAAACTCCCCTTAGCACCAGGACAGGGGGAGAACTTTTCCTACTTTGGAGAGTTTTTTTAGGCCCTACCCTCGCCCTTAATTGTTATTGTGAAGTTATACGTCACGATAAAACGTGAGCCCTTGCAATTTACCTAAATTTAGAACCCAGCCCATTTGGAGAGCATTATTAATAAAATTACAAAATTTAGAAATGCGTCGACGAACATTATGAGACTTTGCGACGGTAACGAAAATTCTCCACATTCGAAACGACTTCTGCGCTCAGGGACAATTTCTCCCGAGTAATTTTAATGAAAATTTATTTTTTGGATGAATTTCTACACATTTATGGAAACTAATTCACTTTCTAAAAAGAAGAAAATCGTGAAAATAGTCCATAGCTATGATACGCGTCACCGACGACATGCTCTCGATTCGACTCGTGACACTCAATACTAAAATCGAGAGCACGTCGATTATTAATAAATGGAAATGAAATGAATTTTATTCGTCAAAAGTGAAAGACAAGCTATAAATTTATCGATAAATACTTGTGTTTTATTAGTTATTAATTTACTTGGCCACAACATGTTGGCAGTATAATATAAGAAATTGCTCTATTAAGGTGTGATACAAAAGATCCTATATTATAATAATTTAGAAAATTTTACCTGAAATTAAAATATTATCTTATTAAAATAAGTACGTAACTAAATCGGCATGCACAAAAGATGACTGTCAATCGATCTTATTCAAATATTTCAAATTAACCTAAATAAGGGAGAGTCTCTAATTACGAGGATAAAAATTTCGTTATGTTCGGAACGTTTCTCGTACGGAGTACTAATTTTGATAACAAATCTTAATAATTATTTTATAATAATTTGCCATATATTATGAAACAATTTAAATTATTTTTGATAGATATTTCTTTAAAAAAATGGCCGCTATAACCTAACAAACTTTGAGCGTTCATATTGAAAGGGACTGTATTATATATTTTTGGGTTGTCCCATAAGTTTCTTTCGCAAATGAACGCAGATCTAATCATAGCTACGGTTGAAGAAAACCCACGATATACTATTCGCGAAATAGCTAACAAGTTAGAAATTCCACGAACATCCGTCCATAATCATCTGACAAAATTGGACTACATCAATCGTTCAGATGTGTGGCTTCTTCATGAACGACATAATAGCCAATCTTTTTTGAAGAGACTTGTCACTGGAGATGAAATTGAATAATCTATGAAAATATCCAACGTAAACGGTCTCGGACCAAGGAAACAGAAGCTTTAACTGTAGCTAAACCTGTCCTACCTCATCCTCCATACTCTCCGGACATTTCCCCTTCAGATTATTATTTATTTCTTTCATTGAAAAATTCTTTACGTGGTAAAAATTTTAATTCTAAAAATTATATAAAAATGTACCTTGATCAATATTTTGCCAACAAACCTGGGAAATTTTGGCAAGAAGGCATTATGAAGCTTCCGGAGAGATGGAGAAAGGTAATAGAACAGAATGGATCATATTTTATACAATAAATTTTGATGTAATACAAATTATTGCTATTTTTTTTCTTAATACGAAAACGAAAGAAACTTATGGGACACCCTAATATTTATTGCCTAAGAAGTATTATATTGTATTTTCTGTTTTTAACTAATTATATAGATAATTTCTTCAATTTGCGATCAATATAAATATTAATAGATGTAGTCAAAAAACTACAAGATTAATTCATAGTTAATTTAAAATATACTCATGTGATTAAATAGTACGTTACGGTATGTAATTTATACGTTTGTATAGTGCATTAGTTTTCATCCTTTAGCTAATATAATTTGAAAGGACGTAATAAGTGACATTCTTGTTATAACAATATAAGGGGCATCCAAAAGGCTATTAATCAAAATATCAAATTCCTATCAAGGATCGCTTTAAGACTGTCCCAATCTTGTAATTTATGTTGGAATGCCTCCATAGGCCACATCGACTAATCTCCGCCGAATTCCCTTTAGGACAAAATTAACTTTTCATTACACACGACCGTGGAAGGATTCACAAGGAGACGTACCCAACTCCCGTTCCTCATCCTGTGGCGGCATTAAATCTCGAATGATTAATGCACACTTAACAGTTGGCTCCACATAAATTCAATTAACATAAATCTCATTTTGATAGCCCCTCCTTCCTTCCTTCCTCCATCCACATGGGCTGGAGGATCTGGAATTAATGCACTCCGACAAAAATCTGTCCTCGGCATGGAACTGCAAAAGAACGAGGTCGAAATCTTTCTCTGTCTCCAGCATAATAAAAAGCCTCGCCATTAACATATATGCAGATTTCCTACGTCGCCGGCGAATTTTCCGCAGGCTGAACTTTTTGAAAAGGCATAAAAATCACCACCGAGAGCCTTGACAACACTACTTTCATAAATTAACCCTTAACCGCAGTAAATTTTCCGTCACATAAATATGCGATGATGAGTATGGGAACGATGATCATAAATTGCACACGCCAAATACTATAATAGAAGGCGTGTTTTGAGCGGAAACTACATATATTTCATGCATATATTTCTTATGCAATAAGTCGTATATAAAAATGAATTCATGTGATTAAGATTTATCAGGAAATGTTAATGTGTAAGATCGAATGCCGCCATATTTGCGACAAAATAATGAATCATTTTAAATCACAAGGGATCATTTTAATCTTCTGAATGTTGCAATGTTGATATATAAAGCATTTTATATATTAGATAATATTATTAATACAAAAATGAATGGTAATAAGATAATGTCAAGTGAATAGTTAAACAGATGATGTTTCCAAATAAGTCATGTTGCCATTTTTCGATGGGCTTTAAAAAAATGTTGGAAAACTGCACTATAAATCCATAAGATTACTGAATTAAATACGCCCTAAATGTTATACTTGACTGTTAACTCTCATATTATTCAAATATTTTAATAAGTTTAAGATATTTTTGTAATTATATCAAAGGGGTTATACATTGGTAAAATTAAAATTTTGAGCCCAAAATTAGAAAATAATATTAATATTTTTCGTCCAGTAAAAATAATTTAATTAGTATAAGTACATGTCGATATTATCGGTATTGTTGCAGTCCTTTGTGTTTTGGATGAAAATTTTAAGCAAAAAATGTCAAAGATCATTTTTCTCTCTTCAGAATAATATAAGCCTGTCTGTCCTCTCTATAGTTTTTATTCAACATGGATTAAATTGCCACGTTGTCGAGCTACATTCGGTAGCGAGCAAAATGTAATATGAGGTATGTCGACGTATAAAAAAATCTTGGCAAATATTTCCCGGGGAAAAACTCTATCTTTAGGTATAGCCGGGGGATGAAAGTTTATATTCGCGTCATATGGTGGAATGAGATGATTAATCGGCGAGTTGAGAGTGGAGGTATTTGGGGTAGGGGCGTTTTAAGGCTTAATCGTTGGCCTAAAGGCTTCTCAGGCAGTTTCTCCTGATTAAGATTTAACGCCAGACAAGACGCTCTTGCAAAGATAATTCTTGATTATAAGGAATTGCCATCGCACAAAGATACCCCAGAAGCCTTCCGTACACAAGTTCGTCCAACAACTTTAATTGGACTAATATTGAACTAGAGTGTGTGCAGAGCAGAATTTATGTACAGACATGCTCCGACACTGCTAATTTACATTGACACTCCTCGAAGATTAATCTTAATCGATTGGTCCTTGATCCTCAGTTGCTCCGATAATTAATTCGCCATGCTTTACCCAAACATAAATCCTTGACGTAATCATGCGATACGTTTGATTCCATAATTTAATTTGGGCACAAATTTATCATATTGAGCAGATGCAGTTTTTTGTGGCGCCTTTCATTGCGATTGATGTCAATCGCGTGATGCTTGACAGTAAAATAGAAGTGGCAATTGTTGAAGCCGGTTGATGATGAAATTCCGTCGACGAATAAATCATATTAATTGGTCTTTAAAAAAAAAAAACATTTCAGGTGATTATGATTGCTCAATTGCCTGATTGAATGACTGATCATTTTCAGAAATGCCTTTCGAAGCCGTAAATTACAAGGCGTATTGTTATTGGGACAAAGTCATTCAAAGTACGAAAAAACTATACGCAAACACAAACTATTTCTTATCTAATGATATGTATTGTATATTATATTCTGATTAACACATTATCGTCGGGTTATACATAGCATTGTTTATCGCCTAACGCAAGGCGTATTTATGAAAATTTGCTTTGAAACTAGTCGCTAGTTTCTGAAAAAAAAAAATCGAATAAAATGTTTAGAATCTTTGACTGTACAGAAATATATAAAAACGGTAGTAGTTTTTAAACTGTGGTGCGTGTACCAACGTGATAAAAAATGGTTTATAAATTATAGAATATAATTAAATCTGTCTTTAAATAGTGTATAATGGCTACAGACACATATGCAGAATTTTTTAAAAATAATAAAACAAATTGAAATATATTAACCCTTAGCGAACAACAAGAAAACGTATAAAATTATATCGAGTTCATCTTCAGTAGCATATGAACATGAACATGTTAAAAAATAAATTAAATAAAAATTATCGAAATGTTATGGGGGTTGAAATAGGATGTACACTAAAAACCTCTTTTTGTGTGATTTCAAAGTTATGCGATTTTATTTAAAGCATTTTTTTTATATTTCATAAAGAGCCGAGATACCGAGATATTTTGTATAAAATAGAAAATAAATCTCCTAGACTAACAGTTTTGGAAATTTTAAATTAGATCTGGAATTTTGAAAAAAAACCGATTTTGTTTTCTTTGCATTTTTTCAAAGTTTAGACTTTAAAAAATATACACTCCAAGGAAATTTCCCAAATTCCAATTACTTACAGAGTTATAGCTATTTTAGTGAAGCGGCAACTACATTGCCGCTACCAGAATGAAATCTATAAACGCGTTTTCATCGAAACTACTTTTTTAATCACGGTTGACATTATATCTCAAGTTCTAATTACTTGATTTACTTCAAATTGTGTACGAACCTTTTCTATATATATTTCTATCGTTCCTACCAAATGTATGTCAAAATTTAATTTTTAACTATTAAAAAAAATCGAAAAAATAAGGCTAAAAAAAATATTTGTTTTTACATAGTCGCCATTTCTTTCAGTTAGAAACTATAGCAATATTTTTATTAATTAAGAATTATATTCTTAGAAAGATAAAATCTACACAGAACAATGATAAGATTAACGCATGCTAATTATTTTTGAAGAAATTTGCGATTTTAAGTCATATCGAAAATCGCAATGAAAATTATCATACAGCGATGATAGAAAAGTTTCCAAAATTTTAAACATCCAGAATACTTGCTTAAAATGAAATTCTACTGAAATTTTTCGTTAACCACATATGAAAACAATAATTTTTCGCAAACATGGTGACATTCGTTCGTTAAATATCACATATTAGATTTGAGCATTACACTTGGGTCTGTTTTTATGCGTATTTGAAGTTATGCGGTTTTCAAAAATAATAGAACCTATCCCTTATTTTTCTATAGAGAACGAAGTTTAGTGCAAGTTATGATCATTATAATGTGAGTTTGTATAGGGCGATGGCCGAACGAAATTGTCTTTAAATCTGGAAACTCTTCTCAAAAGCTTAAGAGTTGCATATGTACGATTATCAAGTAAAATAGACTTTAATAAAACAATTCTAAGATAAATATGTATTATTTTTTAAAAACTTTTTTTATGCGACTTTTGGTGCATTCTATCACATTGATTTGAAGTTATGCGGTTTTTAAAAATAATGGAACCTATCCCTCAGTTTTCTATGTAGTTCAAAAATTTTTTTATGCGATTTTTTTTAATGCGGCTCCCTGTGGAACATATATATTGCATAAAAACAGACCTAAATTAACATGGATATAATTTGTAACGATGCGTGCTTGTCAGCCTAAAAACTTGATGCGCGATCTCAACAATGCATCCAATGAAGCCAATCGTGTACGATTAAAAATATCACTAAACTTATTTATGTATTTATCATTGAACTTGTCATATTTGAAATTATAAAAATGTATTTATTATTATTTATTGGCGTAAATCTAATCATTTTTTCATCAAAATTTTATTGATTCGAATGTTTAGCCGTCTATGAAATGCGCTTACGTTTCTTGCTATTGGATGAACAGGGTCGAGATTAATTTATCGGAAAAAATTGAATAAGAAATTCTGCTGAAGAAATACATACAAATTGCACACAGGAAGTTTTTACTTCGCTTCCGTCGCGTATTTAGATTGTGGAATTGCAATTTGTGCACTTTACAAAGTTGCTTCTCCTTATTGAGACATTGCTCGAATCCAAGAGAGGAAGCTGTGGAATCAGTTATTTTATTATTCGTTCAAAGAAGTTTTCCCATTATGCCCCGAGCAGCTTTCTAAAGCCTTCTTCTGCATTACAGCTTCTGTGCTTTATATCACAATTATACCTTCAATATTCCAAACGATATTAATTCGTTCTTAACAAAGAGCAGTGTCGTATTTATTCCCAGATAAAATCCGGCCCCGGTGAAAGGCAGATTTAAATATAATAATAACAATTTGAGTTATGATTTCTCTCGAATTCGATCCGCGTATCAAGTTGCGGAGACACCCAAATATATTTCGTAGATGTATCAGCTTCTTGTACGGTAATATATAAGGCCCTTTCTATTTTCTTTTTTTAAAGTTCGGCTGGCGCCTCGTCGTCGGTCCATGGAGGATGTATCAGTGAGAAAATCAACCGACTGGTTTTATTAAGAACATTTAGGATTTCTTCACTAAAAGGCGAAGCGCTTTCTTCGTACCACTTTCTGACGTTACTGATGATGTACACGGAGTAAGACATTTTTTCCGATAACAAACCTGAACGCAGATCGGACGATTTGATCGAACATTAATCAAAAAGCCACAAACACTTCAATTAAATAATTATTTAATTATAGATTCCAAGGCAATCATGCGATGTAACAAATTAATCTATATAGCAATTTTCTTTCTTGAAAACACCCATTTTGCGGGGTGATGTCACCTTTACTGAGTCATTGCAATATAACACACAATCAACATGCAAACTCTTTCCGTTTTGAATATATTTATCAATTTAAATTTGATATGGAAATCACCATCAGAACTCATTGATATCTTAACACATTTATGTCGGGAGACAGCAGTACGCCATTTTTTATGCAGTGAAAAATAAATAAATATTTCGCACAAAATGCATGATATAATTCGTTTTTGAAGCATTCAAGATATTTGAGTAATATTTCAACGAAGTTACTGATCATACATACGACCATCAATATATTATAGTTAATCAAACTGTTATATAAAGTATAGTTTATAATGCCTGTAAATTACACTAAAAGCTCCCTTTAATTTGCACGTTTAAGTGTACATCATATGATCCAAATATATTTTTTAAAAATCATGTAACGAGGAATCGTAAGTCTCGCATAAAATGTGTTAAATAATTCCACGCAAGAAATTGGCATCGATGCTGGGTACAACATGACCACAATCAGCATTTTGTTTTTACGTTCATCTTTTATTGAGGGCAGGGCTATTGTAAAGATGTTCGATTCATCAAAATACATATTCAACGCACGAAGGTTTCAATCATGCTTGGCTCAAATCAATCCTCATTTATATCCAAATACAAAATATCTTCGATATTGCATAAGCAAATCGATTTCAAAGAACACACGATTTCAAGCTTATGGAACGTTCACAAACAAATCAACTAGAAAAGCTATAATCCCTCCGGTTAATACTTTTAGACTCATCAATAAAATTAATAGAATTCACTTGAATCGTATTTCATTAAACCGTGAAGGGCTGCATTTCATTTTACGACTTACTCGTTCATTAAATATACATTGGTTTAATGGCAACTAATCAATTTAACGGCACCCTTGAAATATGGCGTAATTTCGATACACATCAGTTTGAGCGCTCGAGGAGTAGCCAACATTTTTTATGGCCAAATCATACAAATTTCACTGCCGTTTACAATTTTTAATGTCCCTTTAAAAAATAACGATGCTTGTAATTAATATTCTCAAAAGTTCCAGTGCCATAAAACGCGATATTATTATCATACACGAGCATAAAATATACATAAAGGATATTGATATTTATGCTCAAATCTCACAAATTGATCGCAGGGAATCTTTGTTCCGAGACTAAATTCAAGCACGAAGTAAACTCTTTGAACAAAGGAAAAAGGATACAGTTTGTATAATATAATATTGCATTGAAATTGGCTATAATCGTCATCAAATAGCTCTTGCGATGATTAATGAAGATCTAGGTAAATATATCAACTTTAGACGATAAAAACATTTCAGAAACATTCTGCACAGAGAAGATAGTATTCCATTTATAGAGCTAGTGCTTTTCAATGTGTCAATATCTTCGATTTCTAGATCCCCTGTGAATCATGGTTTCCAGCATGAAGTGCTTTTTATCGATGTGTCTGTATATGGCCGTTTGTACGATTTGTTTTCACGTTGGGCAGAACATGTCTGTCCTCTTTAATCAGGCCAAATGATCAATTGTAAAGGGCTCCGTTTTAATTAAAACCCACTCGCATATTCATTATGAAGGCTAATTTCTTTGAAAACAATGGCCCGTGTATCTTGATGCGTATCAGTGGCCGACTGGCCTCTTGCTCTCCGACCGAAGATATTGTGTGTGATGGCATCTATTTAATTTCAAGGAAAACTCCGAATCGCGATGTCCTAGGCCCTTTGTGTTTTGCATATAGCGGAAATTGGAATTTAAGCTTCCGAAGAAGAAAAATGGGTTATTTTTATCTCTGGCTTCGAACGATGTGTATTTATGCGAGAATAGAATTTTCTTTGTTGTCAATCTTCAACACCTTCCATTATTGTTAGGACAAGGGTATAGCGTAGGGGTCTCTTTTCTTATTTTTCGATATGTGAAACGACAGTTCTATTTCCGTATTCGAAGTTCACACTTGCCTTCATTTCGTGATAAGGTGGGCTTGATGATGTGTGTAGTTGTGCGTTGAATGGGTACACATTTCTCGTTAGTTTCAGAGTATTCGGTGTTTTCGGATAGAGATAGTTTAGGTGTCTTCTCCAAGGCGGAAGCTCTTTCGTTGTTATCTGCTTTGGTGAGACGTGAGGCCGACGTTGGGCTTTGAATAATAATCAGCTCGAAGAGCAAAACTTGATACCACTAATAATGCCCACGTAATGAACCCGAAACCATTTACTCGCTCGACTATGCTGAAAGCTCGGATGTAGAAATGTAATCCTTACACAAACAAAGAAATTTAATCTCTGAAATTCTTTGTATAAAAACATCAAGTACCTCCAGGACAACAAAAATACTAGCATTGTTTGTCGAGTATGAGAACATATTTACATACCATCATTGTACACCCATTAAAAGAAAGATAAGAGCCCTATTAAATACAGAGAATTGATACTCAAATAAAAATAATTCAAGTTAGAGGCTTCTTAATTGAAAACTTTCAAATTTGCAAGCCTTAAATAAATAGGAGATGCTTGGCATAGCTCCATCCGAAAATGATTCGATGAATAATTCTGTGAGGCTACTGAAGCTGAACAGGAAGATGTAGATGATTAGACAAAAAGACCCTCGTTTAAATTATGATTTTTATTTAATTGGCGGAAAGAGCATAACTTCCTGCGGCCAAGACTATCGGTCGACTCATTATTTCCTGTGCGTTCGCGTTCCAAAGTCGCACAAGCGCAAGATTAAAGGCTTACAACATTAACACAATTACGACAGGTGATTTTTTGTAATATTGTTTTTTTATGTTCTCATTAAAATATGCATAGCTTTCGAAGTTTTAAACATATCTCAATTTTTTTATTTTTTTATTTGTGCTCACTAATAACAGATTACACCCATAGACACCAAAATACAAAAAAAAATATGCTCTTAAAATACTTATTTACTTAAATACTCTAACGTTCTTAAGGGGGGCAATCCCTTTTATTTTTCAAAAAACAGAAAACAAAATGGCGGAGCTATAAGGTATTCCATTAGATGCCTTTTCTCATGATTTCTTGTTGAGCTGAAAACGAAAATGGATAATTTCATATTTTTTACAATTTTCTTGATCATTTTTACCGCAAAAAAAATATTATTTATGCTAAAACCTTAAAACTTTAGCTCAGTTGATTAGATAATATTATAATGAGAAACATGCAAAAATTTCAATCAGATCGATCAACAACTTTTTAAGCTACAGCTGGCGAACATTATGAAAATGCAGTTTCGAGATAACCTCGTTTCAATGCGATAAAACTATCAATTTTAGTGACTTACCGATCAACCAATAATTCCAGGGGCATATAATAGATCTTCAGCTTTCTCAAAAAGTTGATTATCTTCGACTAACTGTTATTTTCGGGCTATACGAGCCGTTTTTGTCTCAGAAAGACTCTTACGGTTCTACCTCGCTACCCGCGTTTTATCGGTATTTTCAGCAAAGACTTTACAGTAGGTGCCAATGATTATATTTAATGTATTCATCATCTTCAAAATGAAGCTGTAGTCGTTATTAAAAATTCCAGCAGCCATGTATGTTAATATTTCAATGATTTTTACACCAGAATGCAGGTACTTTAGAGCCAGTCGCCAAACCGTCGAGTTAAAACATTATTTAGTATTTTGGGTATGGCCACTCAAGCATATTTGAAGTAATTCATCCCTGGATAAATATTTATAAATTGGTAAGAGATGCTGTTTTATCTCTTTGCTAAGAAATGGAGTCAAATCTTCAAGCTTTGGATACAATTTTTGAAGCAATGGTGTTCTGCAATTTGCCCCAGCTTTTGATTCCAGTCGGGTTCCCTTTCGTTTCTTTATTGAGATATTTTGACATTTTTGCTTCGAAAAGTCAACCACAGGCGACAAACTATCGAGCTAAACTTGACTTCGAGCAACTTTAATTTCGAATACCTACAGGTAGAGATATATGAGTGCAATATAACGATAATTTTGCTTAAAATATTTTTAGCAACATCTCCTATAATAAAACTAAAGATTTAAAAAAATGTATTATGAAAGAAAGGTTTCTCTTGGCATGCTCCTGATTACGCGCTATAACTTCGTAAATATCTTTAAGAAAACTTTAAGAAAATCATATATGAGTCCAATTTATATTCAATTTCTAATTGAAGCTGTAAATAAATATTTTTGCAATGTAATACGAATGTTAGATTATATTAAAATGATCTATCAAGTTGACTTATGGTAAAATGAGTGTTGATAAATTAAGTTTGGGGGAAGGGTCTCGGTTATCAATTCTATTTAGGTTCAATATTTCGTCAATTTCACTTTTTTTTTAGTTATGAACCCTAAATCCGAATTCCGTCTGGGAGTGCACAAAATGAGAGAGCTGCCAACTTTAGTATCTATTCCATTACTCAAACGGCTTCGCTAGCAATTTTCCAAGTTCCCCAGTTTTCCCCTAACGCACGTCGGGAATTTTACTTTATATCTCAAAGCTGCAGTACATTTTACATCTACAGGCTTTATTCTTAACTTTTTACAATTTGTGCCTGAAAAATAAAAAAAAATCGCGCTGAAGACATCCGCCTTTTCGCACAAAGGAAACAAAATGGTAATCACATAAAATTATTACCTTTTTCAGCCGATCCAATTTGCATGCTAAGCATTTTCTCGTCCGAGTAATTCGGACAGAATTTTCAGATTATTATAAATATGTAAAGCGTACCAAAATTTCGCAGAAGCAATATCTTTCTGGATTTTTCGAATTCTGCCCTCGTTGATCATTTATTAAAGACAAATAGATTTCGCGGAATTTTTCAATAAATTCCTACCCGATGACGGATTCGTCCATGAGAATCCAAACAGCGCCAGATAAAATAAACGATCCTGTGGATTTGGAAGGGATGATGAGATACCGAAGGGAAGAAGGTGGATGAAGTGTTATTTTTCCTTGATGGGGGGAGGAGTCGGATGAAAGACAAAAAAACTTCATAAAACTTAATGAATCGAATAAATGGGAAATACAAAAATAAATGAAATCCTCGTGACGAACCGTAATAATCGTAAATAAGAAATGAGGGGGAGGGGTGGAAATAGTGGTTGTCCACGCCGAATTGAACTATTGTTTTTTTACATCATCACCCCTCCTTTGTCTTTCATCTCGATCCTATTTCATAATACCTCGTAAATCTTGCAAAAACCATAGCGTTATGCAATACTGAAATGTCAAGAAACACAAAAAATAAAAATCATTGCATTCACACTTGAATAAATATCGAACAAGTGTACTTCAATTTAATCAATTTCATAATATCACATTGCAAAATAAACCTCGTACAGGCTTTATGCAAACGTGAAATGAATTGAATACTGTATTTATACATACATTTCTATATTAAGAAATATGCCACATATTTTTCCTGTAAAACTCTTTATTTCTGAGACATCCAACGTCCAAATTTGAATCAGACACTCATTTTTATAAAATTTATTTCCAAGGAAGATTTGAAATGGAATTATTCTATCATAGATACAAATAAAAATAGACAAATTGTTTCCTTGAATTCCGAACTATTTTTAACATTTTTCATGATGTGGAAGGATTCGATCCGCCAAACAAATAACTACAAAAAACATTCGATTTTGCAATGCATAAATTCAAAGAAATAAAAACACTCCTTTTATTTGAATGAACATACAATTAATAAGCATTTTTGAAGTTTGTATAAACGCAGCAAGGCAAATTGGTTTGAACGTCACGAAAAGTGAAACTCTAACCGGCAATTGAACGGAAAAAGAGGAGAATCGTTTATAGTGTAATCATAGATATGCGCATGCATCGCCCCAACTCTACAGTGTGTGTGTATACACTTGAGCTTGTTTTTATGCGATTTTTTAAATGTGATTTTGAAGTTATGCGGTTTTCAAAAATAATTCATGGTTAAATCGTCGCAAAGTTTAACTCTTTGAGTAGGGAGCTAATTTAAAATAATTATAAACTAAGATGCTATATTTGTATGTCCGCCACTTATCATCCGTACAAATCCACTTATTTGTCAGGACCGTCGCATCGCGTATAAAACTTGTATTTAAATACATATACACTATCAATAGCACACAATATTCGGAAATTTCTTGGCGTAAACATAAACAATACACATAATATACACTTGAAATCGATTCATTATATTATTCTATACAATCGATGTACGCAAGATACTCTCTCCGTCTCTGTTTCTCTCCAAATTTAATGTGGCAGACACTCTCCGTCTCTGTCGACGATTTCAACACAGAATTATCGAGTAAAATATACTTTATGTAGTGTTTTTATTTATATGACTTTTTTATGCGATTTTTGGTATTATATTATATCACAAAGATTTGAAGTTTTGCAGTTAAAAATAATGGAACCTATCCCTCAGTTTTCTATGTAGTTCAAGACTTTTTTATGCGAATTTTTTATATGCGACTCCCGTATATATATATATATATATACACGCTCCACACAGCAACTATAATATTAGACCAGTAACGCGCCTATTTTATTATATATTACACAAATACAACTTTTACAATTTTTATGTATTTTTTTCGGATTTATTGCTATATGAACACTTAGCAATAATAGTTTAATTGCAATATAATTTACCTAAAACCAAAACAATTTTTATCCATATTTGGAACCACATGGTTGAAGGGAGTAGTGATAGTCTGATTTAAGCCAGTATTGCCTTTATCGTGTGCATAGTGTGGATGTAGAATTAGATGTGGCGGATTAAACACACTTTACGATGAGTGATAACGAGACCCCCGTAATAAAATTGAAGTACTACCGAAAGAAGGAACGCCCTTCGAATGCCTCCTCATTTCCTGGCCCGGCGATAGAATAAATGAAAAAGTCCAAATCCGAAAGAGGGCAGAATGAGGAGAATGACCGGATTTCCAAAAATCGGGATATTTTGCGACAATATTCGGGGGCGATGGGACGGACAGATTACGCCCGGACAGAAATGAGCCGCAGATCAAATTCCCTTTTATATCCTCGGCGTTTCGCATTTCGAACAGTTTTGCATCAATAAAAGCGATACGACGTATCTTAAAATATATTTTTCAGCGCGACGATGACATTATTTTTCGTTTTCGCCGTGTATTATATCGACCCCGGTTATTTATATGGTATCGATGCATAAGCAGAGAGGTCGAGAAAGAGTATAAAACAAGAGAGATTTGGTTTCGGTAAATTTGGTTTATTGTTATTTTGCCATAAAACGAGACCCTCTCGACAGGATTCAATGGTGCACTCGGATAAGAAATGCTCATTTTTGTGACAACCTTTTATTGATCAGCTCGGCTAGAATTGGTTTTTAGGTCGTCCTCTTTTAGAAGAATTTTCAATAAATCTCGAGATTCTTCCAGTAATTCTATTCATCGACAAATAAAGATATTCAAAGCAATTCGAGCCCTAAATATTTTATTAAAAAATATTCATAGGAAATACTGAATGACTTATCAATATTTGATTATGCTGTATGCTATCAGTGTAAATATTTTTTAAAAACCAGTTAGTATATGATATTTTTTTTATTTACATCGACAGGTCAAATGATATCAAATCGTTCAAGAGTCAGTCACTTTTATTATTAGATAAAATAAATATTTAAAAAAAACACTGCACGTTCCACAATATTGCCCCCTGCCAAATGTCGCAATTTTACATTTAATTACTCATTCAAAGTATAATTATTTATTGAACAAGAGTTTCATTGGACGTTGTATAAAGTTAGTCAAATTTCTTCTGCAATGCGAATAATAAGGAACTATAGCGTGGGCGATTTACCATCCCCACGTAGTAGCGCTGTTAACAGCGACATCTTCCATCTCTCTTCAGACGCAATGTGTTATTTTAACAGCGCCATCTCTTGTGGCCCTACGGAGACATTGCACCTGAATACCGATCGATCGCTTTTTGCGCGTGCACCGTTGCTGGTTGGGTAGTGACGCACAGGAGACTAGAGTCAGGAGAGTCATCGGTTAGCCTTGGCTGCGGGAAGTCGTCCCTCCAGCAGCCAAATTTCAGTCGATCAAAATGTAGTGTGGAATAAATAATTGCTTAGAGAAGAGTCTTTATATTCGACGCCCGTTCATTCCCATTCGTTCAACAACATCGAAAAAATTACACAAAGACAATAAAAGTAAAAGCATTTTAATACCTTTCCACTCATTATAAATAACCAGCTTTCGTTTTATTAATAAATATGGAAATTATGCAACTATTTCATTAAAAAGGCTTCCTTTAAGCCCTATTTTAAGCCCGAGTGCATAATCTTCATATGCATATCGTTATTTCATGTCACGTATTATGCACCGACAATTTATAAATGAGAAAAAGCATCCTTTGATGCTCTCATAAATTTGTCTTATCTAAAACCTCATCATCGACCATATCCTTAAGTGGTCTTTGTACTGTCCTGCAATGATGGCCCTCTTCAATACAGCTACGTTCGTCTTTATCGTGAGTCGGCTTCGTCCATTACACCCTCCACGTTTATCTGATCCATTAATATGTATATTGATCATTTCGTCACGTTAACATTCTTCAGATATTATTTTCAAATAACCTAATATTTTATCATTATATTATCACTAGAAAACCATCCAACTGCGAGACTTCAATGACGAGCCATTTCCCCAATTACAAACAGAACCAGCTCGAGAAGCAAGGCGAAAAGAAGATTAGGCTCATGATAGTTAAATTTCCGATATAAACATAATCCCAAAAGAATTTTAAATTTAATTGCTTGTTATATATCATATAGATTTTAAATCTATCATCATATTATATCATATAATTGCAAACATTTTACTACAAAACAGGACTTAATATGTCTTGGATTATCAAACTTTTAATAAAATAAATGTATGTTTTATAACATTTCATATTTGAGAAAGAAATATTAGGTTTGTCTTAAAAAATAAAGGCATTTGATTCAATTTCAATCCTTGTTTAATCGAGTTGTACACGTATTTTAAATCAGGATTTGAAGGGGGATTTAATCATCATTCTCAGTGTAGCCCTACGAAATACACTGCAAAAAATTGATATTTAAAGGGTGCTTAGATAGAAAGATATCTTATGTCTTTGGTTGTATATATGAGCTATACCATATATAAAATATAATTGAAAATAGCCACAAAGTCAAGTCTTTTAAGAAAACGTACACCCATTTAATCACCCAATATGAGGTTAAATTTAAATATTTCCATCTAAAAATACATATTTTTCATTATCAGATCAAGATAATTTGCTTTAGATGACACTTATACGATATTGATACCGATCGACCTAATTTAATGGAACAAATTAGTATATGGCAAATCAAGCGTGACAAGTCTGCAGCGCGATTTTCTCCGCTCGATGGTTGTTGATGCCCACAAAATGACAGTTTATCCATATTTTTTGCCCATTTAATGTTTAATATATGGATGTACGTATTTTTTAATATCGCTCCTCCTCTTCGGTTCTAATTCCCATCTGCGACGTGTATAAACAGTGTAATTTGGTCTCCGTGGACGTTCGGCTTTATGGTCTTTTTTATGGGCGTATTTCGTGTCAGATGTTTAACTCGGGAGTCGGAAAAGCGAATAACAAAACAAACCCAAATATTAATCACAAAACCGGTCTCGGCCTTGAGTGGATACCCACTGTGTTACACCGCGGACAAAAACAACGAAACCTGTTTGCTCCATATCCAGCCTCAGAAGAGCTTCGAGCTTTGAGGAGTGAGGGTGTGCGAGAGCGACGATGATCCGATGATTTTTTGTTCCGAATCCAGTTTTGCAGCACATGTGGAAGAAACACACATTCGAATGTGTTTTTATTGCTCGTTCGTTGAAACCGGTTCACCCATATCTTGACCTTTTGATCGGTGCTCTATCTACATTGTGTTTATTATTGTCATTAAGGCTGTATGTTTTTATTTTATATGAACATAAAAGCTGCCTCCTATTGCCAGGCTTACATAAAAAGTCATTAAATGCCATAAATATATTAATTAACTAATTAATTGGGAGTTTGAAACTGGCACTTCTGAGTGCGGAGCAAGTGGGTCAATTGAGCGATAACTGCAAGCCTGAGCTTAAAGCTCCTCTCATTAAATAAAGCACACACTCAATAAAGGCATAAAAACCGTTAGGAAATTTGGCTAATAAAACTTTTACTGCTTAAACAAATCTGTTTCGATTTTTTTTTTCTTTAAAACTTTTACATAGATAGTTCATACATTAATTAATTTTTTATATTGAATGGACCTTCAATCTTCAAAGATCACTTTGACGTGGTTTTCATAGCATTTTTTAATAATTTAATCAATAATCAAAGCTCGTAGATTTTAATCCAAAATGCTTAAATCCAGCCGCTAAAGTGCTATACATACGAATGCTAAAATTAATTAACATGTTGCATTTTTTTAATTAACCTTTTGAATAGTGAGCTAATTTTAAATCATCATTATTAGTCAATAAATTTGGGTTAACGATCTTTACAATTATACGATGTACGCAAAGATACTCTCTCCGTCTCTGTTTCTCTCCAAATTCAACCTACAAGACACTCGCCTTTTCTGTCTGTCTCCGAGCTCAACGTGTAAGAATGCTCTTTCTTAATCACTAAAATTCGGACACAACTCTGTGTCTTACTTAAATCTTTAAAGGGTTAACAAGCATAAATAAATTAATACAAAAGGAATGCCCTTTATTATAAAATACTGTGTTAAAAGTCCTACGAAAACTATTATACATATTGGCACGTTTATGATTATACAAAAATCTCACTTTGCGTCCAATTTTGATATATTTTGAGCGTTCCCACGGGAAACAAATGGCATACAGATAATGCAGTCTATTAACCCTATACATAGAGATCGCATATATCAGTGATTCTCATCATTTCAATTTCATAAACACAAAGAAAAAACGAGTTAAACTGCAGATTCATCGTTCCTCAAGTTCTTTTAAGGTTTTATTTTTTTTTATGCGTTTTTGTTGTTTTTGAAGTTATGCGATTTTCAAAAATAATGGAACCTATCCATCATTTTTCTATAGAGTACAAAGCTTTTTTTATGCGTTGTGTTTTTTTTATGTTTCTTCCACCCAACACATGTTTAATTGAGCCACTAGATCAGGGCATCATTTCCACTTTAAAATATATATATATATATATATTAAGAAACTAGGAAATGAATCATTAACTGTATCTGAAGTTTGGAAAAAGTTTTCAATTTTGGACTGCTTAAATAATGTTTCAAGTGCAGTATCTGAGGATAATCCCTTGAATGATATTATTGGTTTGATGTTACATGGCATCAAAGAAACAAAGAACGATATTGAAGTGGAAAAAAACTCCTGCCCCGCTTACTGTAAAAATTATACAAGAAACTAGTTAATCTATTTATTGTACATGACTCAAATTCTAAACGAACTTTCAAATTCCAGCGCGAGCTTAAGAATTGCATGTCTCCATATCACGAACTGCGTAAAAATATTGGTTAATCATCGCAAAGTTTTTTTTATGCGATTTTTGATACATTTCATCACATTGATTTGAAGTTATGCGATTTTTAAAAACAACGGATCTCATTCCTAAGTTTTTTTTTGTACTTCAAGTCTTTTTTGTATTCATATTGATTCTTGCAGAATACGAAGTCTTTATTTTTAAAGATCTATTTTTCCATCTCGATGAGATTTTTGATTACTATTTTTCAATTTGAGTATCGCCGTTGTTTCTTGTCCTTGCTCATATCCAATAATTTGTCTACGTATGAATTTTGCATAAGAAGCGCCATAAGTTAAAATAAATTGCCTATGTTAATGGGAATTAAATTTATAAAAGTATTATACTTGCAAATGCTGTATTCAAACATGCATAAACGCGTGAGCGGGTGTTGATGTGTTAGCAAATCTATAGTTATTATTCGAACATCATCACCATATTTCTGGCTCGTAATAACATCCATTACGCTTATTATTGTAAATAAGATCATCTCAATTTTTTTATGCGCACCATGAACAACATAATAAATAGGAACCATTACACATTTTTAAATTATGACGAAACTCTACAATTAACATGCCCATATATTTTTTTCATTATACAGAAAACTTTACTACTATCGTAATAAACAAACCTTATTATCACTGGCGTAGTAAAAAAAACACCATACAATTATACCTAAAATAGAATAGTATTAGATGATGTCAGCCACGTTCATTCCAATGTCTACAATCGCGTGATATTCCCATTTCATTCGTTTCTTATAGCGATTCGAACTCCAGAAAGAGACAGCGCCATTCTTTGTTTTTTCTTACACATCAGTATGTAAATTTCACGAGCGTCTCTATTATTGATTTGTTTACATAATAAAGTAAAAACATTTTGGCAATAAATGGAAATAATTTGAGTTTAGAGGTTGAATTCATGGTGTTAAAAAATCTTCATCTCGCTGCTTTAAAGCACGCGAAGAGTTGTGGTCAAAGCAAAAGATTGATGGGTGTAAGTAATTACAAGGTTGTTTATTCGCGATCAGTTTGTTTTGTTGATTAGTGTAATTGAGGAACTGTCATTTAGATAAATCGAAAACGTATTATTAACTTTTATCTCTACGTTCACTGTGTGATTGTAATGAAATATGAACTTTCACAACGATTATTTTTATTTTATTGACTTATCGTCCTTTCTGATACGGCTACAAATGCTTTATCTTACAACAGATGACGTTATTTATGCGTACAATGTGTTTCAAAACAATTTTTTTTCGACTCCAGCCCGAGATGAAATGCGTGGAGATCAAGGTAAACGACAAACAATTTTATGTAATTCTTGTTTATCTACAGCACATATATATGATCCAAAAACATATTTTCAAAATATCCATTAATTGCGTTGATTAATTTTTATTATCATAAACAATATACAATCGATACTTATCGCTTTAACAGCATGCAGAATAAAAAATTGGACCAATCTCAGTTGATTAGATCTAGAAAATTCTTACTTGTTGACATAACCAATACTGTGCGAATTTAATAAATCTATTATCTACAGCAGGCATGGCCAACCCGCGGCCCGCGGGCCGCATGCGGCCCGCCTGGAATATTTTTTCGGCCCGCGAGAATCATCACACTTTTAGAAAATATATCTTTTTTATACTGGCCAAAGTAATCACAATTGAAAAGTAATTACGCTCATCACTTTCCATTGTTGAAAGAATTTAAGAAATCAAAATGTAACAATTACATTAAATATGCAAAAGAAATAAGAAAACTTACAGCTGATTTTGAAAGCCGATTCAGTAATTTACAGTTAGACAAGCACAATAAAATTTTTGAAATATATTTATCTCCTTTTCAAGTTGAATTTGAATCGATTCCAGAATATCTCCAAATATAAATGCTTAACCACCACCTAAAAATAAACTCAAATACCCTAACTGAGATCGATTTCCAAAAGCTAAGTGAAAGAGTGGAGAAACAAATATCGCACTAGTAAAATATTTTTTAATGATTTTATTTATATTTATGTATTTCTTATATTTAATTTTTAGATTTACATATTTCTTTACAATGTAAATTGAGTATCAATATTATTATCTTATCTATGTTTATATTTAAAAATAATATTAAGAGGACCGGAAAGAAATCAAAATTTTTAGGTATCTGATTTTCAGGGTCAGTTTGTGTCAAGACACCAACTGACCCTGAAAGAGTCAGTAGAGCAAATACATATTTTTTGATGCTAGTAGATCGTGGGGGTCGTGAATTTGCTATTTTTATTTATATTATTTGTTACCGTTGTTTATTAAGAATGTCAGGGCCAATAATCTACGAAGAACATTTACGGCATTGTATTTTGTTCTTTAACCGGGAAATGAAGGAGAAAGAAATAACAAAAACAATTACAGATACATATGGATAAGTGTTAAAACTTAATAAACGTCATAGATGAAAAAAAAAATAGCGATAGAGATTTCAGGGTTGCCCCTAAAATAGAATGGTCTTTAAAATTGGATGATGACGTATTGACGTCATTAGTGGAATCAGATCCTCGTCAAACCATTTCGAAATTATCGATTAAACTTGCCTGTCCATGGTTAATAGTACAGGAACATCTTCATCGCATTGGTAAAATTCAAAAACAAGGAATTTGGGTTCCGCACACATTGATGCCAACTGCGTTGGGGCAACGAAGAACGATCTGTGCATCTCTTTTATCCAGGTAAGAAACAAACATCTTTTGGCGAAGAAAAATAACTTGTAACGAGAAGTGGGTTCTATGAAATAATTCTACCCGAAAAAACAATGGCTCTCCCCAGGTCAGTCGGCTGTTCCAATAGCAAAACCATATTTGACCTTAAAAAGTTCTTCTGTGTACTCTACTTTGAACTTTTAAAACCTAGTGAGACAATTACTGTAATGTTGTATTGCCAACAATTTGAGAAAATGAAAAATGAACTTCGAAAAAAAGTTCACTGTTAGTTAATAACAAACTGAGAATACTGTAACAGGATAATGCCCGACCACATTCCGCAAAAATCATCCAAGAAATAATAATGCAACTTGGACTTGAACTTTTACCTCACCCCGACTATTCTCCTGATATCTCTCCTGCTCCCTCTGATTATCACCTTTTTAAATCATTGGAGCACTCCCTTCAAAATAAAATTTTCATCACTTTTGACGATATGAAAATCCATTTTCAAAAGTTTTTCGATGAAAAACAATTTTTTTACAAAAATGGCATCGAAAATCTACCCAAAAGGTGAAAGGTTATAAAAAATGATGAAAACATTTTTTTAAATAAAAGTTTTCTTTAAGGAATATTTTTTTGGATTTTTTTCGGTCCTCCTTATAGTAAACACAATAATAATAACTCATTATATTTCAACTTTTCACTCCAAAAAAATGTCTATAGTGTATCTAAATCTAATATGGGGATATATAATTTTATATGCGGCCCGCGGAGTTATGATGCATTGTCAAAGTGGCCCGCAAGATCATTTGGGTTGGCCATGCCTGATCTACAGCAAAGTGTCCGCATAGTGAGCTATTTTATGAAATTATCATGAAGATTTGTGTGATTCTGATCCAATCCCGGACGGTTTTAGGTGCTCATGAATCCCGCGATTAGTAAACGTAATCCCGAAAAAATCTGGATTGAAATTTTTATCTAATAGTAATCGTACACCTCACCAACACGATGAAGGCTACTAAATCGAGACATTCCCGTCGAAATCTGGAAGCTTGGAAACAGTGGCGTTACTATTAATTGGCGAGCTTAGGCGACGCCTAGGGGCAGTAACTGTCTAATCCAGTGGTTCCCAACCTTATTCGGGTGGCGACCCCTTTTTATAAAAGTCGTGTGACCCGCGACCCCCCCCCCCTCAAAAAAAAAAACAAATACAAAACCAAGCAATTTATAAATAAATACAAAATACTCGCCACATCAGACCTCAACTCAAGAGTTAAGAAGGTGTTGTGTCATTGGACCAGATCCTTTAGCAAAAAACAAGATCCAATAAAACCGATGCAATTAAAAAAGGCATTTTTAATAAAGTAATTAAAAAACAACAAAAACAGTTTTTTTAAGTATAATTTTATTTTAAATTATGTTTAATAATTAATTTAATGCGATGGTTTAAACTGCATGTTTAAACCAGTCTCAAAATCCGTAGTTGAGTGTTTTTTAACGTCAACCTCGTTTCGTTCTCAATAATTAAGGTATTTCTTTCTTTTTTAAGTGAAGAAGAGTTAAAAATCCACTTTCGCAAAGATATGTAGTTTACAGTATTAATATAGAATTACAAACGGAACTAAAAGTCGAAAGGCAAGCATTGTCACATTTGGGTATGAATGATACATACCACACCAAAATTGTGTGAGCATTTCATTAAACAAGTTACGCGCCGAGGAATCATTCCACAAATCCAAGAATTCATCTCGTAATTAATCGGGAATGCTGGCTGAATCAAAGGAAGCAGAGAATGGATTTCGTGTCAATATCGTTTCTTGTTCTTTCGCCGAACGCTGAAGTTCATTTTCAAATGACTCGAGATGCCCAATAATCTCCTTTTTCAAATTTTCATCTATTTCACCTTCAGATTCATCAAGCACACTGCAGAGTTTTTCAAACATAGCAATGTTTCCAAGATTTATTTTTCTTCGCCAGTTTTGCAGCTTGGATAAAAATGCCATAAGATTGTCGTTATATGTGATAATATTCGTTTCCTTTACCTGAAGTTTCAAGCTAAGCCTATTTTGTTGTTCTAATATATCTGCTAGATATGCTACTCTTTTCAACCAAGCTTTGTCATTAAAGTATACCAAAAGGTCATGTTTCTCTTGCATTTCTAAGAACATCTTGATTTCATCTTTCAAATAATTTCCTTTTGACAACCAGCGTACTGCAGTGTAGAAAAGAAGAACCTCGTGATCAGAATCCATGTCATTACACAGTTCTTTAAACAGACGGGTGTTAAGAGCTCTAGATTTAATGTAATTCACGATTTTTATCAGCGAATCAAGTACCTCTTGCAGAGGTTTTGGAAGAGTCTTACTGGCAAGGACATACTGGTGAATCATGCAGTGGATTCCCCTTGCTTAGGGAGCTAGTTCTTTAAGTTTTTTCTGAAAACCCGATTTTGACCCAAGCATAGATGGTGCACCATCCGTACAAACCCCACACATGTTTTTTTCACTTTAATCCTCCAATTCAACTTTTCCATAATATTTTCACTTTTGTAGTAGTTTCAAGTTCGCTACAAAATAGGAACTCTTCTTTGGTATCATCTGAATGAATATATTTCACGAAGACAAGCAACTGAGCACACGAGCTTACGTCTGTGAATTCATCAACTTGAAAAGAAAACAATGATTTTAAATTTGTATTTTAATTTTAAACAAATACCTTTATGAAATTATTTAAACTTCAAGACACCATTAAAAATAAAATTTGCATTATAGTTAATATTTTTTTTAGTTGACTGTATAAATTGGCGACCCCCCCAGAAAACCCGTCGCGACCCCTTTGGGGGTCGCGACCCCCAGGTTGGGAATCACTGGTCTAATCTATGTATACATACATACAGTACATATATGTTTTTCAAATTGTTATATTAAACTCTTTTTACCGGTGATGTATTTACTACACCTCGACTCTAATAATGGGAATGTCGATATGAAATATAATAGATACGGGGTTCAAAATTTTTGTATTCCTCCGTAATGTAATCACGAATCACATCAAAGTATTATAATATATAAGTATTAATCTGCAGCGACGGAAATAAATAATTTGATGGGAAATCGGGAATTTTGCGAGTTTTAGTCCGTGTCTCAGCAGAAAGGAATTGTATCAATCACATTGATGGTATTATACGAAAATGGGAACTCACGCGGTTGTCAACTCGAACTAGCATTTAAATATCTGATGACGATACCTCCAACGAGTGTGGATTTTCAGCAGCAAGTTGCCTGGCTTCCAAAATCTGATCCAGACTAAATGACGAAACACTCGATGCTTTAATGTTATTTCGGGCATATTTTCAAAATTATGTTTGAATTTTTTAGTATCTTAATTATCAAAACAAGCGCCTGCTCTCAAGACAACACGATCGAAAGATTTTTTATTGAATAGTAGGTATAAACATTTATGAGTTTCTCGGGAATGTTTAGACGTGACCTTTACCATCAATGCACGAGTGTATGATGAGACGCAAGACACTCGTCTCTGTCTCACGATTTCCGATCCGATAGGGTTAACGCGGGTACAGACTATAAGGAGTTGAGACATAATAATTGACGTACATATGAAGTTGAACATTTTCAACTATAATATATGATTTGAGATCTATTCTAAAATGATATGAGAGCTAGCAAAGTCTCAGCCCTTGGGACTTATTGACGAACCCCTTAGACTAAAAAGTTTGGAGACATACGCCAAAAAAACCATATCAATGTAATCGGTTGTTTAACTATATAATATTTGAGTGCTTGGTTTTTGATAAAAAAATTCAATTCTCAGGATATTTGGCACATGGATCGACACGATTTTTTGGGGGGTTATGAGGGTATTTTGCTACGTTTCGCACATAGGCTCTATGTCCTAAGCCCTATGTCAGGGATGTCGAAATAGATTTTTTTTTCAACATTTTGAAAAAATATCCAAGTTTTAAAACGTTCCCTAGATTATACCCTTTCCAATTATGTGCTACATGTCATACAAATTATTGAATAAGTCGTTAAACTTGAAGAGGTACCAGTTTGCCAGGGTCGGGGATAAGAAAATACTGCTTCGTTGAGTTGTTTTTATTGAATTTATTTTCAAAATTTGTTCAAATTGGCCATCTCTATTTCGTAGGCACGTACGACACCTTTTCCTTGTTTCAACTGTAATTGTCTGAAATAGCATTTTCTCTTTCATTTTTTCAAAGGCGACGATTATTCTTTCAATTAGGATTTCTTTTGTGGGCACCTCTGTCATGTAAATTAATTCTTTTGGCGGCCCTATTCCATGGCTCGCACGGTCTCTAGACCTGACACCACTGGATTTCTTTGTCTAGGGACGTGCAATTAGCGTTCAATGAAATCATCGGTTCTAAAACGTAAAGTACTTTTTTTGTGTGATTTGAACATTTGTAAATAAAAATATTGAATATTGCTAATTTTATGATGATTAAAATTGGTAACACTTGTTTTGGTGATTTTTGAACATATTGTCCACATACCCTTTATAATGATTTTATTGCAATTTTATTTATCAAATACACGCACAATGCTTTATTCTTTTATAACCAAGAAATGTTTAAATGAAGACTGAATAATTCAGATATATTTGAATTCAATCATTAATAAACCCTCAAAGTTAATTACATAGGAAAGTCGTCCAGTTAATTATACTTAATGATTCTTATTAATATAAATACGATACTCATTTATATATTACTATTCTCTCATATAAATTAATCAATGGCATAAGCTATCAACTTATAACTAATTATAATAACAAAAGCTTCTCTAATAATAGCCGATTTCCGTGTCTTAATGCCCTGTAAGCGTATTAAGAACAACGTTCAAAGAATACAAACCGCAAATTCGGTCTTCAACAGGCTTCCTCTTTAATGCCACAATAAAAACAGATGGACAAAGATGACCGTGAAACTGGATAAATATGTTTTTGCATTATCTCATCCCACGGATTTCGTTGTAGGAACGCTTGATTGAACAAGTGGTATGTTAGGAGGACTCGAATATCACCCATCCTCGGATTACGACGATCAATCAAAATCATTCGTCTTTGATTATGCCATGTGACAAACAACGTTGATCAATGATTAAATACATAACTCGATTCACTGTATATTTACCCCAAAACAAGCTACTCTATGCTGCGAGAGATTCGGAGTGGCGATAACCAGGATTCAGGTAAGCCTCGTAGTCTATAAACTTGGATGAAGAAACTTTAATCAACAAAAGCCAATCTGACCCAACTCTTGAGTATTGAACCAGTAGCAGCAAAGTTTGACGTTTCCAGGGTATTTATACGAAGCTAATTTGGAGAAGGTAGGATTCTACGCCTGGAAAGTCATGTAAAGGCTGCATCATCCGAATGTTGGTAAAAGCCACACCTGTAACATAAAGGCAAGTCATTACATTATATTATGTGAACAGTTCCAAAATGATATAATCAATATAATTCGAAATAGTACAATGAATGTGCCATATGTTATTTATTACATAATAGATTTATTAAATGGATATTATCAGGACAATATTCCAAATGAAATGCTTAAAAATGAAATAAATTCGCTCATCACAAACATTTCAAAGCTTTTATCCATTTTATACATTCAATTAATCGAATGCCGCCTTTTTCGCAACAATAAAAATACTTTTGTGTGGTAGAATTAAATCTTAATAGCTTCTAGGAAAAATTGATTTTATTCAAATTGATTATTAAAATTTTCAACTAAAAGCTTTTGGGAATTGTGTAATATATAATAAAATAAGCTTGCCACTGATGTAGTGGTTGCTTTATGAGGCGTTTTTCGCAATATAAATTCAATACCGTTAGAAAATAGGTTTGAATATTTATCCATAAATAATATCAGTACAATTCCATTTTATTCGATTTTTTAGAATACAAATTCTCCAAATTTTTACAATATTTTATACCGAATCAATATGTAGAGCGTTTTGCACATGAACCAACAAACATTTTTTGGGGGTAAAAAGGCTCCTATGTCCTCTAGTCTCTACAGATCTGACACCACTGGAATTGGTGTCAGGGTCGTTTAGGGACGTGCAAAAGAATTAATTTACACGGTAGAGGTGCCCACAAAAGAAATACTAATTAAAGGAATAACTTGAAAATATATCAGTTTTCCCGAGTCAGGGTTAAAAAATACTTTTTAAGCTTAAGATATTTTTTATTAAATTTATTTACGAAATTTGTTCAAATTGGCCTCCTCTGCTTTGTATGCACACACAACACGTTTTTCTTTATTTCAACCCTATTTTCTGAAGTAGTGTTTCCTTTTAATTTTTTTGGAAGGCCACGTTTATTCCTACAATTATGATTTATTTTGTGGGCACCTCTGCCGTGTAAATTAATTCTTTTGCACGTCCTCAAACAATGAAATCCAGTGGTGTCAGGTCTGAAGACCATACGACCCACGGAATAAGTCACGTCTCTAGACAAAGAAATCCAGTGGTGTCAGATCTGGAAATTTGGAAAAAAAGGTAAGGTAAAAAAGTGGAGATCTAGATGGTGTGCTATTTATTATTTCTGAAAAATTCGATTAAAGTATATGTAGCGTTTGAGGCGGGGGCGCTCTCGGGGGCAGAGTCCCAGGGCGGCTCCCCGCCTCCACGTGCTCGTCGGGATGGCCGCGATCCCGCACGGGTCCGTTCTTCTATCGGGCTGTGATGCTGCTGGATGAATGGATGGGAATACGAAGGGCGTCGAATGGAAAGACTCTCTTCGCAAGATAACTATTTATTCCGCACTACAGATAGAGAGAGAGATAGGTCTAGCTGCAAAAGGGACAACCTCCCGCAGCCAAGGTCAACCGACGACTCTCCCGACTCCCGCTTCCTGCGCGTCACTACCCAACCGGTAACGATGCACGCGCAAGAAGCGATCGGACGGTAAGCAGGTGCAATGTCTCCACAGGACCACAAGAGATGGCGCTGTTAAAATAGCACATTGCACCTGAAGAGAAATGGAAGATGTCGCTACTATGCGGGGATGATAAATCGCCTACGCTACATATACCAAATTGATCTAAAATAAATACGTTTTCTATATCTACATTTTTGCCTTAAAATACTGTCGATCTGCAGGCCATTATTTCGAAAAAATAAGTCGTAAGCCAAGAGTTAATTAATTGCGAGCGTAAATAGCTGCGATGAAATCAGGGATATGGCAGTATAATATAATAGTTATTCTATATCCACAATCCAGCTGTGAATTCATTGCATAATGGAATAAAATGCATTCCTTTTTGAGACACCATATCTTTGCATTCAGAAAATGTATTATTACAGCTTAATGGTACATATTTAATGTTCTCGTTTGTGATATTCATAAAGCGAGTTTGAAATGCATACGCGTACAAACATTGTAATATCTGTATTATTTCAACATTTTCCTTACTGTGCTTAAATACCTGCGCTCACCGATGATATGTATTTGGTACACCACTATTGCTTTTATTGATTATAGTTGAGGTTGAAATGTAACAATGTTTGTAAAGTTATAAAATTGTATCAAATATATCACCGGTAGGGAAAGGTTAAATGCATATAGTGAAAAGACCCTGGAATGTACTTAAAGTACTTTGAAAAAATTGGATTTAAGCAATTTTATATATGATATCTCACTTACGAGTATAATATAATATAGCTAACGATCACGTCCAAAACAATGTTCTTTTGATACATAAAGTAACTTATTTTATTACCTTGAGGAGGTTGTAATATTTCAAGCTGTCAAATCGTACGTAGACAATGCTGAAAAAATATTGAGACACAGTGTTAAAGTTGAATAAGTCGACTGTGGGCGGTATCTTGTAGTTGTCATTGATTGTAGAATGGCTCTTGAGTAACATGAACTCACAGCACAATGGCTATTGATGATTATTTTTTTCCAATCCTGAGTGGTTTGACAATGACTTCGATTGGTGGTTGTACTTGTGAGTTGCTATGCTGAGTTTAAAGCATATAAAATTGTATTGATGGCAATGGAGAAATTCGCATTGCTTCCATTTTTATACGCCAAAATGAATAATGATCGGGTCGAATTATATTTAAGGGCCCGGGAAAAAATGCGTCCTTAAGGAACACAATGGTCTTGTTTCGAGGACGCATTTAAATATTTTTTTCGCATTGCACGTTTAACGACCTCACGTGCACATCTGAACTGCAAAGAAATGGGACCATAACATGGACATATAAAATAAAAGTCGCCCGGGCTTGAAAATCCCGCGGGTGTAAATTTCAATTTACAAGCAATAAAGTCGCCATGTTTAAAATTCGCGGATTTATGCCCCTCTTGCCCCATTAAAATTTTCAATAATGGCCATTGAGATAAATGTTCGTTCGTGCGGATGTTAAATGGCCGTCGTACGGACCATCGAATATTTATTTCTAGATTATGATTTACCAAGTTGTCTTTAGCTGTTTCTCCTTGTTGGACTGTTTTACGGGAAGCAATTATGCGAAAAAAAATATTTGCAGAAAAATTACCGACTTCGTGACTCACGGCAATAAAATAATCCCTCCTGTGATCGGTCATCGCTAAAAGCTAAAAATAATACAATATTTCGAGTACAAATTGGCATTTGCAGCTCTTTACGTGAGGACTTACTTATATATTTATAATAAATTTACATGGAAAACACGTTGATAAAAAAACGTAACTGAAAGAATAACCTTTCGCGATTGCTTGATTTATGGTCGAATTGCTGCTTGGATCCAAACAAAGCAATAAATTTATTTTTAGAATAAAAACACTATTATTCAAGTATATTTTTAAACCACGAAGAATTAGCACAGTCGTCTCAAAATTCATAAAAAATATTTGCAAGCATATTTTCATAGACAACCCACCGAAAATTAATCGCGAACGATTGATCAATTCGCCAATCAACGAAGATACATTGCAAGAGGTTTCTCATAGGAAATAATGATTTAACATTAAGCTTACATTTTAAAGTGCTGAGCCTTCGTTATGTCTCAATTTTGCCACTAGCCTATTAAAGATAACGACTGCAATAATTACTCACTCATTCTAATTCTTGAAAATAATTGGCATACACATCATATTGAAGGCGTTTAACCTACATTTTTCCAAGCAAAATTATTGTTATATAGAAACGATTTTTCAAATACGCTCTTTGGTTGAAGTAGATCTGATTCATCAATTAATTTATGGAACGTATCTATTCTAGATCTATCTTATACATCCTACCGTACAAAATAATTTAAATTTTTTTAAATTTAATTTCCTAAAGAAAATTTTAAAAAATGTGTGTTTCCTGAACCGTTACTCGAGACAAATTGTCTGTAAAAGGATACCAGGAATAAATATATTATTTTTTGGCGACACCAATTCTAACTCATTCTGGCATAGGGAAGAATTGTTTATGGTTTACGATATGTCTTTGTGTGCGTAAACCATGATATGTATTTGGTACACCAAATTGATAGAAAAACATTCTGAGCCCCGTATCTATTATATTTCATATCGATGTTCCCATTATTAGAGTCGAGTTGTAGAAAATACATCATGACGAAAGAAAGATCAAACCAATGAATTGCATGACTAAAAATGCATTGGTAAATCTTCCAGCGTAACCCGACAGGAATGTATACACAATATTAATTTCTTATAATTGTGATTTACTATTTCATTACGCCTATTTTACAAAATAGTAGTGTACATGGTGATTTGCACATATACTTATCCCGTGGCTCGCACAATCTCCAGACCTGACACCACTGGAATTCTTTGTCTGGGGACATGCACTAATCTGTGGCTCGCACGGTCTCCAGATCTGATACCACTGGATTGGATCAATGGACAGAGGTGCCCACAAAACAAATCCTAATTGAAAGAATAATCGTCAGCTTTTCAAAAATGAAAGAAGAACTGCTATTTCAAACAACTACAATTGAAACATGGTAAATATATTGTGCGTGCATCTTAGCATATAAAGTATTTTCTTAACCCTAACCCTGGCAAACTGATGCCTCTTCAAGGTTAACGACTTATTGAATAATTTGTATAACTTGTGGCATATCGTTCTATCGTGCTATTATGAAAAAAAAAAATAGATTTAAACATAAAATTTTGGATATTTTATCAAAATTCGGTCCATGTGCATTGTGCAAAACAACTTGTACATTTAAAACTTTTTTTTATGCGGTAGATGCGTCCCGCGGAAAATCGCACAAAAAAACTATGACTTACATAGAAAAAATGAAGATGCGTTCCATGGATTTTAAAAACCGCATAACTTTGAAACAGCTATATAAAATATATACAAAATCGCATAAAAAAAGTTAATTAAAAAATCAGGAAAACAATAAGGCAATTAAAAATAACATTTTTGGTGTAACATTTAAAGGACGTCTTGCATTATTGGTAAAAATTTAAGGATGTCTGACATCTGGCATCTCAAATACCTGACACCCTCTAAAAAATACTAATTATTTTAATTGCAAACTATCATCGTTTTATGATAATTTTTGTTTGGATTTTCGATATGACTCAAAATCACTCTCTTCTTCGGAAGAAATATTATACCAAGTGTCAATGTCATCATTGTTCTGTGTAGATTTTCTCTTTCTAACAATATAATTTAAAACTAGTACAGATGTCACTATAGTCCCAAGGTTGTATAGAAATGATTCGTACCCAGTTTGAAGTCGTGTTGAAGAAAGAAGTTTCGAGAAAAACGCGTTAAAAGATTTCATTGTGGTAAGACTGGCCATGTTGTCGCCTCACTAAAATATCTATAACTCTGTAAGTAGCTAGAATTTTGGAAATTCGTTTGGAGAATGTATTTTTAAAAGTCGAAACATTGAAAAAATGCAGAAAATGCAAGAAATCATTTTCGGTCGATTACACAGTTCCAAATTATATTTTTTTCCAAATTTCGATTAGTGCTGATGATTTATTTCCTATTTTATCCAAAACATCTTGATACGTACTCTTTATGAAAATTAAAAAAATAAAATGCTTTAAAAAAACAGCATAACTTTGAAATCGCACAAAAAGAGGTTTGAGTGTATATAGATGTAATCAATGTCTAGTATAAATTTACTAGCATAAAAACTTGATTGCATATCAAGTGTTTATGAATTCAATTGCATTGAGACCCGGCTTAAACCAGATTTATAAAAATAAACAAATTTCAAGAAAACAAGATATATTACACATAAATAATATGTCAATGTGACTTATTTATTCCAATTGCTTTGCATCATACTGGTTCTATCAGTGCTTCAAAAAAATGTATATGTACCACCTCAAAACAAATTGTTTTGGATCAATCAATATTGTCATTAAACGTACATATATTTTCAATTAAGAAATGTTGAAAATAATGCTGCTGCAGAATAAATAATGATACACAAGAAGATTGAAGACCCAATGATAGATGATCCAGATTTGTTATTGTGCAAGATTGCCTTCGATTCTTCGGCATCATCCGTCTGCAATGTTGGCTGCTTTGACTCTCAAACAAAAAAATCAACCTAGTTAACTACAACAGCGACCCACAGCCGTAAATTAAAAACGTATAATTAGATTTAAACGCCCGTCGACAGATTTATAACCAGAAATTTATTTTTAAAAAAATCAGTAACATCATTCTATTTGGCCTATCAACGAGATCGAATGGACCCGAGCGTGCGTTCCGGGTTTAATGAATTGGTCCATAAAAGATATCATTCCTGATATGTGAGGAGAGCCATCGGAATAAAATTGACTGCCACAAAACAACATAAATACTCGTGTTTGGATAATTTCGGGTTATGGACCATTAATATTTCTCATCTGAGAAATGTTATATAATATTCTAGAACGAAGAACACGCCAGTTTGTATAAATCAAATAGTCCGCGTGCAATCGTCAATAATAAATAGTGGTACAATTGCGATATAAAACGTTTTATTTTGTTCATTAATTCTCAAATTTGTTCCATTCCAGGAGGAGAGGGTCCTATTTATTAGATGGGTGTGCGAATTTTACGCTCTATCTATTGGCTTGGGTTAATTCCAAGAGTGATGGACCAATTCTTGCTGACGTATGGAGGATTAATGGTCAGGATTATATGAAAATGGGGAATTTTTTTAGAATAACCGATCCTGAAACCAATTTATAACTTCCCCCAGGACGAGTATTAAAGCGCATTCATCGACGTTTGTTAATATCCAACAACGCATCAAACTAATATTTTAAAAAAATTGAAATAAAATGTATTAACTTATATTATTAAAGCTCATTAAAATCTGGATGAACACTCAATATCTTAAAATATTGTTTATAATATTGGAATATGTTTATCTAGCCTCTATTTTATGTGTATGTGTCCATACGTAGCATAAAGCAATCACTATACCAGTAGCATGCCTATTTTATTATATTAGGTTGTTCCATAAGTTTCTTTCGCAAATGAACACAGATCTAATCATAACCATGGTTGAAGAAAACTCGCGATATACTGTTCGCGAAATAGCTAACAAGTTAGAAATTCCACGAACATCCATCCATAATCATCTGACAAAATTGGGCTGCATCAATCGTTCAGATCTGAGGCTTCTTCATGAACTGACTGACTCAAATAAACTTCAGCGTATTTCAACATGCGATTTTTTTCTCCATCGACATAATAGCCAACTTTTTTTTGAAGAGACTTGTCACTGGAGATGAAAGTTGGATACTCTATGAGAATATCCAATGTAAACGGTCTTAGACCAAGGGTACAGAAGCTTTAACTGTAGCTCAACCTGGCCTATATCCAAAAAAAAGTTTTGCTATGCATTTGGTGGGACTGGAAGGGAGTAGTTTATTAAGAGCTACTTCAGCAAGGTGAAACGATCAATTCAACAAAATATTATTTCCAACTAAATGATGCAATTGCCAGAAAACGGCCAGAATTAGCGAACAGACGAGGCTTTGTTTTTCCCTTCGAGTGGTGAGCTAATTTAAAATCTTCATAGTCTTAGATGCTATATTTGCTTGTCCGCCACTTATCATCCGTACAAATCTATTTATCTGTCAGGACCGCAGCTGAGTGTATGAAGCTCATATATAAACACCCTCGTTGCCCAATGTGAATCAGTGTTTTTCCTCAGGGGGCCTAAATTCAATAATCGGAGCGTAAACAGAAGAAATAACGATATGATATTATAATGCACGGGATAAACACGGACTCAGGTGTTGTTTTATCTTAGATTGATAAATTTGACTCTGCCATTAGTCAAATTATCAAAAACAAAGTGAAGATAAACAAGTGAAAACAGACAAGATAGACTGGAAAGATATTTAGATTCGGAGAGGCGCATATCTGATGAACGCAGCGACAGACGAGTTAAATAATAAACTCTGTCGATAGCACAAAAGAGTAATCATAAACACATCATTATCAGTCGATAAATTTGGGTTAACGATCTATACTATCGTGTGATGAACGCTGGAAGCTATCCGTCTCTGTCTCCCATGAACAGTTACCAAACTGCGCTACGTTATATCCGTCTCTGTCTCTCTCCGAGCTCTAAGTACAAGAGTGCTCTTTCTGAAACACTGGAATTTGCTCGCAAATATGCGATCGTCCTACCATACAGGATACATAATGTCTGCACTTTAGTGCTTTAGAGTATTTCTCATTTTCCAAAAGTCGTTTATACGCTTAAATTTTTTCCACATTCATTACTTGAACCTGAGTCTTTAATATAAGAGTCCAGGATTCGATCCACTTTTCCAGCACTAAATATGAATACATTTTAGATAATTATTTTTTAAAAAAATGTTTTAAACTAATATCTATTATAAATTATGAACAGCGGGGCATTTCAATGAACTGTATGAAAGAAGTTAAAACACAGAAAATGTCCATTATAATATCTAACCACCAAGGCAAATGCAATTAATTTCATGGTTCTTATAATGTCCATTAGTTATAGAGACTGAACAGAAGCTTTTTTTGTCCACTCCCCAAAGACGAAAATCTTGTAGTGGACTTATTTAAGAGCTTAATGTACCCAAAACGGAAAGTCTTAAAGCGGCGAATGCTATAATTAAAGTTGAAAATTTATGTGGTGAGGTCAAGTTTTATCAAGCCTGGAGAATTTTTAAAAGGCATTGTTTTCCCTTTATCTTTGGCATTGGGAGACCCTAAGTTTCTTGGCACGGAAAAACTTGGCGTTGGTGGTGGGTCCTATCTTGCAGGGTTCGCCTTTTGTTTTTCGCCTTTTCAATGCCCTTCTTGGCGCAAAATCTTTGTCTGGAAGAAGGTGCAGAAGTCCTATCTTGGATTAGTGCCTGTTTTCGGTTTTGTTACTAAATATAAAACGTAAAACTTTTGGCAGTTACATGGAAGCAATATTTCAACACGGCATATTATATATACATATATATAATGCAACACGATGTGGCGCAGGAAACTTTTCTGTTCAAATATGTAATACTTGGACACTTTGGATACCTACGGAATTTATTTAACGTCTGGCTTTGTACGATGCAATTTAACTTTAGCCGAAGAAGACTCGGTCGTATCCAATTGGCGTCTGCGATAAAAACCTAAATGCTTGGGTTCACAATTTTTATGTAATGGATATGACTGTGATAGCATCCCGGAAAGGACGTTCAATAACAATTAATTTAAGTATCATCATAGTGAATTGAAGTCCCGAGTAATGGAGAGATGTAATCATAGCGCAAAATAAGCATCAAATACGTATAGCGGTTATTGCGAATGGGTTCGGAGGAGTCAAGGGTTACTTCTTCGTCTCGAGAACAATCATTTGATATAAAGAAAGGTCTTCAGACAACAATAAATGTATTGATAAGAGTATTGCATGTTATGTGATGAACTTTGACATGGAATACTGAGATAAATTATTATATTTAGCATAGCTTGGCAACAGTAGAACATTGAGCAAATGGAGGAAATGCGATAAAATCCAGTTTTTGCTGACTCTTGTTTATCTCTTCCTCAATAATATAGTTGAACAAAAACAACGTTAGAAAGATATTATAGAAACGCTTAAATATTTTAAAGCCTAAAAAGTCTCAATTCATATAGATATTTTCAAAAATATTAACACTTTAAAAAGGTTCCCAAAATAATTTAGCAATTGTGAATTTAAGCATATATATCATTTTAAGTCGTTTTTAGTCCATAATCGCATTACACCGATTACTTTCTGTCAGCTCCTATCAGCGTAAGACAATATTTAATTGGAGGCAGAGTCAATTGTAAATAAACACTGTTGATAGCATACAAGACCATGTCATATTTTTTACATAAACAATATACAAGAAATCGCTCAACTTGCTCCTGCTTTAGAAGGAAATGATAATCGGACAAAGACTCATTCAACAAGCAGCGGCGAACAGGAAGCAATTAAATAAATAAACACTGTCGATAGCACACAATATTCTGTCATTTCATTACGTAAACAAATAACAAACTTATTAGTCGATATATTTGGGCTTACGATCTATACAATCGTGCGATGTATGCGGGGAAGCTCTCCGTCTCTGTCTCTCGAACTGCGCTACGTTCTCTCTCTATCTCTGTCTGTCTCCGAGCTCAATGTACAAGAGTGCTCTTTCTGAATATTAGAGGGGGGATCCCAGACCTTGGGATAGCACTCCTTTATGGGTTAAGATCTTTAAAAAACAACACCTGCTCTAAATTTTAGCGTACCTCCGGTCGGTATGTCAGTTCTAATATTTATTAACCTTTCCTTCACCATGATGTATTTACTACAACTCGACTCCTTATAATGCAGTGGTTCCTAACCTGGGGGGAATTACCCCCCGAGGGGTAAAACGGCTTTTCGGCGGGGGTAATGCCAATATTCATTTTTAGTAAGTAGATATAATAATAAAATGACATGAGCGTCATATAGCTTGCACTCTCTTCCAAGAAGTCTTCCAGTGTGTTCCAATGTCTTTCTAGTAATTCTTCTCGCAAGGAGAGGGATGAAGAGACGAGAGATGGAGACGATGCAGTTTCAATTTACTCGAGTACTAATTTGCACGTTTCGCATTTGTGACAGTATTTTAAGTGAAATGACTTCTGCTTCTGGAAAAAAGTGCTTGTATAAAGAAGCATTTCTACAATGGGGTTTCACAAGGAGTTGGCTGATGAAATTTTTAAGGACGAAGATGTGTCAGCCAAAGTAGAATTTTTCAGACTACCCCAGAATAGCATTTTCAAAGAAGTGGAATTTCAAAACTATGACTTCTGTACATTTTGGTGAAAAGTAGGTGCTGAATATCCTATTATAGCTGATAGCTCTAAGAATGTGCGTTGGGTGAAACTAAACCTAACTAAGTAAGGTAAAAAGTATTTTCCTATAGGTTTGTACAATTTCATGATAAACAAAGGCTATTTGTATGTATTATATATGTTGTTTTCTTCAACAAAATTTTAAAGGGGGGTAAAATCAGTTTCCCTGATAGGGTATAGGGGTAACGAGACCAAAAAGGTTAGGAAACACTGTTATAATGGAAATATCGATATAAAATATAATAGGTACGGGAGCTCAGAATTTCATATGGTGTATCAAATACATATCATAGTAGCGCACGGGGGTTTTAGCACGATAAGGGAAAGGTTAAATCCTTTTTGGTCTCAAATACTAAATAGTTCATCGAAGGAAGAAAATACTATTGGTGAGTGTTGGATATTGAAGTGAGCAAAGCAAAATAAAAGAGCTTAAAGTCTTTTTGCAATAAAATAAACCAATGTTAACCCCTTAAAGAGGTAAGACGCGCTTAGGGTTGTCTCCCCCCCCCCCCCCCCCCAACCGGAGAGAGTATCTTGCGTACATTGTACGATTGTATAAATCGTTAACCCAATTTTATCGACTAGTAATAATATATGAGTGATATAATAAATCGATATCGAGTGTATTGTTTATGTTTACTTGAAGAAATTACTGAATATTATATGCTATCGACGGTTTTTATTTATTTATGTACAAGCTTCATACACGCTACGACGGTCCTGACAGATAAGTGGATTTGTACTGATGATAAATATAGCAACTAATTATATGATGACTTTATGTTAGCTCACTGCTCAGAGGGTTAATAATAAGTATTATTTTACATATCAGTCTAGTTTTTTTTTATTTATAAAAAAAGTGAATGAATCATTTTGTACTGTATGTATAATGATAATTTTCAATGTCAAGTGATTTGATCAATATCAAGCAAAAAGTACTCTAACAATTGCCTTCAAGGATTTTTTAATAAGAATTGTTGAAGATCAATGGTCAGACATAGGAAGTTGTTGAAACTGGTTTTGCGGAAATGTATTTAATTATTCCATCAAGTACATTTGCTCAAGGTTTTAAGGGATGCCATTGAATTTTCACATTGGAGCCATGGTCGGATTAAAGGTGTGGTTGATGCAGGAGGATGCTTGCCAAAGTATAGCGATTTTTCAATAAAATTGCATATGGTTTAATTTATATAACGAAAGTACTTTTATGTTAAATTATGCTAAATCGATAATCTCATTTGTGTGAAAAAATATGTCACTATATAAGTTATTCGCCTCCGCACTACTGCATTAACAACTGCGATGCATACTCGTATTTTTTGTATGTGATTTAACACATTAATGTCCGTCATGGATTATGTAAATGAAACATGCATATCATTTACAAATGCGATTAACTCGCATTCACTGAATGGATTGTCGCAACTTTATAGTTCTTTTTATTACCGCCTTTTAAAAATGTATCCATTTAACTGTCGATGTATCTCCGAACAGGAAATCTGTCTTGTATTCAAAACGGCCTTCATGATAGGGCTTTTAAGAGGTGGTTTATGGGCATTTGTATAAAATATTACCCCATTAATCATAATTAAAATACAATGCTCGGAGCATCCCGGAACACGTATATTACCATTTTATTTTGTTGTGTAAAAATATATATTTTTTAATATACTTCTGTCCGATTTTTACATATTTTAGCACAGAGCGTATGTATGATTGTATAAATCGATAACATTTTTGCTGTAATGAATTCTGATTTGGTGTAATAAAAGAGATGATGAGACCATCAATCCAAAGTTAATCATGATATCATGATGTTCTAAGCGCTAAAAACGATTTCCAATGCTGCCTATTTACCACTTTTTAGCTATCGACAACCGATTGATTGATGCAATTTAACAAGATTTTTGCATTGGAAAGAGTCCTCGTCAAGATGGCTGTGGACATTGAAATTAGCTTGAATACATCTTCCGTCAATAAATTCATCGCGCTTGGCGATAAGAGGATGGTGTCAAGCTCTTCAGTACGTGCAGTCTTCGTGGTAATAAAAAGATCGCGTGACTGAAAAGCAGAGCTGTCAGATTATTCTAATTGTAAATCAAAAGATAAGACAAACGGTTAAACAGAGCCGAATCGGGAATAATAAAAGACGGGTCTAATGGACACATAATTTGTGGGTCTGTTATGCGCAGACGTTTTCAATTATTCATTAGACACGCTCCGCATCTACAGCACATACACTCGTGTGAGCTTTGGAGCACACATCATGGACAACAACACTAAAACAGGGGATATATCCATAATTTCATAATTCGAAATCACCAAAAGCAACAAAACGAATGGTGTATAATAAAATATGCATAAATTTCCAATGACCATATCGAGAAATTCGAATAACAATGCGTCGGAAATATTCCTCGAGCTAAAACGCACAGAACGAAGAACACATTTCGTTGTTGATTGATTGATTTATTTTTCGCAGTTGACATAAGACTTCAACGACATTTTAATGCAAGTCATTTCTATCACAACAAAAAAAAAAGAAATATCAGACATGAAAATGTGTAAACCTGTTGTGGAATCAACGTTGCTATTTCCTTGATGATTTTCATTTGTATCACAGTCATTCATGATTCTTAGTATTTATAAATAATTAATGCAATTTATTATCGAATGTCTAAATAGAAAAAAAAACAATTGTTAGAATACATGACTCTTATTAAAGGTTCGGTTTCAAATCCAGATTTCGGATAAAAATTCAAACGTATCAACAAAAATATATAATAATAGTTCGTCTCCATGCAGGTTTACCCTGCGTCAGTTTTCTTCGGACAACTTCGTTTAATAATAAGAGTTTCTAATGTTCAAGTATGGCGTCCGATTGCAAGGCGCTCATTCGTAACATCAGCAGTCCGAAAAGTGGACCGATTGGACATAGGAACCTTGTAGCCACTCCGTCCTCTTTTAGAACTTTTTGCGGCGTTTTCTATGATCTGTACGATCTCGGGGGGGGGGGGGGTGAAAGTTAGTTCGGCTCTGTGCGAAACAGAGACGGAAAGAGTTGCGTATATCGTACAGTTGTATAGATCGTTAATCCAAATTTATCGACTAATAATGATGTTCGAATAATATAATGAATCGATTTCAAGTGTATTGTTGATGTTTAGTTGAATAAATGACCGAATATTGTGTGCTTATTTATTTATGTACAAATTTCATACACACTGCGACGATCCTGACAGATAAGCGGATTTGAACGACGATAAGTGGCGGACAAGCAAATATAGCATCTAAGATTGAAAATTTCAAATTGATAAATAAGATCACCAGATATATAAATTAGTGCATTTTTTGAGGTGGCTTTTAGCAATCCCTTTTATGGGACCATTATCAATCATTTTGACATGGTTTTTCATGGCGTCTATATCTTTTTAAAAATGTGGTCGCCAGCCACATCTCTTGTATATCTGAGTCCAACCATGGGACTACCTACATGTACTAATTTTTAAATTACTTTTCAAATAATTACTTAACGCGATCGAGTACCCGTTTTTTAACGCAATTAAAAATATATAAATAATAATAATAATTGCAAGTGCTAGAATTTTCAAAGAAAGGGTCTTAATATATTTAATTTAAATTAGTACAGATGTTAACATAATCCAATTAAGGAAGGCTCGGCCCTGGGACAAGAGCAAATATGTTAGACAAAAGAGGGCCAACCGTTTGGGTTAGAAATGAAATAGTGAACCTATTTGAGGAGAGATTATTCGACAAAAGGGTCCTTCTCCAAATGGAAAACCATCTTCTCATTATCAATTGTGCGCCATATAAACGAAGGAAATGGGGATTTGCATTGAGGAAGCTCAGACTAAGCCTCAATCAGACAATTTAATTTCCCGGTGATTTTGCACGAAATTATCTTTAGATTTTTTTATATGGTCCGAATGGATTGTATTTTTTTCCCGTACGCGAACAAAAAGGTCGTGGTCGATATTTATAGGATTGATTCAATTATCGGTATCAATTGACCTCGCTGAGACTGACCGTCTCCCAGCCATCCTCATTGTACTACCGTCACATGGTCACGTTTCGAATTTGACATACGAATCGTGACCCAAAAACAGAAATGTTCAAGGAGAGCCAATTGATGGCTTTTGTGGCCGTTGGGGTTTGTTTTGGTACGCCGGAGCGGATTAATGGCGAGCCGGTAGCTCGGTGCAAAAACAGGAAGTTGTCTAATCAATTATGAGCAGCGCCATATCAAAACGTAAAATCTACAAGTCAGCTCGGAATGGTCATTGTTGTGATGCTGTCCAGAAAATCAACAAGATGAATTAAGCGCGGTCATCGCGAGTTCCTCGCGCCACAAGAATTGTGCCATGGGCGTATCTTCAATTGTGGATAATTTCAGTTAATATAGATGCATATCAACATCAACTGGCGTGGAACTAAGAATTTCATTTTATGTGCCATAAAACTCGAAATTATAATCTTCTAGATAAATCTTAAGCATATTAAATTTAAGTACTGCATACGGTTGATCTGCGACGTACTGGAATCGACGACAAAATCAAAGATCCGATGATGACATCATATCGATTATTCACAAACAATCGATTTTCAAAAATATGAAAATGTCGCGTGGATAAAATGGCATCCCCAGACAGTCACTGTTGATCTATGTAGATGTAATTCACCAGATCCTGAATCCTGATCCCCGAACAGCAGTATCCTTCTATCTTCTTTCAGATGCAATATGTCAAATGAATGAATAGAATAACGACATTTTTTGCGCGTATTCTTCTGGTAACGTGTAGAAAATGAGAGATAACAGACTACAGACAGCGACTAACTGGATTGGGGGATCATTATTGTGCGATCTCATATCCTGGGCTGCTGCATGGTCTGTTCCAGGTTACCCCAGACTAGCCTCACAAAGAGTGTCTTCCACTGATCTTTTGGTCCTGCTGGAAATGCAACGCGCAGAGCGTCCAGGCGCCCACCCCTTTTGCTCCGCGCCCTCCATAGGAGGCGAGGTTTCCGCAGCAAAACCAGCTTCAGACTATTGCACTCGAGGGTGCGGCGAAGAAGGAAGGACAAAGGTGAGCACCTAACTCATGTTAGGTGGGCTACCCCAACTGCCTTTGATGAGCAAACCAACAAGGCTTTTTTCGCGTACCTCTACTCCACATCATTACCCCAAAGGTTCAACCGTTGCCCACGGACGTAGGGTCCTCCCTGGCGTTTTATGGGTGAGCATCATGAAAGGAGGGTGGAATCAAACACCGACCCGGAGAAAAGAGGAGAGTTACACCTCCTCGTTACACTGGTGTCAGATATGACGGATCGTTAATACAACCACTCACTGCGGCACGGTTGAAGAACGAATCTACATGCGAGTACTGCCGTCTTATAAATCACGTGGGGGCCAGGGAGCTCCACCTTACAACATACACGTTTTCGAACGTAAACGATTTCAATAGGTACAGATTTTTCTGACATGGTTAACTTACGATAAGATTATTTAAATTTTAGAATGAAGAAAATCTATGAAATAATTAGCTCATAGGCAACTGTATTTTCTCAAATCAAAGAAATCGAGCAACACTCAGATCGAGCTGATCGATCGGATTGCAGAACAGAAAAACTTGTACAATTTAGACTTTCACAGAAATCTTCTTCTTCTTCAAGTGCCATCTCCTCTTCGAAGGTTGGCTATCATCAGGGCTAACTCCATCTTGGAGACAGCAGTTCTGAAAAGAGACATTGTGCTCCTCCCGAACCACTGTCTTAGGTTTTTTAGTCACGAGGTGCGTCATCTTCCGGGTCCCCTTCTTCCTATAATTTTCTCCTGGATAATAAGCAGCAAAAGCTCGTATCTGTCACCTCTCATCACATGACCAGAGTACTCTAGTTTTTTGATTTTCACAGTTTCTAATACTTCAAGAGCATTATTCATACGCTGCAATATCTCGTCGTTCCGAACTCTGTCCATCCACGAAAGCTTGAGCATTCTTCTGTAAATCCAGAATTCAAAGGATTCTATTAGTTTGTATCATAGTAGAGAACGGGAAGTATATAGCAGCGTACCAACCGCATTCGAAGCTCAAGGGATAAATCTTACGTGCCTGTTCAATTCTACACTTGATTTCCTTACTGTGATCCCACTGTTCATTGACCATGGATCCGAGATATTTGTACCTACTGACCTGCTCCAGCTGCAAATCTTCTATTAATTTATATTATTTATGAATTTATCAATACATGTTATATATATGAAATTTTTGAGTTAATGTATTCCAAGAACAATTCGAATAGTTCTTGTTAACCCTTTGAGTAGTGAGCTATTTATCTGTTAGGACCGTCGCAGCGTTTATGAAGCTTGTATTTAAATAAATAAATACTTTTGGTAGCACACAATATTCAGTTATTTCTTTAAGTAAACATAAACAATATACTTGAAATCGATTGATGATATCATTTACATAACGTTATTAATCGATAAATTTGGGTTAACGATCTATACCATAGGTTCCCAAACTTTTTTGGGTCGTAGACCCCGTGCCATGTTTTTCGGTTTTGGGCTGACCCCCTACTTACCTGATATTGATTTTTTGAAATTTTTCTAATTGTAGTGAAGTTTAGTGTTAAAAACTTAAAGTAAAAACACATTAATTTATACATTTATTAATTGAATTTAAATTAAAACTACTCAAAATAACATTTTGTATTTGTTATATAAAATACAAGCCGCCCTCACCATGCTACGCACGGTGGTCAGCTAGCAATTTGGTTTTGCATTCATGGGCTAAACTTTGTATAGGTGTATTTAACCTTTTAACTGCCAATGACTCATCAGCGCATACAAATTCGACGCACCGGTGCGTCGTTGGCAGTTAAAAGGTTAATAAAGAAAACAATGCTCCTGTGTCCCATGTCCCAATGGTTACGATGCCAGCAACTGCGATTAGCAAAAAACGCGTGCAGAATTTTGCTTTGCGCACTACGTCTTTACGCTACGTTTTTATTGAAAAATCACCAAGCCAAGTTTTTTTTTAAAATCAAACATGGCCGCCACTACGACCTAAAACGACTTAAGTACATTTCGTGTGGCAGCTATTATCGAAGGAGTTAGGTTGGGTACATAACCCAACATACCCCAACATATGGGGTATGTTGGGTTGGGTTGGGTTAGGTTTGGTTAACCTAACCCAACATACCCCAACCTTTTTTTTTTTTTTTTTTTGTTTTTTTTTTTTTCGCAAGGAGGAAAAAATCTTTTAAAGACGCTACCAAGCCCGTACTTGGTAGTAGTGTAACATACCCCAACCTAACATACCCCAACCCAACCCAACATACCCCAACCCAACCCAACCTAACATACCCCAACCTAACTCCTTCGTTAATGGTTCGGGGTCACGTCGTCTGCTAACTTTTCAGACACCGACGGACGGAGATTGCACTACATTGACAAATTTTTGACAAAATTAAAAAAAATAAAAAAAAAATTAATTCGTACACCGTCACGAGCTAAATTATTAACATCATTAAAAAAACAAACATCATAGTCGACAGCTTCGTCTGCCGAATGTAACATTCCGTCAACCAACCCTGTCTAAAAAATATTTATCTTTGTATTGTAAAATAATATGATGTAAGTAAATAAGTACTATCAGTGTATGTGTTGAGATCCACTATCGTGGACCCCCATTTTCGTTTCATGGACCCCAATTTTTTTTTTCGCTGACCCCTTGCAGGTTGTCATAGACCCCTGGGGGTCGATATAGACCACTTTGGGAATCACTGATCTATACCGTGTGTCTGTCCTACGTCTCTGTTTCTCTCCAAACTCAACGTGCAAGACAATCTTCGTCTCTATCTGCCTCCGAGTTCAACGTGTATGCTCTTTCTGAATCACTGGGATTCTGACACAACTTGTTTTTATTTGTAGATTTGTTTATTTATATTTGGGGGCTAGTTTTTGAAATAAAATCGGTCATATAACAATATTAAATTTCCTTCGGAAAAGTTGAATGTTACACTATTATTATGTGTTTTGCTTTGTTTGCCATTATATTATAAAAGAAACGTAATGATAAGAGGCGTAATAAAAGTTTATGGCATTGTTTATATGCAAGTTCTAGCGTTTCAAATGGAAATGGCAAAGATGAACGACGGCTATCATAAAACGGTACCTAAAACGATTGATAATGTTATTTTTTTATGTTAATTTCGACTCGGTGATTAATGTAATTGCATGTGCACTTCATTCTGGGACATGTTTGTGTTTATATTTTATCTCGTCTATTAAACCCCACACATTTTTTGGTCCGAATTAGCATAACTATCTGCCTAACTATTATCAGACGAGCAAAATTTCATCATCATTATGACTTGAATAAATAATTATTGTGTTAGTTGTATCAAATTTCGACGTATAATTGGCCGTATAATTCTTTAGTGTTGCCTTCAGACGTCACTTTTGGCTTGATGCTGCTTGCACAAGAATTCCCATAGATGTTTCTCTCCTAGAAAGGGTTAGGCGTGAATCTTGTTTATTCAAGACGTATGAAAAAATATGTTAATAAGCTGATCGTTCATCAAGATCCGGCTCTAATTAATTCAGAAAGAATACACGAATATCAGTCGGAACGCATTTGGTCGTAAGCGGCACCAAATTTGAGGAATGAGGATGACTCTCGAATCTGACGGTACATTGTGTTCTACACGTGTAGACATCATAAGTGAGAAAAAAATTATTTTCAGCCATTTTCGACGCTTTTAATTAATTGTATTCGAGTGCGATTATCAGCGCGATTATTCCTATTCGTCATCCTCGTAATAACCGTGACGTTTTGGTTCTTCTAGAGAGTTTGTTTCTTTCACTGGTGAACAAATTGAGGAGCGGCTGAGCGTGAATTGTTTTTGAACTGGCCTTGAATATTATGGCTAATTTGTTTTTTGTGACATTTGGCTTAAGTTCTTCGGTCAGAGATGGTTCTGTTTTGGATCACGACTCTTTTTTGTGGCAAATTTGGAACATAAACGAGCTCTCCAAACGCATTTTTCACAACAAAAAGTCTGCAAAACATCATCCCAACTCTCCTTCTCAAGGTGCCATATCCATTATCGGATGTAAACGATCTCCTCATGATATTTTCCCATGGGTTTTATGTGGTAACTTCCCACTACCTTCCACATATGGCTAAACATTAATAAAATATAATCTGAATAAGAACTTTAGATTGGAGGGTATTAATGACTGAGTAGCGAAATTATTATTAATCACTCATAGTAATCCCTACAAACTTTATTAACCCTCATAACACCGTGTGCACAGATATGTGCGGTTCATTACTTCAACTTTATCCAGGCTAGACCCAAATCGTTATAAACAAAAACATTATTTTATTCTTAAGCACACAAAAATATTATGGATATTCAATGATGAGGCTATTTGAAATGTTCCATGGACAAGATCGACATTTTTTTATGTTATGGTTCTACTGCTGTCGCTAGTTCCTTATACGATTCTTAATACCATGTAGTCGTTAAAATCATATTGAAAATGTACTGCATCATGATCTTTTGTGTGAGAAAATGGTTTCCTGGTATATTAATAAGTTGGAGACCTTCTAAAATCAAATTTTCAGCTTTGGAATCAACGTGTTCTATGATAGTCTCCAATGTGGAATCTGCCCTAAGAATTTCGATAGTATATTTGCCAAAATAATATTATTGAATTGGATTCATTCAAATTCATCATGTAATATCAAAACCGTTGTATTCTCAATCTGGATTTGAATCTGATCCTTTATAATGCGAATCCAGGAACCATAACTATATAAACAGTTGGTTCTATTAGACCCCGTCCATATAATATTTCTCAGCTAAGTCATTTAAGCCTTGTTTATCAGATCGTCTGAGCATTTCATCATAAGAAACCGTGCATTGTATAACATATCCATGATACTTATCACCAATCCACGTACTATGAGTGCCTAATTTTTCAATTTAAATGTGATTTAAGATATTAAAAATTGAAATTCAAGACTTACATATCGTCTCTTATCGTCTCCTCGATCATAAAGCCCCAGTAAAAAGTGGGCACGTGTCACAGCCAATGAAGAGAGAAAGAGATGATTGGAAAACAACTGGTTCTTGGGCGTCTTGCATAGCTGGTTCGACCGGTTCTAATGACTAGACCCATAATGTATCACTGAAATTGTCAACCGACCGATTGCATTTGACAGAGATGCATTTCTACTTAATTCCATATAATTTCTCAATATATTATTAAGTTCTCGATTAATTTGGATGTCCTAAAGAAAGTGTTTACGATATATCAACGAATATGTTGGCCTCATTTAAACCCACTCCTTAATGATTCTGTACTACTTTTTTGATAATCTTTTGATTGATTCTCCCAATAAACTATGCATGTGATATTACGAAATCAGTAGTATAATTATTATCCAGAAATATTTTCGGCTTTTGAAGTCTATCTTCGAAACCTAAACCATTTTAGGAGATTTTTAAGAGGTTCGCTATTCCTGATCTGGGCTGAATGTGAAAAACGTCAAAAAATTAAACAATAACATACAAAATACGGTTTTTTTGAGTTTATTTCAAGATTGCCTATAAAACGCAGACGTTTTTTAACATTGACTGTTAACTGGAATACGAAATTATCCCAAAACTATGCTTTATAAATTAAATTTGCTGATCATCACTTACAATTATTCTTGGTGATGTACACGTATGCGATATTTTAATACTGAAAATATTCAATAATAATTTGAAACAATGAGTTACTGTGAAAAAGAGCGGACCTGTTTAGATAATTATTATGGCTACAATGATCGAAAGTTTCTTTCTCTTCTTATATTATCAGGCCAATATATGTAATTGATTAAAATAATAGGGTGTTTTGCACATGGACTGACAATTTTTTTTTCATACTTGGGCCTTATGTCCTAAGTAACAGGGTCTTTTTCTCGGGGTTCTTTACTACGTTCCTAGATAAAGAAATCATATGGTGTCAGATCTGAAGACCATGTGAGTCACGGAATAGGGCACATCCCCAGACAAATAAATCCAGTGGTGTCAGATCGGGTGACCGTGCGAGGCACGGAATAGAGTTGCCAAGATAATTAATTTACACGACAGAGATACGACACAACAAAAAGAAATCCTAATTGAAGGAAGAACCTTTGTAAAGAGGAAATGATACTTACAGCAGAAAACTACATTTGAACAAAAATTTTAAATAAATTTAATAAAAACGTCTTAAACATAAAAAAAAATATTTTCTTAACCACCGTGACCCTGGCAAACTGGTAACTTTACAAGTTTAACGACTAATTGAATGATTTGTATGACATGTAGCACATATTTGAAAAGGGACTGATGAACTAAAGATATATTTAAAAGTTCAAAATAATTGTTAGTTTTTTGTTTATAGAATACACTCAATCTCCTTTTTGTGTGACTTTTTTATGCGATTTAGAAGTTATGCGGTTTTTTAAAACAGTTTTTTATTTCATAAAAAGTATGTATCGAGATATTTTGGATAAAATAAGAAATAAATCATCAACACTAACGGAAATTTGAAAAAAAATATATAATTAGGGGCCTAAAATAATTAGTATTTCTCTAGTGGATGTCTGGCATTTGACATGCCAGATATCAGACATCCTTAAAATTTTACCAATGATGCAAGACATCCTTTAAATGTTACCAAAAGTGTTATTTTTTGATTGCCTTATTGTTTTTTTTTTGTCTTTTTATTATTTTTTTATGCGATTTTGGATATATTTTATAGAGCTATTTCAAAGTTATGCGGTTTTTAAAATCTATGGAACGCTTCTTCACTTTTTCTATGTAAACCACAGCTTTTTTTGTGCGATTTTCTGCGGAACGTATCTACCGCACAAAAAAAGTTTTAAGTATATAGAAGTTGACATTTCTCATTCGTTCATACATATAGTGTGACTTTGGAAGCTCAGAACTAATTTTATTTAAACCAATTGCATAAAATAATTATTTATTTAGATTAAAAATATAAAAACAGTTATTTTAAGCTGTTATAACCTCAGTTAAAAAAATTATGATGATTTAAAGGTGAAATTTCGAATATTTTTTCAAAATGTTGAAAAAAAATCTGTTTTGACAACCCTGACACTTAGGACATAGGGCCTATGTGTGAAACGTAGTAAAAGACCTCCCAAGCCCCCCAAAAAAAAGCTGAAAACTTTCTTTCAGACAAGATATTATGTTATGTGTCTTTATTATAAAATAAAAGTTATATTAATAAATTATTATCAAAACATAAATTTAGCCCGTAGGATGTATTCTTAATGAAATAAGTTTGACATTTAAAAAATGTCATATTAGCTTCAACAAAAATATGTTTCCAAAATAAATGCTATTATATAAGATAATTAAATTTTAGAAGAATAAAAAAAATATAGAAAGCTCTGAAAGCATAAATATAATTAGTTATTGAAATGTTTGTAAGTTTCTGACATCATGTAAATGGAGTCTGGTGTTCAGATACTTGAACAAAAAATGAGTCTTGAAAAAAAATACCAGATGATCTGACGCCAATTTCAATTAAACCAATGGAGAAAAGATGCTATCACTACTCCTCGCCAGCATCATTTAACTTCTAAACAATCTGCATCTTTGCAGATGTGCACGATTTTATAATGGTTTGAAATAAGCACCACTGGAGCAACTGTTAGCAACATCTGTTTCTAAAAGTGATCCAATTATTTACATTACTTTAAACATTTAACGACAAAGTAATGAATCATGGAAGCTTAAATGAATGAATTCCTCAAGCATATAAACACAAAGTGGCATTTACATAGCATAAATATTATTATAAAAGAGGTTGAAGGCCGACATTGACCAACTTCGAGAAACTGTCACACATTCGTTATTTTTTCTGTTGTTGATGCAAAATCCACCAGATGAAAAAATCGCATATCCTAACACACACAGAATGCTTTATGTAACACAAAGTTTTTACATATTCTCTACTAGTATTCTTAACGAATGACGTTTCTCAAATATATATTTTTAAAGGTATTGCTTGGTAAGCATCGAACAATGAACAGTTTGACGGCCAATATTGATTACGTATATGTCGTTGGTTCTATTTGTTTGATGTAAAAAACGTGTAGAATCAGCAGCCTTCTTGACCATAAAAACGCGGGTGGGCTTAGAAAAAAGGGGAGATAAAATCTGAAATATTATGAAACTGACTGTTGATACTTTTTGTTGTGAGATTAGATTGAAAAATGTCTTCGGTTGCGACCTCCGTAGCCTTAGTGGGTAATCGATACTTTTAAAATTGGATCCGATGATTCGGTGCTGGGCAATAAATTTCGTAGATATTAAAATACTCAAATTAAAAAAACACACACAAATTTGAAATGAATACAAATGACTTTGAATTTTAAAATCTAAACGTGGGCGTCTGTAGCTTTTTATTAAGAGGAGATCTATTAAGTGAATACTTATAGGAGTCTTTTTAATATGAACATCATAACAATAGCTGTAAAAATAACCAATAAGAATTATACAATTGATGATTGTTGTCAAAAATCAATTTTGGTAAAGAATGATAATGTGACCTTCGTTTCCATATTATTAAAGGATATTTAATTAATATATATTATATATTGATATATTTAGGATTTACGTTTATGGCGTGTAAGAGGCAAAAATATAGTTAAATCTTTACATCTATCCGATATTTCGAACATCCTGCCGGGTTCATGTTCGCGAATTGACTGAAAACGCGATCAGAAACCCGTTTCTAACGTTTTAGCGTTATTAGCCCTTTGAGCTCATTTAAAATGTTCATATTATTAAATGCTATATTTGCTTGTCAGCCACTTATCATCTATATAAATCCACTTATCTTTCAGGACCGCAGCAGCGTGCATGAAGCTTGTATTTAAATAAATAAACATAAAAAATACAATTGAAATATACTTTAAATCGATTCATTGTATTATTCACATATCATAATTAGTCGATAAATTTGGGTTAATGATCTATACAATCGTACGATATACGCAACATATTCTTTCCGTCTCTGTCTCCCATTCACAATCTGTCCCTCTCCAAAATCAACGTGTATGAATGCTCTTTATAAATCACTGGAATTCGCTCGCAAATAGGCGATCATCCTAACATCAAATCATATGGTGAGCGAGAGTCACCTCGCGTGATCAAAAAAAAATACGCGGATCTTCTTTAAGCGATCCAATCCCATAGTAGGTATCTTCCGTCAATATAAATACATTTAATTGCACATTTAGAAGTGAAATTTGTACAGGTATGATAAGGAAAATTTGCTTGAACGTCACGAAAAACGAAACTTCACCCAGTCGGAAAGAGAGAGAAATCGTTTGTATCCGTCTATGCCACATGCGCCGTACCGCTTCTAGTGTGATTATGTATGCGTGTGTCATTTATATGCAATATAAAGCAACCACTACACCCAGAGCAATCGTTTTGCTAACAATTTCTGTTAACAAATGGAAAAAATCATTTTTACTGTACAAGAGTCTCGCGCATTTTATTATTTCAATTTTATAATACTGTCATAAGATCATACTGATATATACATGGAAATCAAATCAGATTCGGGACCGCAATTTGATCACTTGTTAATATGGTGGGCTTATTCTTAGACTCTTGTTTGTAAAGATTCAAACTAATATTACGGAAATAAAATTACATCATATAAATTTAGGAAATTAGAAGTATTAATATTTTCGATTGATTATTATGATCGAAGTTTTTGTAAGTGATTTTCAACAATTTTTATAATATGAATAAATATGCGTTGCGCAACAGAGGATACTACTTTTCGCCTTCTTTCTTCAGTGACGGGATCAATAATCATCATATATGCAATGAAGAATAAATTTGTATAGCAAAATTCCGGGTTATATTTGAATCACTCTCGTATACACTCAATTATTTTACTAGACGAGCATACTATTTTTTCCAGAAAAAAATCTCACTTAATCCAAAATCCTTCTATGAAATTTATTTCAAGCGGAACGTTTAGCAATGCTCTTTTATTATTTTTTATTCTTCAACTCCCTTGCCACATGAAATGGTACTAAAGGAGTCATTAAATCTGGCTTCGTTCATAAATTTAAGCATCCACGTCTTTGAGGAATTAAAAATGCTTTTAGTGCCGTGTCCACTCTCAAATTCATACTCATAGCCCTCGCCCACCGTCATATTTGAACGCATTTTTTTACTTTCCCAACCCTCAACTCACACCCCAACCGGTCATGAATAACCACAGCAATGATGAATTCATCTCATCACAATTACGGAATGAATGCGGCATGCAAATGAGTTTTTCGGGTTATCTCCGCGCATAATGTTCAAAATAATACATTATAAATATTTAAAAGCTCATTACCGGAATGTATACGTTGTGCGGTTGTACAGAGTGAAAAGGTCGTAAAATTTCCCGTATGTATAAAAAAGGAGGGAAGAAATGTGGAATTGGCCCTTAAAGCGCATTATTTTTACGATACTCTCTCTCTCTCGGTAAGTTGAGATATGAAATAAAACCCCGTCTCCTCGAAGAATGCTACAATTTTTACAATCGCAATTTATTTTTTACAGCGCCAGTGATGGAGCCTTCGTCCTGCTTCTTCAGAGATTTCCAACTGGAAAAGCCCGTCCATCCTGGCGGAATACTCCTTCGGCTGAACGATGAGATAAAAAATATACATTTTAAATGGTAATCATCACGTTTTATTCCTTTATTGCCGCGATAAACTTTCTTTTTTTTCCGTTTCGGTGAAATATTCCCGAAAAGTAAGTGGGAGAGCATACATAATCTGGCATATAAAATATTTCATTTTATTTCGAATGCAAGCTTGTGCTAAAAATTTTATGCTCCCATGGCGTTATTTTTAGGCCCGTCCTGCGCCCCACTTCGATCAAAAATGATAATTTTTGAAAAATGATCAAATATTTCTTGAACATTGTATAATGTTTAAGAAATATTTGTTATGTCTTTGATTGGTGCTTTAATAGTATAAAATAAATACCCATTGTTCCACAATAAACTTACATACTGCAGCCTAAATTATGACCTGGATAGGTCCTTCATACAAAAGCAATTGCGTAGGACTTGCCAAATTTGACTGATTGCCAATTTTTTCGATGGATAAATTCAACTACACTTGCGATAGATACGTTCCACAGGGAGTCGCATTAAAAAAATCGCATAAAAAAGATTTGAACTACATAGAAAAATGAGGGATCCATTATTTTTAAAAATCGCATAACTTCAAATCAATGCAATTGGATGTACCAAAAATCGCATAAAAAAACTGATTGATTTCTTGTATAATATTTACAGTTAAGGGGACAAGATTTTTTTACACTTATATATCGTATTCTGTTCCTTTGCTGTAATATAACATCAAGCCAATAATATCATCGTCGTTCAAGGGAGTATCCTCAAGCAATTCATCAACATCATTTTGGGAAAAAGTATCCAAAGCCTTTTCCACCGAGTTGATTTGCCAAAATAATGATTTAAATTGACAATGTTGAACATTTTATTATTTCGTCATCTGTAACCAAATGCGGGCTAAACTGCTTTCCAACAAGAATTTAAAATGTGTGGAGCTATCTGATATACTGCACGTGAAAAATTATTTATACAGTCCAAAATTAAAAACTTTTTTCAAACTTCACGTACAGTCAATAACTCATTTTCTAGATAAGTGTTCTTAATATAAACTATTTTCACATTTAGATGTTCTGAATATGGATGACTTGAACGGTTGTAACTTGCATTTGTGTTAATTTTAGTTATTTTTATGCGCATTCGCATAAAAAAAAAATTTGTCCTCTATTGAAAAATGAGGGATTGATTCCATTATTTTTGAGAATCGCATAACTTCAAAATCGCATAAAAAGATTTTATTTTTTTAACACTGATGAAGAATGGAAACATTTCTTGACTTGTATGATTAAGATCATCTTTTTCTTATTTCGCAAGATTATGATTCGCACTCTATCGCAAGTTTATTATTCCATTTTGGTCTATGTAATGTGATTTGATCTATACAAGTTATTTAATGGCCACTCACGTCATAACTGATAAGATTTTGGATATCTCATAGTCACTCGCTGTTTCAAATAATTGATGGACTTTTTTATTGGCAAAACAGCTTGTATATATATGGATTTTTATACTGTCACAGCACACAGAATTTAATACAAAGGGTACGTTCGAAAAAATCGCGTCCTACAATGTAACGACATTATTGGCAATATCTACATCATTACATTGATCTTAATCCAATATAAAATAATGGCATAATAAAAATTGTCATTTCTCTCGACATCCTCTTTTATTAGAATCAGACCCGAAAGTCTTACATTTCCCCCATATTTTCAGATGTCCAATAGACATTTAACAGACATCCGCCTATCGCACAATAAAAATGTGGATTTACGGTCATTTTCCTCCATCAAAAAATCCCTATGTAGTCTTTATTGAAGAACTCATACCGATAGCGAATTTTACGACGGTGTTTGATATTGCGGAAATAGGTTTTAAAGTATCATCATCATTACGACTGATATATTGACTGTGAAATCAATAATATGGAGCGATAAGGTAAAGACGGATATTATACACCCATTCTGATTATGTGTACACACGCAATGAACTCATGATGATCGCCAATTTGGATCGGAAAATGAAGAAAAAACGCCATTGAGGTCAGTGGAGAAACCTTTTTTTCAGATTTAATAATATAATTAAAATTGTGTATGGTTTCCATTATATTCGATTTGTTTCCTAGGTGTTTTTTACTGCGATCAAACAATTTTCGTAGTTATGGTTTTTACGGTTAAGTAATTTCAAATTTGAAAGCCTACGTGGGCGGTTGGCAACTTACAAAGCTAAAAATTCAATTTTGTATTATCTTTTATATCGTCAAGCAAAATATTACGATAATTTCTGATATATAAAACTATATTTATTCAATCAAGCCAACCAATTCTTTCATCACGTACACACGCCTGAAACATCATTTTAGGACGTATCCATGCATATGCACGCACTTGCACCATTTTGAATCCATTTTTTGTGTAATCTAAGCTTTGGGCTTTTTAAACAAAAAAAAATTGTCCCTCATCTTAAATAAATTATAATTCGTGAATGTGAATTTCAAGTACACTACAACCTCTTTTTGTGCGACTTTTTTTGTGCGAAGTTATGCAGTTTTTTGAGCTATTTTTTTTTTATTTCATAAAGAATACGTATAGAGATATTTTGGATAAAATTATAATTTGGGACTTTGTAAATCATATTGCATCTGCTATCGCTACATATAATAAATTAAGATATATCAAATCTTAAGTTGGTATATTTTTCACAAAAATATTGCTTGCTTTTTGATGGTTTTCATACATGAAAACCCCTGAAAATTCTCGATATAATCTAATAAGTGAAACAATCTCGTCTTCAAATTAACAGTAAAATTTTCCTCAATATGAGAGCTTCAGATCTTCACAGTCTTAATCTGTATTTTATGATGATGAACACCATAAAACAAAGCTTCTCTCCAAGCTTCTTCGCCGGAAAGTCTGAAAAGATTATTTTATGGAGTTGCATTATGCTTAAATTCAGTTCCATATTTCATGTCGTATATCACATTTTACGAGATGTCCCCTGTTTCCAAATCAAAACTTAACATCGAGTGCATCTCTTTCGAAGAAAATGTTATGCCATAATCTGAAAAAGATACATCCCCATACATCATAAGGCTGATGCTGCGTTCGGTCGCAATAAAAACCACATTTCACATCTCCTATCGGCACATATAGATAGTTGTTTATCGGGCAGTTTGGCTGATTTTTTATGATATTTTTTCAATATTATTTCATTTTTATGCGTACTGTTTTTTGACCTTTAAAGGTCTCAATAACAAATGTGCCATAATCACACTTTTACAAATGCGACACTCATGTGGTGTTTTTCTTGCGATACTGCGCCTTTGCGATTTTTTTTTCTGCACATGTTTGCAACAGTAGCCGTAACAAACTTTGATATTTCATGTCAGTGATTAATGATGTAACCGGCGAGATGTCTGCTCTGTTAACATGGATTAATTATATTTTCTTGAGGAGTTTGTCTTCTTCGGGGAGCGTTGTCTGTCGAGGAACAACAATGAGATCGACCGGCTTAAATGGAAAATAATAGCTCCTGATGTACATGGCGGTTGATAATTAACTCCATGGTGTCGATATAATGAGCTTCCATTATCTCTTGAATGTCTAGACATTATAATCTTGATTATAAAAATAATCAACGATCCTTTCATAACCGATTGATTCAATATTTCAACAAATTCAACATACGAGCGAGCAACTCGCTACTTAAACTAAGCAGTAAAAAGCCTCTTAAATGTCTCATTTATCTTTTATAAGTGCTTTAAATTTATTTGCAACTTAACGAAACCAATAAAAATCATTTTTTTACGAACAAAGTTACGATCGTCCATTAAAGTTCAAGAAACAATATATTTTCACATAAAGATTTGGTTTGTATATATAAGAAAATTGTGTTCAATCGAGGTTAAATTAATACAATATATTGTTATTACAAATCAATATAATATTATCCTTAGATTGGATAAATACACTCAAGATATCATAGCAGTTTTGATAATAAATCAATTAATTAATTCTTAGAATCTCATGACTTTGATCCTCATATTTTAAGATGGATTAATTACGTGCTGTGAACTTAGAATATTATCATTTAAGAGCTGTGTTAAAGTGGATTTTAATGTCTATAACATAAATATTATTATCACTTCAATAATAATCAATGCCAAAATCATATAATTTTGCGTATTTTCAGTTCAGAATCAAAATAAGCGCTAAATGCTGCTTTACAAGAGACATATCTAGAGAATCCAATCCCGAGCCAAAATTCGCCTAATATAAAAAAATAGCTTGAAGGCGAAAGAATTTTATTTATTAGAGAAGAACACTCGTTGTAGGTATCGTCATCAGATATTTAAATGCTAGTTAAATATCTAAGTAAAATTCCATTCTGCTGAAACACGGACTAAAACTCGCATAATTCCCGATTTCCCAACAAATTATTTATTTCCGTCGCTGCAGATTAATACTTATATTCTATATTAATTTGGTGTGATTCGTAATTATATTACGGAGGAATACGAAAATTCCAAACCCCGTATCTATTATGTTTCATATAGATATTCCCATTATTAGAGTCGAGGTGTAGTAAATACATCACCGGTAGGGAAAGGTCAATATAACAATTTGAAATAACATACATGTGCTGTATATATGTATACATAGATTAGACATATACTGTCCCTAGGCGTCGTCTAAGCTCGCCAATTAGTAGTTACGCCACTGTTTCCTAAGCAGTCCAGATTTCGGCGGGAATGTCTCGATTTTAGCCTTCATCATGCTGGTGAAGTGTACGATTTCTGTTATATAAAAAATCTCGAATTTTTCGGGACTATGTTTACTAATCCCGGGATTGGATTTCCTAGTCATATCCCACTTCTATATATCTTTTTTATTTTACAAAAACCCTTATAGGTTTATACAAATACACTCGTTCAATTAAATCGAATTAAAATGGAAATATAAATATAGCAATAATAAAACTATACACGTCGCTTGATTATATTAGATTGAGTCATAAATAGTTGCCGGCAAAAAGAAGTCATTATAATTGTTCGGTTTTACCCTTGATGAGTCATCTGTATTGATGATTATAGGGTTAAATTAGATTGGTGTGAGTCCGATCAGTCTTTTGACAATAGCTAAATAAATGTTTTTAAAAAAATCGGCAATTATTTGTGACTCGACCTAATATGATCGGCAATGAACGGTTTTCCGGACTATGGAACACATGTTGTATCATCAGCTATTGAAATACGGATTTTATATTGTGTAAAATGTGTTTAGAATACTTTAATTCAGATATTAAATAATCAATGTGTTCTTAATACTTGGATATTATTTTCGAAATATGAGTAAAATAGTAAATAATAATGAAAATTTTAGTTAGGATTTTAAGTTCTTATCTTTAGTTGCTCTTGTAATTTCTTTGTTCATATGTGACCCTGTTCAATTTTCAGAATTATCAGTGTTTAGTTTTTTTTTAAATTGGGATTGATTGATCCTTAAAAAATATTGATAGGGGTAAACATTTTTCCACAATCCTGATTTCAACTCAAACCTCTGTAATAAAAGTCAAGTGACTGATTCATAGACAGCGAAATTACTAGTGTTGAGCTTTCATAAAAGCTGTTCATCAATGTGTTGATTCTAGTTTCAACGTTAGAATTTTTCACGATCATAACAATAATACATTCAAGTGTCGATCTATGTTGTTTAATTTATATTGATTTGATGTTATTTTAGACATGACTATTAACCGTATTTTATTATGGCGCCACCAGAAATAGGAGATTGTCAGGAGTGGCCACGTTCTGAAGAAGGTCATCAGCGTCGTTAAACCGAAGGTCCGACTCTTGTATCTGCTAATGTATAGCAGATATCAAGGAAAAGCGTCGAACACCGGATTAAGAAGAAAAAAACCATTGCAATGCTGTTCAAATGCCAATCGTATGTATATTTTAATCCTTATAATAAACTCCTCGTAAAATTTAATCTTTATTACAACAAAACCGTCCAGAAAAAACCCATGCATATTTAGAGTATAAATGAATATCCGAATAGTAACGTAAAAAATGTTCTAAAAATATGTTCGTAGTAAACGATAAGGTCAAATGCGCGATAATAACACATTTATACAAATATTGCTATGAAATCCTGATCGTTCGATTGAGATAATTTTTTCGTTTGTATGTAAAAAACCAGCTTATATAGACAGAAGAAGAAAAAAATGAATACATCGTCTAAATGTATATTTATTGGCTTATCTGTGGCATTATGCAAATACTGAAATGGTGCAATTAAAGTTGAATAAATCAATTTATGCAGATTATTCAAATGTGCATTGCAAGTTATGAAAATCGAATCGGCGGTGGGATGAAATCGTCCCGCGGACGAATTTGCATAATTTCGGTATTAAAAAACAACGCGACGAAATTCGCGGCTCGACTTTTACACCAAATCTATTTTCCGACCGTATAAGTAATAAAAACTTATTACGGACTTGATGAGTGTAATTTTTTTGACAACAAAAAACTTTGACATTTTCGGTTGGATGCGACCTTTACATTTAGCAACTGTACGAATCACCGTTGCAAGCGTTTGCACACAAATAAGCGCAAATGTAAGCAAATAAGTGCCCAAAATTCCATTCGATAAGAGAAGATGTATGTAATTTTTTATTTAAACATCATTGTGACCTTCAAAGTCGCAAGTTGAATTTTGAGGACAACTTCTTGTGTGCTTGAATGCTCTGATATACAGTCACTTGAATTATCGATTTAATATTATTGAGATAACCGCAAAATAAACATATTTTTGACTGAAGAACTCTACATATGTTCCCGTGGGGTAAATAACAGCGCTGCGTGAAATCGCAGAAAAGAAGACAAAGTTGACCGATAGCCTTAGATGCGAGAAGACGTATACTTCCCACCGGTATCGCCTGTAGTCTCGTAGCTGGGATCTCTCTCCGCAAATAATACATATACACTTAAACCGACAATCGCACAAAAAAAGCTATGATTTACATAGAAAAAGTGATGATGCATTCCGTGGACTTAAAAACTGCACAACTTTGAACTGAATATAAATAAAATATAACCTAAAACGCACAAAAAATCAGGAAAACAATAAGGCATTTTTGATAACATTTTAATGATGTCTCGCATTATTCGTAAAATCTCTAATTCTAGACATCCACTAGAGAAATAATTATTATTTTAATTACAAACTATCGATATTCGATTTGGCTTAAAAACGCTGTCTTCAAAAAAAAAATAATATGCGCAGTTTTAATATCATCATTGTTCCATGTAGATTTTCTCTTTTTAACAATATCATTTTTGATTAGTATAGATGTCGCTATAGTTCCTACCTCAAAAAAAAATTTTTTTTTTCACAAAATGGTGACTGTTTTAATCATGTTTGTCAATAAGATGTATTGTTTTACCAAATCTCCCTGAGTTTATCTTTTTAAGGGTTTTATAGAATTTAATTTTTTTTTTAAATCGGGATCCTTGTGTTTCGAAAAAAAATACATGTATATTTATGTACCTAGAGCCAATAAAATAAGTTTGGCTAGACCTAAATATTTTTTTCGAAGGATTTATACAAGCTGTCACGTTTTTCTTCATTTTCTGTAAAGAAATTTTAATCCTTTTGCTCCATAAAATAATTTATAATATTTCTTACACTGACTTGTTTTTTTACATGTTTTTTAAGAAATCCTTTTTGCATCATATGTTTGGAAAAACCTTTATTACTTTTTTTTTGAAAAAAAAAATGTATTCGAATCATATATTTTTAAAAACCAGATTAGTATATTTAGTACGATAGTTTGTTTACCTATTAAATTCTATTCATTGACAGAAGGGTAAATAGTTCAAAACAAAATACAACGTATTTAAAGATTTCATTCTGGTAGAACTGGCTTAGTTGCTATAATTCTATAAGTTTTTGTAATTTTGGAAATTTATTTGAAGAATGTGTTTTTAAAAATTAAAAAACATTGAAAAAATAAAATCTTTTTTAATTTTTTTTCAAAATTCTAGACTAGAACAATCCTATGATTGTAATACATCTATAGCAGATGCAACATGACTTAAACAGTCCAAAACTATTATTTTTTTCCAATTTCGATTAATGTTGATGATTTATTTTAGATACGTACTCTTTACGAAATAAAAAAAAATGCAAAAAAAACCGCGTAACTTCGAATTCGCACAAAAAAAGTTTGAGTGTATTGGCCAACATTAGCATTTTTTCATCACTTAACCATACTTCTTTTACAGAATTTTCGCGATCCGATAGCAAACGGACTCGCGTGAAGCTATCTATCTTATTGAGTATGTGCGGGATAGCCCTCGCCTCTACATTATACCAATAATCAGGAAAGAGCATTCAAGTCATTTTGTTGTGTTTTGTAATGATATTATATCGCAGGGGAGGAAGAACAACTCAGACATGTGCTTAAAGATTTTCAATAAAAACTGGGTACAATACAATAATTTTAAGTGAAGACAAGAAAAAAAATGCAGCTTGGCAAATTTTTTATTACTTTCCGACCCTATTAAAATATCAAATCATTATGATCTACACTGTGTAAAATGCTTTTAATATAATTTCATACTCGTTCTACATAGAAATTATCATTCCTGTTCTTTAATCTTGTTAATAGAATCCATATCGAAGTATAATTCAATGATTTTGTATCTCATATATTGTACATGAAGCATTCAGATCCATTTCATTATGATCTTCATCCGTTTAACATTCCACATGACCTGCCCAAAACCATTTCAATTGATGACAACAATATCATTATATGCTATTTCGCACCTTAAAAATACAAATCGTTCATCGGCATAAATTTGAAGTATTAAAACATCAATTTATAAATAAATACATCCGGCTAAATTGATGGATCCAAACGACCCTTACAGTAATGCTAGCGCCTCCCTTAAGAGATTCTAACGTCCCTTAGGAAGCAATCCCTTTTGGGAATCACTGATTCAGAGCTATTATGCCTTCATACATATTAATTGATAGGACTTTTCATAATCAAAACGTCCTTAACAGAGTGGTTATTCATGTTGGTCATTCCCATTTATCATTTCGCATCATATTAAGCAAAATTATGTATGCTCACATGCAAATATATATTAAAAAGTCGCATTGAATTTCAAATCAAACTAAAATATTCATTCTCTAAGATCCGACGATAAAGTAGACGATCGTGCCGATAATAGGATCCATCGGCCATCCATTCAGTCTTCAATTCAAATTCATTATGCTTCGCAATTTTTCTTCCGACATTTATGAAAAGAGCATGCATTTTGCATAATTATTCGCCGCTTTATATATTCTTACACGTGTCACCGAATGACTTGTGCACATAATAGCATTCACACGAGCCACAGATTGGCGCCAAGTGCATACTCGCATCTCTCGATGCAATTAGTGCCCGTTTGCGTCAGTTCTGACACGTGCCGCGGGGTGAAATTTCGCATATGCCAAATATCTTACGTAAATGTGTACCGGACTTACGATGCCGTATGGAGCTAAACGATTTTCATTTTATTGCAGTTTGATTCTTTTTTCAGGAACGATCTTGCGGTCCGGCAGTAAAACACAGGTCGTCAAAAATATGTCGGGAAAAAGGAATAAAGTTCGATGCTTATTGCGAACTATAAATTAGCTCCAGTGCCGTTTACTATTCTATGGAAAGAAACGGCCGTAAAGAGTTATTGGGTAATGTAGGACCCGGAAAGATTTATCCCTTCGAATTGTGAACAAAGCCGTTACTTTGTTAAGGGATGAAATAATACTGAAGGGATGCCACAAAAGGAAATGGCACTGTCCCTTTGAATGAGGTCACGGCTTACTTCACCGCTATTACAGATATTAGGTTTGACCAATCTATGAGATTTTTTAAGGCATTCAGCCCATGCCATGTCAATTTATTTAAGTTGCCCGAAGCCTTCGAACATCACTGAATTTCATACACTTATTTATTAAACTATCTCATACACTATGTTCGATTGCATGCGATCATAAAGCTAATTTTCTTCTTTTTATTATATTTTTCGAATTATTTATAACACCACCACGTAAAATAGCTGTTAATTATATAACAGCGACCTCTTTATTACACATATGCTCTTTATAATACGAACGCGAAGAAAAAAAATAATGGAGAGTCGACCGATAGCCTTGGACGCAGGAATATGCGTTCATCCCGCTGGCTCGTAGCTTCATAGCAGATTTCTCTCCAAGTTCATAAATTCGAATTATATATGATAATCTATACAGAAATTAATAAAATTCGCATCCAATTCACATGGTTAATTTGTATATTCATAAAAGATCTTTGCCTATGATAAGTCAATAGATGATTACTCAAAAACATATAAGATCCGAAAAAAAAAACATTTTATTGTGATACAAATGATGACTGGCATGTCAAATTCGATCCACGATAAGGTCAAGGCATTCAATTTTGGACTGTGTATCCGCCACATCATCATTAAATATTTTAATACAAAATGAATTTAAAATGTGCATTCCTTATTGGGACACCGTTGAATTTTTATTGACATTATATCATTGTCGTATTCATTAGTGTTCAAGATTTTTCAGAAAAACCTAAGTGTCACTGCCTTGTTTACCTGCTTGGTACCCGGCGCGTTGCTACCACAGAAGTAATACGTTTAAAAATATCGTTTGAAATTTGAAGAATTATAAAAATGAACAAACATACAAACATTATTTTTTATATAAAGGATCTACTTCAAGTTAATTTTACTATGCTTATATTATTTTAAAATGTACAAACTATAAGTTGGCAAAGTTTTATTGTTTTTGAATGAACGGTATGGCAGCGCATAAAATACGAACAAACATATATTTATTTTTGTATATTAGACTATACTTATGTTACTCGCACAATCCTTAGCAATAAGTAGACGAAGTTTTATCGCAATCTAATGAACGGTATGGCAGCGCATCTCATACGAACAAACATATATTATTTTTTATATATTAGATTATATTTAAATTCTTAATTTTTTCAAAAATATTAAACTATCCTTAAAACTTATTTTTCATTTTGAATCAAATATACTGAGTCCTCGACTTACATGCTTTCGTACTTACTATAAATTACTTTATGAAGAAAATAAAAGAGCTACAGTAAAAAGAGCACTAGACAAGTACTTCAATAACTTAGATAATAAAGGAATAAAAGCATTAAGGTTTCTTGAATCTATTTACATGAGTAGTTGATACAAGTTTATTTTCATTCAAGTACTATTTTAAAAAATAGATCGTATTTCAGATAAGCCAGTTCAATTGAACGTATGCGAGATTTTAATCTCTGGAGCGAATCGCTTACATCAGACACATTTAATTTATAATAAAATGATGTATATTCTCAATGTTCCAATTCCAAGATCTTAATTTAGAGTATTTTACATCCGCATCTTGTTTGTTTTACTTGTTCCAAAATATTGATACACGTGGAAGCATTTGGCGATCGCCCAACTTAATACGTTTTTGATATACGCGATTGCTTCCAGGAACCCATTTATTAAGTTGTAACTAATTCTTTTTTGCGAAAGAACGCGCATTGTTTCCACGTGCTAAATCAGTCGAATTCGCAGATAGTTTTGTATGTGTTCAAGCCCTTAAGTGTGAATATTTAACACTGTTTACACGCGGGATACTAATGTCATTCGTCATGACGCAATACTTTTGTTATTGTAATTTGACGATAAATAAAATATTCGACTGTATTGCGCCATAAAATATGTTTATTAACAATTAATGGCGCTATAAAAGATCGATGGCGGACAGTAAAAAATCATACGAAATTCAGAAAGGCATAAAAACGGCTTTGCCATAATCGGAAAACTGCCTCGGAGTGCCGAACGATTTATGTCCGGAGCCTGCGGGTTGTTCAATTAAGTTGGCAAATAAGCACGCTAGTAGCTTAATTGAACAAACAACTCTCTGATTAAGGATGGGTTATCGACTCACATCTGACCTCAATTGAGCCATCTCTATTTTAAATCAAATTTCACAACGTCAACTCGATAAGTTTGTCAACCGAGTGTGATTCTCTGCCGAAGAAAATCTGCTCGTAAGACTCAATCAAGATAACACATCTCCAGCCTTGATCGGACTAAGCCGTGTCACTGGTGCGATGTCGCAATCAAAACCACGTGCTTTTCGATTCACACCTATTGTAATTTATTTCAAAATAATCTGACATTGAATATAAATAACGGGCGCCGAAAATAGAAAGTGCAAATTTATTCGCGAATAGGATACGGAGGTCCCAATTGATTGTTTAGCGCCCATTAAAATGAGCACACAAAGATGATCAAACAATTCGATTATAAAACCTCCGAAACTTTCCACCGCGGAATCATATTCAAGGCGCAAATTTTAATTATATTAACCGCTTAAGCTACCATATCGTATGACATACGTTTCACGAATTCAAACCAAATATAATTCTATAAACAGATCTATCAAATGCTTAAATAATTCTTCAAGGACTATGTTATAATTTTAAATCAATAATAATGCATCATAGTTCTATCTTCTATATATTTATACAGGGTGCTGCAAAATAATATTAAAGCATCGAGTGTTTCGTCATTTAGTCTGGATCTGATTTTAGAAGCCAGGCAACTTGCTACTGAAAATCCACACTCGTTGGAGGTATCGTCATCAGATATTTAAATGCTAGTTCGAGTTGATGACCGCGTGAGTCCCCATTTTCATATAATACTATCAATGTGACTGATAAAATTCCTTTCTGCTGAGACACGGACTAAAACTCGCAAAATTCCCGATTCCCCAACAAATTATTTATTTCCGTCACTGCAGATGAATACTTATATACTATAATACTTTGATGTGATTCGTGATTACATTACGGAGGAATACAAAAATTTTGAACCCCGTATCTATTATATTTCATATCGATATTCCCATTATTAGAGGCGAAGTGTAGTAAATACATCACCGGTAAAAAGAGGTTAATATAACAATTCCCTACTTAGGACATAGGGCCTATATGTAAAACGTAGCAAAACACAACCCTTATCTCCAAAAAAAAATATTGGCGGTTCAAATACCAAACAGCCTGTATTTTTCTTCAATGTCAAACACTCGCCTAATGTGTCACCCAGATGAACGTTTTGAAAATGCTTCTGAGGTCTTCAAATTGACATAGGACTAAGCAACTTTTCTTGAATGATAGTGGCTGAAGAGCATTTTACACACAATAGTATATTGCCCAGCCTTTCTCATTCAAGACCCACCATTCCAGTTTCAATTTTTTTTTCAAGTTTCTTATTTTCAGCTTGTACCATGATTTGGATCATTTGGTACGGCGGTATCAGAAGATCAGTACAAATATATATTTGATCGTAATGAATAAGATTTAAAGTTCATTGATATCGATAAAATCAGCATTATATAACAATCGCACGATCAGATCAAATCGACGAAATCTAATGGTGGTGATTATTTAAGCTTGGGCGGTTAATCGATTTGGTCATGAGCATGACAAATATATGCATTTATTTGCCGATTATGCTGGAATGCACGCATTGATAGTGAAAGTTATCCGAATTCAATTTTTTTTGTCATAGGAAAAAATCTCGTTCTTCGCACAAGAAATTTTGAAAGATCGAGCTTAAAATTTAATAAATCTATACTTATCATCCGTACAAATCCACTTATCTGTCAGGACCGCCGTAGCGTGTATGAATCTTGTATGTAAATAAATAAACACTGTCACACAGTATTCAGTCATTTCTTCAGGTAAACATAAACAATACAAATCGATTCATTATATCATTCACATATCATTATTAGTCGATAAATTTGGGTTAATGATTTATACAATCGTACGATGTACGCATGATACTCTCTCCATCTCTGTTTCTTTATCTGTCTGTCTCCGAGCTCAACGTGTAAGAATTATCTTTCTGGATCAATGGAATTCGGACACAACACTGTGTCTTACCTCTTTAAGGGATCAAGCATCACTATTAGCCCATAAACGGTTTGAAAACTTAGGTAGACTATGATTTCAAAATGATTTATTAAATGATCCATTTGGATATAAAACATGCAGTTAAATTTTGCAGTTTGTAAATATACAGATAATCTCATTGCGAAAGCATACGACAGTTTCTTAATTGACCTGCTCATGTAAATTGCAAATAAGATGGGCATTTATGCACCGAGCTCGTTTCTCCACGGCTTAAAATTCAGTCGCATGTTACATAAATATATACTATAAAATTTAATCATGATTCCAAAAGTCGCATATTAAATTCAAGCAAACGATCGTAAATTTCAATAAATGGGTCAAACACATACTCGCAGGAGATGAACGTCCAGCTTCACAGACAAACGTCATCTTTGCGTCCGCACGGCGCATTGAGCGGGCTTTGATTTATATCCCGGTTCGCATTTATTTCGATTCGCATAATTTACGAACGCATAGGTCTCCACGGCATAATAAGCTATTCAAATCGTTAATTTTTGGTTGCGTAAGAGTACCTTCTAGGGCGTTCCATTGATATGAGCAGTCAGTGAAAGGGACTGTTTGGAAAACAATTTCTCGCACGGTAGACAGCATCGGAATCGGACCATTTACATATTATGCAAATCCGTCGGTTTCTAACATCCATGTACAAATTAGATAAATGCTGTAATAACATGTGCTCGGCGGTCACATTCGTCATATTGATTTATCGACTGGGGTATTCGGATTGATTTATTTGCTTTTTAATCTTCCATACAAGAGCGATTATTTATTTGAGCGAAACGAATGCAAATGGAGGCTAACTTTGACACAATCGAGGTGAAATTGCCTTTTTGGTGAATAAACGAGTCGGGATCGGACAAATGACTTTCTTCGTCAATTGGTTGCCATTCATCATTCCAGGCTATCATCAGATTAGCTGGACTCCAATGGGGCAACATGATCAAGTAGCGAATGGCCCATTTGAGGAGCACGCCCATTGCTTACAATATAAAGGTGGGTCAATGTATTATAATAATGTTGAGCAATCATATTATTTTGTTGTGTGTATTAAAATCAGAATTCCCCCCACAAATAACAAAATCCCACAAAGATCCCTCAATTTACGCTGAGTTTGGTAATAATGAAGACCACTACATTAAAATGTTAAGTAATCAATGATAAATCAAATTGAAATATTTTTGTGGTACAGTATAAAAATACTCATATTTTGTGAACATTTTGTTTACTACCTATATGTAGTCCATCAAAAAGTATACCAGACAAAGAAATCCAGTGGTGTCAGGTCTGGAAGCCGTGCGAGCCACGGAATAAGGCACGTCCCCAGACAAAGAACTCCACTGGTGTCAGATCTGGAGATCATGTGAGCCACGAAATAAGGCCGCCAAAAGAAATAATTTATACTACAGAAGCGCTCACAAAAGAAATCCTAATTGAATTCCGAATTCAAACAACTACAGTTGAAATAAGGAAAACGAGGCAAAAGTGGCCATTTTGAACAAATTTTGTAAATAAATTTAATAAAAATATCTTAACCATAAAAAGTTTTATCTTAACCCTGACCCCGGCAAACTGGAACCTCTTCAAGTTTAACGACTTATTGACTGATTTTTATGACATGTACCATATCGTTGGAAAGGGTATAATTTAGAGACATTTTAAAATCTAAACTAAGTTCAAAATAGTTGTTTTTATTTTTGTTTATAGAATTTGGAAGTTGATGTTTTTACAAAATTTCGACAACCCTGACATTTAGGACATAGGGCCTATTTGTGAAACATAGCAAATGATTAATTCCAAAAAGCAAATAAAAAGGTCGATACACGTGTAAAACACCCTGTATATTAGGGCTTCGAACCGGAACTGAACTGAAAACCGATAAAAACCTTTATTTTGCTGGATACTTAATATCGATTTTTTCGGTTTGGTACTCAAAAGAGGGTTTGGTTGATTTTTGTGTTGATATAATAAGTGATATTCAGCATTCTTATGTAGAATTTGTTTGATTATATTTATCTTGATCTACTCCTACTTCCTGTAATCTACTTTTTGTTCATCCTGTCAATTATCCTGTTAAATCAATACTTCAGAAAAATTGTTAATATTCCAAATTTCAGCTTTTAGTCTCTTATTGCCCAAGTTTTGATATAGTGGTTTAGATCCTGGACTCTTACTGTATAAGTTCATTATTTTGTTTCATGTTGCTTCATTTTTTGTGGAACGTTACCCAAAATTTGGATAAGCTCAATGCTTTTTTAACACTTTGGCGTACACAGCCGTCAAATCCCGTCTGGTGGCAGCAGATAATATGTATATATGTACTTGATTTTGCGCTAGATAAGTCTATGCATATCGTCTTCGTGGACACTTCAAATCTTATCTCACATCGGCGAAACTCATTAAAACGAAAACAAACTAAAGCGGCTCAAATTAATCAGAAACGTTAATGCAAATTTATTGCAGAAACATAATACATTATTAATATTCTTAATTAATTTTGACCTCTTTCCCTAAAGATTTGCGATGATAGCTTAAGCTATATAATTTTGAATTTTGCTTAAAATTTTATTATTGAAATCGTGCATTTAATTGATATTCTTTCGCTCCAAATATGTTATTAAAATATGGCTTAAAATACTCCAATTTTTCATAATATATGTGATACGTAATCACATCAGGCCCTGAGTCAAATGAGCTGATGGTTAAATGGTGAAAGGTGACTCTTATACCCAACGCTTTTATGATTATGATTATTAATATCCATTCAAAAATATACCTTTGTGTGTAATATTCTTAACGACCACGATTTTATTTGACTATTAAGTAAGAAAAAGTGGACTAAATGGTGATTTTCAAAGAAGTATTCAGCAAAAAATGAGTTCAATCTAGAATAGAGATTGAATAGAAAAAAGTTATGAAATATAAGGTTGTTTTCTTTACTTTGTTCCCCTTTTCTGTTAGGGGCCTTTCATATTCAATGAAAAAATCATTCAAAAGAAAGTTATCCCAAAATAAATAAATCCTTTCCCGCCTCATAGGACATTCGCAAAGCTCAGTTTCAACAATTTACTAAAAGCAATCCGGGCGTGTGCGTCCGTATCAAATGGCAAAAAAACGTGTAATCCGTCAACAGAGTAAACAAAAATAAATACTTGACTTAAAATAACTTTAGCGACCGAAAGCTTGCAAAAGATCGCAACCAGAAAAAAAAACAGGAAAGCGACCCTTTAAAAGATTGGTTTACGTGTTTATACTTTATGAGGACGTAATGACAAACGACCCTTGATGGGGTGGTAATAGGAAAATGTTTCTTATGCCCTCGTCCCAAGGGTGCCGCCTCGCTTGCGCCCCCCAAGACTAGGGTCAACCCATTTGTTGCAACAAAGCATCCTGCACAATGGGAGCTGAATTGTACTCGGAGGTTGTATATCTACGAGGGGAATCGCAGGTATAAATCATTCGAGTGTATCTAGGAAATTAAGTATTCTCAAACTTGACAGAGGTCTCTGAGCATTTCATGCAAATAAAACTGCAAATTCAATAAGGCATCATTTCGAGCGGGTGCGCTAATATAACTATGGCAAGGGTGTTATCATCTGTGTATAGTTTGGCAATATACATATTTGAATACACATCTGAGGTCAACTTTGGCTTGGAAATGTTTATCTTTCAGCGAGATCGTCCTCTCTCGCAAATTTTCGTAGGAAAGCTTCCGAAACCAATTCCACTGAGTAAACAAATCCTCGGGGGGTTACAGGAAGATGTTCTTTAGACCAATATTTGCGCAACTTGGCCTCGAAGCATTAAGCCGTTCTGTTATACAAATCTATCTCGATATGATCATGAATTTTGAACTTTTTGGGTCAATAATGGCAAGAAATTAATACGAATTATGTAAAGCACGTAATTAAATGCTAAATTAATTATAAATTTAAAGCTTCCCCATGGGTAATCCTATTATAAAACCGCAGAAGCTTTCCTATATATGACAACTTTGATGAGGGAGCTTAAAAATTGTTATTCAACATGACTGATAATTAATGTAATCCTAGTCAAATTAAATTTAATCATGACATCAACTTCGTAACGTCTTTATGTAACTGATATAAATGTCGATATTTGATTCGCTATAAATGTTAATTATAACCATTATGCTATGAGACTGATTGATATTTATTAAAGACTTTTACGAAAGCTTAAACCTTGAGTAGTGAGTTAATTTAAAAGCATCAAAATCTTATATGCTATATTTATTTATCCGCCATTTATTATCGTACAAATTCACTTATATGTCAGAGCCGTCGCAGTGTGTATGATGCTTGTACATAAATAAATAAACACTGTCGATAGCATACAATATTCGGCCATTTCTTCAAGTAAACATAAACAATACATTTGAAATTGATTAATTATATAATTTGCACATCATTATTAGTCGATAAATTTGGATTAATGATCTATAAAATCGTACTATGTACGCAAGAAGCTCTCCGTCTCTGTCTTCCATACACAGTTACCGAACTGCAAGGCGTTTTATCCATTTTTGTCTTTCTCCGAGGTCAATGTATAAGTATGCTCTTTCTGAATCACTGGAATTCGCTCGCAAATAGGCGATCATCCTACCATACAGGTTAACATAGTATGAAATAATATTTAAGGATGCTTTCGCGACTTGATCTTAATTTTCTTTAAAGGGCAGTAGAAAATATCTCAAAATTATTGTTAATTTTATTCAAAAGGATTTTCTGGAGTGCATAAATTCCATCCTTTTTTGCTTCTTAACACTTATGAAGTGTGGAAATGCTAATAATTTATTTTTGCTACTTGGAATATTATTCTTATCCATGTGATTATTCGAAACAATTGATTCTCTTTATACCTCCCTAATATAGTTATTAAACAACTGCCACCTCCCGTATCAACTAATCGCTCCAGAGTCATATTTATCCATATTGAGATGCACACAATACGCTTGCCCTACAAATAATTGAATACATAATAATATGTCGACGTTGGAAAAAAGTTTGAGAATGACTCGTATGAGACTCGGAAAAGTATTTTGTCACAGCAAGATTAGAAGTTATTCTTCTCGTGTGCGCGTGAAATGTTAAATTTGTCAAAGTAAGTGGTTTTAACCTTTTTTGTGCAGTAGTTCAAGTGTTGGGGGAATTGGGCAACAAGCGAACGTTCTATGCAAACACTGCAAAGCCTATTAACTGTCATTTGAACAATTATACAATTAAATTAGCACCTGCACGCCAAATAGGATAAACATATATTTGTATAAATTTCGACACAAAGTCCTATGACAAAAAGTACTGGAAAACTTTTCCACGACGAAAAAAAGTGTGAATAGCAAATCTGTTTGCTCAGGCGACTTAGCGGACAATAAGTGCTAATTAATAACACTTTGATAACGTGGAAGCGCTATGAATCACGAACTCGCATAAATATGTATGTTGAAGGTAATGTAGGAATCGGCATTACCATAAAAAAGTAACAGTTGATGGATATTGACGGCGTTTCCGTATCAGCTTCCGCCAGAGGCAGTTTCTACGACCCTTATGAGGGTGCTGGGTGATTCCGGCCCAGATTTGGGGTAGGACGATAAGGAAGGGCCAGGACGCTTGGTTCTGAATGTATTTGTGTGTCTACTATGTTTTTAGGAGTTCAAGTACATTCGTATTCCATAGCAAAAATACATTATGCAAGACTTCCTTTGAATATTTCTTCATTTTTATATATTAGATAATAATAAATTTGTTTTATATTAAAAATAATCTGCAGCTGAATTTTGATTTAATACATACGCCACATGGATATTTTGTATAATATAAATTACACATGACCCATGCACGCTTACAAATCATGCTAATTAATACACACACATGACCATGCATATACTCGCACTTAGACACATATGAATGCTGAGACAATAAAAAGTACGCATATGATAGATTAAGTCATTATTCTATCTATTACATTATATAATATGTATAATTAACCTTATGAATATCATTGCATCACACAATATTGGTGGAGATGGTACAAGGATTGACGAAATCTTGTTATAATCTTGGCAGAATGGTTCTCGTGAACCCAAAAACGACGGTCAAAGGACTGTAGATAAAATTGGCCTTAACGTCACAAAAAATGAAACGCTTCCCCTCCTTCAGCTTCAGAAAATAGAAAAAGGAGGGAGAATCGTTTCTAGTCCCCGGGTCTCATACGTCTCGGGTGGGTGTTAGACTCCACGATGCCCACTCATAAAACCCTAGGGGAGGGGGCTCATAGGCAACGGTAGCCCAGCTAACATGAGTTGGGTACGCAGGTCACCCAGTTCTGCGTACCTGTAAAGGGGTGTATGGAACTGCCGATTACAGAGGTTGGTGGAGTCTGTGTCAAAGGCATCACCACTAACCTTAAAAAACCTACTGCAACCATATGCCACGCTTCTACTGTATGTGTGTGTAGTAGCATAAAGCATCCGCTTCATCAATAACATGCCTATTTTACTATATATTACACAACGAATGGAGCAATTATTTAGCTAACATTGTGAAACATACAAAAAGCTTAATTCAAAAGTGACAAATCTGTTGAAGTTGAAGAAAATGAAAATAGCGTTAATTAGGCAACCGTACAAAGCAATCAATTCAAAGTTGAGGACATAAAGAGGAGGAGTTAAACATAGTTTTAAATATTCTAGTCCACAATATATTTAGCTCCTCTATTTTAATATTCACAGAGATGTAATCCCTTTTCCCACTTGGAATACGCAAAAGGTATTTTATGAAAGTTTAAAGAGATAAATCGCTTGGAATTCTCCTCCCGAAATCAAAGGGTTGCTGATATTTATAAAATCTTTTAATTTTTAATACATAAATTTACATACTTAACTCCCTTCTGCTTATCAAGATTGATTCAAGCCCTAAACTATTTTTAATTAATTTTCATTACAATTAGCATATTTGTTTGACGTTCATTAATTTTTAATGATTCCCTATAATGTTTCCGTCCAAAAATATATTTTTATTATTGTAGTTTTCTATTTAGATTATGAGAGTATTCTTCAAATATTCTACTTTTACTGAGGTTAAACGAGAATATTATATTTTGATAGAAGATCCTATAAGAACTCAAAATTTTGAATTTTATTATATTGTCCTATTTGTCACTTCATTCAAATTCCAAGTTTTAACAATAGATAACAGTCCCTTAAATCTTTTTGATGCAGAAGAATCTTTGTTTGTTCGTATGTAATGCGCTGCCATACCCTTCATTCGATTGCGATAAAACTTTACCAACTTATTGTTTGCACGTTCTCAGATAATATAGGTATAGTATAATTAACTTACATTAGATCTTATATATAAAAATCAATGTTTGTATGTTTGTTCATATTTATAATAAAACCAACAAAATAAAATAAATTTCATTCAAATCTTTCTAAATTTCAAATGATAATTTTAGAACTATTACTTCTGTGGCAACAACGCGCCGGGTACCAGCTAGTATATATAATAATATTCTACACACGTATTTACCACAATTCATGGATCGTGTTATGGATATTTGTATAAATTCCTTCGTTAATAGGATTTTATAATAAAAAGCATGGCCTTTTATCGAAATCGATACGTTTCAATATGCTTTCAAAGAAACGTTGAAAGCTCAAATATTTATAGCCTTTCATGCACTTCCCTTTTAATACATATCGATGTCTAGACTCTACTCTCTGTTCTATGGTGTTTATGCCCTACTTACAATAATAAATCGTCATTCACTATAGTCAATAATCACTATACCTATTTTTGAAAGCTATTGTTTCTCAGTTGGATTCCATCGTGTAGTTTTTGAGATAATTCAGTGTTCATCTAAAGACCCATTCCATTGAAATGTCATCCTAAAAAATATTTGAATGTTTTTGTGATACAAGAAAGGATCACGCTTGTCTGCCTGCTTTATAGTTTCTGTGCTTTTTTTCTGGACTGGTGCGTATCCAATCTGAAGGCACGATTTAATTTCGGTTCCATTTTTGTGGTAAAGATTCGATTTTTCCTCTTATTTTACTCCAATAAAGCACAAAGTAGATCTGCAAAAACAAGATTTATTATTCACGATCCACGGTCATCTCTGCCCACACAATCCGCATAGCGCCATTATTCATTATTTCATCGAATAATTATTAGTATGAAATTTTTCGTCATGATTTATTATGCAATCAAAGGCTATTTCTCTGCCATAAAGACGTGAATGTGTTTGTCTTTGTTGGAGATAGTGAAGGAGAGTTTAGACTTAAAACTAATCATACGGATGGTATAAAAAATGGTCTAACACTGCGTGAGCGTAAAATAAATTTAGGAGTGTTGTCCTAGACAACATAAATTGTCTATTTACTTTACCAGAAGAACGCCTGGATCTTGTGGATAGAACAGTAGTATTCCATACTCATTTTGTTCACCACAAAATAACAGTGGCGTGCTTGAAAAAAACTGTTTTTTTCTATATATATATTCAAAATGCAAATTTATATAAAACTATAATATCCAATGCATATTAGATTTACGTATTATTATCTGCAATAACGATCGAGAAAAAATAATTTATTCTATAATATTGTAACTCGATTCAAAAATCTCTTACTGTCCGAGTGTTTGTTATAGGAGTTTTTTTTAGATATTTTTTAAACAAATTTCTAAAGTTATTATATCATTATATTCAAATCCTCTTTGTTCAGTGTAATCCAACAATATTTCAACACAATTCAACGTCGTTTTATAACTAATGTATTCACTGGTATTTTATTCAATTGTAGTGTCATTCTCATTTTCTTCCTCTTGAGAAAAAAATAAACGATATTTACATCATTCATGCGCTTAAAACCAGGATCATTTAAATCATGATCGAGCTACTCTTCGATGTTTTCCCTATCCACGTTTTCAAAACATTTTAAATTATCCAATAATCCACATATCAGATACAGTAAACTCACACTAATCCGGCACCCCCTGTAGTCCGACATACTAATAAAGTATAGCACATTTGTACGATAAAAATTCGTCTATGTAAAAAATGCAAAAGTGTGATTCTGGACCGCCTACATAAAATGATTATTTTGTAAGTTGGTAAGAGACAAACTTTCAAGAAAGCTAAACATCCAATAGTGATGGAAGCTTTGTATATGTGGTTTCTTCAGAAAAGAAACAAACATGTGAGCCCATATTGAACATGAAAGTAAAGTTGTTTTACAATGAAATAACAAAAAAGAAGGCTTTGTAGCTAGCATGAGATAATTAAAACGCTTCAAAATTTTGATCCCTGGATTTCGGGATTGCATTAGACCCCATCTCGGGACCATCCCCGGAATTCCCGGGACCGGGATTTTCAATAGTTTAAGAAATTACATTGATAAAATATTACTAATAAGTCCATTTGTTTAATGTAAAAAATAACTTGAAGGTGAAAGAATTATATTTATCTAAAAAAAGATAAAAATACAATTCAAAAATAGATAAATAATACACCAAAAAATTCAAATATTATTTTAAAAAAATAGCTCGAAGTAATATTAAATCATCGAGTGTTTCGTCATTTAATCTGGATCTGATTTTGGAAGCCGGGCAACTTGCTGCTGAAAATGCACGCTCAGCTTCCACCACTCTTTGGAGGTATCTTCATCAGATATTTAAATGCTAGTTCGAGTTGATGATCGCGTGAGGTCCCATTTTCGAATACCACCATCAATGTGACTGATAAAATTCCTTTCTGCTGAGACGCACTAAAACTTGCAAAATTCCCGATTTCCCTACAAATTATTTATTTCCGTCGCTGCAGATGAATACTTTTACGTTATAATACTTTGATGTGATTCGTAATAATATTACGGAGGAATACAAAAATTCTGAGCCCCGTATCTATTATATTTCATATCGATATTCCCATTATTAGAGTCGAGGTGTAGTAAATACATCACCGGTAGGGAAAGATTATACAACAATTTGAAAAACATATATTTATACATAGATTAGACAGTTACTGCCCCTAGGTGTCGCCTAAGCTCACAAATTAGTACTTTCGGAAATGTTTCCAAGCGTCTAGATTTCGACAGAAATGTCTCGATTTAGTAGCCTTCATCGTGTTGGTGAAGTGTACGATTTCTGTTAGATAAAAATTTCAATCTCGAATTTTCGGGATTACGTTTACAAATCCCGGAATTCTTAAGCATTTAAAATTGGATTGGATTCCCTATGCTCAACTGTACCAATACGAATTTTGATCAAATTTATAATTAAAATATTAATTGGTTATCGGTGAATTTTTCAAGAAGTGTATTAAAATATCATACGTTTATTCATAGTTTGATTTACAATGTGTGTATGTTGAGATTTGTACATCCATATATAGCGTCGTTGATTGTCCATAAAATTATATGGCTTTTGTAGTGCCACCACTGACCGTCTTCGGAGCATCACACCCTTATCTGAGCTCTTAGCATCTTCGCCGGGAACGTTAATTAGGGTCCGAGACAATTTTAGGGTTCATTTTTGGAATATGGACATCCCTGGCGTTACTTAGAGCTTTGTATATGCCAGCATTAGAGTATTATCTGGAAATTATTGCCAGTAATTAAGATAGTGACCACTCCGAACGAAGTATGCAGGCCGATGCGTAATTTGGGCGCTCCTAAGCTTCCAACCTCACAAAACATCATAATTTCACCTTATGCAATAACAGTGGGGGCTTAAGAGGCCCCTTAACTAAATACTGCCCATTTATTATGGCACATTAATATAGTGCATTAGAACTTTGTGAAATATGACCTCCGGAACGGCTGCGCGTGGAGAATACAATTATAGATATGAACGAATCGATTTGGGGGTTGGTTTGTTTGGCTGTGCTTCGTCATTGTCATTAGGTTCTTCGTCTTCCTTTCGACCTGGTATTCAATCAGCATCGGTGTAAGAATTGCAAAATAGACCCATCCATTGGTTGGACAGAGGTCAAAAGATCCCATTGAGCCTCCCCTCGTGAATTCTGCTGTCGGTTTGACCCCGATCTACTATTCACCATTGTGCACAATGAGTGGATTGAATACAAGCCTAATGCTTGGAATTGTATTAAAATATCACGTATTCATAAATCTTTGTCCCAGAAAGCCTCATAAACATGTTGCTGGACCAAAATATTAGACTACACGTGCTAAAACTGCAGTATCTAAATCGTAAATAAAAATTGTCGATAATAACTGTCTAACGTTTGTACACTTTATCAGATATCGCATGCGTTTTAGATGAGTACGTTTTGATATATTGTAAAACGAGTTTTGATCTTAGATAGTCCGCACTTTTGCCAGGTCACAACTTCTCAAACTTATCTGGACCATATTATATATATATTTTTTTTTTTTTGAGGTGACTTTTAGCAATCCTTTTATGGGATTATTACCAACCATTTTGACATGGTTTTTCATGACATATATATGTGTTTTTTATATATATAAATACTTCGTTAATCTATTATTGGTGCTAATCTATCTATGGGAACTCTCACGTGGTTAAAAACTCAATTGAATCTATAAATCAAGACATTTTAAAATTGGCGAACCCTCCATTTTTCATCACATGAAGAATTGCGCGAATGTTACATTAACCCTTAATTTATGAATGATATATCTAACAGCTGTAGCACCCTTGTGTTTGATATCAAAATACAGACAAAGGCATATAAGAATGAATATATCAGTTTAGATTAAAACATGATTTATATTAACACATTCCCATCGGGTTTAAGCATATGTGCGTGTACCATCAGTAGACCGTAGCAATGTGATTCATTACCATTAAAAAAATTAAAACCCACTACTATGTTTACACATTCATATAAATAACAGTGAGATAACTCGAACGTTTTTATTTCTTGGGCGAAAAACAACGTTATGCATAGCCCGACGGGAATGTGTTAAGAAATTACTTTTGATTTTATTCAGTGGTTGTTTATAAGGGAAAGTCAATTCAAAAACATGTTTTTTTATATAGTAATATTTCACCGTATTTAATTTATTCAGGACCATTTTCATTCTATGTGAGATTAATAATAAGATTAATAATACATGTTATAATATTTTATTAGTAAAGCTTAAATCTGTCATTTGGGCTTCCGTGGGAACGTGGTAAACTAGTTTAAGAATGGAACTTAAATTTGTAAATTTAAGCTAAAGATGTATCTTAAAAAAACATTTAATAACGAACATATTATATGTTAATGAGGAAAAAAATCTATTGATAAAAGTATTAATTTATTTTCAATATAAATTATATCAAATATATTACAACTGACTTTATATGGAGACCATTTCGCCTGAAAGGACATCTTGTTTTAGACAGATTTACCTCAATTCCCCATGGGATAAGCCTTCACATAAAAGTGAAAGGTCAAGCAATTTCAAAATCGATTGTACCCCATGGCGTATACTTATACGAATTAAATATTTAATCTAACGTAAATATTACTATGAAATTTTATTAAATTGGAGCAAATGATTGAATGCATTATTTTGCATCTAAATCTGAGATGCAATGCTAAATTAAATATTTTAAAATACACAATAAATAAGCCCATAGGAACAGTTTGAGAATTCGTGCATTATAAATTTCTAGAAGAGATCAACTTAAAAGATAGATAGCGGTTTGTAGCCCTCGGGCGGTGCCGGTTGTTTTATATAGTTCTAGAATATATTTGTGAGAATAAATGAGAATTAGTTTTTTTTTTAGTTCTGGGTGAATCAAGAAACCCAATAAAATAAAACAGTGCGTTTTGAAATGATAATGATGGATGGGCTCGTTTCATAGTCTAATTGCTCTAGTATATCAATACGTCATAAGAACTCCTTTGGGCACGAGCTGTGTTAACTTGTTTCAATATAATCGAACGCTGGATGATTTGTGAATTTATGGCGCTCATGATGAACCCAATTTCACGACGTTGTACCTTGTTAAACCTTTGAAAACAATTGTTCTTAGAACTCCATAAGTATCATGCTGAGATGAAGCCAGATTCGAAAAGGCGGCCTGACCTATAGGGTCAAATGGAGCCGGACAAATCCAAAATAGAAGATCAACACAAAGACCTTTCTATTCCAGAAGTTGCTGCATCATATTTTGTAGGAGTGCCCAATATAGAAGATCTGCTCAATAGGGCACACACGTGTATCTCGAATAATTCGTATTGAAATCGTGTGAAAAACTCGAATGAGATATTCGATTTGGAATTGGAAAATTATAATGGATTTTGTATGTATACGGGATAGCACAATTGCATACAAATTGTGACGATGTTTAAAACATACTTTCGTCTAGACTGATATATATTGATGAGAACTTCAAACGCTGGCGAGTTATATAAAAAGTTTTCTTTGATTTTTTTTGCTTGGAAAACTTGAACCAAGTCGTACGATATACATTTTGATGGTCTAAAAATGAGTTTGAGGTGATTTTTTGACCACAAAACTAAATCATTGCCGCTTTGCTGATGTCACGTAACCTGAGATGCTCAAAGCCACTGAACTGTAACATCACCTCGTTTTATGATCTGTTTCATTCGTATATGAAAGATCGTAGCCTACATTTGAATAAGGCAGTGATGCGTTGTATAAGTGGGGTTTCAAGACAATGTGAACATATGAAGAGAATTATTATAGGTCAAAGACATGACACGGCCTAACCCCAATTTCTTGACAAATACGAAAAACACGAAGAAAACCCCCTTGATTATATATCATTCAAACAACAACAGCTCAATTAATAAGGTTGGAAGAAATATCTACTTCAAATGAGGAGGACCTAATTAGATATACAGGCAACAATTATAATGAAAATGGCGCTTGATTTAAAAAAAAATGTAAGTGGGTTATTTTAAGGCCAATACTATCGAAATTGGAGAACCAATCCTGGTCATGATTGATGAAGAAGCTCAAACATATTTTTAAAAATTAAATACAACCTTCATTCACTATTCTGAGTGACTTCTCCAATTAAATAGAAAATAAAACCTCATTCATCATATCAAAGAAAATAGGGTCAAACAAATTTGTGTATTAGGTCAATATCATGTTTACTCCATAGACCTAGCAAAACGTTTGGCCACAGTTCAACATAAACGGTTAATCAATATTATATAAACATAGCCATTTTTATATAAACGCAAAAGTTAATAGGAAATAAATGCAATTTTTTCAATGTTATTTTTTTTTTTTTTTGAGGGGGATCTTTTTCTACGTTTTGCATATAAGCCCTATGTCATAAGAGTCAGGGTTATCAAAATGGAATAGGACGTGCCATATTCCATGGCTGGCACGGTCTCCAGATCTGATACCACTAGATTTCTTCGCCCAGGGACGTGCCCTATTCCGTAGCTTGCGCGGTCTTCAGACCTGACACCACTGGATTTCTTTGTCTGGAGGCGTGCTCTATTCCGTGGCTTGCATGGTCTCCTAATCTGAGACCACTAGATTACTTTGCCTGGGGACACGCCCTCTTTCGTGACAACAATTAAATAGAAATAGTTATGTTGACATTTTAAAGATGAAATTTTGGGTAAAATGTTGAAATAAAATTCTATTTTGACAACCTTCACACATAGGACATAGAGCCTGTGTGAAACGTAGCAAAAAACCCCTAACTCCCAAAAAATGTTTGTCGATCCATTTGCCAAACATCCTGTATAATATATGGCCGGGAATCGGGTGTCTTTGATATCAAATCACGGAAATGGGTAACATTTACACAATCATTGAAGGTTTGCTACCTTCAATGAATTTCGAATTGTATTAGTAAAAAAAAAATTAAAAAAACCATACACTTGAAGAAAATCATACGATGAAGATAATCTACTAAATCGAGACACTCTCGCCGAAATCTGAACGCTTGGAAACAGTGGCGTAACCACTAATCGGCGATCTTAGACGACGCCTAGGGGCAGTTACTCTCTAATCTATGTATATATATAAATACAGTATACATATGTTTTTCAAATTGTTGTATTAACCTTTCCCTACCGGTGATGTATTTACTACACCTCGATTCTAATAATGAGAATATCGATATGAAATATAATAGATACGGAGTTCAGAATTTTTGTATCCCTCCGTAATACGTATTATAGTATATAAGTATTCATCTGCAGCGACGGAAATATCTCATTTGTCGGGAAATCGGGAATTTTGCGATTTGATATGAAAATGGGGGCTCACCAGATCAGATCCAGACTTAAAGACGAAACACTCGATGCTTTAATGCTACTTCGGGCATATTTATTTTGAATTTTTAGTGTTTTACTTATCTATTTTTGAATTGTATTTTTATCTTTTCTTAAATAAATTAAATGCTTTTACTTTCAAGTTATTTTTTATATTAAACAAATGGACTTATTGATCATTTTTGATCAAATTTATTAATGTAATTTCTTAAAATATTGATAATCCCGGTCCCGGGATCTCGGGACATCATGGTTTATTAACCATGTTTACGGAAGCACAAATGACAGATTTAAGTTTTTAAAAAATACATAAACATGTGGTTGGAAATGGTTCCATAAAAGGGACTGCGAAAAGCAATTTAAGAGCCTTGCATGAATATTAAATGCACAACGAAACAAAATTTCATTATTGTATAGAAGCAAGGAAAACAGGAATTAAAATAATACACTTTAATCCCAGGACACAGTTTGTAGTCTCTTTGAGAACATAGAGATGAAATTAGGTCACAGTTGCTCTGATGATGAAATATGCATGAACGATTCGCGGGTGGTTTAACCAGCTTAAGACTGAATTAAAATATTTAATAGTGTCGCTAGTTCTACTAAAAAGCAATTTACTTCTTCTCTTTTATGATGTTTTTCAATGCAGCACCATACACTTACAGTTCTTAATTAAGGAAATATTAACTATTCATATATACGAGCATGAACGAATTACAAATAGAATTTAATAATGCATCACATACTCGTATATTGAGCGTTCGTCAATTCGTGCGGCACTTTCTCGTTTTAATATACCCAAATCGCACAGCTCCAGGAATCAAGTGTTGATTTAGCTGCATTTGATAGCATCTAAAATAAAATTAGCATTTCAAATGCGGTTATCAATTACTGTGATTTTATTTTCACTGATTTCTAATTTCAGTCCATATAATGGATTTTAAAAAAATATTTGTTTTTCGTCATTCGAATGTGTTAGAATCTGTTTATCTTTGGCTCGGACAAATAGTCAAACTGTAAATTACCAATGGAAATCTGTTATGTCATTTAGTATGCACTGCGCATGCGCTGATACTGCTTAATTATAATATGCTTGGTATCCTTAGAATTTCGACACGTTAATATTGTGAGTCCCGAATATAATCCAATCTGATCTTCAGGATTCGACCATAATATAAAATTTTGAGATGTAAAAATGATGTTAATAAATCATTCCTTCTGAAATAAACCGTTCCTAAATGTGTACATAAATGTGTTTGCTTAAGCTTTTTTTTAAATACGTCGCTTTCTGAAATGTTGTTAAGTCGAAATTTCGTTCGAAGAGTTTTCGATCATATTTCGGAAATACAGATGATTCAATCATAGATTGATTGCCTTTAGGAAGGTTTTTATGTTTTTTCAGGAAAATAGGGACCGAATTTTTGCTTCATTCACGCAATATACATTCCGAAGACGCATCTAGCGAAAGACACTTTTCTTGGGCCGAAATGGAATTGCAGCTCTGCCAGTATGACCTATCGTTACGAAGGCCATTTTTTTGGGGGCTTGATCTGGATCTTTAATCTAATCCAATTCTGGGCGCCGCGGGCCGTATTTTTCGAAGGGCTCGTGCGTATTTCGTGCCGTACGTTTGAGCCGTAAAATTGATTGAAGGCCTAATGGCACATTGCGCCCGGCTATGACGGAAAATTGTGATTTGTTGGGTATCGATATCGATATTTGCAGAGCTGTTTTCTATTCAATATCGGCCGCTGAGATTTATCGCAGCAATATGGCAAAATACTGGAGGAAGCGCGAAAGCAATCCATTACAGAAACAATTCAACCCGACCCGAATATTACCTCCAGCCCTTTATTTATTTACGGGAGGGCACGTAAATTACCTGATTGTTGGGAGGCCGCCCTCTAAACTGTAGCTTGAATATTAATTGGCGACTGCTCCATTGAAAGCCTGCGCTGTATGCGAATTAACACTTTGATATATATTGCAATTACGCAACGCCTGGACCTTTAAAGCAAAGTCATCAATGCAAATGGTAAATGATTTATGTATGAACGCGAAACACAATACAACAATGTTAATCATAATTTGTAAACGCCTACGTGTATTTAAATCAATTTACACAATCATCGGCGTATTGGTGTTGCTCTTTTGCTCCGATGAACGCTCCTTGGGCGCTCACGTAATGAACACCGTGTCCAATCGATGCTCTTTTCCCATTCAATTACCTTTCAAAGTGTAATCAATTCCGATATCCGAAGAAATAAAAAGAGCTGCTAGATTGAAAGATGACTTCTAATAATTTAGTTGTCTTGGGGATTAAAAACGAATTGAAAATCTTTGACAATTGCAGTAGAATATCATCATTTATCAATGTGCTTGAACGAATTGCTTGACTCTATGAACTTATTTATATTTTATTTATTAATAAACACACATTATTTTGAGTATTTCGACCAAATTTGTGATAATATATGACAACGGGATATGTGTGGCAAATTGAACAAATCTTACAATTTATTGATTTATAAGGGGAACCGGTCAACTTAAAAAAGATACAATAATCCATATTTATATATTATAGATTTAATGTTTATATGTTATGGCGAATACCCGGAATGCAATGCCATAAGCGCTTAATAATTATTTAAAAATAAACGCAGTGCGTGGTTTATTGCTTCAGGTCACAGTGTAGCGCGAGCCAAAGAGCTGGGATCCAAAAGCATATGCACACTCGCTCTTGTCTCGAAAACAATATTTATACTATGTGTATGTTATTCCCGCAAGCGTAAACAGTAAGTTGACAAAGTTTTGTAGTAATCGGATAAACGGCTATGGAAGCGCATTAAATACGAACAAACAAATATTAATTGGTTTTTGATGGAAAATAGACACTTTTTAGAAAAATTGCTTATCATAGCCGTTCCAGCTGATCACAATAAAACTGTGTGTATATTATCGTTTATGTATATAAACCATTTGGCGTCACCAATTATACCTGCCTTTTGGAAAGCCACTGTTTTAGCGTATGATAGTATGGTCGCCTATTTGCGAGCGAATTACAATGATACAGAAAAAGAATTATTATACGTTGAGCTCGGATACAGACAGAGACGGAGAGTATCTTGCGTATATCGTATCAATAATGATGTGTGAATGATATAATAAATCGATTTCAAGTGTATTGTTTATGTATACTTGAATAAATTACTGAATATTGTATGCTTTCGACAGTGTTTATTTATTTATGTACAAGCTTCATACACATTGCGGCGGTCCTGACAGATAAGTGGATCTGCATGAAGATAAGTGGCGAACAAGCAAATATAGCATCTACGTTTATGATGATTTTAAATTAACTCACTTCCTCAAAGGGTTAATGATAATTTCATTACAATAACAGTTTCAATATCTGATATTATAATCCAAATGCAGTGATGAAATGTATCCTCGAATCTAGATAATACATACTGCGCATGCGTTGATCCTGCTCAGTGCTAATTAGCGCAAATTTTATAATAATATTAAATAATTCAACACTGTTGAATAAACATTACACAAATACAAACTTCTCAATAGATATTAAATTCTAATATTGGACGCACAGGTTGATGCCAATATAATTGAATTCCCATCCTAGAACAACACAATTCAAATCAATTGAATTGCGCATCCCGACGTTAGCAAATCATAATAGAGATGGGTGTTGCTTTAATTCCATGATTTAACCCCAATTGTAGTTTCCGCCCTCTGGAACATTTCCATTTTCATTACGCTCAGACTAAACTTACTTCACCCTGTCACAAATCAAACACGACAATATGATGGAAGAAATTGTCATTTTTTGGATTAAATTTGATATGAAATATATTCTCGTTTGAATTAAAAAATGTTTAAATTGGATTTAGTTAATTACAAGGCTTAATGGAACATATTTCAAAAAGCGTATGCCTACAGGGTTCTTTTAACCGGTGTTTAAGTTGATTTAACACATTACGCCATAATATCGCACCAAATGTTTCAAAAACCCATGTGCTATAATCAAATTAATTATGACCCCAAATTGTTGCCACCCTACCTGAAACTACATTAGCCACATTGCGAAACAATATTTTAGCGTTTCTTTGCAGTGCACGTGCCAATATTTCATATAATTTTTATTTAAATTTGATCGACGCAATGTAAATTTATGAAATATATCGCGGCCATTGATGCTCCTAATATTTCTCAAGTGAAATTAAATATTTGTCAAATGATCTACCGTAATCCCCAATACGGGACTTTGAACTTGTTTCGGGCGAGTTGTCTCTTTCGGGTCCAGTTCCATATTTTTAATCTGAAATAGGTATTGTTATGGGGTGTCCAAGAGCTGTTAAATTCGCCATGCATATTGGGCAAATGAGTCTATTGCAAGTGCATTGTGGCATGATGTAGTCACCTTGTAAGCGGGTAATTGTGTCTTGTGTGCGGTATATGCAGCGGTGTGCGCGCGCACATGGCGGTGTGCGTGCATCCGCGCGTGTGTGCGTGCGTACATGCGAGTCTGCCCGTCCATTCACCTAAGCAGGTTTACTTAGCGCAATTGTTCCTTCACCTACAAAAATTTCACGCATAGACACTGGGTCGACGAACTATCGGATCTATCATGTCATAACAGTGGTTTCAAAACTATGCACCGCTAAATATCCATAATTACATGCCAAATCTGGCTGAATGGCTGTCAGTCACGGCATTATGTGAACCAGGGTTAGCCAGATTCGAAAGTGTCGGTTCATCCCTCCCCTTTGGTGAACGCATTTCTGGCCACGTCATTTATTTTCTTCAAACCGTATTTTGACCTTTCTAGATCAATAATTTTGCAATTGAGAACTCAAATAAAATACTTCATTAATAAAAACGCTATACCACCAATTTAGATGCCTCAATAAATAAAAGCCCAAACGAGATCGAACAGACAAAACGTATACACGCTAAGATGGACAAAAAGGAACCTAAATTAATGTCCAACCTAATATTGATCGCTTGAACGATTTTTATAAATTAATTTATAAAAATATTTTCATCCAACATAAATAAATGACTGTCCGTTCTCCATTAAAACATGCACCTTAGATAGGTGTTCCAAAGATTTGTCAAATTGTACTTTATTTATATGTAATAACTAACAAATACCCGGCATGCGTTGCAATGCCATAAGTGCTTAATAATTATTATGCGTCAACATGGTGCGTACATACATAAAACATTTTTACTATGCCTATGTTATTCCCGCAAGTGTAAACAATAAGTTGACAAAGTTTTATCGCAATCGGATGAACGGTATGAAAGCGCATTAAATACGAACAAACAAACATTGATTTTGACATATAAGAATATAGTTATATACAAACTTACTCAATACATTTTAGACATCTGTTTACTATATTTGTTTGTTGTTTGTTACATTTATTGTTTATTTCGATAAAAAATATTGTTTACAATATAATACTACATTACTGCGTTTCAGTTATAGGTTAATCTAGATTGTCATAGTGGATTACAAAATAATAATAATTTTTTATGTTTTACAATGATTAGAGAACAGCACGTCATCGGTGGTTGCGGAGTGATGACAGACAGCGACTAACTGGATTGGGGGATCATTAACGTGCGATCCCATTTCCTGCGCTGCTGTATGGTCTGTTCTGGGTTTCCCCGGACTAGCAGCATAGAGAGGGTCTTCTACTGATCTTTTAGCCCCGCTAGAAACACTACGCGCAGAGCGTCCAGGTGCCCACCTCTTTTGCTCCGCGCCCTCCAGAGGAGTTGAGGTTTCTGCAGAAGAACCAGCTTCAGAGTATTGCACCCAAGGGTGCGGCGGAGGAAAAAAGAACAAAGATTAAATCTAAATTCAAAGGAATGCTACCATGGGTTCACTGCCACCACGATTCCAACCTCAGTTTGAAGAGGGCTGCAGCAGATGACGGACTGCAGGGGCTACCACTTCCACATGGTACTCGTATCGGTTCTTCTTGGGTTTTATGGGTGGGCATTGTGGAGTCTAACACCCACCCGGAATCGAATAGAATAGAATTATTTATTCAAAGAATACACCAGACTGCGGTAAACTAGCCTCAGTCTAATCCGGCGCCCCTTGTAATCCGACATCTCAATTCAAGTATAGTACATATGTACGATAATGCTTTGTCAATGTGCGATTCTGAACTGCCTAAATTGTAATGAATCTTTGTGTAAGTTGGCAATTACGACGTACGACAATCCACAATTTTTGATACAAAAAAGAACCGCTAAAACATTCAAAAGTTCGTCTCCATCATTAATTGTGGGCCTGATAAAAGGCAAAATTTCAAAAAAGCTGAACATCTAGAGGTGGAGGAAGTTTTGTATGTGTGGTTTCTTCAGGAAATAAACAGGCATACAAGTACTTCTTTTCAAAAAGTTCCGGACTACAAGGGGTCGGGGGCACTATTCCATAGTCGCCTTGCAAAACGTTTGTCGGATTATCGTAGGTCTACTATACAGTATTTTTACTTCAATTAAAGCCTTTTTCTTTTTTAGAACAAAAGTAATTTTAAAATAAAATTGATACAATACAACACGGGCTAATAACCTTATACATGAGACTATTAATGGCTTTTGATTTTGAACGAAAAAACCCTTACAGTTGTAATCGAGACTGGTTTTATCGACAGTAAAGAATAACTAAAATATCACACCTCTTTCAATAATCTTTATGTTATCAGCAAAGAGCAAAAGCAGATGCAAAATACTCATTTTTTGTCTCGACTTGGGTTGTTTTAAGATCCCTTCATTTGCATCTCCATTAATGTCCAATTCGTCACGCATCCTAAGCAAATATATCAAAAAAGATGAATTTATTACCAATGAATCTTCTAAATTACGTTATAAAAAAACTAATAATATTCTGCCTGACTTGATATCCTCTATTATTTTCCAAGGTGCTTATTGGCATTTTTATAAATCGTTTAACTAAAATATGAAGCTGTGTTTGTGTAATATATAAAAATCGCTACTGGTTGCTTTATACTACACGCATGTGCATAGCATTTCTATATACGTGTTTATGCGATGGAGAGACCAGATATAGATATAGGTATAGATTTAGACGATTCTCCTCGTTTTTCCGACTTTGACATTTAACTTATACATATGGTCCTTACACAATAAGCATCCATATGCCTTGATTATCTGAGGATTTTTCCATTTATAACATTCTTAAGCATTCAGTTGTTCACTTTTCTATAGATAGTTAAAGAAATCAATGTGCTATCAAAGAAAATGAGCCTTTATGTACGCCGATATACATAAGTGCCTCTCAACGACCAATTAAGATAAAAACTAATCCATTTAGAGACTCAAACTTAAAATATTCATGTGCAAGTTTGAAACCACTGTATGTAATAACAGCACACACCAATAATATACTTTATAATATTCTCTAATAACTGTCATTATAGCAAATTTTATGGATCGCCGTCACCAGTCTATAAAGAAAACTAATTTGTTATACCCACTTTTTAAAATGCACAGTCTAAATCTCTACATTAACACCTCGGTAACCATAACATGAAAATAACCTACGCATTAAAGACTTCGTAGGAGCCAAAAAAATTAGATTCAAATTTTTTATGACCCCTAACGACGAGAGAACTTTCAACCACCCGGTACATTAGAGCGGCCAGAGAAAACAGCACGTACATTTTGCCGTATATTACGTACGTTGTGAAAATGAAATATGGTTACTACAAGAGTAATGATCTGTAAAAAGTACGACGAGTATTAATCAAATTCGTATAAAAATAACCGGTATATCATAATTATGGCCTGTATATTTTACTTATATGAGTTATTTATTCGCCTATGTTTGTTGTAAATTTAACTATGCAAAAACGTTTCTCAGTAAATTGTACGTTAACGCAAGTTATGTTCGACGAATTTCAAAATTGGTATCGATTGCACATAAATTCGTACAGTAGAAAACCTTAATTTATTACTGCATTCTGAGTGATAATTTAGAGAAAAAAATTAATCAAAGCCACGAGCGATTTAGCCTGCGCATGATGTACAGTCACGTTGACAGTCAACTGAAGATATATTTTATTGCATTCGAAACTGACGGTCGAATCTATAAATTAATACGTGTTTATATCAGATTTTAGTGCTTTTACATTATTCATGATGTGATACATCAAAATTTTATTATGAAATTATTGGTTATTACTGTAAAATTACAAATTAAAATTAACGACATATTACATGGTATTTTCTCTTGCAACCAGAGCCAATAAACTATACGATGCTCGATGAATTAGCTTTGTATTTATTTAAATAAATATAATTTTATTAGTGCTTAACCTCTTGGTTGCTGCGTGTTTTCAATGCGAAAATAAATACTTTTACTAATAAATAAATATTTTTCACTTACATAATTAAAAAAATCTTTTATGGTTATCTCAGGCTTGGCTAAATTGAATAGCAAAGTCTGGAAAATTCAATATAAATTTATATTGTTCTATCGATCGCTATCTATTACATCAAATAATTCAAGAAGATAAATTGAGGCGAAACGCACTGATCCGTAAATGGGGGTATAAAGTCGATTCCATTTACAGATTTTTATCATTATCGAAATAAATATTATTGCATCTCGATCAGACGCTACCGCTCCACGTTACCAGGCCATATTTCATCATATCTGTCGAGGCGTTTTTATCGTATTTCAGCCGCGAAGACGTCGAAGGGTTGATGCGAGGGTGGCTCGGTACATCTCTAATGCGCGATCCTCCGAAAGCCTCAAAGTGTGATGACATAAAAAATGAAACGCCCCCAAAAACAACATACATCATAGTTGATGTCGTTTGATGTCACGCATTCGTAGCGCTCCTCCACCTTGGACGCATGTGAATAGGTCGTAAAAGAGAGACGCTTCGACGCGGGACGCACCTCTTCATCGAGACCTATTCACGACTTGCACGCGGAATAAATTACGGACCGCACGACCAAATCCCGCGTACTACCACTTTCCGCAACGCCTCTCCATGTCGAGGAACAAATTTTTTTATGAGTAATGATGCCATTTGGCTACGTGGAGTCGTCTCCAGTTTTATTCCCTCCGTACAACGCTTATACGACAATGACGTCTGTTTTGAATTTCATCCCTTGTGTAAAAGCTCCTTTAGGATATGGCATTCAGCATTAAGCGAAAAAACATCATACTCCACTATACCGAACTGCAATAAGCCGGTAATGCCATTCATTTTATGTGTCCATATACGAAATTGGCTACGTATTCTGGAATCTATTTGTGTAGGAAACTAAGTTGAAACCATGAAAAATAGAATACTTATAGCTTATGAATAACATAAAAATCTATAAAATTTATTTTATTGGGTATAAATTGAATCATTAGCATTAACGCTTAAATTGTCGACATTTAGACAGAGTTACTTCTATCAAAACCAATCAAAAGTCTTTAAATATATGTAATAATAGAATATTTTTATTGATTTATCACTTTCTTACAAAAGTTTGTTAGATACGATTTGAATTTATTGAACGTACATAAAACGACATTGTAGCTTAAGCGGCTAATTATAATTTTTTTCAAGCGTTTAAGGCGTCTTCTCACTTTAAGCGCGTCAAAAATAGGCTATTTTCACGATTTTTTTTCGAGGATTTTCGCTAAAAATTATGAGATAAAATGGATCTTATGTAATAAACACATCTTTCAAGTAAATGAAAAAAAAATATTTTTATTTTTTTGAAAAATTATTATAATAAAACAGTAGCATCGAAAAACCCGTGTAGAAATGTTATGTTCGTGGCTTGTTGATGGTATCTCCGAGATGGGTCATTTGAAACAAAAAATTAAAACAGTTTTAGATTCAGTATATCAGTGGCTATAGCGCATATCATCAGATTTTTGATATTTGCGAAAATAACAAAATGGCGCACGTTTTACGAAAAAGTAAAAAAAAACGCGTTTTTTTGCAGTTTTTTGTAAAAAAAATTTACTTAAAATAAAAATTTCAAAAATCTGATGATATGCGCTATAGCCATAATTATGAAGAATATGTCATTCAAATTTCATGACAATCGGCCAGATAGTTTTCGAAATTTCATCAACAAGCCACCGAAAAACCTTGTTTTGAGATAAACGCGTTTAAAGTTTTGGTTGCAGAAAAATTTCCCAGACACAGCTGTTGAAACACTCGTTGTTATTTTGGGTATTTCCTCCGAAGATCTTCATACATCGGTTTTAAAACCTCGTGAACATCCTCAGCTAGAGCAAAAGGATGTTTAAAAGTTTCTATCTGATTGTTTTTCATCACTTTCTTGTACTTGCACCATGAGTCTGAACAATACGTATGCAGCCGAGTGCTCTCAGGTAGTCACCTAACGGTCGCCCAAAAATGTAGTTAGACTCGTCCGATCTTTATGAAATTTTGATATAACATTTTTGAAGATATGTACTTTCAAAATTTAAAATAAAATAAAAATCGATTTTTTTTAAATTTGTAAAGTGAGAAGACGCCTTAAATAATAAATTTTGCCTTTAAATTTCTTTTGGCGTTCTTAGATGCTATATTTGCTTGTCCGCCACTTATCATCCGTATAAATCCACTTATCTGTCAGGACCGCAGCAACACGTATGAAGCTTATATTTAACACTTTCGTCGCCCAACGTGAATCGGTGTTGTTTCTCACGGGGCCCAAATTCGATAGTCGGAGCGTAAACAGTAGGAATAGTGATGTGATATTATAGCGCACGAGATTAACATGGACGACATGTGACATATATTCTCTCAGATGTTGTTTTAACTTGGATCGATAAGCTTGACTCTATCATTTGTCAAATTAACAAAAACAAAGTGAAGATTATTAAGGTGCGACTCGAAAAATATTTAGACATTTTTCATCCGGAAGATATTATAGAAAGACATTTGCAAGTCGTTATAAAAATACGTAACAATAAGTTGCTGGATTCGCTTTTCGGATATTCGATTTTGAACTTTGGAGGAGCGCATATCTGGTGGACGCAGCGACGAACGAGTTAAATAAATATACACTGTCGATAAATTTGAGTTAACGATCTATACAATCGTGCGATGTACGCTGGAAGCTATGCGTCTCTGTCTTCCGAACTGCGCTACGTTCTCTCTCTGTCTCTGTCTCTCTCCGAGCTCAACGTACAATAGTGCTCTTACTGAATTACTGGAATTCGCTCGCAAATATGCGATCATCCTACCATACAGGTTATTTGGCAATAAAATATGTATAAAGAGAGATCTCAGCTGCGAGACTCCGATGATGAGGCGCTTCTTCTATGAGCATGATTAAGACCAAATCAAAGACATGCAATTCCGCCTTACTTCCAGCAGATCTTTTTCATCGGGCAGAAAGGACAATACTGCAATATTTTTGCCCCAGTCCTACAAATTATCTTTTATGACATCATCAATCATCAGGAATACTTTACATAATTTACTTTATAAGGTTTTTACAGCCTTATCAGAGAATTCCAGTAATTGAAAATGCATTCCACCATTTACTCCTGCTTGGAGATTTATTTCTATAATTATTCAGGCCCTGATTTTTAATGTCTGCGAATATCATCAGCATTATTGAGATCGCTTGAAATTATTATTTAATGTGAGTCGTGGCTTAAAGACGCAATAGTTTTATTGATAGCTTATCTTTAGATGATTGTGTAATATTATTTTCTGTAATAAACACGCGTTTTTGCGTTGTTTTCTCCGCGAATAGTCCCGAAAGACTTTATGGGTTCATCGACTCTCAGTGTAAATAAGCAATTACGATAATAAATTGTTCAACAGTCCAGCGAAACTTTCGGAATGCGAAGCACGCGCTCCTCTGGTGGAGAAAATAAAAGGTGAGCTTTTTAAACGCGGATGTAAACGAGGAAGAAATGCGAAGGTTTCCTTGTTTTTAATTTGCTTTCACCAAAATAGAAAGATTGGTCCAGAGCCAAGATATAGCACGTGTAATGTTCTATATGGGCCGGAGTGAAGTCCAGGTGCTAGCAGCTGCAAAACGAAGTGACGCTCCAACAGTCCTAACCAATTTTTCCCCAGCAGATCAAAACGAGGAACACATTTAGAAAACATCAATCCCGACACGTGTCGGTAATGAAGGCCATTCTGGTATTTATTTATCTTGTTTTTATAGAGAAATTGTTAGCGTCCTTTGAACGATAGCTCCCTGGTGCTTATTTTGTTCGCATACATTTTAATGATGTTTTTTGACGACGGCGAGCAAAAATTGCCCCAAATGAAAAGGCGCTACGGACGTTTATTCCTGTTCACTTTGTCAAAACAAGTCGTGTGGATAAATGAAAGAAGGCTCTTTATTCGCTATAAATGGAAGAAAATATATTTTTTTCTTATTTGCGTCCCCAAGCTGAAAGTTTCACAATCGAAATAATCAACGCAAGCAATTACTACGTATAATAAACAAGATAATTTATGATAAATAAGGGTTGAATCTGAAAGCCAGCCAAACGACCCCAATATTCGTGACATGTGCGATGTTATTTCCTTGATCATGTCCTACTTATATTATGACCAAATATAATCTGGCTGTGTGTTGGTATATTGGATTAGTGTTACTAGTCTCTTATTATAGAAGCAAAGATTCATATCTAGATTATGGATTAAAAATTCAACATGCTGATAAATTTATAGCACCGAAAATATTAATATATCGATCCATCTAGATTCAGCCTGATTTCCTACAGCTAGAAAAGCAAATACTGAGGCGATTAATAAAGCTATAATACGTTAACAGCGAGTCACGCGAATTCTCGTGTTTGCAAAGACAAAAAAAAATATTAAGGATATGTTTACTGAGAATTTATAATAATTTTTCATAATTGTGTTAAAATATGGATAATTTCGCCACTTATTCATAGAATGTGTATTGTATTGTAGTTATGGATAGGGAATCCAATCCCGGGATCCCGGACAGTTTTAGGTGCTCATGAATCCCGAGGTTAATAAACGTAATCCCGAAAAATTCGGAATTGAATTTTTTATCAAACAAAAAGCATACACCTCACCAGCACGATGAAAGGTACTAAATCGAGACATTCCTGGCGAAATCTGGACGCTTGGAAACAGTGGCGAGCTTAGGTGACGCCTAGGGACAGTAACTGACTAATCTATTTTCAAATTGTTATATTAACCTTTCTCTACCGGTGATGTATTTACTACACCTCGACTCTAATAATGGGAATATCGATATGAAATATAATAGATACGTGATTCAGAATTTTTGTATACCTCCGAAATATAATTACGTATCACATCAAAGTATTATAGTATGTAAGTATTCATCTGCAGCGATGGAAATAAATAATTTGTCGTAAAATCGGGAATTTTGCGAACTTTAGTCCGTGTCTCAGCAGAAAGTAATTCTATCACTCACATTGATGATGTTATACAAAAATGAGGACTCACGCGATCATCAACTTGAACTAGCATTTAAATATCTGAAGACGATACCTCCAACGAGCGTGGAGGCTGAACGTGCATTTTCAGCAGCAGGTTGTCTGGTTACCAAAATCAGATCCAGACTAAATGACGAAAGACTCGATATATTAAATAATATTAAATAAATGGACTTATTAGTAATTTTTTAACAAATTTATCAATATAATTTCTGATTATTGCATTGATTTTAATACAAATTCAGAGAAGTGAGCGAAATAAATCGTGGCAATAAATTTTGACATGTTTCACAGTTTTCACTTAAAAATGATATTTAGTACATGTTTTCCTAAATAGATTTAGTCTGTGTTTATACAATGTAAATCAGGTAAATTACAGCGTACATATATTAAATTAAAATCTACAAGGCAACTTTTTTGTCTACAAATAGTTTATGTTCATTATTGTTAAATAAATGTCGTCTACTTTCGATACAAGGTGGTTAGGGCTTCAGTAGACGTGGCTAAAGTTGTAGCGTGTGAAATTGATTGAGGTATTACAATTTAAATTTAAAAGTACATTTAATATTTATTATAAGCAGATACAACACAAAAAAATATATTCATACCTAAAAGGAAAGAATCGATTTTATTATCCGTAAAATTGTTCTTATTTTTATCCCAATAAATACTGACAAAAAAATTGCTCGTTTTTCTTTATACAAATTTTAAACATTAACTTCGGTGGCAAAAACCTTTTAAGACCCTGAGAACTGATGAATTTGTATGTTAAAGTCGATTGATGATAAAAAATTAGAATAAAGGATAATAAAATTGAACCCACTTAAATAAAGACAGTAGACTTGCAGTATTTACACAAATTGTACACTTATGAAATAATGAAACGCTCAGATTTGTGCGCAAGGTATCTATAGAGTTAAGGTGCCATATCCTAGTTAGTAGATTTTTCTATAGATCTAATCGCTAAATATAAATTTGATCCAAAATCTTATTTAAAAAGGACATTGATAAATAATGAGCATTTGCAAGATCGTTTTAATAGAGAAACGTTCATCGTGGCAATGGGCTGGTCATGTGGCAAGGTGAGTGGATGAAAGTTGGACCATGGCCATCATCCAAGCACCTGATATGGTTGATAAAACGTACATAAACTAAATGTATGAATTAGATCACACGTATCTGGGATTCAATGAATAAAATCGATTTGGAATAGAAGTGATTCAAAGTTGTCTGAATGTTGATGATTCGAAAGTCTCTCTTAATAATAGCTGTATCATTCATATATGACGTGATGATATATTTATTGGCATTATGTATATGTTCCCATTTTACACCGTCTTTATTCAGATAAAAGGAATACGTAAAGTGAGCTCCATATTTCAAAGACAAAATTAATAAGCAGTTTTTTGCACTCGGCTCTGGCCTAATGGACGAGGCGATCATGAGAACAGGTTTTGTATCTAAAATCTCAAATTCGAAGCATGATGTCATGGCACTTTTTTGTTCCATTATGTGCTTTTTTGCTGGAAAGTTAATAAGAGGCGAGAACAAAAGCTGGTCGGTTACCTCATTGCCCATCGGTTGCAGAATTGCCACTATGGAAATAAAACGAATTGCATCACTTTTGCATAGAAACAGCTGATCGTTGCTCCACCCGCACATGTGCTTGCTTCTCACAGAGTGCAACGATCTCTTATGCAAGGTGTGTATAGAAAATGCGGCCCTGGAATCGACTTGCTCGCGAAAACGGTCTTTGACATCTGACGAGTGAAAATATGGGCCACAAAAATAAAGCCATCGATGAATTATTTATCGTTCTTTACTTCATTCACATATTCTTCTATGTGCATTTACGTAACACACTAATCCAATTTGCAGAGTTCATTCACTACCAGACTTTTACTAGAGCAAACTTTTTTAATACGTCGATATAACAGACCCAGATAAATTGCTTACGAATCGGTTAGCCATTCAAAAACCCTTGACAACCCTGATTCAATCAAATTCCAGTCATCGTCAACAATCTATTATAATGATAGTATTTTCATCATAGTTTATCTATAACTATTTCTATAAAAATGTCTCATAAAAATGTCTCACAAGCTTAATACCAAACAAAATGTATCTTCTATCAAATGTCAACTTGCTCATTATTTTTATCTAAATGCAAAAATCTTAGAATTTCAAAGCGATTTCGGCCTATGCAAACTATATAAATATGTGGTCTCCAAGAAGAGTAATGTTTCGATTGTTACTCCAACTGTTTTTTCCAAATACTATTTATTTTCGTATTCCAAATATATCATAAACCTCATTCTCTTTCATAGTCCATTCAAATACATATTTCATGTATTCTTTCTATAATATTTTATGGATATTAGAATAAATTACTTAAGGCAGAGTTTCAATGTAATAACTATAAAGCTCTTCTGCCATATAACAAAAAAATAAAGTCTTTTGTTAACCCTGTTTTAATCACACTTCACCCAACATCAAAATAGCATAATACGGACGAAGACAGAGTCCTTCGCTCTCGCTAAGTATACAATTCCCAGAAAGTAACAGCCCACGAACACGCTTATTTACAGACCTTGAGAAGAATAATGGCGATGTTTCAAATATAAATTAAACAGTCGAAAATAGCTGTTAATAAAAATTTGAGAGATTAAAACTAAGCACTGACACACAATTTAGATTCAAATCCGTTTGCCAAAACAATGACTCCATCATCAACCGAGCAAAAATTCATAATAAATTTTGCTTATGAGCTACCAACTAGACTTTGACTGATGACTACTTTCATTTTATAAATCGATGTAAAAGTGCGATTGTTTAGTTTGTTCACTGCCGCTGAGTGGCGCTTACTCTGCGCTATTCTTAGAACCATCGTTTTCCTGCATACATCGTTTATTCTAAAACTAAACATAATATATCGTTCTCTAAAAATGCCGTCTTTTATCAGACATAGGCGATCGTTTCCCAGATATCCCACAGGAGATAAAAGAGTTTTCCATCGCTTTCCACACGATTTTCTCTATATAAAACTAAAATTGGCTTTGGGAAATTTATATTTTTGGGACTCCCAAATAAAGATATTTGTTAACACCGTTTCTACCCAAAATTATATTACAATATTAGAAGACATTAAATTTTATCAAGCTCAAATCGTTAAATTGAAACAAGTAAAAACATTAAGCATAAACGTCGAATATTGCAATTTGTACGCCTACAACGCAATAGTTCCGTGTACAACGCTGCTATAAGTTTAATTTCGTTTATTGGGAGTGCAAATTAGTTCGGTTCGTTTTTTGCAATGAACAGATTAATCAAAGTATTGTCCATGGATGATTATTACTTTTTCTCACCTCTCAAGCAATCTTCGAATTCAATCTCGAAAAAAGTCTCATCTTTTGAGATGATCCAAGTTAGGAGCCAATTTTCGATTTCAATGAAATAGATCAATCGGTGAGCTGCCAAATTGTGCTGTTTCTCTCGGAACAACCAAAAATCAGAAGAAGCAATGTCTCTCACAACACCCTTTTGGTTCCACCAGATATACAGCTTCGAACCTTGAGTATTCGGCTTTGGTGTTGATGTTAAGGTCGATGGCAACGATTGACCGGCAAAATTTCGATCCCGGGATTTCGGGATTTCATTAGACAATCGATTTCCCTACAAATTATTTATTTCCGTCGCTGCATATGAATACTTATACGTTATAATACTTTGATGTGATTCGTAATTATATTACGGAGGAATGCAAAAATTCTGAACCCCGTATCTATTATATTTCATATCGATATTCCCATTATTAGAGTCGATGTGTAGTAAATACATCACCGGTAGGGAAAGGTTACCATAACAATTTGAAAAACATACATGTACGCTATATATGTATACATAGATTGGACAGTTACTGCCCCTAGGCGTCGCCTAAGTTCGCCAATTAGTAGTTACGCCACTGTTTCCAAGCCTCCAAATTTCGTCGGGAATGTGTCGATTTAGTAGCCTTCATCGTGTTGGTGAGGTGTACGATTTCTGTTAGATAAAAATTTAAATCCCGAAATTTTCGGGATTACGTTTTCTAATCCCGGGATTCTTAAGTACCTAAAATTGTCCAGAATCCCGGGATCGCGGGATTGGATTCCCTAGTCATAATCTGATGCAAAAACCTTTTCTATATTGCCTTTGAATCAGCTCCAGCCATTCTTGAAATATCGAAACCATTCCCTAAATGATTTATCAGTTGGAGCATTGTCACCATAAACTTCCACAAGCATTCGATGATGTAGAGTAGAGGTGTGCGAAAGTAGCCTCGTCGGTTTGCTCATCAAACGCTACTGGGGTAGCCCAGCCAACATGAGTTGGGTGCGCAGGTCACCCTGTGCTACGTTCCCATAAAGAGGTGTGTGGAACAGCCGATTACATTAGTCGGTGGAGACTGTGTCAAAGGCTCACCACTACCCTCAACAGCCTAGGGCCTAGGCAAACAGGGTAGAACGGTTTTAAGCTGTTCGAATGGCGACTCGTATCCCTGGCTAGGTACTAAGAATGACCCAACCGCTGGTCGGACATTGGTCCTTCCCGCGCAAACCTCGCCTTCTCTAGAAGGCGTGGAGCAAAAAGGATAGGCACCGGGATGTTCCACGCATAGCGTTTCCTCGTGAAGGTAAAGGATCAGTGGAAGACACTCTTTGTGTGGCTACTCCGGGGTAATATAGAACAGACCATACTGCAGCGCAGGAAATCGCCTCAATTAATAATTAACCCCCAACGAATCAGATGTCTGTCGTCTTGTCCACTATGAAACATTCATAAATTCCAGGGCTATTTTTTGAAAACGGACCGAACTAATTTGCATTCTTATTACATTTCGATTACACAATACAATGTTTAATGTCCTTATGATTCTATATATAATGTAATAAATGGGAACACGTGTAAATTAATTTCTAAATCGATACACTCTTGGCAATAAGACTCGACAGATTGGCACGTGTTGATCTGTCAAATATCAAACGGACATCTATTTTCTAAACAATATCCTGTTTTAACCAGTTAAATACGTATAAACATCAGAGCTATGCATTCGTGTGTGCTAAATATTCGGCTTCACACACGCCCAAAATATGTGTATGTTTTTATGGGACACCCGTGTTGGTGTTTATAGTACACGTTCCCTTGCCAAAAATGAATTATGCTCATTCCAAGAATTCACTATGACGCTTTCAATGATTATCTATAATAGAATTTCCACATGCATTGATTTAAATGATGGATAAATACCGTGCAAACTAAAAGCGTGTATATCAAATTTAATATGCTAATTGCTCGAATGCAATAAAGCAACCTGTATGTAGAAGGCAAAATTTTAAATTTTGATTGGGGTAGTCGTGGAGGCGGAATGAGTCTGCAGTTATACGCGCTCGCACCACCCTCGTGGCAAGATTTGATAAAAGATCTCATTCCCATTAATCCCGAAATTAATTACGACCTACGTCGCTGGACCGACCCGAAAAGGCTTTATGCAATAATTCAACATTACACAACGAGTCCGGTCATTTTGCATAATTACCGCGGGTTCACATTAATGAGTCCACCTCCCCGTATATATTAGTCGGTCAATTTATCCTGCGCGGTCTCCGAACTGAATCGATATGGATTCAAATGTATTCATGACATCCAAATTGATTTTTATATGCCGGTTCACAGAAAGAGGTTGTATTTTCAATTTGACTTCGTCATCCTACCGAATTGAATCCATTTGAATACACATTATGGAGATATCCTCAGGTATATACACGATGTATGAAGAGATACCCGGCTCGCATCATTAGGAGGCTGGATCTATTAATTTTATCCGTCGGGCAATATTAATTTTATATTTTCATTTTTCTCCAAATCCAACTTGTAATTTTTTCCCAACAAATAAATGCTCGATTTTGACATTCAACCGGGATTCTAGGCGATAGCAAGTTAAATTCCGGAACAATAAAGGACTCACTTAAATCCACTAAATTTACAAGCCTCATAACTTATATTAGATAGCGCCATATTATGACAGCTCATTTTGATGAAATTTACATTAAAAAACTATAAAAAATCGGTATTAATATTCTGTCGTCTCCATCTTAAGAGAACTGGCCCTCATTCAAAAGAATATTTAGCACCAATTACAATGTGATTTCAAAGCAAAACATGAATGTTTTGATTCAGACAACTCTAAAATAAATTACACAACAGTCGCCTAATTATAATCCCCCGACATTTACAATAATGCTCACGGATTTATAATCATGGAGCAATTACTCTCGATTTATTAGACGTGCCCTTAATCAACTGGCAATTCATTGGAAATCTTATTTTGTCATTTGCTATTGTCTCTTCAATAAAATCAAGTAAAAAGTTGAACAATGGAGTCGCCGGCGTCCATTGTCGAGTCTCTCGCTGATTAATGGGGACTCTTATCGTCGATTGCCCAAATGACATATTGAAAACGTCCGTCGAAACCCTTTCTTTCAGCTGAAATTCAATATATAATGAATCGGGTCGTGAACTTTAGTACATTTGTCGTTTTCTTAAGCACTTAGTTAACAGGAAGACTCGTGCACTTTCGCGACCATCAATCACGCAGTCTTGGCACACTATGCCGACATGAGCCCGAAACCATTTTATACCGATGTATAATTTCCTCGGCGTGATTATATTTATATAGACCACCTTATTGGATTCTGAAGCAATCCTCGGTAGTATAGTGGTAAGTATCCCCGCCTGTCACGCGGGAGACCGGGGTTCGATTCCCCGCCGTGGAGTTTTTTTGCCACAAATTATTTTTTGGCGCTGACCACATTTCATCCAAAAATACTTTTATTGAACTGAATATATTTTTATACAACGTTTATTCAGAGTCGAGAGCAATCCTCGGTAGTATAGTGGTAAGTATCCCCGCCTGTCACGCGGGAGACCGGGGTTCGATTCCCCGCCGTGGAGTCTTTTTGCCACAAATTATTTTTTGGCGCTAACCACATTTCATCCAAAAATACTTTTAATGAACTGAATACATTTTTGTACAACGTTTTATCAGAATCAAGAACAATCCTCGGTAGTATAGTGGTAAGTATCCCCGCCTGTCACGCGGGAGACCGGGGTTCGATTCCCCGCCGTGGAGTCTTTTTGCCACAAATTATTTTTTGGCGCTAATCACATTTCATCCAAAAATACTTTTAATGAACTAAATATATTTTTGTACAACGTTTTATCAGAATCAAGAACAATCCTCGGTAGTATAGTGGTAAGTATCCCCGCCTGTCACGCGGGAGACTGGGGTTCGATTCCCCGCCGTGGAGTCTTTTTGCCACAAATTATTTTTTGGCGCTAACCACATTTCATCCAAAAATACTTTTATTGAACTGAATATATTTTTGTACAACGTTTACTAAGAATCGAGAGCAATCCTCGGTAGTATAGTGGTAAGTATCCCCGCCTGTCACGCGGGAGACCGGGGTTCGATTCCCCGCCGTGGAGTTTTTTTTTATTATTAAAAAAATATATTTCTATTATTATTTCAATATTACTATTTTATTACTTTTTACCCTTTCTTCCTTAATATATAACATTTTCTTTCTTCTTTGAACATGGTAAGCTTCCTAGATGAAATCTAGGTTAAGTTCTTAAATATAATGAACAATTCCATTGCATATAAATTGTTTTCTGAAATATGAATGATTCGATCTTAATAGGCAATATATAATCAAGTCTACGACGTACGGCTATTAAATATCGAGACTAGGCTATTTATTCGCCTGGGAACGTGCCCTATTCCGTGGCTCGCACAGTTTCCAGATCTGACACCACTGGATTTCTTTGCCTGGAGACGTGCCCTATTCCGTGACTCACACGGTCAACAGACCTGACACCACAGGATTTCTTTGTCTAGGGACATTCAAAAGAATTAATTTACACGACAGAGATCCTAATTAAAGAAATAAGGGTTGCAAAAATGAAAGAGATAATGCTACGTCGTTCGTACATACGAAGCAGAGTTGGCCAATTTGCAAAAATTTTGTAAATAAATTTAATAAAAACACCTTAAGCATAAAACATATTTTCTTAGCCCTTTTTTTCCTGTGGGAGGGAAATCTTGCATAAAACACCCTGGGTTTGATCCCAGTGTCAGTTTCTTACTGCCTAAACCCCTCCCTTTTCCTTCTCAACCCTCCTGGTATTGTTTTCCACATTGCTTCAGGAGGACAGATAGTCTGATCTTGGGTAATTGGCTCTCTTTGGCGCTCAGAATTTCTTCAAATCGCGGCAAAGGTCCCAGTTTCTCGCCATCATGCTGTGAACCATATTGTCGACGTTGAGCTCAGCTACTCCAAATACATGATTCAGCAGTTTTCTCTAGCGTCATCGATCTTCGCTTGGCAGTGGTGTTATATTGCAGATGGTTCTTGGCCAATCTGCTTCAGGTACTTACCGAAGCATCCATGCCCAGTGAGCACCTGAGTCAAGCGGTAGGTCGTTTCGCCGTGTTTTTGGGCCTTCCACCGACTTATGACCGGGATAAATCGGTGGGTCCATCTTCCCTTGCTGTACTGATCCCATCTCCGTTACCAGGCTTCCCTCAGTTTCTGGTCATGTTCGTTATGATTTTTAGGATCTTCGTAGTCCAAGGCCCTCTTCTTTGACTGGAGGTCAAGCGGAGGGATTCCAGCGATCACGAGCACTGCTTCATCAGATACAGTTCTGTATGCTGTGGTGATTCGGAGCACTCCCTGCCGCTGGACCCCAGCCAGCTTCTTTCTATAGCTTTTGTGTCTGAGCAACTCATGTCATATCGGGGCTTTGTACAGAAAGATCAAGTGTTAATTTTCTTAACCCTAACCCTGGCAAACTGGTACCTCTTCAAGTTTAACGACTTATTGAATGATTTGTATGACATGTAGAATATCGTTGAAAAGGGTATAATCTAGAAAACTTTTTAACACTAAACTAAGTTTAAAATAGTTGTTATTTTTTGTTTTTAAATAAAAAAATTAAAAATTGACATTTCTCATTCGGTTGCACATTTTATGTGACTTTGGAAGTTCAGAATTTCGACAGCCCTGATACTTAGGACATAAGGCCTATGTGTGAAACGTAGCAAAAAAAACCCTAACCCCTCAAGAAAACAATTGTCGATCCTTGTGCAAAATACCTGTATATAGAACCACATCACACATAAATTTAATATGGAATTGATCTTAAATAAGCACTTAAACTGCAAAATATTAGGTAGGAAATATATTTAATAATAAACTTCTTCATTGAGCTGATTCCATTTATCTCTACGAAAGTGGATTCAAATGGCGATCGACATATAAAATTCAAAATGTCATTATATTCAATTAAGTTAAGTACATAGTTTGTTGCAAGAATTAATTTTGTGCCTTGCAAAAACACAAAAGGAAATTTGTGTGTTATTGACAAAAATGCAGACTGAAAACGTTTTATGGCCCGATGGCAATCAATACTCAGTCTAAATAGTTATTCCCGTTATTAAAATTACAATTCTTGTTATTGTTTATATGATGTGGTTAGTTGTTGTCGTTTTGGGCTTTGCATTCTTTAGACGATGATGAATTTTCATAAATATTCATACGTTTCAGTGAGAGATCACATATAAGTTACGGCTGGCTATCAATTCTTTAACATGTTGTAGCCGAATTCAACTAATTTATTCTAATTTGAAAACTGTATTTATTTCCATTGTTCATTCGTTTTGACATTATTTAAAAAGTCACACTTGATTATTTTATGTTTAAACCGAGTTTAATAATCGATTTTGCAAGTTATTCCAGTAAGCATTATATTTTACGTTCATGTATGGATTATAATATCCATTATTAGATGTTATAAAAATACGGTTACTTATCTCCTTTTTTGTGTTGAATTGTTGATTTATATGTTAAGATTTAGTTCGTGCGGCACTTATTGAAGTTGGATTTGACTCAATTTTACCTGATGGTCGGATTGTTTAATGGATGTATGTATAAGAGAGAATATGTTTATATCGATTGCCAATCAAAGGTTAACCACGTCCGATAAATAAATCATGAAATAGAGATGTATTGGTTGGTTATAACTGTTTTTCATAGTGCGTGCAGAACAACTTTCCGTTTTGAACAGTCGTCCGCCTCTTGACTTTTAAATTACTGCCTTCTTTTCAAAACCCACTTTCCAGAAAAAATAATACACATAAAGCGACTCAGCTAGATATTTATTTCTTTACTAACACCAGAGCTACTTGAACTCAGTGAAATCTCGATGGATGATTTTTTCCATTTTGATTCACTGAATTTATTTCAATAGTATTTATTCTATTAGTCATGTACTTAATTATGTTATTGTAGGATATGACTTCTTTTTAAAAATTAAATAGAAAAGTATACACAGTTTTTTTTAAAGAATATACAAACACACTTGGGGATTCAGCAAGTTTCTTGCCAAGTTAAGAAATAATGCTTTATAACAACCATTAATAACCTACAAAACACCATAAATCACAAATGTTGAAAACAAGTGGAATCAGTTCCTTGGGGCACTGTCACGTAGCGCCACTGAATAAATTACATTCAAGTTACATATTAGGTGTAAAATATATCTCTATCTTATATGTACACAACCAAGTTTCATATATTCGCTGCAAAATGGAAATCTTCGATTTAGCATTGGGACTGTGCGGTCTATATTGAGATAAATCCGCCCAAACATGAAAAGGGTCTGTTCCTTCCGTAACGATATGCATTCCAATGTACCGAAATAATTCCCTCTTCCTCAATTTCAATGAAATCGACGAAAAATAGGATATTAAAATTCGGACAACATAATGCCGACTTCGACAGGAAGCCCATTTTTCATTCGACAATTTCAAAATCCATCGTTATCTCGCCCGCCCGCCCACCGCCCACCCGGCAATAACTGAAAATCGCATTAATTTTTCCTTTCACGAAAGAGTTGCGATTTTTTATTTTAAATGCGCCCAATAAATTTGAATAAATTAAAAACGAATCCCTCCGAGGGACGAAAATTCGGGTGGGACTCGAAGAAAAAGGCGTCCAAATTTTCTCCCTTTTGTCAGATAATTTAATGGGATGTCCCCCATTCAAAGCCAATTATTTGTTTTCAATAAGAAAATTGAGGTTTTTCAAATGGCGGAATATTTATGTGACAGTATTTACACGGGGAAGGCTTTCCGCTGAAAGTATTTGAACTCTCCAAATGGAAAAAAAAATGGGGGTGAAAGTCCAATTCTATTGAATAAATATTTTTTTCTGCAAATCATCCGAAATAATCAAGCATTTAAAAAATGCCATTTTGCAACATATCCTTGCACCCATTGAATATTTTTATAGCAATAATTAAATTTTCATGTAAGCAATTGTATCGTCTATTTATTGTGAGTTTAAAATGAGTCAAAAATGTCATCGCGTTTGATATGAACCGCCCAATGAAGATGGTGGTGAAAAACATAGCTAACGATCGACATGTCCATGGCTTCCCAATTCGATTTCATCAACTTAATACTACAAATTTAATCAGATTTGAATTCAGATTTTGCACTTTAAAATGGCACCAATTCTCATGGTAAATATTGAGCTCGTCAAATTTTCAAAGTCAAATATGTGTGCCATGGTTTGAATAACTTTTTTTTATTACTATCCAAGGACACAAATCCTGTGCCATATTTTTAGGAAATCATGAATGTCTTTCATAAATTCTTTGTTGAAAATTTGCAGGTGCGAATTTAATTTACTATGTAGTATATAAATAATTACAATTGAATTACAATGTCCAAGCATGTGTTATATTGGTTAGAGCAGGGTATATATCTATATCTGTAAATCTATCATATTGTATTGCACTTTATTACTATGTCGGAAAATTGATACATATTGGATGCTGATCAGAAAGGGAGAGGTTATCTGTTTAGAGTTGCCTAAACATTAAGTCATTTTTTGCTAGAAACTTGAATCTCAGTCCTTGGTATGCCCCTCGACGTATGCGGAAGACTGTGATCAAACTTTATAAAAAACCGTATGTTTAAATGCATTAATATTGCAAAATAGACGACACATTTGATACATCTGCAACAACACAATCAGCTGAGTTCGTGGCGAAAATGCCTACTACAAGCTTTGATAAAGAACAGAAGAAGACACAGCACGTGTATTTATACTGCCACGAATTGGCTCAAAGAGAAATGATCCTTTCTTCCAGGGTCGAACCAAAGACGAAGAAGTTAATGCGCAAAAAGTCGCATAGGCATCAAATAGCACCGGGAGTCCTGAATCTTTTCATTCACAAATGACGCAATCCCACAAGCCATACACCATTCTCTTTGAAGAGCGTACCCCACCTTGCGTGAAATCCCCGAAAATATCGTCGGGTTGGCCATTCATAACTCATTCGTAGCAAGCGAACCGAGGGGGGGCCGGAATTAAAGGGGTCGCTTTTGTAGCGGGTCTTGGTCACCAAGTGTGCGCTTCCGATAAATAGCGCACATTCCAAGCACTTCCGCAGCAATATTTCAAAGGTGATTTATAAGCGCCCTTCCTTCCACCAGCGAAGGGAATGTTACGAGGAAACGCTGACTTACGATTTATACCCTCCCACCTCAGCCCCGCACAATATCGCTCAATTAGCTTTTGAATAAATCCAGGTGTTGAGCTGAAGGGAGCGATCCGAATCTACTCCCATAATGAAGTCACCTATGCAAAGGGAAATGCTGCGCAGTTCCTCAAGGGCGAAGGGAAGTGCGACGACGAAGAATGACTAATTCACTGTGGACTCCCTTCGAATCCCTTCGACGTTTTTAGGTCACTCGAAAACGCCTTTGACACGAGGAGTTTCCTATTTGGAAATTCAATGAGGTCATCCTGATTCAGTGGTTTTTATCCTTTGTCCCTGTGACCGTTCGGCACATTCAAAGCTTGCAAGATTAAATCATCAACTCAAATAGATTCTCTTATCGGAAGACAAAGGGTATCAAAAATCACTCGAGTAAATCGAATTAATTCAGATCATCTACAATTAGATGGAAATGATAAAAGAGCCAAAGCCTCTGCAAGAAGATTTATGGATTCATTTAAATAAAATAGGCAAGAAAAAATATTCTACAACCATCAGCCCACTACAGAACAAAGACCTCTCCTGCCTGCCTGATTTTTTTCTTGTATGATTATAAGACGCTCACAACAAAATGAGCATAATACTAAAAAAAATGTGATACTCGGATAATGTGGCAATTCCCAATTAGAAGTGTTAACAAAGCTCTTCAAAACGATAAGAATTATTTAACTACAAAAGCAAATACCTGTTCTCATGTCTTAATTAAATAAAATTAAACTTTCTTCCTGGCGATTATTATAACCAGAAAAAGACATGGATGCACAGGGAGATTGAAGATAGGTTCAATTTTCAAAGTTCAAATCTTGCAAAATTTATGTCTCCTATTGTGACATATTTGATCCAGGCGTTATAGCATCAATGCAACCTCAGATAACGTAGAATGGGGGCACTCACTGCCTTCGGGTCGTTATTTAGCCGTTAGGTCGTTATCTTAGATAGCTTCTTTATTGATCACGAGAGAGAAATATAGCCGCGGGAAGCACGTCTTCCCGAAGCCGCCAAGGCTATTCAACGATCCTCATGACTCCCGCCTCCTGCGCGTCACCACCGAGCCGACAACGGTGCACGCGAAGCACAAGAAGCGATTGCTGTCGTTATTGCAGTTCGCAATGTGTTCGCAGCGCCACTTATTTGATTAACCTTTTGAGGAGTGAGCAAATTTAAAATCTATGAAGTCGTTGATGCCATAATCGCTTTACACCGATTACTTTCCGCCAGTTCCTATCAGCGTAAGACAATCTTCAATTCGAGGCAGAGTCAATTGTAAATAAACACTGATAGCATACAAGACCACGTCATTTCTTTACATAAACAATACACAGATAATCGATTAATTTGCTCCTTCTTTAGAAGGAAACGATAATTGGGCAGACTCGCCACGAACAGGAAGCAATTAAATAAACAAACACTGTCGATAGCACACAATATTCGGTAATTTCTTTGCGTAAACAATTAACAAACTTAAAATCGAAATCATTATTAGTCGATAAATTTGGGCTAACAATCTATACAATCGTGCGATGTATGCGTGGAAGCTCTCCGTCTCTGTCTACCGAACTGCGCTACATCTGTCTCTGTCTCTGTCTGTCTCCGAGCTCAATGTACAATAGTGCTCTTTCTGAAAAGTGGAGGGGGGATGCCAGACCCTGGCACAGTACTCATTTAAGAGTTAAGTGTGAATGTTTTTCATAATAAATAAGGAGTATTAATATTTGCATTGTAAATATTATATTCAAAACCAAATAGAAACTTGATGATTTGAATTATCCGTATTTTCCAGTTATCCGTGCCCTTCCTCCCCAGCATTAGCCCGCATAATGTTCTGTATTTCATTCATTCGACCTGTCATATGACCTGCTGTTTCTTGATGTTTGATAACTGTACAATCAAATTCTTCTTCTCCTTAAGGATAAATTGAAATTGAAATATAATGTGTTTTGATTGCACATAAACTATATATTATTTGTGTTTGAATTTAAAGGACTTTTATGAAATTCACTATATTTACAACTTGATCTAGTACAGGCTTTAACACTGCTGGTAATGTTTTCGAAACTAAAGATTCTGTATGTAAAAAACAGTGCATAGTTATAATATTAGGGTTTCTTGTCTTTACAAGGGTACCAAATCCTTTGATTGAGCCTGCCATTGAAGGAGCACCATCTGTACAAATTCCTACACATAACTCTCATGATATTTTAACTTGTTCTAAATATGAAGAAATACACTCAAAAACATCTCGCCCTGTCGTATGCTTGATAAGTTCTTTGCAGTATAGATATTGATTAACTCTTTCGTTGACTTTTATAATTTCGTCAACGACTTTTTCGATTTTCACTATATGTATATAATATAAATATTAGATTGATTGATTTTACATAATTCTTAGCTGTTTCGTGAATTTAAACAGGCAAAGAAATTGACATTGATAGCCAATACAAATGTTACTTCGACTCTTGAAGCACTTCAAGTATATTTAGCTTCATCTCAGTCCATAAAATGAAAGGACTAGCCGCGAGGCATTCGAGAGCAAACTGTTTTTTTTTTCAGGAGAACTCCGAGCCGAATACATTAGTCTCAATTAATCTTGCAAAGCACAATGATAACATTAATTGACTAAGACATCAGTGGGCGCACTCGCCAAGAATGATTGCTGGTGCTTAAGACCCGACCGGTATATTACATACACGGCTAGGCGGAGATGCTGATCATCACGAAATGTGAAATAAGTTATATTCCAAAACGGTGCACAATTTATGTCAATATGTTTGCTGATTTAATGAGGCTTTATTGTCGTGTTTGGATGAGGCTGCAAAGGCCATGAAGTTCAGCTCGGATATTAAGCATCCAAACTGCTTCCTTGTTGCTAATCAAAGAGGATCACTGCAAAGGTTATGTTGGTATATCGATTATTCCGTAATGGCATTATTTATATGCACATATAAGGAGCTGTTGATTAAACGCCATACATATGTATTAATTAGTATGCGGATGTAGTTGTTTGACAAACATAGTATGAAAATATCCAAAATTGAATTTCAATGGTTTTTTTTAAATATATTCATGGCAATGTAAATTATTGCAATTCAATATAATATTTAAATAAGCTGGATGCTAAGTGGTCATAATGATCCAATACAATAATCGCCATCATCAGTCATATTTATCCATTGCAGGATCGACATATTTGACGATATCTCAAAGAATCTCATTTATTATTATTTGCTCAATATTCAGCTTATCCTTTGAAAAAATATTCAAGCTTATAAATTACCTATTCGCTGCTTTATGATAATTTTAATGTATTTGTTTTCATAAACGGGTTGCGTTCTAGGTTAGTATCTGACGTTTGTCATCATTTGTGTTGTCAAAAACTGTTAAAAAGTGATTCTAAAGCGTAAAATTATAAATAAGCCAGACAAATAATTTATGAATATTTTTTACATAATAGAAAACATCCACTTATGCAGGGTGTTTTGCATATGGATTGAAAAAATATTTGGAGGTTAGGTGGGTCTTTTTTACGTTTCACATATGAGCCCTATAACATGGCTCGCAGGATCTCCAAACCTGACACCACTGGATTTCTTTATCTAGTGACGTGCAAAGGATTTATTTGTCTAGGATCGCCAAAAGAGTTCATTTACACGACAGAAGTGCGTCCCTAGATAGATCTGACACCAATTTATTTTGCACGTCCCTAGCCAGATCTGACACCAATTCCAGTGGTGTCAGGTCTAAACAAAATTAGTACTTTTTTAACCCTAACCCTGAAAATCTGGTACCTCTTCAAGTTTAACGACTTATCGAACGATTTGTATAACATGTAGCATATCGTTAGAAAGGGTATAATATAGAAAACTTAAATAAGTTCAAAATAGTTGTGTTTCGAGGCTCATACGACTCCTACGTTTCAACATTTATTTCGACAATCCTGACACTTATGACATAGGGCCTATGTGTGAAACATAGAAAAAGGATCCCCTAACCCCCCAAAATATTTAGTCGATTAAAATATTTTTTTATTGAAAATAATCGATTTTGTATAAAAACTGCCTACTTTCAGCTGGTGTCAGAAGTGAGTAAATCTTAATTCTGACACCATTCCATAGTATCATCTAAATTTCTCAAATTATTTTAAGATGAGCGATATCCTGTCCGCGCTTCATATTTATGTACCATATTCGCTATCGGATATGGCAGTCTACATAAGAAACTTTCCAGAGAAAGAAGTTTTTATGTGATCATTTCGCATTGTGTTTCACATTTGACTAACTTAGGATAGGATAATTGGAAATATAATCTATATTTTAGTATTGAAATCTAGATATATTAATAAATCACTGGTATATGAGACCCTAGACTAAAAGAGTACCATCGCACTTGATCTATGGCTAATACGGCCTTAAAGACTAGAAAATAAGCAAAATGTCTACCGGTTGCTTTATGCTAGGTATCATAGCCGTAACTAGGGTATGAAGCGCCCGTGGCAAGTATCTAACTTAACGCCCACCCCGGAAAATCCACTTTATTTTTTAAAGTTAACTAATACTATTGTAACGTATATTTTAAAATAATATACACAGATAGTCCCAAAAGTACCCGACCTTAAGTATAGATGGCGTTTACTGTTGTATGTCACTATGATGGAAAGTGTCTAGACGCTAAATTGCATCCGTGGTCCTACAGATCATATAAAATGCCGCAAAAAGCCCTATAAGAGGACGGGGTGGCCATAAGGTTTATATGCTCAATCGGTCCAATTTTCGGACCACTGATATGACGAACAACGTTGTTTCGCGTAAAGTAGAATGATCGAGTAAAATAAAAACCATGTGCAACTCTCGACTGGTATTCTGCTTTTTGCGCTCCAAGTCCAGTTGCGCCCGTGGCGGGCACCTGCGTTGCCACGCCCTTGTTACGGCCCTGCTAGGTATACACACAGCGCTCGTGGAATAACGCATGTGCATATCATATCTATGATGCATGCGACAGAGACGGAAAGACTACAAACGATTGTCTCTCTCTCTTTCTGTCAAACTACCGGTTGCAGTTTCACTTTTCGTGACGTTCAAGCCAATTTACCCCACCGTGCATTTACAAGTTTTAAATGTATACAGGGCGTCTATGTTTTTATAATGACACCCAAAGGATTTAGTAGTAAATCTAACAGCATTGACGTGCAGTGCCCTAACGCTTTATTTGAAAAATGTTCTATAACCTAAACTTTTAATTAAAAATATGATTTATTTCGAAGCGTTTCTATGAATTATGAACGTCTGCTACATCCTCGGTAATATTTGTGGCGTTTATCGTATAGCTATAGATTTAATTTATAGATATTTCGTTATATGATCGATGATGTCCAGTTTATCATTCGGTGTACTGAACATTTTCCATAGTCACGGAACTGGATAAGCCACTCAATTAATGGAAGTCAGTAGCTCCTACCAGAAGGGACAATTTGCCATTGTCAACGACGATTTCAATCTGGACATTTTTAAGCACTTATGACCAGAAGATGGTATCACACTTGATATATTTCGTCGATCGTCGAGGATTAATGCCCATGGCGTGCTGTTCGTGCTTACCACTGAGCTTGACCTTCGTTATAATTTCATCCGCGCGTGTTGATACCCATCATTTAATTATTTATGGGTCACAACTCTGACATTACGCGCTTTTGGCCCCAAGGAGTGACCATAACAATGACCGTACCGAGTTTTGGAGGTTTCCGTAATAAAGACCTCCTTTCTAATTATACCCCGTGCCATTTCCTCGCCCTTCAACCTTACGATCGCATCGTCCCCCCGACAAATCCTTATACCTGTTGAAATCATCCCAAACAATGAGTACTATTCGTTAGCACTCGATCAAGTTAACGATCAATTGCGAACGCGTGTTCAAAGTGTGAAATAAAACACATTAGTATGAATCCAAGAACGCCGATAAATCCAATTAGAATCTGGTTGTAAAACAATTAGCGCTTGGATCGAGTCCGTCGATACTAATCAGCAGGCTAAATATGATTTTTTCGGTCTAGTTTCACAATTTTATTACGAATTAAATAAGGCATATTCGCACGAAATGGATACTACGTGTATACACGATTTACTGTTTTTCGTCATGCACTCAACGTTCTATAGCGTTTTAGATGGTGCTACTATCTATATTGCCTCACAGAGTTATTCATATATTAAAAAGAAATACTGTCAATTTTTTTGAAAATCAGTGTTAATCCAAAGCGCATCATTTTAACACAGACACGCAGTATAATGTTGCTGGACAAATGGATGGGAATAAACGGGCGTCGAATGGAAAGACTCTCTTCTTTAAATAGCTCTTTATTCCACACTACGTTTTGATCGACTGGGATTTGGCTTCAGGAAGGATGACCTCCCGCATCCAAGGCTAAATAATTGTCGTAGGAATTTTCTTAAAATATTTGTTGCGAGTTCCAATCCGCCTTTCTAACATAATTATATATGTAGTTAATTTAATACACCTTCATCTCTCGATATGAATTCTGGTTTTTATGTTTGGATTCAGTAGAAATTTTGTAATCCCTAAGCTTGTATGGTAGTACGGTCGCGTATTTGCGAGCGAATTCCAGTGATTCAAAAAGAGCAGCATTCTTGCACTTTGAACTAAAAGACAGACAGAGACGGATTATTTTGCAGATCGGATATTCTGAATGGGAGACAGAGACGGAGACAATATCTTGCGTACATCGTACGATTGTATAGATCGCTAAGCCAAATTTATCGACTAATAATGATATGTAAATAATATAATGAATCGATTTCAAGTGTGAATCACAATCGAATATTTTGTGCTATCGACAATGTTGTTTTATTTATGTACATGCTTCATACACGTAGCGACACTCCAGACAGATAAATGGATTTGTACGATAATAAGTGACGGACATACAATAGCTTGCTTGTCACTTATTATCTCTTATATAGTTGGTGCTACCCAATAATATGTAGCGTGATGAACCTTACTGGTTCGGAGCGAAGAAGGTTTAAGAGCAGTACAAGGACAAGAAGAACATCAAGCAGATGGCCTTGAAGAGAGGAAAATGAACAATTTCACTTTGCACTATCAATTATTCTGACATATTGAATGATTACCCAACGCCAGGAGATGCGTTATGATAAACTTTTACCAAGCAGCTGATTGATGGATTTATCCCCGAGGGGCATGTTTCAATTCCACACTTTTTGTGTCGCCAACATTAAAAGTTCAATCGGAGGAAAACTATCTGAAAGTTGATGATAAAATAATCTCGACGATGATCAAAAAATACGCATTATGAATAGCTTGTTATTTTGTAGTTATAGTTTAATTAACGGAATTATTAAGTACAAATCATTAATCAAACAACACAAAAAAAAACTCAATCAACGTTTAAGGTGGACGCCATGATAACTTTGGTGTTATTTTTCATTCCGTAAATGAGAATGCTTTCATGGGGAACGAAACCATTGGATCCGATAATTTTACAGTATTTTTGTTTGTTTTGTTCAATACCCCATGTTTAGCATTGAGGACAATTTTCAATCCGTGGATCGACTGAAATCGAATTCCATTATAATCCAACAATAAAGAAATTAATACATAATAGCATAGAATCACGATCTCACTTATGCGACAGATCACCATATTCCTCCTCGCCCCGATTATTATCTACGAAACGCTCATGGGACAAATGAAAAAAGACAATGGTAAATCATCATTATATGTATTGTAATGAAGTTATTATATCCAACAGCTGACGTGATCGTTCATAAGCCATAAACGTAGGAGTTCGATGACATTAAGTTAAATACTTCTTTCACGTCGGACTGTTTTTGTACTTGGAGGAATTTTTATTGATTTTCTATAAGCATAGAGTTATGGTCACGTTTTATGGTATTTTAATCAAAACACGGACGAAGTGTGGGTTTCTTATTGATTTTTAAGTACAGAGGTACTCAGGTCTCTGATTACACTGCATTCAATATTGAGATATACTTAAAAACAATAGCATCATGCCTTGTACCTAACGGAACACTTCAATGATATAATCCACTATTATTATGTCCCAAATTCATTTAAAAATATAATCAAATCGTTCCTCAATCCTGCAAAAAAATGTGGATGAATGTTTCATAAATATACATCCGAAGGTGTGTAACGTATTAAGTCCTCAAGGGGCAAAGCCCCCGAGGCCAACACCCTCGCCTTCAGAGTGATTCAGCGCTAATGGGTCTGTTCGTTATCGGTTCGTGGATAGGTCGGCAGAGGAGGAATATGACGATTAGAAAATAATGAAAATACGTCTTCTTTCCCAATATCTTTCTTTGCGTTATGATAAAAAGCAAATTTACGAAATCGAATGATAAACGTTAAGAACACATCTTCCCGCGTCCAAGACTCTCGGACGACCCTTTGTACTTGTATCAATTGGCGAGCTTAGGTGACGCCTAGGGGCAGTAACTGTCTAATCTATGTATAGAATATATATATGTTTTTCAAATTGTTATACCGGTGATGTATTTACTACACCTCGACTCTAGTAATGGGAATATCGATATGAAATATAATAGATACGGAGTTCAGAATTTTTGTATTCCTCCGTAATATAATTACGAATCACATCAAAGTATTATAGTATACAAGTATTCATCTGCAGCGACGAAAATAAATCATTTGTCGGGAAATCGGAAATTTTGCGAGTTTTAGTCCGTGTCTCAGCAGAAAGGAATTTTATCAGTCACATTGATGGTATTATATGAAAATGGGGCTCATGCTATCATCAACTTGAACTAGCATTTAAGCCTTAAAATTATTTTTAAATTAAAAAAATATACTTATTAGTATTTTTTTTTATTAAATTTATCTATGTAATTTCTTAAGCTATTGAAAATCCTGGTCCCGGGATCCCGGGATGGTCTAATGCAATCCCAAAATCCCGGGATCGAAATTTTGGCTCGGGATTGGATTCCCTAGACGCAATGTCTACTTATGATCCACATATAGTATGTTTATGATGACAACATGCTGATGATACTCAATCACATATAATTAAATATTTTTAATTATTTGAGAGGCGAGTTAAAAATTCAAATTATACCTCTTTCCGATATTTCGAGCCTCTTGTCAGGCTCATGGACGCGGAATAACTGCGAATTAAATTATGATTTAATTCATTACGGCAAATGCAACAATCAACAGCAAGATCGATCATGCGTTTAATAATTTATTCATATCACGAAACTTGCCAATCACATAGTCTTATGATATGTATACATGTTGTTTTGCACATGGACATGGATTTTTTTTTGTGAGCTTATAGAAGCTCGCGCGGTCTCCAGACCTGACACCACTGGATTTCTTTGTAACAAATTTTGTAAATAAATTTAATAAAAACATCTTAAACACAAAAAGTATTTTCTTAATACCAACCCTGCCAAACTGGTACTTCCTCAAGTTTAATGATTTATTGAATAATGTGTATGACATGTAGTATATTGTTGAAAATGGTATAAACTAGAGAACTTTTCTCTAAAAAAATTATTTCCCTGACACTTAGGATATGACGTGTGAAACGTAGCAAAAGACCCCCTTAACCCAAAAAAATATGACTCCTGTTTAATATTTTTGGCCCAAATTCGATAAAACATGTCTTAAATGATGTTGTATATAGGTGATGTGTTAATAATTAAATTTATAAAAAATGCTTGAAAAGTCATATCCTATATGACAGGAAGTTATTTGATGTTGGCTACGTTTATTTAGTTTTTGACTTCATAATGACAAAAAATACATCTGAAAGCCAATTGAAAGTATTCCAAACATCCTTGTCGACGTCCTTTGAATGACCTATGCTTGTGCCAACTATATCTAAATATATTTAACAGTTCGTATAGCGAAATGTGTTCAACATACTCTCTCTTTGATTGTAGAAGTATCAGATGATGCTGTCACATCTTAAATATACACCACATTTTTTGCTTGTCACAAACGAAAGGTTTCTCACGACGAGCACATGAGATGATTACAAGATCTCTATTTACATAATAACGAAGGACCACATGCAAGTTCCTCCTGCAGTGTTAATTCTTACTATCATATGACAGCATATGGATCGCGTGCCACATTTAGGCACTCCCTTGGCAGCGACCATCATCATACCATTAGATTAGGCCAATTGAACATCATAAACGATCTATACAAGGCATCTAATTTTGTTTACGACTGTAATAACACGCTCCATGTGCTCTATATTCTAATCATTAGAAGCGAAGCACTTCTTTGCCGATCAATACTGTCTTATATGATCGCGGCGACTATTGTTTATTTTCCTGGAAATCTATCCGGGATTATATCCAATAGCATGTATCTATTGTCCAATAGATCTTTGGGTATCGTTTATAGATGAAGATAAGACACGTTTTAATGGAACCAATCAATTGACTATGCATCCCTGCAGATTTGCTTGCAAGTGTGCATATCAACATGACATTGACATTCATAGGACGATACGATCTATAAAAGTGCATAGAGAATAAACAAACAATTTTTATCTATTTTTTTGCTTGATTTTCAAATGCATAATTCAGATACACAACGCAGGCCTTTACAGGAAAGACACTTTCAAAGGATCGCCCATTTAATATTCCAAGCCAATAGTCGGGCTGACTATTATGATGATCAATACACGCAACTCACACAACCCACGCCGGTTATTAATCGTGGGTCTTAAACCCTAATTGGTCCAATCGAAAATTTACATTTTGCCCAAAATTATCTTAAATCGCATTTACACGGCCTTGGATGTCACTTGCGTAATAAAGATTATGTTCCAGCAAGAGGAACCGGTTAACAATTACTCTTGCTAATTGTCGTAGTCCTTAGATAATATTTGATTGATTATATGTGTTTTGAGCTTGATACAAGCTTATAATCGCCCATGTGCGTTGTTTTTTTTATTAACAAACAACATCTGAGGCATCGTTTATAAATTATATCCTGAATAGACGATAAACAACCTAATTTATGATACTTTTTTTAGAATTCCATGTAAACATTATAACAGGATTAATATAAACATACACCAAAAGAAGGCTATGTTTATGCCTTGTTTAACCCTTTAAATAGTGAGTTTAATTTCTTCAAGTAAAAACAAACAATACACTTGAAATTGATTTGTTTGAGTTATTAGTCGATAAATTTGGGTTAACGATCTATACAATCGTACGATATACGCAAGATACTCTTTCCGTCTCTGACTCCCATTAACAATTTCCGACCTGCAATTTATTCTCTCCGTCTCTGTTTATCTCCAAACTCAATGTGAAAGATATCTCCGTCTCTGTCTATCTCCGAGCTCAGCGTCAATTTCAAGATGATATGGAAGTCAAATTCAAACTAGTAAATAATTTCAAATTAAATATAAAATGCTTTATCAACAAGTTTTAAGAATAAATCTCTTCGTTCTTGTCTGTGATTGCCCTAACCAATTATATTCATGAAACTCCAGGAAAATTTTGATTCAATCCCGTAGTCTTGGAGAGGCAGACTAAAGACATTTAATGGTGTCTTTGATGTTCAAAAATGATTTGTGGGTGCGATGGCTCAAAGCATGCCACTCTTATCAAGTTGATGATCTTATATGCATCCACGGCATACTTCAAATTTAAGCCGAAATCATTTTTATCATCAATCAGCCTACTTATATTTATTTCCAAGTATTGCAACTGCACCGTCGGCGCTTTCAAAACCAATTTATTTGATGTCCATATCACAGAGAAGCCAATTTTTCTTGATCATCTTTGACCTAAAATTTGCTTAGTGCATTTAGTATTTTCAGAAATATTCTATAATCAAATGCCTTCTCTAGATGCGCCAATGAGAGCGCAGTCTGTATCTTTTTGACCCTTTGAGTAGTGACCTAATTTTAAATCTTCATAAACTTAGATGCTATATTTGTATATCCGCCACTTATCATCCGTACAAATCCACTTATCTGTCAGGACCGTCGCAGCGTGTATGAAGTTTGTATATGAATAAATAAACACTGTCAATAGCACACAGTATTCAATCATTTCATTATACTATTCATACTTCATTCATCTCTGTCTGTCTCCGAGTTCAACTTACAAGAGTGCTCTTTCTGAATAAGTGGAGGAGGATCGCAGCCCCTGCGATGATACTCCTTTTGGGATTAAGGTGTTAACGACAATGATAGACCCTGTGTAATTGTCAAATATTGGAAAAAGTATTCCCTGGATAATGATCGAAGGTAAATGTGTGATCGAATAATGATTTATAGAGTGCGTTACATTTAAATTTGGTTGACCTTCCACACGACAGCAGCAATTTCAATTGAAATCTGATATGTTCTATTTACTCGCACAATGCTCTTTTTGCGAAATTATCAATGATTTAATCACTATGAAAACGCTAGCTTCTACGTCATTTTAATACAGTGGTAACCAACCTTTCACATATTATAAAGCAATTTTTTCACATATTAGTTCAAATGTGAAAGGGGAAAATAATATAGTTATAAAATAAAACAAGTAGAAATTGACTTAAATTCTAAATTTCTATTTTGAAATTGATGCTATTTACTAAGCTAGAATACAATCCATTCATTCCTTGTAGTTTCAAATTTAGATACTTGAGATAGCCAGTTACTTGAACTAAATCTAATATTGATCCTTTCATTTGGTGGTTAATTCGTTTATTCTAAATGATTGTCTCGAAATGATGGGCAATATGTTTAAGTTTTTTATGCTCTTGTTCTAAATTTATTCACAAATTTCACAACCTTCGGCATATTTAAAGTTTTTCCACAATTTTGATGTATAATGCTGTGTCATTTTATTTTGACTTTACTTTTTCAATTCTGTCTGATCCTTTTATTTTACCATGTAATGACTCCATGCTGGAAAATTCCCAAAGGGCATCAAAAACATCATCAATTCCTCTTCAAAAATGATTAACTGGGCTACACCACATATATCCTTTGAATCATCCAAAACTAAAGAAAAGATAGTTCAAGAACAAAATCTTCTAGAATCTAGATAATTAAATACATCCTAAAATAATACATTCTGAGACCTCCATGAGTCTGCCTTGAAATAGGAATTTCATCCGCTTTTCTTTCAATAACTTTATTATTAAGACGGTGTGTAAATATTTGGAGACAAGGCTTAACAATTGTTTTAATATCATTAGACGCTTGTATCAACGCTAAGTTTTCACTACTTACTTCAGCAAATATAGTTTGTCTTCATCTGTTTTCAATTACTCCCATATTTTTTCATAGCTCAGATCCAAGAACGAGCTTAATTTTTAATTTTAATCTGATTTTTTATTGTATATATTAATCTCTTAAAGAGGTAAGACACAGTGTTGTGTCCGAATTCCAATGATTCAGAAAGAGCATTTTTATACGTTGAGCTCGGAGACAGAAAGAGACGGAGAGAGTATCTTGCGTACATCGTACGATTGTATAGATAGTTAACCCAAATTTATCGACTAATAGTGATGTGTGAATGATATAATAAATCGATTAAAAGTGTATAATTTATGTTTACACAAATAAATTATTGAATACTGTGTGCTATTGACAGTGTTTATTTATTCATATACAAGCTTCATACTCCCTGCGACGGTCCTGACAGATAAGTGGATTTGTACGGATGATAAGTGGCGGACATACAAATATAGCATCTAAGATTGATAGTGGTGAGTATGATAAGTCATATGCGAAAGGATCTAAAATAAAAGGAAATAGTACCTAAGAATCGGCAATATGGGTACTTGGGTTATTTTATGAATAAATGTGCCTGAGATGAAATCTTCCAATGCGCCATGGGTTGGGCACCCCTGTGTAAATAATTTAGCATCTTGCAAGATCATTCTTTTTTTAGTGTTGCCATTTGAAATGTGATTTCATTGAGTTTATAGGTCTCAGTCAATTTTAATGATAGGTAATTTAAAGCTTTGTCTTTGAGTATCAAAAAACTGACAGCATTCAAATGTGTGCTACTTCAAGGTCCAATCCAACTATAAGTGTCAAATTACCTTCTCTCCGAGTCTTATAATTAGTATACAATAAATGGTACGCTCTTTGTAATTAATAGTGTGCCCAAAAATTAAAGTCTATTTAAAATTCACGCAGATCATTAAGGAAACACAATCGGCGCACACGTCTCACGGCCCAGAGGCGTGCACGACTAGAGAAGAAACAATGTAACAAAAGACATCCGGCGTCTCGCTTTCGCTCGTTCATCTTATGGGAGAATTATGACGGCGTCTCTTTCGCTCCACGCAGCTCACGATTGGATTCGCGTCACGATTCTGAACTTGACCTTTTTTTATTGTTGTTGCTGGTCTGACTGAAAATGTGCAGAGAAACTTTGCTGACTTGGGCTTAGTTTGGATCAAGCTAATGTACCCTGATTGTCTTGACCAAACTCAATCAGACGATAATATATTACGAAAACGAAATTGGTCTTTCTAACAAACCATGATTGGAAACGGCAGTAATAGATTTTGGTTAATTTTAACACTATGAAGGACTTACCAGGGATAAAAGCAAAGAAGAATACATCAACTACCTTTTCGCGTTAATTTAAGACATGGCTTCCAAATTGCGATATCCAATTATCAAATATATAAATTGTAGCATTGAAATATTACACGAATTGTGTCACTGATAATTCTGGAGGGGGGCTCTGAGATCAAATGAAATACATTTAAACATATCAACATCATCGAAGGGCGGACTAATCTTTCCCTTCCATTCGAATTAATCACGCGATTCGCTGTATCTCAGGAGATATTTATTTGCTTAAGCCACTGCTCTATTAAACACGATTTGATTGGAGCTAGCGAAACACAATGTTGCATCATCAGGGGTAATGCAATATATGCGGAATAAATTAAATATATATATTTTTTAATTAGAGCGCTGGATTCCATCTCGCATTAAAAACCTAAAGTGAGCTAATTTAAAATCATCATAAATTTAGATGCTATATTTGTATGTCCGCCACTTATCATCCGTACAAATCCATTTATCTGTCAGGACCGTCGCAGAGTGTATGAAGCTTGTACATAAATAAATAAAACTGTCGATAGCATACAATATTCGGTCATTTCTTCAAGTAAACATATACAAAACACTTGAAATCGATTCATTTTATCATTCGCATATCATTATTAGTCGATAAATTTGGGTTAACGATCCATACAATCGTACGATGTACGCAAGATACTTTCTCCGTGTCTGATTCTCTCCAAACTCAACATGCAAGATACTCTCGACATCTCCGTCTCTGTGTGTCTCCGAGCTCAACTTGTAAGAATGTTTATTTTAATTCTTAAAATATTGATCAAACAGAGTGTGATGTAATGTTGAGAAAAAGTCATAGAATAGATGAGACAAACCTTCTTTTTGTTTTACCACCGACACAATATACTCATATGATATTTCATACACACCATCCATAAAGTTAACTAATCTTTTAATATCATCAATTGACTATTATACAACTTTGGGTGCGCAGGTCACCGTGTGCTGCGTAGCCATAAAGGGATGTGAGGAACAGCCGATTAGAGTAGTTGGTGGAGACTGTGTCAAAGGCTCACCACTATCCTCAACAGCATAGGCAAACAAAGGAGAACGGTTTTAGGCTGTCCGAAAGGCGACTCGTCTCCGTGGCTGGGTACCAAGAATGACCGAACCGATATGAGTACCACGGAGATGGGGTAGCCCCTGCAGTCCGTCATCTGCTGCAGCCCCCCTTCAAACTGAGGTTGGACTCGTGTTGGCAGTGAACCCGTGGAAGTAAATCCTTTGAATCTGGCATAACCTTAGTCCTTCCTCCTCCATCGCATCTTCGGGTACACATGATCTGAAGATAGTCATTCCCGCAGAAACCTCGCCTCCTCTGGAGAGCGTGGAGCAAAAGGGGTGGGCACCTGGTCTGTCTGTCTGTCGTCTTGTTCGTATAAAATCTTACATTGTAAGACAATGATTCTCAATCCAAGAAATCATGTCATTTTTTTGCACATCGAGAATGAAGAATGTCACAATTATGGTAAAAATATACAACATCAATTCGCACAATATTTGCATACGTTTAGTGTATGTATGCAACTACTGGCAATCCGGTGATTAAGCGGTTGAAATTGTAACTCAATCATCTCGGGTTCAAATATACAGAAGATGTGGTCGGCGACCACATTTCTAAATACATGTAAACGCCATGAAACTATGCCAAAGTAATCTGCAATAGTCCCACACAAGGAACTGGAAATTCTTCAACGATATGCTTACTTTTTGTTCCTAGTTCTCTAAATAATTAATGCTTGATCTTTGCCATTTTGATGCAAAGTGACAACTCTATAGACATTGTTGCAAGAATAGATTACATATTTGGAAAATAATCAGAAATTACGATCTGATCAGATACAATTACGGGACGTTAGTGATTATACAACGTCCATTGATAATCTGCAGAAGAAGAATCTTAAGAAAAAATACTTTCACTTTCTCTTTTCCTATGCTAAAAAATATTTCGGGAACAATGGCATTAGATAATAGTTCGGGCATTTCTAATTGACTCCGAATCTTAGGCATTTCTCGTATTTTTTATGCTTGGCGAACAAACTTTAATATTATCCAACATAAGCCCATTATGTTTCTCTTTCGGTTGTTGATAGAAATCGAAGCCTCTTTTTTCCGAATCATATATATAATCCAATAAGTATTATGGGATCTACTCTCTACGATCACGCCCAGTAACAAAAGATCAAAAAACAGAACCCTTTGTCGTCTTAAGCGATTCCGTGAAATACTCAATCGATTCGGCGCGGGCGTTTTGAGCGTATACTTAATATCATTGTTAAGGCAAGAATCGGATCTACCAGTTTGACCCAGAAACAAAAAGACCATCAATTGTTCAGGTTTTTGTGAGGAGAGTAACTCGCGTGAAAGCGAAAATATCATGTGTCAGAGAGCAAATGATCTGCACTTTTTTCTCTGCACGCGGCCACGTTGCTACCGTTTGTCACGAACACAATCTCATGGCAACAAAAGTATGGTTCAACATCAAATGCTTGACAAGAGCTTACAAACCACTGATTCTCAACAATTCTTTCATTGAAGGCTCCTAAACATCTTTAAAATAGTGATTTTGTACAAATTTCCTTAAGAAGACTTCATCTTCATTGAGTACTTAGCAATTTAATCGCCTCATTTTTAACTGTTTTGATCAAGTTTGTTGGTACGCTGAAATTTTTGTCCGCTGAATTTGAATTCGAAACTTTATAGCAATATTCCAGGATCTAAACCACTATACCAACACTTGGTCTAAGAAAACTTGTCTTGTAAATAATATCTAAGACGTATAAATCATATTAAAGATAGATCTGCACTCATTGAATTGTTTCCTTAGCATAATACAACCGAGCAGATTTATCCCAAGCATTGATCATTAAATCATGAAATCCATGTTTATTGAAACACTCTATTAACCTTCAATAAAATATATACAGGTGTCCCCAATTTGCAAAACGGGTTGTGTTCTTGGTAATCTTTCGCAAGTTTGATACTCGAAACCTGATTTCTATACAGTCGTAATGCTTTAAATGGAAGATAGATGCATTTGATTCGAAGCATTATTATTAAATACTTAGCAAAGGTATTGTATAATTATTTATTTAGGCCATGGGTTTGAAGAGTAAATTATATTATTAATAACATTTTATCGACATGGATATCCTATAAAAAATATTTTTAAAAATATACTAAAGGCTACTTTTGCTCATCTGTCTTTCATCCAAAGATCGACACTTAGTCCCGAAAAGGTTAAACTGAAGACATGTGTCATATAATGTAAAATTAAATAAGCTATGCTATATGTTTTTATGCAATATATTCACAAATTTCTTTGCGAATTTGTTCTCGTTGATGACTCCAAGATTATTACTCATTGAATATCAAAATGCTATCATTATCAAACATAGTCATACTTTGATGGGATCTTTTACAAACGTCTAACTGATCACCTAATAAGTTTGTAATATGTTTTTAAGCAAATTGCGAATAAACGACTCCAAATGAAGAAGATGAAAATTAAAGCGAAAAAATCCTACGAACTTATTGAGTGGTGTGCTAAGTCAAAGAATTTGCAAATTTTGTTACATTTACATACTGCTGATATCTTTCCCGCTGACGGACTATAATATAAAGCCTTTGGATATAAATATATACAGATTGGTGCTCTATTTGAGTAACATGATATTATTTTCGTATGCGAATCAGCGAGTGTAAAATTGCACCATGTTAGGTCATACATCAATCATTTTAATATATTGTAATTGTAACCATGGAAATAATTAATTTTACATTTTAAACATAATTAAATTACCCTACACTGTAGTGGAAAATGTATTACTTTATTTAAATGTATATGAATAAGTGCGTTCGTTGGGCATCTGTCATCTGTCGTATGTCGTTCGTGTTTCCGTGACATGTTGAACGATGTCAATGCTTCGCAATATAAATGGCATCACATTATTCAGATAGTATTTTTAAATAGTATTACGGATTATTCATATAAATTTGCTATACTTTCGATAAGTTTTCATAAAAATTGCCAAAAGGAAACTTAATCATTAATGAAAGTATGCATGGATCGAATGATATGACTGTTGGTCTTATTACTTAGGATTTCTATGGGTTCAAAACAACAATATTTGATAATTAATCAAGCTCCAAACAAAAAAAAGTGGAAAGTTGAAATACAATATGATATTAAACATGGAATGGATTCATTATATTTAAATTTCACCCAAAAATGACTTGCATTTAAGCATTTGAGGATAGTTGGCTTGATGTGAAAAAAACGTGAATTATATTTATTTATAAATTACCTGAAGATAATTGTGTAAGCCGCAATGTGATTTGAAACCAGCGATTCATCATTATGATGTGACAGGATGTGGATGAGTTCAAAATTGCTTCTCGACTTTCATCATACGAAGGCGGAATTATACTACTTCGGCATCAGCTGTAATATCTTTCACGTGACCTTTCGCTCTGCTGAAAGCAAGATGACCACAAACAAAAAATGATGCAGCAAATGATGGAATTCGAAGACATCATTGTCTTCTGCGGTTGGCGCGAGCCATTGTCTTGGTCGATCAAAAGCATGCTATATCGCAACAACGGCTTTATGCTAATTGCCATCTTATGTCTGAAGCTTTGAATGCCACTTTTAGTGTTATAGAAAGTGTGGCAAATTAATTCGTTTATAAATGCTTTCTTCGCAACATTGTGTGGAAGCAGGCTTTGAATTGCATCCATGGACCGGCGCTGTATACACAGGCGTGTCAATCAACTTACAGGATGCAATAAATATCCAGTGCTTCGATCTTGCAGCATGACAAGACAAAAAAAGGTTCGGTGCCTATTCTTCTAGTCTCCATAAATTGTAAATCGTAAGGGAATGCTCATTAATCTGCAGCGTTTCCGAGAAGCAATTCAAAGCACTTCTTTACATATTCATCGTCCATACGGGAAGAGCAACAACAATGACGTCAACCCGATGAAGATGGCCAGGTGAGAATTTGATGCACGATGTTACGGTTCATAATTGACAGCGTTGCCGAAACTAATATCTCAGCAGAGAAACAATGATGAGTTAGATTTCTTAGATACCGGTTAACAATTGTGACAGAAAAATAGGCAAAAACGACCGTCCGTTCTGCCTAGATTATGATTCCACAAAAAGAAGCCGAAACAATCGCAATGGAGTCACATAAAGAGGCCTTTTCATGCACAGCTCGCGATACGCGAATTAGTGCTGAATTACAGATTGTGTGAAGTGCCTGAGAATCAATCTTAAGTCGGTCACACCTAATCTAACACACTAACTGCGTTTTTAATGATAATGATGTAGCTTTATGGACCACTGTATATTTTGAGAGACGATCTGATGACTCCGCGAAGTTGAAGAACGCATTCAGACTATAATAAAATCGTGCCATAGCCAAATGAAATGGAAGCTCTCCTATTTATCATCGGATCAAACCATTCAGATGACGACAAGAAATTTGTTGATCAAAAGCAAGATCAAAATATTGCTTTCCACACATCATATAGACAAAATACTTAAATAGATTAACATAGTTTGTATAGAAGCTAAACGAATTACAATATCATCAATGATGATATAATTATATACAGGGTGTTTAGCATATGAAACAACAATTTTTTTAGGGGGTAAGGAGGATTTTTCGCTACGTTTAATACATAGACCCTAACCTTAACCCTGACCCTGCCAAACTGGTACTTCTTCAAATTTAACGACTTATTGAATAATGTGTATGACATGTAGTATATTGTTGGAAAGGGTATAAACTAAAGAACTTCCCGGGATCCCGGACAGTTTTGAGTGCTCACGAATCGCGGGACTAGTAATCCCGAAAAATTCGAGATTGAAATATTTGTCAAAAAAACGCACACCTCACCAGCACGATGAAGGCTACTAAATCGAGACATTCTCGCTGAAATCTGGACGCTTGGAAACAGTGGTGTAACTACTAATTAGCGAGCTTAGGCGACCCATAGAGGCAGTAACTATCTAATCTATGTATACATATATAGAGTACATATATGTCTTTCAAATTGTTATATTAACCTTTCCCTCCCGGTGATGTATTTACTACACATCGACTCTAATAATGGGAATATCGATGTCAAATACAATAGATACGGGATTCAGAATTTTTGTATTCCTCCGTAATATAATTACGAATCACATCAAAGTATTATAGTATATAAGTATTCATCTGCAGCGACGCAAATAAATAATTTGTCTGGAAATCGGGAATTTTGCGAGCTTTAGTCCGTGTCTTAACAGATAGGAATTCTATCACTCGCATTGATGGTGTTATACGAAAATAGGGACTCATGCAGGATCAACTCAAACTAGCATTTAAATATCTGATGACGATATCTCCAACGAGCGTGGAGGCTAATCTACTTGGTTGTTATTCTAGATCAGGGATTCAGGAATGGGTACAAATTTTGTTAAACGTTAAGAGTCTTGATACGGGTGTTATTTCAACAAAAATTATAAATTTGTAGTGCTTTTTAGCTCCTTATTGCATCCGAATATTGATCGTTTTTAACACATCCCGGGCCGCTAGGTTTCGCGTAAAGCATCTTCTGAAATACGATAAATTGAAACGAAATTTTCTCAGTGTATTTATAAGAACTTATTGTATTTATACAAATAAATATAGTAGTGGCTTTTAATCTGAGGTGCACATACTAGCGTGATAAAATACAAAAAATGTATTTTTTTTTGAAGTGGCTTTTAGCAATCCCATTTTGACGTGGTTTTTTGTGGCGTATATATGTTTTTAAAAATGTGGTCGCCAGCCACACCTCCTGTAGAATTCGAATCCAAAATGATTGAGTTATCCAATGATAAAATATAGGTGTTTTATGGTCATTCATACAAAATAAGCACAGGAAGATTTTAACACTCGCATATCAAAAATTATTTAGTTTTATAGTGATTTTATTTATATTTCCAATAGTCTAACAACGAAACGAATCTCTCGACGAAACTGTTATAGAATAATATGTAGAATTTACATTTTTATGTGCGACAAAGCTCAAACTAAAAAACACGCGTTTTCACATGAACGGATTTGCAAAAGCATCGTGTGAAACATGCGTTTTCAAGTGAGCGGACCGGAATGAGTCAATCTATTTAAAACGGCGAACTTATTATTTTTCCGCATAAACGAACATCAATTATGTTTGTGCTATAAATTGAATTAATACGTACGTAATGGTGTATAAAATGAAAATTAATGAAGCACAAATTGTAATTAGCATAATTAGAACGAAATTCGGGTACATTGGAAAAAAAAGGATCTCATTTCATAAATTGTAAGATTAAATTTAATGTTTTTAGCTGAAAATGTGGATAATAGCATTTCGTCAATTACAAATATTTTCGGTAGTATGGGGCGCTGTTAATGGACGTGTGTGGGGTTTATAGGGTTGTCAAAATATTTTAGCTTTAATGCCCATTATTCCAGATTTAATTAAGTCTGGGAGCCCTGTATGTTTAGCGGCTAGAGCAGTCGGTTCATCTACATATACTGTATAATCTCATTGCACATCAGAGACTAAATGGGAGGATTCTGCAGTTAATTAAACGAACATGACGTACCACGATGCACTCCACTAATATCCTCAGACAGACAGTATAATAGGATCTAGTTGACATGCATTGATATGCGTCGACATCACTTGTACCAACAGAGTTCCGTTTGTCTGTACGTACTTGCATGGAGAACGCTCCGTTCCATGGCTGGGAGCAAATTTCGGGTCCATATAATATGAAAGGAGGCCTTTGTGGCATTCGACGACATTTCGATATTTATACTATCAATTCGTGTCCTTCTTGGGACCGAGCTCGTTCACAATTTGAGGAGGAGGACGTGTGAAGAATCACAACCTGCTGAATATGAAACGAAACAAACAAAGTTGCGACGCAGATAATACTTTACGTGAGTGGCTTACTGAACTTTGCATTTGTTTATCCACGTTTAATGTACACCTTCCAGCAGTCCAGAATATGCAGCCCAGGTGAACGGTGAATGTTCTGTAAATACAGATCATGATGGATTTTCCATCTCCTTATACATAAATGCAACGAACCTCTTCAGAATCTGTTAACCCGACTCTTGTTTATGCCGCCGATGGCTGAAGTTCAAATTCAAGTCGAGATTTATAATCTAAAGATCTTCTTATGCGATCCAACATATTAATCAAGTTGTGGCCGCTAATTCATATGTAGCTTTGACGCAATAGATGTCATTCGGTCGTAAATAATTAACAATATTTGTCCATGAAAACGAACCGAGGGACAGATCACAAATAGCCGTTTCCTGGAATTTGTCATTACGCTACAGACATTAATTAAACCGCTTGTCAAATATTTGCTGAAAAAAATTGAACTCATTTGATAGGAAGATCCATCATGACGGACTTGTTTCAGCTTCTGCCAAAATCCATCAGGGCTTTTCACACGCCGCCCAATATATATACAACATTAAAAATTTTCAAACTAACAAACATCATCATTGACCACGATTTCCAACAAACAATATGGACATATCAACACAATCTGATAAAAATGATTCCAATCACCAAAAACCCATCAATTCATTTCAGTTAGTATGCGTTCGATTCCAGACTAATGGCTTTGAATTTTGATTCGACGAATCTGTATGTATAATGCATCGCCGTTGGAGATTCTCCAAATTTTATTGATATCATGAATCTCTCATCCATAATGTCTCTTTCCACTTCGAATCACGATTGTATCAAACTCGCATCGACCACAAAATTTTGATCGACGTCTCGCTTTGAAGATTTGTTAGTATGAAATGATTTGTTCGCAGATTCAATGCGGTGCGGTTTTTACGAGCAATCAAAAAAGCCAAGTGAGTGCTCACAAGATTAAAAAATCGGACGACAAATGCACTTCAACATCGAGTGTATACCCAGGGGATTGCATTAATTAAATGGCAAAACTGCAATACTTATCCATAAAAGGGCAAGGAAATAAGAGCCAAGCTCAGTAATGGACCGCTTTATGCTTTTATATAATGATGCTGATGAAAACCACTTTTGAAGTGCTTCACATCGACGTGTTATGACAAATTTAAAAGACTTTAAATTGGCATGATACATAAAGAAAGATACAAGAAAATTAATGACGACTAGGCGTCATGTATTCCAGAAAGCCATTTCCAGTAAAATAACCTACGTTTTGTACATGGACCGACAAAATTATTTGGGTGGTTAGGGGAGTCTTTTGCTATGTTTCACACATAGGCCCTATGTCCTGAGTGCACGTCTCTAGACAAATAAATCCAGCAGTGTCAGATCTGGAGACCACGCGAGCCATAAAATAGGGTACGTCCCCAGGCAAAGAACTCCAGTGGTGTCAAATCTGGAGACCGTGTGAGCCAAGGAATAGGGCCGGTAAAAGAATTAATTTACACGACAGGGGTGTCCACAAATGCAAAAATGAAAAATGAAAGGCCACTACAGATGAAATAAGAAAAAAAGTGGCGTACGTGCATACGAAGCAATGGCCAATTTGAACATTTTTTTAAAATAAATTTAATGAAATCACCTTTAGCAAACTGGTAAAGGTGATATTTTGTAAACTTTATCAAAATATTAAAAAAAAATCTATTTCGACAACCCTGACAATTAGGACATAGGATATATGTGTGAAACGTAGCAAAAAAATCCCCCTAACTTCCAAAAAAAAAAAAATTTGATCCATGTGCAAAACACCCTTTTATATTATTAAATACTTCTACTTTTCAGAGCAATTTTAAAATTTATGATTTGACCTTTAATCATGTTTTTGCGTTTTAAGCTCGATTGCCTCTTTGAAGAGTTCTACGTTAGCCTTTTTGTTTTCGATCCAATTCTTCTCGCCTTATCCATTTTTACGCTGATGGAGAAGCCGTCAGCCGATCATAATCCATTTATCCACAAAGCCGCTTAACATCCGGCGGTTAGGGTCCCATAGTTAATTATATTGTGAATGCGGTTTAACATCCCTGGCATGGTCGCTTCCCAGAGCCAATCTGTCTATCGCCAACGGCGCTCTCAAAGGACCAATTCCTAGAAGCGAAACTTCATCTTTACTCTCCTACATCTGGCATTGCATAATCATCGCATGAAAACGCTCTCCTACTGTTCGCACATCGCACACACGCACGCGTGTGGCGGACGAACAGACAGACACACAGACAGCGCTTTAACACATTCGCACTAGTTCACCAGCATGCAGCGAATAATAAGTGTATTAGTTAACTCGGTTTCATATGCGAACGGCGAAGTGTGAACGTGCCGGGACTCCTATATTAAATACACGATTTTTTTATTGATTTGTTTGCTCCGCGTGTTTCACTCCGATCGCGCTGAATACAAATTGAGTGATGATAATTGATTATGATGTAGAAATTATTAGCATATAGTCCTCTATGGCCAGAAGTCGCTATTGTTGATGATTTTTCTTTGTTGATGTTTGAAAAGAAAGCTGTGAGTTAGAAAGGTACTGCGGCACTTATGCCACTAAATTCGTGCTCATCGAAAGAGTTTACTTTAAGAATTATGATATAAATCATCAAACAATGGTCGATGATCCAGATTCAGTTCAACGACCCAAAATGCATAAAATTTTATAAATACACATTTTACTGCCTCCATTACCTAACACTGCATAATTTAAATATATTTGATTACCAATACGATCGTAATTTATTCTAAAGATTAGAGTGCAACAATAAAATGCTAAACATTTTCAATCCAGACTTAGCTACAAAATACACTCATGAATATATTATTGGTTTAAAAATGATTAAGCTACTGAACAATTGAACAGAGAAATTTACATAGAATTGCAAAATGTTATATCAAAAAAACTTATCGTTAAAAATCCCTTTGCGCGAAATATTCAACTATCGCGTAAAAATGTCACCACCCTCAATCAAGGTATACAGAATATTTTAAATCTTTTTGACTTTGTAGCGCAAAAACTCAAAATGAAATTCTTTCGACGAAATGATGCCACTGAACATTTTTACAAAGGCGTGCAAATCGAAATGAAAAATGTGATTCTGTTTTTGATCACATTTTCATTTTCATCAAATTCCTTTGAAGGCACAATTCGGATTTAAATATTAAATTCATTAAGGCTCCACGTCGGGGCAATAAATCATGGCATGAAATGGTGGCGGTGATGGGCCATTTACCAATATTCCTTTATAAGCTCGGCATAGCGCGAAAGCTCTAAATTTGCGAAAATCTCGAATGAAAATCCTGTCAATGAATAGCGCACATTTTTTCAAACGTAAACAAAAATAAAGCTAGCCGACGTTTTTCCACGACAACTGCATACTACTCCTATAAATGCGACATTCGGATTTATCCTGCGTTCAGTAAAAAAATATTTATCATCCATTATCTGTGATTCTGATAGCTGGATAGAAAGAAAATTAATACGATTTGGTGATTTCTATAAAAATAATGCAATATAAATTATATTGAAATTATTCGAATAAGATATATGTTTTCCTGAATTACAATCTTCTTAGTTCTCAAGTCATTTCATGGCGACATCTAAACTCTTCTACGTCTTCTCGATCTTGTTCTTCCGAAGCAAATATTTCTTTAATTATTTCCTCATCATTGAAAATTTGAAATCCAGGATCGTTTGCATCGCAATTTATCGCATTCTACTGCAGTTCTTCCGCGTTATTGGAACTTACTAATGGTTTTTTTAAAACTTTGTTTCATGATTTTTTCAAAGTTGATGTAGCAAAAATCTTTTAAAATTATTTTCTTATGGAAGCTTATAACTTTTTCTTTATTGTTTTCGTCTGCTAGCAATAATCGTCGAAGCATCTGATTACTATGTAAACGTTTGAATATTTCTATTACACCTTTAATGCATCAATACCGACGTGACATTTGGTGGATTTTTTTTTACCGTAAACATTTGATCGATCTGTTTTAAATTTTCTATAGATAGGTGGAACAGTGTATTGTCTAGTAATAAGAATGTTTTCCCTCTTTTATCTATGAAGTTTAGATATTTTTTCACTTCAGGTATGAACTATTTTTCATAGCATCGTTTAAAAACTCTACCATTTATCCACACGTTTTTCTGATGATCATATTCAGCCAGAAGACCTTTGATATTTTTAAAGCATCAGTGGTTCTTTGATTTTCCAATGACAAGCAGTGGCAGCATTATAGTGACACATTATTTACTAGTTTTGTACACAGACGACGTATTGATGTTAAATAATTGTTGAATAGTATTTTTCCAATTTAAGCCGGTCTCATCAGCATTGTATATAAACTCTTCGTCGAATCCTTCAATAGGTGTGTTTGCTGATGATATGTCAGCAAAAATATTTGCTTTAAAGGTGGAATCTCCATTTAATTTTCTATTAAAATATTACTTTTTTTCACACAGTAATGGACCAGATATTGATAATCCAGTTGATCGTCTTTGTAAGAACCACATAAAAATACACTCTTCAACTTCTATATTTCCTGATTATTTCATAACATTCCGCTCTGAACATCCATCCTCTAATATTAAATAATTAGTAAACTTCGTAATATGCAATCCATGACGTACGTGAGCTAAAATTGACATAATTCTTCACGTGAAAATCCAATACTGATACAACAAAATACGGATAATCGAGGTTTTACTGTACTTTGAAAATACAAAATCATATGTTTTGTCATATTAGGGTGTCCCATAAATTTCTTTCGTTATCATATTAAGAAAAAAATAAACAATAATTTGTATTACATCAAAATTTTTGAATAATATATGATCCATCTCTCCGAAAGCCTCATAATACCTTCTTGCCAAAATTTTCCAGATTTGTTAGCAAAATATTGATCATAGTGAATTAATTTTTTTACCACGCAAAAAATTTTTCAGCGAAAGAAATAAATAATAATCTGAAGGGACAATGTGTGGAGAGTATGGAGGATGAGATAAAACATCTCAGTCAAATGATAATCATTTATTTCTGATGAGCAAAGACACACGAGGCCTGGCGTTATCGTGATGAAAAACAACGCCTCGTCTGTTCGCTAATTCTGGCCGTTTTCTGACAATTGCATCCTTTAGATTGTCTAATTGGAAACAATATTTTGTTGAATTTATTGTTTCACCTTGCTGAAGTGGCTCATAATAAACTACCCCCTTCCAGTCCCACCAAATGCATAACAAAACTTTTTTTGGATGTAGGCTAGGTTTAACTACAGTTAAAGCTTCTGTATCCTTGATCCAAGACCGTTTACTTTGGATATTCTCATAGAGTATCCAACTTTCATGTCCAGAGATAAGTCTCTTCAAAAAAGGTTGGCTATTATGTCTTTGGAGAAGAAGATCGCATGTTGAAATACGCTGAAGTTTATTTGAGTCAGTCAGTTCATGAGGAAGCCACACATCTGAACGATTGATGTAGCCCAATTTTGTCAGATGATTATGGACGGATGCTTGTGGAATTTCTAACTTGTTAGCTATTTCGCGAGCAGTATATCGCGGGTTTTCTTCAACCATGGCTATGATTAGATCTGTGTTCATTTGCGAAAGAGACTTATGGGACAACCTAATATATTTGAGTAGAACTAAAATGGTAAATTTGCAATGTAATTGATTTTTACGCCTGTTTAGAACAAATTTGATCGGTATTTGGATGCAGTTACGAGGGGACTCCCCCCTTGGATTAAATGTGCAAATTTAAGATAACGTTTTTTATCATGTAAATAGTTTTCTTTATGATTATCGCGTGTCTTTGCCCTTTCTGCAAAGGCCAACATGGAAGATTTAGCTTCGACGTCGCGCGTAACTGGATCCAATAAGGAAGCGTATGAAGTAGTCGGAGAAATAGCCATTTTTCACGAAGCCTACTTACGTAAAATGTGAGCAGGTCTTCGTGGCGCGATTCTGGTTATGGACTCGTGTGCGTATGTCTGTCTGTCCGTGTGCAGAAGTGATTACGCCAGAATGAGTTTTCTAGGCGAACGCACAAGAAAGGAAGTCCCCAGCAAATACGTGTCTGCGGAGGCCTCACGTGTTTCCAAACCGCGTCACGTAGAGCTGACTCGAATTATATCTGGTAGATTTGCTGTTTATGTCACTCCGGCCCTGGCCCCGGAGGGTGGCTGTGGGAGATGCTTCTTCCCGATAGCGCCGGGAAGAAGCGTTTGATATACTCCCAAAGATAAAAGAAAACATCCGACACACGCGAATAGATAAGGGGAGACAGCTTCTATGCGGAAAAACCGATCTTTGAAAACAAATTCGGATACGAAGCCAATCTGCGTCTATGTATGCATTACGCACAATTTCGAGATTGCCGATCTGTTATTAACTGGCATGGAAGCAATTCCGCACGAAATGACGGCTTTGGGTCCCGAATTCGAAGAAATTGAAAAGTCAAACAATCGACAATTACTTTTGAACGGTGCTGCACTGGATCTGCAAGGCTTCATTACCATCTGCAATTGGCATAAGCGAGTCCAATGACTTCCACGTACTAAACCTGGAATGCAGTAATCCCTCGTATCCTCGATTTTGGTCATGCACATATGAAGACCTCAATGCTATTAATGCAAAAGAAATAGTTACAAAAAAACATTTATGAGGAGCTATAATCGGATGGATCCGATCAAATCGGATCAATTTCATACAAATGTATTAAAAATCTAATCAAACTTGATCAAAAGATAATCTCGCCTTTTATACTTTCATACTTTAATGCCTGTTCCAAAAATACATTTTATAATCCAATACAGCATTCGTACTCTAATAAATGTTTCGTTTGGAAATGTCGTCTCTAATTAATTCCATAATCCTTCGAACAAAATAAAGTAGTCTTGTTATCCACGATGTGCTGGCGAGATGTAACCCTCGCGGATAACAAAGGATTACTGCGCTTAAATATGACGAATGCAAGAAATTACTACGCAAACATATGCATATGACTTTTCTGAATGATACATTCGAATGTCTACTTTAAAACAGTAAGACAAAGACTTGTTCAGCAGAAAAATATACCTAGAGATAATGCCAATGAATGCGAAATGTAATCCATTCTGAGATACTCCACGGTTATATTTGTGCTTTAGTATTATATAATGTATATATGATTAGATATTAAAAATCTTATTAGATTCCAACATCCTGCGAATGAGATTCTTGTTGTTCGAAGAATAGATTTTAGGAGATCAAACAGGTGAAAATCTTATGGAAAAAGATCAGCGCTATCTGGTGTCTGGGGACGTGCCCTATTCCGTGGCTCATACGGTCTTCAGATCTGACACCACTGGATTTCTTTGTCTAGAAAAGATTTTCTGAAGTGCATGAAGCCTAGTCGTCCTTAATTTTTTCGCCAAAACTTGAGTAAAAGCCTACATGCCATGGAATAAGGCACGTCCCCAGACAAATAAATCCAGTTTAACGACTTATTCAATGATTTGTATGACATGTAGCAAATCGTTGGAAAGGGTATAATCTAGAAAACTTTTTAAAACTAAACCAAGTTCAAAATAATTGTGTTTCATGCTTATACGAACACAGATTATAAAGTTATGACGATTTAAAGGTGAAATTTTGGATTTTTTTTCAAAATGTTTCAAAATCTATTTCAACAATCACACTTACAACATAGGGCCTATGTGTAAAACGTAACAAAAGACCTCCCTAACTCCCAAAAAAAAAATGTCAGTCCATTTGCAATACACTCTGTATATATAATTTATATTATAAAATAAATAAGACTATACGTTGATATAAATGTAGGAGTAATGGGCCCTTCGCTTAGCTATACAGAGAGTGGGAGTCATGTCATTACTATATTGAATATCTCTTATTTTTTTATATATTGTAGTATTAAATATGTCATTGAATTGTGTAATGAAATATTATTATAAATGTGTCATGGGTGTGTGTGCTTCAAACATATAAATTTGCATGTCTTGATATGCCAATTTTTTACTGCATATTTTATAACGCCCTATTTTTTTAGATGTCCCGAATCTAGCGAACAAAGGGAATTCTTTTTTCCTGGCGATGTTGCAATATTTTTTTCATGGATTCGGCATCGAGCCATAAATCTACCGCCCGAATAGATTGCTCCAGACATTTTTTAAGAATCCAGACAAAAGATTGGCTTAATCGTTTCAGCACATTATAAAGCGATTAAAACTTTGGCAGTGGCCTGCCCAAGCACAATGCAATTAAATAAGAGCCTAGACAGAATCACAGTTATTCCATCTCTCGAATTTGATCTTATCTTTTTGTTTGTGAGGAATGTCGCCGAAAATATTTGGCAATGGCACGATCACGGCAGACGTGCTGTCGCCAACTCTCCCACTCACCTCGTATTCCCTTCTTCCATCTTCCTATCAACGAACCATCACGTCAATTTGGCAGGTATGCTTGCGAAATTGGATTATTACATGGCATCGTGTTCACGACTATTCTCTTCGCAGATGTCGCAATCTGTGGGTCTTTGAACGCTATAAGCTGGATCTTCGGAAGGCGTTGCGATAACCCATTGTTTCATCGATTCATATTTTAGACATGCGTACTATTAATAGGTTTAATGGAATTGCAAAACTAATGCAATTATACATAATGCAAACTGGCTGGCAAGGTTATTGTTCTCGATATTAGAACGGTGCCGTCATAAATTACCGGCGAACTGAAGTATTCTTCATATGCATGACAGTCTCTTTGATAATTACACTTCGAACAAGATATATGCCATCCATGTAAATTTGAATAAATGGCTCAAGAGACCATACCAACAATTAAAACTGTTTTGTAACCATCAATAATTAAACTTACCGTTATGACTTTAATAATATATCATGTATTTTGCATATAATATATTCAACATATGAATACATTCGATACTATAAAATAAAAATAATTAAAGAGGTAAGAAAAAGTTCTGCCCGAATTCCATTGACTCATAAAAAGCATTCTTACACGTTGAGCTCGGAGAGAAACAGGGACGGAAAGAGTGTCTTGCGTACGTCGTACGATTGTATAGATCGTTAACCTTTTCGTTAGTGAGCAAATTTAAAATAGATGAAGTCGTTGATGTCATAATCGCTTTACATCGATTACTTTCTGTCAGCTCCTAATCAACGTAAGACAATCTTCAATTCGAGGCAGAGTCAATTGTAAATGAACACTTGATAGTGCATACAAGACCACGTCATTTCTTTACATAAACAATGCACAAAAAATCGATTCAAGTGCTCCTCCTTTTGAAGGAAATGATAATTGGACAAAGACTCATTCAACACGCAGCGAAGAACAGCAAGCAGTTAAATAAACAAACACTCTCGATAACACACAATATTCGGTCGTTTCTTTGCGTAAAAAAATAGCACACTTGAAATCGAAATCATTATAAGTGGATAAATTTGGGCTTAACGATCTATACAATTATGAGATGCATGCGAGAAAGCTCTCCGTCTCAGTCTCCTGAACTGCGCTAAGTTCTCTCTGTCTCTGTCCGCCTCGGAGCTTCAATGCTCAAGAGTGCTCTTTCTGAATAGTGAAGGTCATATCGAAGACCCTTCGATAATACTCCTTAAAAGGCTAATCCAAATTCATTGAAAAACATCATCATATCCAAGGCCGAAGAAAGCACGATATTATAAATCAAAATTCAAGGTCATATTGATTTTTTTGTTGTTTAACATTAGAAACATAATTTTGAAAAATTGGATTCTTGACACAAATCAGTCAACAAATCTGACTTTAAAAGAATCCGTTTTGACGTGTTAGAGTCTCGTTATTTAATAGCTACGCCTCATATACTAATGCTATAAAATTAGTGACCTCTACAAAAGAAGAAGGTCTTCTTGACCAAGATCTTTATTTAGACTGAGAGAAAGAATACAGCTACGAGATTGGGAAGCCGGCAGAAAGAATACGTCTTCATGCAACCAAGGTTATTGGACTACGTTTAATCTTATTTCATGCGCATCTGCATCCCGAATCCTCCAATGTCTACTTATGACTTTCCGCGGAAATAAGTGAAGATGCGTTCCATGGATTTTAAAAACCGCATAACTTTGAAACGGCTATATAAAATATATCCAAATTCGCATAAAAAAAGTTAATAAGAAAACAGGAAAACAATAAGGCAATTAAAAAATAAGATTTTTGGTAACATTTAAAGGACGTCTTACATCATTGGTAAAATTTTAAGGATATCTGACATCCACTAGAGAAATACTAATTATTTTAATTACAAACTATCATCACTGTATGATAATTTTTGATATGAATAAAAATCGCTTTTTTCTTCGGAAGAAATAGTATACCCAGTGTCAATGTCATCATTGTTCTGTATAGATTTTCTCTTTCAAACAATATAATTCATAATTAGTAAAGATGTCACTATAATCCCTAACTAAAAAAAAAGTAATGGCGACTGTTTAAAATAAATTCAGTCAAGCCATTTTTTGGCCTTATTTTGTGAAAGTCTTATTTTTTTTAAATAGTTTTAATTTAATTAATTTTGACATAAATTTGTTAGGAATTCGAAGGAGAAATTCCTTTGGAGAATGTATTTTTAAAAGATTTGGATTTAGAAGATCTGGTTTAGATTTTTCAAAAATCTAAACCAGATCGTGGTAGTAATTCAACGATAACAGATACAATATGATATACACAGTCCCTAATTATAATTTTTTTCCAAATTTCGGTTAGTGTTGATGATTTATTTCCTATTTTATCCAAAATATCTCGATACGTACTCTTAATGAAATTAAAAAAATTGCTTTAAAAAAACCGCATAACTTCGAAATCGCACAAAATAAAGTCGCAAAAAAATGGGTTCGAATGTATATATATTATCTATGTATATACCATTCTGAAATAATCAACTTTTACCACGTCGATTAAATATTAATTAAGTTAGCTGATTAACTTGTCAACGTTTATTTTTTTTATTGAAATCTGTCAGTTGATTGATTGTGATCGTTCAGTATCGACGATTGATTTCAATTATTGTTGTTTCTGTGACAGATTGAGGTCGTTCATGAATCTAAAACGAGAGGAAATACTTCATCACTATACTGTATAACAGCGTATGTGAGGTTCCGATACGTTCATTTTGGAATAAAAAACTTACAGGGACGTTGGTTACTCTTAAAAATAATTTTCAGTCATTAAGATATAAGAAAATTGATACAATTGACGTTATGTTTTATATCTTTTGCTTTTACATATATCAACATCATTTCATTCAGCTAATAATCCTCAAAGATTATAGTGACCATGAATACAGACACTTTTCCTGAAGATCTTATACTACTACAAAACTAAGCTGCATTTAGACTTAAGAAAAAGAAAGGACGATTACAAAAACATTAGATGTTGTTAATACTCAAGGAAGGCACGATTCTTTATACTTGAAATATCAGATAAAAACCATTTTGGCATAAAAAATTAGGAAATATTGGATTTGATTATCTGATTTGACAAAGAAGTGAATGTGAGGCTTATTAAAATAAAATTATATATAAGATTGATTGAGGATCCAAACATCGTACTGTATGTAAATATCACGTAAATCAAGGCGGGTTATATGAGGATCTAATGTACTTGAATAAGATAAAGATAGTTTAACAAGATCCCTCATGCTGCGTTATTTGGACAGATGCTTCCTCAAATAAGCAATTGCATCATTCGAGATATAGGTTTTATATTTTTCCTTAAAACATTGAATTGTTACGCTATTTATGAAATCGATTTATAATTACTTGTTTTAATATAATTAATAATTTTTAATGAAGCGTACGTATCGAAGTGAATTCCTCAGTGAAAACTCTCTCATGGAGCAAATTATCTCCACATAAGAATAGAGTTCATAATGAACGAAATTCCATGGAAAATTTTCGTTCAAAATTTGCCGCATAAAAATAGACCACTTTGAGAGCATCACATTCTCTTCGTTTAAAAATTTCTCATTTTAAAGCACTCGTTTTAATTAAATTCTTATCGCCGTTGGATTAATTAATATCTTCCTCGCGTCAAATCGATTCGGGATCAAAAACTCATCGAAATGCATGACGGTCGTAAAATGTTGACGAAAATAATCAAATACGAATAAAATTAACGCAGGCGCCAGATTTTCGATTCGGAAAACTGGTCCGTCATCGCCTCCATTTGAATAATAAAATTGCAACCTGTTTTTGGGCAATCGTTGAGATCCATAATTTTGTCCATTTCCAGCCGGTGGCAATATTTCAACACACGATGACAATTTTATTGTTTTTTTATGCTGAATGTCCGCAGACGAACGAAATCTTTTTTTTGATATTTCCAGTCTTAAACGCCGTTACTCAACTTCTTCGGCTCCTTATTAAATTGTTTACGCAACGTTTCAATGCCCAATCTTCTTTTATTGCATCCTCTGTCAATGCAGGGATCGCAAATCGAGAATTTATCAATATGCATTTTGAAGTGATAACAAAATGCATCTTAACACATTTCAACATGGCAGGGTCGGCACTGCGGGAGCGACAGTGCTCGCTCTCCCTTGCAGCATCGCTTGCAGTTTCCTATGTGTGCATGCACACAACAGTCAAACGCCACGTCGCTGGAACTGTGGAGCGCACAGTTCCAAGCAAAGATTTTTGTAACTTTTTCATAGGCTGTTAAATGACTACTGACTTCAAACTTATGGGACTATTTAGCATATAAAAATCTGTAATAAGCTATTGACTATATTATATAGGAAGAATTGTTTCTTGTTTTTTTATACCTCCTTGATTAATAAAAATCGTGAAATGATTTTTGCTCGTCAGATGAAATTTAATCGATACTTTTAAGATGTTCATCAGTTATTAGAGATTATTCTTCCAAAATTATGGATCTAATTATACCTTCATATACGGAAAGATGACACGTAACTAAGGATCAAGACGACAGACATCAGACAGTGACTGACTGGGTTGAGGGTTCATTGTCAATCGAACCCATTTCCTGCGCTGCTGTATGGTCTTGTAGCATGGGCGATTTATCATCCCCGCATAGTAGCGACATCTTCCATTTCTCTTCAGGTGCAATGTGCTATCTTAACAGCGCCATCTCTTGTGCCCCTGCGGAGACATTGCACCTGCTTACCGACCGATCGCTTCTTGAGCGTGCATCGTTACCGGTTGGGTAGTGACGCGCAGGAAGCGGGAGTCGGGAGAATCGTCGGTTGGCCTTGGCTGCGGGAGGTCGTCCCTTCTTGCAGCCAGACCTCTCTCTCTCTCTCTATCTGTAGTGCGGAATAAATAGTTATCTTGCGAAGAGAGTCTTTCCATTCGACGCCCTTCGTATACCCATCCATTCGTCCAGCAGCATCACAGCCCGATAGAAGAACGGACCCGTGCGGTAGCGTAGCCATCTCGACGAGCACGTGGAGGCGGGGAACCGCCCAGGGACTCTGCCCCGAGAGCGCCTCAAACGTTACAGTCTGTTCCGGGTTACCCCGGACTAGCCACACAAAGAGTGTCTTCCACTGATCCATTAGCCCCACGAGAAACGCTACGCAAGGGGCATCAAAGTGCCCCTTGCGTAGCGTAGATTCAGCCGCAAGCAGAGCCGACGAGCGCATCTGAGGCATTTCCGTTCTCCTCCTCGAATCCAACCGATCTAGATCAAGATGTGCGACGAAGAAGTAGCCGCCCTCGTAGTCGACAACGGCTCCGGCATGTGCAAAGCCGGATTCGCAGGAGACGACGCCCCCAGGGCAGTCTTCCCCTCGATCGTGGGAAGGCCTCGCCATCAAGGCGTCATGGTCGGCATGGGCCAGAAGGACTCGTACGTCGGAGACGAGGCCCAGAGTAAGAGAGGTATCCTCACTTTGAAATACTCCATCGAACACGGCATCGTCACCAACTGGGACGACATGGAAAAGATCTGGCATCACACTTTCTACAACGGGCTCCGGCGGCCGGCGTTGCGGCCGGCGCTTTACGCCCGCGGCGCGGCCGTCTGGGCCGTCCGAGATACGCCGCGGCGGTTGGCAGCCGTGGCGGCAGCCACGGCTGCTCCACGCCCTCTAGAGGAGGCGAGATTTCCGCAGGAAAGACCAGCTTCAGACCATGTGCACCCGAAGGTGCGATGGAGGAGCAAGGACTAAGGTTATGCTAAATTAACGGGATTTACTTCCGCGGGCTCACAGCCACTGCGATTCCAACCTCAGTTTGAAGGGGGCTGCAGCAGATGACGGACTTCAGGGGCTATCCCTTCCCCATGGTACTCGTATCGTTTGGTAATTCTTAGTACCTATTCACGGAGACGAGTCACCGTTCGAACAGTCTGAAACCGTTCTCCCCTGTTTGCCTAGGCTGTTGAGGATAGTAATAAGCCTTTGCCACAATCTCCATCAACTACTCTAATCGGCTATTCCACACACGCCTTTATGGGTACGCTGTACAGGGTGACCTGCGCACCCAACTCATGTTAGCTGGGCTACCTCAGCAGCGTTTGATGAGCTACTTTCGCACACCTCTACTCCACATTATCTCAGGGGTTCAACCATTGCCCGTGGGTAGGGTTGGCTCTCCTCCCCCCCCCCCCGCCTGGGGCTTTATGGGTGGGCATCATGGGTATGCGTCCGTAATAAGTCCCCCCCCGTAATAGATTTTTTAAATTTAAATAACAAAACGACCCAGCCAAGTTTCTTTCGACTGATTGTGCTTTGAAATGCACCGGTATTGCCCCTTCGCCATTCCCTTGTTACGGTATTGCTAAAGAAGCCAACATGGCGTCGACGGTCTGTAGAGTGTTAACGTCATGCATATCTGCAGCGTCATAAATCTTTCGATGGGCAGCTTGCATTGTATTGAATCAAATCCATTTATACACATTGGCTTAATTTCGTGGAAATCCCATATCAGGATTATGCAACTGCTGTCACCATCCCAAGCAGATAAGCTATTCAATGTTGATTATAATATAGTTAGACACGTGGAGTGTGGTGTGGGTGGACTGGATTCAATTTGCGTCAACAGCTTACGTGGGCATATAATATTTGGCATACGAATAATACTAGAGGTGTGGATTGTAAGTGGATCATAATTTCAATATAAATAGATGTGAAAAAAGCACCGCTGAAAACATATAAAACCCACTTCCCATATTAATCTGAATTTCATAGCCTTTTTATAGCCATCTCCCAATTATTTATTCATACTTCAAAACATCATTACTGTACGCTTTATAGCTCTAATAACATGGGCACTGTTGAAAACAAGAATTAAAAATTTGTAACTCATTAAAAACCGAGTCGTAAAACTTCTCGCTCGACGATCTAATAATAAAAGACAATACGCGAAGCTATAATTTTATTGTATCAATATATTTAATAAGCATCATACCAAAATTATATTCAACTCTGATGAAAATTTAAATACTTGCAGATTAAGCCGTAGATCATATTGTACACATTTAACTAATATTATATAAGTATTATATGAAATCATCAACACAAATTGTTTTATAAACAAACTATGTACCAAATTTTATTTGAAAGGTTCGTCTTCAAATCCATTGATAATGACATTAAAAAAAAATCCCCATCAATAGTGAACGTGCTCAGTGATTTAGATAACATGAAAAAAATTGGTTATTTTTAAGTGATACAAAAGACTACATTCGTTCGTGACCTCGTTTGTACATAAGTTATCCTTTGAGGAATCTTCCATGTTCGTACAGATCATAGAAAATGCCGCAAAAGGCTCTAAAAGAGGACGGAGTGGCCACAAGATTTATATGTACAATCGGTCCGCTTTTCAGACCGCTGATATGACGAATGAACACCTCGCGATCGGACGCCATACCTTAACATGTCGTTCATTTTATTAAATTTATAAGGTTTGTCTTAGAGCACAATTCCAATAGAAACCATAGATGGATCTTCATACATGGACAACATATATTACACTTATAGATGATTTAATCATTATAAAATCCCACTAATTTGCACAGAAAATCTACATTTTTACAAGATCCAAAAGTAAATGTTGATTTCTTTAAATCTCAAGCCAAACATCATTAATCAGGCAGATGAACGGTATGCTTTTTTCAGCAAATACGTGCTCATCGTTCTGCGCTCATCGACAGCTGTTTTATTAAACTTCTCCGAATATATTAATATTTAATAATTTTAATAAACATCCTTTCTCAAATGTATATTGTTTTGTTTAAAAAATAAAAATATTTCAAACAGAATTTGTTTTAAATTCAATAATGGTGATTCGTATCAATATTGCTTTAGATTGAAGACCATTGAAGGATTTGCTGATTGAGGAGTGCGTACTGGAGACGTCATCATTGATGTATTTTGACGGTTCTATGCTATATGTTTGATGGAAAAATAATAAAAAAAAACACTGTGGCAAACCTCAAGCTGTTTACCGAACTTCATTTTCTCCGACATCACAGCCAAAAATGCGAAATCGAACAACCGAAAATAAAAAATACATAAAGTGGTTGGTTTTATGCCAACCAAATCAATTTCGCCCCGAAAATGAACGCAATGCATTTTGGTCCAAAAATATGAGATTACATAAACGCCGACCGAGCATAAATCATATCGAATAAACAATATGCTTACATCATGTTTCAAATCCAATGTGTTATGCCAGTTTCAAAATTAAACAACTCTGCCGTCGTTCGAAAAAAATCTAAATTATTGTTCAGCATCCATGCGAATATTAAAGCTACAGCCTCATAAAAACATACGAACAGGCGAAAACACAAAGGCAAAAAATGGAACGATTGAACATCAAAATACAGCTGATGATAATAAAAATATTGTTGTTTTTGTATCCAAGACCCTTCAATCTTTGATCTTTTAATAGCATTAAAAATATTCATCAAAAATATAATTATCTTCATAAAGGTTCTATGATTAAATTCCGGTTTCAGTTTTTGCTGCTCGGATAAAAAATAATAAACGATCAATTATCAATTGTGTCCAATCAACAGTGAACGATCCGTTCACACATTTTTACGTGTTTAAATGAACGCATTTTTTCCTCTTTAAATTTACATTTAATCTCGATTCAGAAGATTCTAGAGCATTTCTATCAATACCTAATATATATTATGGTGATATATCTATCGTTTATCTCTAACTGATCATAAAAAAACTAAGCAAAAACTCGATTTTGATTTCTAAATCCTTATTTATAATATCACGCCTGCTCTCCGTGTGAGTAATAAATTTACGAGTTTTTTTTCAACGACCAGATTAAATCTTCAATTCAGGCAATCTAGTTGCATATGATTGCATTTAAATATTTATGATTCAAACGATGACATGAAGAGACGGAGAGAAATTTGAAGTTAATATAATAATTAGAATATAATATTGATTAAAGACAAAACCTTTGAGAAATATATCAATATTTTTTTATACTCAAATCAGAAAATTCCGGGAACATCTATTAGGGGAATGGATGTGGTCGGAAAATGCTAAGCCGGTTATTGTATATTTTAGTTATTTTAACTTTTTTAACAAAAATTGCAGATGGTTTTTTTTATTCTACTTAATCATTCTACTTTAAATGAATCAACACTGACTGACTCTGTCCGTTTTTATAATAATTTCTAAGTTGTCTACTCCCTCATTTGTTCATAATTGCTTAAACATTGGACCCACTCAGCCCAATAAAAAAAAATCGACCGATTGTAAGATTTAAACAACCCACTCGATCAGTCTTCTTCGGACAATTTCGTTTTATAATGAAAGTTCGTAATCGTTCTGTAGATATGTTCGAGTATGGCGTCCGACCGCAAGACGCTTATTTGTCATATCAGCGCTCCGAAAAGCGGACCGGTTGAACACACTGACCTTATGACCGGTCCGTCCTCTTTTAGAGCTTTTTGCGGCGTAAAAGTATTGTATCACTTAACGTTAATAAATTTTTTCCACGTTTATAAATTCACTGAGAACGTTCAATATTGATTGAGTCTTGAAACTTAAGCTTTATTATAAGGTAGACACTTTATATCATAGTATTTTTTTAAAACAACAACTGCCATTTATACGTAGGTCGGGTACTTTTGCAACTGCCTTCATATATTATTTTAAAATATACATTACAATAATATATTGTATATATAATAGTATCGTTTAACTTTTAAAAAAATCTGAAGAGGGGAGGGGCACAAATTAGATACTTCGTTACGGCTCTGATTTCACACTATGAAATTCGTTAAACGATTCGATTCGTTAAACCTTTTTAAATTATATTGATACTGTTATTGTGTTCGCTACAAGTTGGAACCCATGCAGGTCCGTTTTCTATCGGATCGCAGATGATTCGAGAAGGAGAAAGTAAATGATTAAATAATAATATAAAGTTGAAGATCTCTATTTTTCTTGAAGGGAAAAAAACACAGCTACGAGATAGCTGAAGGGGCCGGCGGGAAGAGTGTGTTTCCGAGGCCAAGGCTATTAGTCGACTTTTTTTTCTTCTTACCTGTACGATCGCGCTACAATAAATTTATTATTATGTGTATGAATTCGAGTAGTGATATGGCAGCTGTGATTCTACCATTGATGGCTGAGCTAACCAATGAAATTGATTCCGATTCAAAATACATTCTTCATATGAAGTCTGCATAACGTCAATTATCGACAATCAACTACGCTAACTGCAAGAAAATATCATAAATCGAAGAACCATGCAAACATTCTTTGCAGGGCTCATCGATCCCACGCATTCACCTCTCCGGTACACATCTCTAATCGGCAATATCAGTAGGATGATGAAGTATTTTGAGCAAGCGGCTGCCACGAACGACTGCACCCATGTCCGCCGATCCTATTTGATTAATACAATAAAAATGGCAAAACGCTCCCGAGAAAATATCCTCGCATATCCCAGGCGGAGATTTGCGCAAATTAACATCGCCATTGCGTCAGATAGATCTGAAATAGACCATTTGAAGCATGTGTGCTACAGCACGCCAACAGTCCGTGTGCCCTGCAGATCCACATAAAATTCGGCTCTTTACGACACACGTGGACCCAAATATATGAACCCTAGCAAAAAAGGGCCTCGGCCATCTTGCCATTGCGCAATGGATTTTCGCCAGCGAACACGAGGAGCCGAATGAAGGCCAAACGTAAATGATGGCATACTCTTCGGGGAGATGTATTCAGATCATTATGAGATGATAAGACAGAACAAATAACATCTCATGATACATCTTCCAGATACGTGCGTCTTCCGGGTCTTTATGCTGCCTCAAACAAATCGCATCGCGGGGCTTTGTCTACGGCTCAATTAAGCACTCAGATACATTTAAATTTCATGAGATTCCGTGCCATAGTATGTAAACTACAAAGGAAGGCTAAAATGAACATAATCGAGAACAGTAGCTGCCGATCGGCGTATCTTAATCATCCCACATTTGATTCATTAAAGCAATAAATTACATCGGTGGATGACTAATTTGATCATATCGTCGAACATGAGTTCTGAAGTTAATTACGAATGTTAATTTGGTCCAAATTTGGCTTGGTGAACATGTTATGTACTGATACTAGTTTTTCATATGGAACCATGATAGAAATCAATTCCATTAAAAAAATATATTATATTGACATAAATATGGCAATTGAATATTTAAATTGATTGTTAGAAGTTTTCATAGGAGAATGAATACATTTACTAGAGCTAATTTTCAAAATGTATGCAATATTGCAGTTCATGTGTTAATGAAACATATTAAGGTGATGCATAAGTTTTTGGTGTTTTGAATCAACTTTTGTTGAAAGCCATCTAAAATTATATACAGAGGATCTGATTTTGGTAACCAGGCAACTTGCTGCTGAAAACGCCCAGCCTCCACACTCGTTGGAGGTATCGTCATCAGATATTCAAATGCTAGTTCGAATTGATGACCGCGTGAACCCCCATTTTCGTATAACACCATCAATGTGACTAATAAAATTCCTTTCTGCTGAGACACAGACCGAAAAAATGGGAAAATTCCCGATTTCCCGACAAATTATTTATTTCCATCGCTGCAGATGAATACTTACATACTATAATACTTTGATGTGATTCTTAATTATATTATGGAGGAATACAAAAAATGTGAACCCCGTATCTATTATATTTCATATCGATATTCCCATTATTAGAGTCGAGGTGTAGTAAATACATCACCGGTAGTGAAAGGTTAATATAACAATTTGAAAAAAAACATATATGTATTCTATACATAGATTAGACAGTTACTGCCCCTAGGTGTCGCTTAAGCTCGCCAATTAGTAGTTACGCCACTGTTTCCAAGCATCCAGATTTCGGTGGAAAGATTCGTAATGAAAAAAGTAGTTTTTACTTGGCACTCTTCTTTATCAAAAAAAAAAAATAGTAAGAAGGAGCTGAACATTTATGCATCACCCTAACAATGTAATGAGCGCACCCACGGAAACACAGTCGGTTAGCAACAGACAAATAAATTTATGATTTATGAGTTTGATTTTCCCAACTTGTTGCAGTTGAAAAACAGCATCCATAATAAATCTAAGCGTACATGCTGCTAATATATTATTAATCTAAGCCATGCTTTAAATTTTATCTCATTTCAAATCAATTCACATAGCAAAATACCAAAGTTTCGACCCATCTTTTTCTTGAAGAGGTAAAAGATATATCTAAGATTTACTTCCACATAGAGCGGCCCTATGTGGATGTTTTACTGTTTTTTTTACGATTTATAAGGTGTTAGCTTTAGCTTGATTCTCAATTATGTACATTTACATACATTAAAAATTCTATAGCGGAGCTAATTTCTCGACTGTTTCATCATTTACGCCTATGAAAATATATTTTGTGTTATATTTATTCCAAAAGTTGTTCGCTATAAAGTATTTTATTTGTAGCCATGACAAGATTGTCCCTTTAATATTAAAGTGCTTCTTGGATTTCATCGGGAAAGAGCGATCCAAGAATAATAAATCAGCAACGGACTACATTTATTTATGTTGATTGTTGATGAATTTACTCTGCAAAAATCCAATTTTATATTTAATCATAATATAATATTAAATTTGCTTGATCAAAATATTATCCACAAATATTGCTCAGTAATGCGTGACAATTGTAAAGACAATGATTCACCGCTTGATACTGTTATAAAATTCAATTTTTCATGGTAAAGAAATCATCAATACGTTGACTTATCAAATCAAATACTGTCGAATATATATAAAATTATTTTCAGCTAAAAAAAACGATATGTTTTATTCATCAATAATATTTTTTCCCCAGGTCAAAGGCTCGCTCGATGGAAAACAAGATGTAAAAAAATAAGTTTCAAAAATACTCAGCAGAGCTCTCAAAAAAGCCATTATTATTAATGACTCTGCCGCATAATAGATAATGAAATATCCATTTTGCATTTCGCAAAAAAAGATGTTAAAGATCTTAGAAGTAATTTTGACTTGTTTGATTATGCTAATCAGGCATTCATCATACGGTTTTAACACCTTTTTATGATGATGCCAGACTTTGATATCGCCAAGATACGTTGACATTCATAAAATTTCGAATAAGTAAAAGTTTTTTTTTGTGCATGTTAAAAAGTCGCATATTTTTTCTCAACAATGTTGCAGACGTTTACTTCGGGTAAGTGAATTATGAGAATCAATTACCTGTTGGTGGTTTTCCATTTCATTTTCTCGCATAAGGGCTCTTGTGAGGCTTCTACCGGACATTGCATGTTCAGCTAGGGAAGCTCTACCCGGGTAGATTAGCCTGTAAGATTATGAATGTTATTAATAATCTAATTAGATTCACCAATTCGATAAACTAGTGTTGACATTGAGAGGAAATCACTTTTCCTGACGAAATGACACCTCGTCTATTCAGAATAATCCTTCTTAATCATTATCTTTCAATGTATTATAGCAAGAAAATTAATTCAGAGTCTTTTACATATTTTACAGTATTTATGATGATAATAGATTGTCCAGTTAAGAATGTCGTTTTTTAAATGAAAGAGTTAAATTCAAACAACAAAAAAAAAAAAATTTCATCGATACAATGTATTCTTCTTCAATAGATACAAAATTTTCTCATCTATTCAATATTATTTTTAATTCTGGAAGATTAAAATTAAACTAGTTTTGATATAAAATATATTTTGATTCCTTATTTCACTTCTTCTATATTTATGATTTTTTTCCCCAGATAATTAGTGATGTATTGATCTAAATAAATTACAGTCGGAAAGAGCAAGATCAAGAGAATAAGGTGGATGCAGAATCGTTAGCCAATTGAGTTCCTTTAATTTATTTTTTGATTTATAGGATCGCGCACATGTTGCTAAATAATTTGGCGATCTGACATCTTCGTACTCAACGCCACTTTTAAATTTTTGAACAATAAAACTCCCTCGTTATGATTTGACCATATGGAAAAATTTCATGGTAGATTAGCCCTTTGAAGTCCCGTTATACATTTAAAAGAGCTATTTTTACTGTTATACCCAGTCAAGGGGTTGGTTTCTTTATCTGCCCCTTAGAAAGCCACTGTCTTTTGCGATTTTGATTTGAGTACAATACCCATTTTTCATTTCTAGTCATAAGATAATATAAAAACTGTTCTTTCTTCTCTTTATCGATTAAATCATGACACATACTCCTACGCACCGCCTTGATTTACACCCCTTGTTTTATGAAATTTCCTATTGTTTACAAGTGTATTTGAATACTTTTCTGGTATCCAAGTATCCAAGCTTTTCTATTAATTCTCGTATAGTCTATATTGGATTTGATTCAATTTTAGCATGCAGGATATCGTCATCCATTTTAACCTTTGTCTCACTTTGGACCTTATTTTTTAAACTAAAATTTTATCTTTTAAATTGTTTAAACCATCTCTGGCACAAACAGTTAGAGTATGTATTTTTAATATATCCACGTGTTCATGGATATCAAAATTTTCGATAATGACTTGTTTTATTAGATCTTTTGATAAAGGTCAGCGTTGTTTTTGCTATAAAATCATAGAAGTTCATATAATTTAAGCATCAATCAAACTCATGGAGGACCGTCGTTATATCAATGGATCTCAAACGATTACACACTCAACAATACATCATCAGTTATATAGACATATCGCGGTTTTTTCTGGATGTTATTCAGCTGTCATACGGCTCCTACAATCTTCATTTTTTGATTTCACCAAATATTTACATTCTAGAAAAAAAATCATCCTATTTGCCGGATTCATCGCATCTTCACGAGCGTATACACACTTCAAAGTCTCTCACCCACTCAGTGCCACACCAAATAAGCCAAGTACATTCACATCAAATTCACATTTTTTTCCTACGAATACGTGTTTTTTTTTATAGAGGCACCCACGTACTCACTCGACAGCGCAATTTTAATGCGCAAACATAAATCATCCGTGGTGCAATCGGTTAAATCACTGCATTGTATCATAAGCTCCAAATTGCCGAAGGCGAACATAAATTCATCTAAGACCCAAAACCTTTCAATACGCATTAACAATCAGGCTTATACGGCTTTAATCGATTTTTAGCAGCATCTTGAAATGCTCAGAAAGCACTAATATAACATCTATAAAATCGTGATACCATTTATCGAACGTCGCTTCAAAGGACGCCGCAAATTATTTTTCTTCGGCATATTAGCTTAAATTTTGTAAACACGCCCCGAATGATTTACTTAATTGAATCTCATTAGTTAATAGTTTTTTTTTCATAGACAAGCCTAAAAATCACCACCAAAAAAAAATCGATGATATGGTCCATAATAAGTTAATGAATAATTGTTCGCCCCTCCTGACATATTTTTACCAATGTACCATATTATCAGCAGTCAACAAATAGCTAATACAATAAGTGTCTGGTTTCCATTTAATTATACATATGAAGAAAGCATACAATATATTTCATTCTATACATAGCATTCTTCTAGGAAAAATCAATGTTGGCTTAAAAAAATGTTTTATTAAAAATTATGAAATGAAATTGTCTATCGATTTTCAAATATTTTATCCATAAATGCATGAAAATAATGCCTCATTGCATCCGTTTATCGTTTATGAATCCTTGGGAACGCTTTGAATTTAATTTTTTTTTAAAACCGGAAAAGAAATTAAATTTAAAAACATTTAATTGGATTTATTGTTGGTTGGATTAAGTTTTATCAATCATGTCTTTCCAATAAATATTCAACATTTTAGCAAACAGTCGTAGAATGTCGTTACAATAGTTCTAAATTACGTTCAATGCTCAAAAATGTCTACTTCTTGCTTCTTTAATTCGCATATTTAAACATACATGCATATACTGTCAAACCTCTTTTTGTGCGACTTCGAAGTTATGCGGTTTTTTTAAAAGCATTTTTTATTTCATAAAGAGTACGTATTGAGATATTTTGGACAATAAACCATATAATAATAAGAAATAAATCATCAACACTAATCAAAATTTGGGACTGTGTAAATCATATTGCATCTGCTATCGATGAATTACGACCCTCTATGCTGGTTTAGATTTTTGAAAAAAAATAGTTTTTTGCATTTTTTCAATGTTTTGACTTTTAAGAATACATTATCCAAAGGAATTTCCAAAAATTCCAACTACTTACGGAGCTATAGCTATTTTAGTGGCTTGGCTACTTGGCCGATCCTACCATAATGAAATCTTTTAATGCGTTTTTCTCGAAACTACTTTTTAACGCGTTTTTCTCGAAACTACATTTTTAACGCGTTTTTCTCGAAACTACCTTTTTAACGCGTTTTTTTCGAAACTAATTTTTTAGCGCGGTTAACGTGTTATCTCAAGTTTTTATTAATTAATTTACTACAAACTGGGTACGAATCTTTTCTTAATAACCCTTTACTATTCATATCAGATTTATGTCAAAATTTATTTTTCAACTATTAAAAAAAAAACTGTGACAAAATAAGGCCAAAAAATGACTTGACTGAATTTTTTTTAATCAGTCGCCATTTTGTGATTTATTTATTTTGAGTTAGGGACTATAGAGACATCTTTACTAATTATGAATTATATTGTTGGAACGCAAAAATCTACATAGAATAATGATGACTTTGACACTGGGTATACTATTTCTTCCGAAGAAGAGAGCGATTTTCAGTCATATCGAAAATCGCAACGAAAATTATCATACAGCGATGATTTTTTTTATGCGATTTTGGATATATTTTATATAGCTGTTTCAAAGTTATGCGATTTTAAAAATCCATGGAACTCATCTTCACTTTTTTTATGTAAGACATAACTTTTTTTGTGCGATTTTCCGCATAACGCATCTACCGCACAAAAAAGATTTAAGTGTAATAAGATTTCATTCCTACATAAAACGACCATATGAACCCTTCCCGCAGATGAAGGGTTAGCAATGCTGCATCCCCAACATACAAGCATTTTAGTATCAATCGAACCGGTATAAACGTACGCCATAATAAATACGTATTTAGCATACTCTTACCAAAATGTATTATAAACAACTTTATAACATATTATAAAGTTATTACGGCATTATAAAATGTATATGGACTCTTAGGCCCATAATTTATTATTTGGACACGTGTGTATATTTTCGCAACGTAATGAGATATTTATTATCAAATTGCTTATAAAAGTTTATGGATTCAAGTCATCTATCCGAAAATGTAAATTTCGAGTGGCGCCGACTTAAGAGACTTACAAATATTTAGACGATGAGAAAAGTTGATAAACACAATCCTTGACATTGAAGATGAGATCCGCGTCCGCCTCCCGGCTCATCATCTGCCGTCGGACAGCCGAGCTCTTCATCCATTTTGGTGGCGATTGCGATGATCCACATGTGTGGAAACCAGTCGGTGTTTGCTTTATTGGACGTCTTCGGCAATAAGTTGCGACAGGCCGATGTCCAATATATGGGCTGTCAACTGGTGGCCAGTTGCAACGTGGCCGCTTAACAACTTATTTATTCCAGTCGTGTATTGTTACGATTAGAAATTTGATTGAAATCGACTCGAGGCCGATGAACCTGTATATAACAAACTGGAGACCTTTTGCCAAGACGTGAAAATGCTACTTATTACAGTTCATAATCGGACCTCTGGCAACGCCACTGAATAACTTAAGCCATACATTTTCCACTTTATCAATCAATCGGCACACTCGCTTTCTTTTTTCTTACGAAAATTGAGCACTGTCAAACATTGACATCTGAATGGAACACTTGGGACAATCGATAATTTTGATTGCGAAGATAATTCGGCCAGAGACCGTTGGACGAGGTGATTAAGATTGGGCCATTTTTAGCAAGGGCCCAGGTCGTAAATAAGGCAAACTCAAACATCAATTACTCTGCGGGTGTCTGTCTAACACATACCTATGATTGATTACGTGAATCAGTATAGCCTGGAGATTGTATGCACTATCCGGGGCCGATGAACCCAATGGCTGCAAGGCACTGCATTCGGACATATGAATGGTTCGTATTGCGAATACGTCTACTATCGCATCGCCTATTGCCAACAAACATCCTGTCTTGCCTACATATGGAGACATAAATGAGAATTTATAATATATTGAAGAACTAGCTGAAGACATGATTAGATCGACGATCCAGAATTTCATTAAATGAAATACCAGACAGTCAATAAAATCACATAAGAGTGCATCATTAAATCAACGCGATCACTGCTTCTACAATTCCTGATCTTTACATATTTAAATCAAAATGTCACAGTTTATATTTCACACACGCACGGTCTCTAGATCTAACACCAATGGATTTTTTTGCCTGGGGACGTGCTTTATTCCGTAGCTCGCGCGGGCTCCAGATCTTACACCACTAAAATGTTTGTGGACGTGCAAAAGAAACAATTTACACGACAGAGAGGCCGCAAAAGAAATCTTAATTGAAAAAATAATCTTAATTGAAACGTAGCAAAAGTTCATGTGCAAAACACTCTGTATATACATATTTTATATGGGTGATCCTTCATTTTCTGAAGAGTATTATAGTACCCATTATTTTTTTAAACACAAAAATATTGAGACCACAATCTATATACAATCTGTTCTTGCTCTCATAAATTTCGTACGCTATTTAGCGATTACTTTTGGGATGCCCGCAATCTATTTTGTGGACTTTGCGAGCAAATAATGAAATCTGCTGCCTATGTCTGTCGATTTATTGATCCTAAAATGAAGTATAAAAGCGCTGAAAAAAATACGCTGGAGTCCACAAATGGAATAAAATGTCCATTCAGACTTTTCCATGAACTGTTCGGAGCTGTTTTTGATCTCTTTAGAGCGAAAGTTTTAACCTGGGCGGAGTTGAATGTTTTCCCAAAGAGGCTTCAACTCCGAATCCATGTTCATGTTATTCAAAACTTTTTCCAAGCTATTTTCGTACGAGTCCTCGAGAAGGAGCCATTATAATTATAAATAAATCTCGTCATAGGAAAGAACTTCTGAAAAGAGCCGCAAAGGCCTATAAACATCAGGCATTTGAGTGCGAAATTATGAAACGTATCTATTAATCTTTTTACCGCTACATGACATCCGTTGCCCGGGGCGACCACCTTTCTAACGTCCAAATAAATTACAATGCGAATCTTCGAACCACAAGTGGCATGGATTTATTAAAATTTGCAATAAAAAATATTGAGACACGCAGGATATAATTATCCTATGCGATGAGTGTTACTAAACCGTGAAGCCTATAATTAATGTTTCGTGTGTGTGTTTCGTTTAACGATCTGTAAAAGACTGCCTTGACCCAGAGTGGGCAATATAATATTTTCTGTAATGGAAATTAATTACTGGAAAAATGACTAACTGCAAGTGAATTTAATTTTTAGTGCTATGAATCTATTAATATTCCATGTAATAAGACCTTGTAATATTTAAGCACTGTATGTAATTATAAAATTTATTTTAATTAATTTAAGGTGTAAACACGGCTTGGTGGTGTTCATGTGCATTTTTTTATTATCTGATTCATTATTAATACACAATTGAAACCATTTTTTCGATCATAAGAAAATTTATTAATGGCCAATTATCCTAGAAAATCTTTCGTTCGATAATTGGTCATAGTAATGTATCCGATATAAATATTCCAAAGAAGGGGCTTAATCTTCTTGATTAAAAATACTTACCTTACGGATCATCAGAACGAGCGTGTTTAAAGTCACTTTTGTGGGGAAAAAAGGTATAAGTGAAAAATGGGAATTGACATACATCTGCCATCGCTCATACCAACGATCCGTTCTGCGTTCAAATCTTGTCCAACCAGAGTTTTTAATTTCTTTATATACTGATCTATCGATTAATATACTTTTATATTTAAAAAAAAAAAACATGAAATCTTACTACACTTAAACCTTTTTTTGTGCGGTAAATGCGTTCTGCGGAAAATCGCACAAAAAAAGTAAAGACTTACATAGAAAAAGTGAAGATGCGTTCCATAGGTTTTAAAAACCGCATAACTTTGAAACAGCTATATAAAATACATCCAAAATCGCATAAAAAAATCATCGCTGTATAATTTTCGTTGCGATTTTCGATATACCTCAAAATTGCTTTTGTTCTTCGGAAGACATAGTATACCCAGTGTTAATGTCATCATTGTTCTATGTAGATTTTTGCGTTCCAACAATATAATCCATAATAAGTAAAGATGTCTCTATAGTTCCTAAGACAAAATAAATAAATCACAAAATGGCGACTGATTTTAAAAAAAATCATTTTCAAGTCATTTTTTTGCCTTGTTTTGTCACAGTTTTAATTTTTTTTAAATAGTTAAAAAATAATTTTTGGCATAAATCTAATAGGAACAATACAGGGTTATATAGAAATGATTCGTACCCAGTTTGAAGTAAATTAATTAATTAAAACTTGGGATACGATGTCAACCGTGTTGAAAAAAGTACTTTCGAAAAAAACGCGTTAAAAGGTTTCATTATGAAAGAACCGGCTAAGTTGCCACATTCCTTTAGAAAATATATTTTTAAAAGTTGAAACATTGGAAAAATGCAAAAAAAAATATATTTTTTTCAAAAATCTAAACCAGAATAAGGGGCGTGGTCGTAATTCAGCGATGGCAGATGCAATATGATTTACACAGTCCGAAATCATTTTTTTTTCCAAATTTCGGTTAGTGTTAATGATTTATTTCCTATTTTATCCAATATATCTCTATACATACTCTTTATGAATTTTTAAAAAAGAAAAAATGCTTTAAAAAAACCGCATAACTTCGAAATCGCACAAAAAGAGGTTTGAGTGTATAGAGGTTCAAATTATAGAAAACATTTTTCCCATACTAATTTAGGTGATAATTTCTTAACCCTATAAATGCACTATAATAAAAGCCTACGAGTGAACGATTTGCATCCATCATTAAAATTTCATATAAAAATAATGATAATTTCACTACTCGCTCATTGATCCGCTCCTATCTAAATTCCTATTTATTCAATTAATCTTATCCTAACTTAACCATATGTGGAGCCACATATGTTATGTCCGATATAACAGATATGAAACCAAAAGGAAAAAAATACAAACTTAGTTGGTTAAATAATTAAAATAGCGTAATAATATGGTCGCTACACCAACGGCACAGTAAACATCTGCATTAATAGTTTGATTTGGTTCTAACAGTTCATAATAAATCACACCATACATATCCCACCAAACATTTAAAAGTTTCTTTTTAGGATGTAAAGACATCTTTGCTGTTGAAATTGGCTGCTTATCTTTATCTGTCCACTGTCTTTTTCTTGTGCCATTATGATAAATGATACATTACACGGTAAAAAAATGGCTTTATTTCGAAGCGCGATAAAAGGGAAGTGTAGATGTTATAAGGACGTCCTGAACGAGATTCATCATAAATGCTGCTTTCTCTTAACTAATATGCGTCTGATGTTTACGATAATTGGTGAAAAACTGACTCATACATTAGTGAAGCGACGTCAAGTTTCGATTTTGGGTTTTATTTACACTATTTAAAAAAAATCTCAAAAATGCGCACGAACCTTTGGACTAACCTGATAAAAATGACAGAATATATTAAATGACTTTATTTTGATAGATTTGTCAAAATTGTTTCTTTAATAGCGATTACACATGGCCCATTTCGTATTCCAATCCACGAGCAGAAAGCAAAATAAACAATTTCCACCAAGATCTAATACAAGATTATCTCAAGCGCAATAGCAATAAACACTCGCAATTTGAGCAGACTCCATGTCGAAAAATCTTTAAATCAAACACTCTGCAAATTTTGCAAGTGTATGATATAAATAGTCATCAGCTGAGCAATTAAATAATAAAGCGATTTAATTTTTTCATCCGCCGCATCAATTCCAGTGGCGCAATCACAACCGCGCTCATTATTCAGCATGATTCTTCAATATCTCCCAGCGCTGATCTCATTAGCATATTTTCAATTTTATTACAGTAGCAATAATTTCATGCGATGCAATTCGGACACGTGTCACGGTAATAAAGTGGCGAAAAATCATATGTAAAAGATCAATTTGTAGGCTGAGACTCTGAATCAAGACCAACGGACGGAGCATAATGTGAATTACGGCTCACTGTGAAAATAATTTTATTGTTTCGCTTTGAAGTACGATCGCAATCATTATAGACCTGCTACTCGTTACGATTCCTGTATCCATTCATCATCACGCCACTTTGCCGCCGTCGAATTCTTATTAACAATCAAATTGTTTTTCCTCGAAGAAGCGCTAATCTAAATATCGCATTACCTCGGAGCAAACATTGGATGATGTAAATTTTAGCTCTTATTCACCTTGAGACAATAGTATTCATTCAATTATACACTCTACACTTTCCTCCGTGATTCAAATATCGAACTTCAAAGAAGATGCGAGTTACGCGAGATGTAATTGATTCATTTCCCACAAGCAGGGCCGTAACTAGGGTATGATGCGCCCGTGGCAGGAATCTAAATTGCGCCCCCCCCCCCTCCAACAAAAAAAGGTTAAAAAAAAATGCTGAAAATGAGATAATTTCAAATAAAAAAATGGATTTCTTTCGGGAAATGGTCACTTTTAGAATCAAAATCATGAACGTAAAAAAATCGATTTCTTTCGGGAAATGGTCATTTTTAGGATCAAAATCATGGACGTAAAAAAATGGATTTCTTTCTGCAAATGGTCACTTTTAGGATCAAAATCATGGACGTAAAAAATGGATTTCTTTCGGGAAATGGTCACTTTTAGGATCAAAATCATGGACGTAAAAAAATGGATTTCTTTCGGGAAATGGTCACTTTTAGGATCAAAATCATGGACGTAAAAAAATGGATTTCTTTCGGGAAATGGTCATTTTCAGGATCAAAATCATGGACGTAAAAAAATGGATTTCTTTCGGGAAATGGTCATTTTTAGGATCAAAATCATGGACGTAAAAAAATGGATTTCTTTCGGGAAATGGTCACTTTTAGGATCAAAATCATGGACGTAAAAAAATGGATCTCTCCGGATAAAAAAAAATCTCTCCGGAAGCCTTATAATGCTTTCTTGCCAAAATTTCCCAGGTTTGTTGGCAAAATATTGATCAAGGTGCATTTTTATATCATTTTTTGAAATCAAATTTTTACCGCGTAAAGAATTTTTCAGTGAAAGAAATAAATAATAATCTGATGGGGGAATGTTCGGAGAGTATGGGGGATGAGGTAAAACATCCCAGTCAAATGATAATAATTTATATCTGACGAGCAAAGACACATGAAGCCTGGCGTTATCGTAATGAAAAACAACGCCTCGTCTGTTCGCTAATTCTGGCCGTTTTCTGACAATTGCCTCCTTTAGATTGTCTAGTTGGAAACAATATTTTGTTGAATTGATTGTTTCACCTTGCTGAAGTGGCTCATAATAAACTACCCCCTTCCAGTCCCACCAAATGCATAGCAAAACTTTTTTTGGATGTAGGCTAGGTTTAACTACAGTTAAAGCTTCTGTATCCTTGATCCAAAACCGTTTACTTTGGATATTCTCATAGAGTATCCAACTTTCATGTCCAGAGATAAGTCTCTTCAAAAAAGGTTGGCTATTATGTCGTTGGAGAAGAAGATCGCTTGTTGAAATACGCTGAAGTTTATTTGAGTCAGTCAATTCATGAGGAAGCCACACATCTGAACGATTGATGTATCCCAATTTTATCAGATGATTATGGTTAAATGTCCGTCATAATACTGAAGTTGTTAGAAAAGCCAAAAAGCTATAGGTAATGTTATTAGAAAAGCCAAAAAGCTATAGGTAATGTTATTTTACAACAAGAACAAGGGAGTTGCTGACATTATGAATCAGTTGCTTGGGGAATATTTATACAAACGGCAGACTAATACCCGGTGCACACGAGACTGGTTTTCAAGCTATTAGAGCAAGCAAGCAAAAGCTGGTAAGCTGGGAGAAAACCAAAAAAAAAAATGCGGAATTTAAATTATTTCATCCATTTCCATACCAAATGTATGACAGTTCAGCCAGGATATTTTCATTGACGGGAGATAAAAGAAACATTCAATGACAGAAGGGTTAAATGCGAACTGAGCAATATTTGGAATAGATGACATTCAAAACAAATTAATATTTATTCAAAATAAATTCAATTAAAAATATTTGTCTATTTATATATAGCCAATCTCAATTTATCAAGATATAATTTGCACTTCAGCAATTTTTATGATGTTTTCATTTTATCATTAATTTGATGAAAGAAATTGCATTCTAGGAGCTTAAAGTCTCAGCATTTATTCAACGAAAGAAACAGTGACTTAATTTATGATGTAACATAATTAAATGTCAAAAAGTGTTAGTACACTATTTGTTCTACGCAGAAGCTGAAACAATTGTGCGTTCAGTATTATTTCTGGAATATGAGTAAGAAAGAGTCGTTCAACTGTTCAGGCAAAACATCAGCGGAGAATTATTGAAATAGTAATCACCTGATGTTTTTCTAAGAATTTCACTGAAGACCACAGATGCTTTTAATGACACTCAATTATTTTAAGTGTTTATCTATTTATTTATTTTTACGTTCGCATGTGTTCTCCCGATTCCGCCAGCGAAGCTAGTACACCGCGCCCTAAATATATCAACGAGCAATATTTATGTCGGAAACTGGGTCACATGAAAAAATATATATTTCAAGTCCCGCTCAAAGGGAAAATTGTCCTCCGAGGTACATAAAATATATTATTATGGTCCCCCGAGGAAAAGAAATCATCCGTGGAGGCCCCGCTAATATTGCAGGGCCAAAGGACCGCAAAGCCCCCGGGCAGAATTCGTATCTTTCCTAATAAATACTTTTTTCATCGGACATATCTGTAATGAGAAGACGGAAACGGCAAGACCGGAAACGAGGAAAATTACTTTCCGCGGTTTCCCGAGACGGCCCCGCCTGCGTTAGTGTCATCGATGCGGCTTAACATTCTGCCCAAAAACCCGGAGCTTAATTTGGGCATGTTATTCTGCGTTTCTTTTCTGGCCATAACCACAGAATCAATTTTCACGGCCCACCTTTCTTCGGTAATTTAGAATTGATTACCACAAAATGTTGCTTTCCGTTCCGATTTTAGGGCAAAATATTTCGACGGGTGATATCGTGTTTACATTGCTCCGAAATCACGTATGCGTCGCGGATAAGTAGTCCATAAGTTCTTCTCAAATTTGTATAACCCAAATGAGGTCATAAAAACTACCATGATCCTACCATACGTGATCGACTCAAAATATCTATTTATATTATAATCCGCTAGCTGGCATCATATAGCAAAGCGAACGAATGATATCTTCTTCTATTTTTTCCATCATAAACATAGATGCTATATTTGCTTGTCCGCCACTTATCGTCGTACAAATCCACTTATCTATCAGGACCATCGCAGCGTGTATGAAGCTTGTATATAAATTATGTCGATAGCACACAATATTTGGTAAGATCTTCAAGTAAACATATACAATACGATTGAAATCGATTCATTATATCATTCACACATCATTATTAGTTGATAAATTTGGGTTAACAATCTATACAATCGTACGATGTACGCAAAATAATCTCTCCGTCTCTTTCTCACATTCACAATCCCCGACCTATAAAATACTCTTTGTCTCTGTTTCTCTCCAAACTCACTTTTCGTCCCTGTAACTGGAATTCGGACACAACATTGTGTCATTAAATCTTTAAGGGGTTAACAAAGACCTTCTACAAGAGTATTTTGTGATTAAGTTATGTTACTTGGAATTAAGTTATGCTGATTATGGAACCGTTATAATTGTCTCTTTATTTATGTCAATTCAATTAAAATCTATTGCATTAGTATACAGAAAAGCACGATACGAAATACAGGTGTGAGTTGATCGGGACGATTCAATTTTAAGTCGGGGAGAGTGTAACGTGGGGGAAAATCACGAGAAATTTTCGCGAAAAAGGAGTGATGATATTCGACTAACGGCACACTCTAAAATGTTTTCGAACAAGGTTAAAACGTAATTCGTCAGCAGTAAGGGCGATGCGCATTTCTTAATTCATTTTATGTACACAAACTGATTTACATTGTATAAGTATTGACTTTATTGCATTATTAAAAGTCAAATATTATTTATTTCAAAATGAAATCAATGTGCCTAATCAAATTTATCCATAATATTAATTTTACAGAGTATAGTGATTTTTATATCGACTGATTTAGATGCATCTGTATACATAGGCAACGTCTCGATTATATTTGGTTATTAGATTACACCTATTTGTATGTGATTTATTATATTAATATTCAAACAAGATAAAATTTATCTAATCTTCTCCTAATTTTTCTCATGAAATATCCTCTCTACCTGATTTTTATAGGCACAGCTTAAGAATGAATAAACAATGTTATCAAAGTGATAAAAGCACATATTATTTGGAAAAGAAGTTAATGTATCATTTTGACAATTTAAATGTTATATTTTAAAGTGTTTTCATATATTTAAGAACAATGGATAAAATTTTGAAATGTCTCATAAGCGAGCTATGCTCAGGATTAAACATTTCAATGCAAAATAATAACACAAGATCATGTTATCAATGATCGTACACTCGTATTAAATGGTTGTATTTGTCGATGTTTCGTATATCCAATTACTTGAGGATTTTATAATATTTGTTGGGTGTAACTCTTACATTTCAAGCAGAAGATTGTCTGCATGTTATATGATAAAGATCACTTCATCGATATCTTCGCCTTCTATAAAGTTCTCGGCTTAACGTTTATTGCCGAGGAAAATCCGGAGTCCGAAGGTTGCAAACGAGCCACCACACGCTCGTACTTTAAAAGCGAGTTTATTGTTGTCAAGATATCGTTCAGTAAAACACAGAAATAATCTAAATGCTAAAATAAATGTGTACTGCCAGCATTTGTGGAGTCTGGAGATTGCTGTTAATACAGATTATATAGTAATGGCCATCGCACGATCCAAAACGAGATGTAATTTGATGTGTACGAGAGACAGAGTCGGATTCGCATCTACACGAGTTTTCTCTATTTCTACCTCGGTCTCCATTTAAACGGTACAAGTCGAAAACGTGTTCCAACCATAATAGTACCTCCGATCGCATGAAAGTGGTACGAAGTAACTGGTCTAATCGCACCACTCGTTCTTCTACCATTTATGAAAAAGCCGCCTTAAAACAATGCAAATGTGTGCCGAACCAATCCTAAAAGATGCCATTGGATGGCGAGATTTTCTGAAGAAACTTCGGTCGTGTTAGGAAATTGGAAATTGCTAATATGTACATTCCGCCAGACCAAGTGTTACCGACTTCGCTCAATCAAAATGCTAACATTGGACCAAGTATTGGTATAATAGGCTAGATCCTAAGCTCTTATTATCAAGATTTGGATTCAATTGTAGATTGTGGCTAATTAAAATAAAACTTTTATAGGCGCAGTAGGGTAAATTGACTAGAACATCACGAAAAATGAAATTCGCATACATCATAAAAGGATGCACATTCACGTGCCATCTTTATTGTATGTGTACGTAGCTTGTGCTAAAAAGTAGAGTGCATATTTTATTATATATTACACAAAATACTGCTTCATTTTTTATCCAATATTTTCGTTTAAAAATGAAAAAAAAAATCAAGAAAAAGTTTAACTTCTACAACGCGACTCTCACGCAGTTTTTTTTATCATATCAATTAAGATCAATAGTCTCGATCCAGATTTATCATGTAAAACTGAGGCGATTAATAAAGTCATTCAGCACCAAGTGGTATTAGAAGTATTAGCTTGTCCCATAAGTCTCTTTCGCAAATGAAAACAGATCTAATCATAGCCATGGTTGAAGAAAGCCCGCGATATACTGCTCGCGAAATAGCTAAAAAGTTATAAATTCTACGAACATTCGTCCATAATCATCTAATAAAATTGGGCTACATTAATCGTTCAGATGTGTATTTCTTTCATTAAAAAATTCTTTACGTGGTAAAAAAATTAATTCAAAAAATGATATAAAAATGTACCTTGATCAATATTTTGCCAATAAACCCGGGAAATTTTGGCAAGAAGGCATTATGAGGCTTCCAGAGAGATGGAGAAAGGTAATAAAAAAAGATTAGATCTTATATTATTCAATAAATTTTTCTTAATATGAAAACGAAAGAAACTTATGGGACATCCTAATATTATGATTAGAGGAAGTCTTTTATTTAAATCTCTTATTGAAATAGTCTTATACAATCTTAACCACACGTGGAAAACAATGAGAAACCGCCGCATGAGAAATGATTTCCCATTAAAAAAATTATATAGAGGTCGACTATATCCAATAACAGATAAGGCATCTTAGAAAGAAGTTACACACAAATAAATCTGTTAAGTACAAGGAAACATTTGTTGCTCATATAGGCTCAACTAGGCTTATAAGCATAAAAATAGTTATGAATCATGCTTATTTCCCGAGAAAAACAGGTTTTTGTTAAATGAAGATAAGCACTTTGTATTATATTACACATTTATACAAAATAAAAAATATACACTATTAAATCTCATGGCAATGCAAATATATGCAAAAGTACGATGCGCATAAAATAATTATGAACATCATATAGTTGATATTTAAAGACGCATAAATTCTATAGTAACATCTGCCGTCGCCCGCATCAACTACTTTGTTTTTCAAACTATTTGCTTTTAATATCGATAAGTATTAAAGCATTTCACTGCTTGTATTATTAAGTCATCTTGGACAACTTGTGAAGTGTGTACTTTAAAGTAAGCCCCAACTTTTACGACCCTATTAGTTTCTAAACAATTATCGTATATCATGATATTGTAAATTGAACCCTTGCTTAATATGTTTGCATTGTTAAAATTTGACTTTGTATTATGGTTGTACGTGTGCATTTCAATAAAAATCTATGGAATGATATGGATTATTAGCATTTTTTATAATGGGTAGTATAAATCGAAGTCCAAAATAGTACGTATAATAGCATAAGTCATTATCTATCGAGTCTTTTGCATCAATAAAACACTTATGGCCAACGTAAATACAGCCATTCATCAAACTAACAATTTGAGTAATTTTTTAAGCAAGTTCGTAATTTAAAGAGAAATTTCCGCGTCGATTTAGCCACCTACGACAAGTTTAATTCCATAGCCCAAGCAATCATATACGTAACGAAAAAAGCAACCACTTATACAATGCTGAGTCATACCTCAAGAGCGAACAGAATGTGTTATCCGTGTACGATAAAGTGATTTGGCAAATATGTAATGTATTCCTTCTCTGAATATTAGGCAGGAAAGTGAAAGGGATTCGTCGATTGTGAGACTCGAATAGTCATTGCCCTTTTCAAATGGCAAAGAGCTGCTTTTTGGCCCTTTGTACGTGAGTTAATTAAACTCCATCATCATGCAGATCTCTATAAAGACGTCGAAGCTCGTTTACTCCTCGATATAACTCTTTGTGCATTTTTCCACTTTGATATCACATCATTGAGGCTTATGAAATTAATGAATACACGTCGTTATGCGTGTGTTTGTATTGCGTAATGATCCAAAGTCAATTATAAGAACGCGATCTTTCTCGTCATATGAAAAACTTCGCCGGATGAAATTGATCGTCTGTGTGCCTCATCAATAAAGCATTATTCGTTTAGCTTATCTTCTTTGAACAATAACAATCTATACGTCGTTCAATGATCAAGTATAGCAATAAAAACATTTATAGTTACGTAAAAACTTTTTTTAAAAAGACATTGGTGAATGAAAATTATTTGAATTTATTAATGTTTTATGAATGAAAAAACAGCTTTTTACGGTATGTGTAAATTTTAGAGAAGTCACAATCATCATGTGCTAAATTATCGTGTTTCATATGTAAAAATATCGCTTGAAATTTGAAAGAGTTATCTTGTTTAATTAGGAATGATAGTGAAAATTATTTTATTTTGTTGGTTTTATTATAAATATGATCAAACATACAAACATCAATTTTTATATATAAGATCTAATATAAGTTAATTGTACTATACCTATATTATTTGAGAAAGTGCAAACAAAAAGTTGGAAAAGTTTTATCGCAATCGAGTGAACGGTATGGCAGCGCATAAAATACGAACAAACAAATATTTATTTTTGTACATTAAACTATACCTATGTTACTCGCGCAATCCTTAACAATAAATGGACGAAGTTTTATCACAATCTGATGAACGGTATGGAAGCGCATAACATACGAACAAACAAGAATTATTTTTTTTATATTAGATAATTACAAATTGGAATGTAAAATCTCCTGTTATAGTCATCCATAATATTATGGCAAGTATGGGACTGGCTCCCTGATAGCTTTATTTACTTGCTTATGTTGATTCACACAGTTCTATACGACGGCCATAGATAACGCATACAGCCATTCTCGTCTCTTCAAAAAATTCTTCTTCTAATCTCTACCTATCTATCCCAGCGTAGACGAAGTCTTCGATGAGTCTGCTACCACTCGGTCCCAAATCTAATATGATACGATCACCCCAATGTAGATGACGGCGAAGAACGAAAATGAATCACTCGAAGCTGAGACCAAAACTTATTTTATTATATATTACACAAATATAACGGGTTTTTTTTTCAACAAACATCCCCAGTTCTATTGATTGACTGGGATCAGATTTAATTAAAGGGTCGTCTTAATTTATCCCGTCAAAAAAATAGCTTTCTTTAATTTCAATTCCCGAAAGTTCAGATCACTCCATCCAGATTGCGCCTCAACGGCTCTGAGACCACTGCAGTCACAGACTTGCCTTTATATCTGCTTTTGTTTGCAAGTCAAAGGATCCTGTTGAGACCTTTCTTATCTTTGTTCTAATAAAGTAGCAAATTGAGTCAAAAATTGTTAATACATTTAAAAAAAAAAAGGCGAATATGCAAGCGGATAATAGGGGCACAAAAAGAAAGAACTCTGTACCAAGTGCTTCAATAGAAAATATAAGAATTGCTATTTGGGCCACATACTATCATAAAATTTCGATTGATGAAACCTCTCAGCAATCATATTATCCGGAAGGCGCAAATTCTTATTGCGGATGATAGAAACATGCAAATACAAGATCGTTTAGTTTGTACAAAAATCCTTCTGATCTCAACGCGAAAGATTAGCAATTCTTAAGACCTATTTATGAAGAATTAAGATCTGATGATTTAACGTAAAGTAGCAATGATAGTTTCAACACGTGTATATGGTTTGGTACCAAAACATTTGTGGCGAAATATACTGGAAATCGCGACACATACTGCATTTTTTTGCTTGCATTTTTAATGAAAGATTTGAATATATTTTAAGAAAAATGGTCGTCATGGAGATCATAATCGGTTCAGATGCCTTATACACCTTGCCAACCTCCGATGCTCCAATTCTTCTAAAAAAGCTAGAACAGATCGCAGAAATGCCAGATCAGCTAAAAAAGACAATGATGAGATAGCTGAAAGATTGTTCTATGGATTTGGAATCGTTGTTTGGTAATATGTTTTCATTTTCAATATTTTTTAAGTACTTAAGCCGTCTTCTCACTTTAGGCGCCTCAAAAATAGGCTATTTTCACGATTTTTTTTTTCGAGGATTTTCGCTAAAAATTATGAGATAAAATGGATCTTATGTAATAAACACATCTTTCATATAAATGAAAAAAAATATTTTTATTTTTTTGAACAATTATTATAATAAAACAGTAGCATCGAAAAACCCGCGTAGAAATGTTATGTTCGTGGCTTGTTGATGGTATCTCCGAGGTGGGTTATTTGAAACAAAAAAATAAAACAGTTTTAGATTCAGTATATCAGTGGCTATAGCGCATATCAACAGATTTTTGATATTTGCGAAAATAACAAAATGCCGCACGTTTTACGAAAAAGTAAAAAAAACGCGTTTTTTTGCAGTTTTTTGTAAAAATAAAAATTCTTAAAATCAAAATTTCAAAAATCTGATGATATGCGCTATAGCCATAACTATGAAGAATATGTCATTCAAATTTCATGACAATCGGCCGGATAGTTTCCGAAATTTCATCAACAAGCCACCGAAAAACCTTGTTTTGAGATAAACGCGTTTAAAGTTTTGGTTGCAGAAAAATTACCCAGACACAGCTGTTGAAACACTCGTTGTTATTTTGGGTATTTCCTCCGAAGATCTTCATAAATCGGTTTCAAAACCTCGTGAACATCTTCAGCTAGAGCAGAAGGATGTTTAAAAGTTCTGATCTCTGATTGTTTTTCACCACTTTCTTGTACTTGCACCATGAGTCTGAACAATACGTATGCAGCCGGGTGCTCTCAGGTAGTCACCTAACGGTCGCCCAAAAATGTAGTTAGACTCATCCGATCTTTATGAAATTTCGATATAATATTTTTGAAGATATGTACTTTTAAAATTTAAAATAAAATAAAAATCGATTTTTTTAAATTTGTAAAGTGAGAAGACGCCTTAAAGCTTTAAACGCGTTTTTCTCGAAACAACATTTTTGCATAAGTCGCTGATTGGTCTGAAATTTTACGAGATTATTTAACACATGTATGACTATGGCATTTCGCAAAATCAGGTCAAAATGTTTATTTTATCTTGCGATTTAAATTAAAAAATATCTCCAAGAAAAAGATGTATTTATCCAAACTGCTTTTGGCTTTCGAAATGAGATAACCCCTTAAAGATCGCAACATACGATGTCGAATATATCAATCATTGGCTTCGAGAAATAATGGATTTAAAAAAGAGTTTTTAAACAAATGCTAATTTCTTTCGATGCCAATATAAATTTATTATGCGAGAAATAACAATAGAGAATGCTCTATTGTAGAAAAAATTAAACGGTTGGAGTTTTTAACGACTAAATTCGTCATATCATAACGACAGTCGGATCGTTCATATTTTAGTCGGGCGACAAGTTTTAATAACTCTCGGCGGCAATAATTTTACTGCACATTAAATCTGAAATACGAGCGTGTAATGTGTTGAAAATCTTTAAATTACACAGCGACGATGGTTCTAAAAACATTGCTTATGGCGGATTGCGAAATTAAAAAAGAGCTCTGGGCCCAGAGCGGTCATCGAACTATAACATAGTTTTTTGTCAAAGTACTATCGCATCGTATTTGCTTTGCATAACACATTGACACACAAAAAGGCTTGTGAATTAATATGTATGGCTGTAATGGCAGCTCGGATTTTGCATCATCCGAAGCCAGCCTCGGCCACCATACCATCATCATCATTTTCGACAAACTCTGCAAAAATAATCCCACTCAAAGAGCGATTGAGCTGTTTTTTTTAAGTATTCTTCGACGTCGACTTTTACTCGGTCGTAAACAAGTCTTCGCGTTGAGCACTCAAGGTTCTACGACTCCACTGTTTTGTAATAAAATAATTAAATTATTGCTTCGACGCGTGGGTCGATAGAATGATAGATTCTTCTTCCATCATAGGAATATGTTTGTTCGGATGGGTTTTTTTTAGCAGCATGCCATAAAATAATTTATGTGTGTATTTACATCGCTTTGGATTGATATTATTTATCATGGAAAATGGCCGTTTTAGGTCGTATATCGTGACGAAGGTTCTATGCAAAGCAGATTAATGTTCTTCTATGGAGCTCTCAATTTATAACGTCCATATATCCGCGATTATAAATTCATGGTGTTATTTTTTGTCTATCGAACACACTTTCGGGTAAAATTGTGTTATTTATTAACCATCAAAAGTGTAAAATATGATCGAAGAACCAACATACTCAAATAATTTAAATATATCCTTTCACTTGAAAAACACATTTTGATATGTATCAAACCACAACGATCCTTGAGCTAAAAGGGATTTACATTAAATTTACAGATTCTAAAAACAAGTATATTATATCATCGATAAATAGTCAATATATCATTGTTTTTCATCTGACGAAGAGCGTATTTGCAAAAATTTGCAATTTTAGACAAAATTAAAAAAAAACAAATAAGATATCTCACTGATTAGAAATTTTTAAAGATAGCAATAGTTTTTAAATTGTGATAATAAAATAATATATGATTACCCTGCTACTTTGCAATTAGGGAATCCAATCCAGGGATCCTGGACAGTTTTAAGCGCTCATGAATCCCGGGATTAGTATACATATATACAGTACATATATGTTTTTCAAATTGTTATATTAACCTTTCCCTACCGGTGATGTATTTACTACACCTCGACTCTAATAATGGGAATATCGATATGAAATATAATAGATACGGTGCTCAAAATTTTTGTATTCATCCGTAATATAATTGCGAATCACATCAAAGTATTATGGTATATGAGTATTCATCTGCAATGACGGTAATAAATAATTTCTCGGGAAATCGGGAATTTTGCGAGTTTTAGTCCGTGTCTCAGCAAAAAGGAATTTTATCACTCAAATTGATGGTGTTATATTAAAATGGAGGCTCACGCGGTCATCAACTCGAACTAGCATTTAAATATCTGATGACAATACCTCCAACGATACCCGAAATCCCAGGATCGCGCTTAGTAATCATTTGAGAGGTAAATTAAGAATTTAAGCTTAACTCTTTTTCAATATTTCGAGTCTCCTGTCAGACTCATGGACGCGGAATAACTGCCAGTGCCTTGGCGATGCTCTTTATAAGCATCCAAAAGGCTGCTAATACCAATGCTTGCGGTATAGTCCACCTAAGACCGAACACTTGGCAAATACATAACAATTTGACTAAACATCTCGCATAACAAATTGCGTATACAAACAATATTTTTACTATTTTTATGTTATTTCCGAAAGTTCAAACAATAAATTGACAAAGTTTTATTGCAATTAGATTAACAGTTTGGTAGCACATTGAATACGGACAAACAAACATTGATTTTTATATATAAGAAGATAGAATATAATAATTAAATCTATATGTAAATTTAGATAACCCGACGGAAATGTGTTTAGATATCTTGTTAGGGTACTCTAACCGTTCTCACGGAATCATAAGCAAACAATAAATTAATAAATGTTAATTACTTTTAGCTTTTTTCATAATACGACGTGATATTTTAACGTAAATTATAATTATTTTTGTTCGATATTTTTAACAAGGCAAGTGTTAAATATTTATTCTTATATTTTTTAATAAAAAATAATGTTATATCCATGAAAACTGCTTATCTATCATTATTTCCGACAGTATTCGTTCAATGTCCATCATCAAGACCGGTCCTTCCTCGCCGCGAAATTTCTTAATAAGCACTCGATGCAAAATAAGGGTTGTATAAAATTTTACGAGCACTTACGATAGCAATTAGTTATGATGCATTGTCATAATTTTTCATGGATAATAACCGGAGAACGTGATAGGCGGTTATTATCGTAACTCAATTTCTACGGATTACATCGTTACGGGGGTGTCGTTTCCCAGCAAAGCGACCCCCCCGAACGGGAGTGAAGATACCCCAGCCGGAAAAAAATACCCCATTCGTCTGACATGGAAGTAAACATCGTATACTTTTATGGTTTAGGTATTCAACTGTTTCTGATAAGAGACGCTTCCATCGGGATATATATCTTTATAACCGGGCGGGGACGTGGGCTAGAGCTAAAATGGCCCTGTTTACTTCTATCTTTGGACATGAAAGAACATAGTACGATATTAAATAATGTTGTTTCGTTTTAACAATTTCGGAAGTAGGATTTTTATTGGCATGAATATTGGGATATAATGGGATCGTCGTCTCGTTCGAGGCAACATTCGCGAAGAACAAAGTGAAATGAAAAGCAACGATCTGCCGATTGCGCGTCGGAACTTTTCGCTCTAATTTCCATCGAAAATGTGTATCCTTAGTTTGAGAACCTCCTGGTGTATATTATGCGACCTCCCTGGTATAAAGATAACACAATTCAGTGTTAACCGTGAAATTTCACAATTTGATCCGTTGATTATGTATAACCATTTCTGGGAATCCAAAGCGCTAGACTTGAGTCCTTGACCGTGAGCACAGCATGAATTCAAAATAATACAAACATTTTCAACAACAGTGTGATGAAAATACCATCCATTTTTTACAAGCAAACCATTCGAGATGAATCGAAAGCTATTACATCTTCATAAATTGATTCAACAAAAAAATAATGGGGAATCGATAATTTAACCAGCTACAAATAAGAAATGAGCAACTCTTAATGTGTCGTGTATTTTGTTCATGATAACTGTTTACGTGCGTAACATATTCATTAAACAATAAATAATTCTTTTTTTATAGAAATTTCAAGGATAAAATTATTTGAATGGGATTCTATTTAAGTAAAACAGGAGCGAGTTGTTTGCGAAATGATCAATATTTTAATTATTGTTGCAAATCCAATCACCCATAGGCAGCACAACTTTATTAATAGCCCCAGTAATTACTTTTTCAGAACCAGGAAATCTTGGCAAACCTGAATCGAGATGATCGATCAAACCCATGACCCGACGCACTATACCAACATTTTTTCATTGTAACTATACAATATGCCACATAATTCAAAAATCGAATTTGAATAATATTTCTATAATATTTTTTTAAATAAATTATAGATTTGAGTACTTCTAAATTTTCAATTTATACACTGTTTTAATCTATGAAACGATTTTTTTTATGAATTTAAATTTTAAAAAATATTTAAATTTACTATATCAAGGCACATGACTATGAATATATTCAAACTCGGTTATAACGAACATCAGTGAATCGATATAAATTATAAATAAAAATCAATTTTAAAATAATTTATTACCAAACGAAATCGTGAATCAGACCAAAATATTAATGACACATGGAGTACAAGTGAAAGAAGTAGTGACGATATTACTAGACATCATACGTCTCATACAAAAAAAAATGTATCCAGTAAAATCAGAAAAAATAATCGACAATATTCTGAAGAATATTTATGTTTCGGTTTTACGTATTTTTACGCATTATGTATTTAACTCAAAGTATGAGTATATTTGAAAACTTCGGTATTTCGGATTGATATTGCGCTATTCGAAAGACTTACCTAAAAAAAAGAATTTAAACATCCATTAGACCAAATATTCTGTGTGTATATTTTAGATGACAAATTAAATGATAGCTCAAATTTATCTTGTAAATCTTATTATCCTTACCTGAGAGCTCTTACTGCATGAATTTTGAAGTCCTGGACACCTTTGGAATTTGGCTCACCAGCAGTTCTTTTGAACCACACTGTACAATTTTTCACAGCGTCCATCTAATCTTAAGACTATTGATTGATCAAGGCTGGTCGATTTCGTAATCAAACAATTGCGGATTGCTTTTATATTAAACACGATTTCATACCTGAAATTAAATATTTGACACATTTTAGTCCAATTATTTAGCCGATGATATATTTTTAAAATGATATATGATGTATTTTCTTTAATCTAAGGAAAAATTGATGCTTAATGAAGCTTTTAGCTATGAAATGCTAAATGAATCACTTCCGAATATCGTATTTTACATATTCATTTGAATGTTAGTCGTGACTTTAAAAAAATGATACAAAAATCGGACCTAAATCCTACATCTTAAAATAGACATCTTGATTTTCCAATCCACTATGAGTATTTCTTCCGATCTGTGTTCTTGAAATCTCAATGCAATTGTTCAATATTAAACATTTCGATAATAAGCCTAATAATCGTATTACAATATACTTAAAAACTATGACTACTTGCCTCGATATTTTAGCTGCATGACGATCAGGATACAGTCTGGAACATGGATCACATTCCGGAACGGCACTGTATTAAAAAATATCACTTAACATACGCACATGCACATCCTAACCTGTGAAAATAAAATATAGCTCTGCACCGAATATTGTTGCATAGCATAAACTCGACGCCTAAACTGGACGGACAAATTGAAACGCATTTATGACAAATTATTAATATTTATAAGAAAAACTATTTTTTTTAAATCATGGAATTAAATAAGCTGCTGCGATATATTCCCAAAAATATTATTTTTCAAAAAAAATCACCATCCTTTTCGTTGCATAAATATATTATTTTTCAATGAATTTCAAATTTGATAAAAATATTTTTGGGAATATATCAAAAGAGCTCATCTCAGAGAGAATCTCATGCATTCTTTCAATAGTTTTTCATAATAATTTATATTTAGTATTAATACATTTATATTCGTACGTTCAGTTGAGCCGTCGAATTAAGCTAGGCGACAATCAGTGCGTGTTCGGTTCTTAGGTTATACGGTTTGGCTTAATCATCAGAAGGATATATCTTAATAAATAAAGTGCAGTGTTGTTCCAGAATGCGTCCCGTACTCCAGGATCTATCCTGAACGTCATGCAGCGTCGATACTCAGGCAAGTGTTCTTAGTTTTTTAAGTGTTTTGTACTGCGACTTATAGTAAATTGGAGGTCCTTGATGTCTATTTTAAGATGTAGGACTTAAAGCCGATAAATTATGTTTTTTTTAAAGCCACGATAAACTTTTGATTTTATTGTCACAATAGACTCTTATATAGAGTGCGGAATAAGATGTCGATGGTTGAATACAGTAGGATGGTTTCAATGGGTATCTGATGAGCTGTGCGCCTGGTCGTGGCGGAATCTTCAAATCGTCATGCAGTCTGACCGCTGAGGAAATATTCATAATCATCATCATCAGTCTGTGTTCGTCCACCGTTGAACGCATGAATCTTCATCCCTCTCAATCCTCCGCTTTCCGCATCCAGCTTCATCCTGCTATTCTTTCGATGTCGTCAGTCTTACAGGGGTCTCCACTCCAACACTTTTCTTCCCCATCGACCGTCGTTTCTTCGACACATTTGTCTCCCCCATTGCCACTTAAGTGTATCAATTCTTTCAATAGCGTCTACTACTCGAGTTCTTCTTCGGATATCCTCGTTTCTGATTCTATATTATAAGAAGACACTCCGAGCATAGATCTCTCTATGGTACGCTGGGAAAACTTTATTCTGTGTAAAATGCCTGATATTAGATTCCACGTCTTCATGGGTTAACACTGGGATGATGCGTTGGTTAAATGCTGCCATCTCAGTGGTATTCGACTGTCAATTTCTGTTGAGAAATTCTGTCGTCCTAGTTGTATTACTTGTCCCAGATAAGTGTATTCATTTTCAACCTCAATTTGTGTTCCCCCAATGGATATCGCCACGAAGGTCTGAGAATTGTGAATATTTATCACGGCTTCGATTTTATCCATGTTCATTTTCAGACAAATTTTACTTGACACTTCGTTTAGGTCTTGGAGCATGTCTTTCAGACGCAAGCTTTTCAAACGATTCGGCTATTAATACTATGTCACAATTTCTCCACTTGTGTGTTGTCAATACTGTGTCGGCACTTTTTCCAAGATAGCAGTTTAAACACATCTTCCAAAGCGTTTATGATAAGCTTGGGATATGTTTATATTACAGCGTTGTAGTGAGTCTAAAACTGCCCAAGAAAGACAGTGGCTGATTATATTTTTCGGTTTTCTGGATGATTTGTCTTAGTATGTGGATATGCTCGATGATACTAAAGCCTTTTCTAAATCCAGGCTTTTTTTTCCCAGATTTTTTTAACATCCATTGACAAAATTACAGGATTTTTGAAAAAATAACTCGAAAATAGAAAAAAATTAGATATGTTAACTTCACTTAACGAAAACATTCCCGAGGGAATTGTTTCTGTAATAATAGAACATTTAACTTTATTGGAAGAAAATATTGCACGTTATTTTCCTTCCTTAAATAGAGAAAATTATGACTGGATTCGAAATCCATTTGTTACGACTGATAAATCGTATTGTGAATTTTGAAGAAGAAGAATTAGTCCATTGTCGACTGATCGTATTCTAAAAATATCCAGCTCTTCACACGAAGGCACTGAAAATTTTGTTATAGTTTCCGACATCATATTTGTGTAAGCTCGGTTTCTCAACAATAACTAATATGAAAACTAAAAAACGAGAAAGATTGACAAATTTAGACGAAGAATTGAGGGTAGCTCTATCAAATATTCGACCTAAAATTTATAATATCTGCAAAAGCCAACAAGCTCAGGTAGCACATTAATTGATTTTTGATTGATCATATAACTTCTATTGTGTTAAGCAGGGACATCATTATGGGTGGACAACGGAAAAAAACACCCCCTCCCCCAACCTAGATTTACCACTTAAAGAGAGCAAATATTTTTAATATAACGCGTATAAATATAAAATTGTTTCTAAAATTAACTAACTAAATATATTTTCAATGTTAAACATTTTTTATATAATTTGACATAAAAAGAAAATATGTAAAAAAAATGATATGTAAATATTATTTTTTAAATATGTAATAAAAATTATGTCTATGTATACAAATTTTTTCGACTTCTTAATTCTGGTGCACCGCCAACTTTTCCCATGGTCAAAAGTGCACCGTGACTTCAAAAAGGTTGAGAATCACTGCATTAGACAATCCCGGGACTAGTCCCGGGATCCCAGGATTGGATTTTCAATATTTTAAGAAATTACATTGATAAATTTGATCAAATATTACTAATAAGTCCATTTTTTCAATATAAAAAATCACTTGAAGGCCAAAGAATTTTATTTATTTAAGAAAAGATAAAAATATATTTCAAAAATAGATAAATAAAACACTAAAAAATTCAAATATTATTTTGAAAATATGCCCGAAGTAACATTAAGCCCTCGAGTGTTTCGTCATTTAGTCTGGATCTGATTTTGGAAGCCAGGAAACTTGCTATTGAAAATGCACGCTCAGCTTCCACACTCGTTGGAGGTATCGTCATCAGAATGAATACTTACATACTATTATACTTTGATGTGATTCGCAATTATATTACGGAAGAATACAAAAATTCTGAACCCCGTATCTATTATATTTCATGTCGATATTCCGATTGTTTGTCGAGGTGTAGTAAATACATCACCGGTAGGGAAAGGTTACTATGACAATTTGAAAAATATACATGTACGCTATATATGTATACACAGATTAGACAGTCACTGCCCCTAGGCATTTTCGGGATTAGGTTTACTAGTCCTAAGTGTCAGGGTTTTCGAAATAGAATTTTTTTTCAACATTTCGTCTCCAGACCTGACACCACTGGATTTCTTTGTCTGGGGAAGTGCATTTCGTATTTAAAAGCGTTATTTCCAATAATTTCTTTTACAATTTTTCGCTGTATCCAATACAAATTTAACCGAAATTATAATTTGTTTATTTTTTTACAAGTACATATAATATTGGATTTATGAGTATTAAAATGCAATGTAGAACAAAAATGAAATTACAACAGCGCTTCCATCGATCATCGTTTCGCAATGATTCTGGGTTCATTCGTTAATTTATCGGCAGCCCAACAATAAAATGCATTTTGTCAACTCATGCGGCCATTTATGTGGTATTAATCAATATGGAAATTTTACACTATAGGAAAACTTAAAATTATTATCAATGTCGATGAATGAACGCTATTGTATTGTCACAGTCGAGCTATGTTTTTTTCAGAATTTCGAAGAATCGATTGTCGACCTTTTAAGGCTGAAAAACAAAATGCTAAATTAATCCATTCAAATGAGTTTTTGGAACAATGAAAATGGAAATCGCGTTGTCACAATACGCTGTATTAGACAAAAAATATATCCTCAACGTTTTTTATCGAGCACAGTTTTTCATACATTTTTTATAAATTCGTGATATTAAATATTAAACGAATCTATTTCAAAACGCTCATTTTTATGCATCGAAATATATGAAACGAGGATATTTTATCTTGTTCAGTGGGCTAAAATTTAGGATAAAATACAATCCATAAATCTAATATGATCTATTTTATATAGAACATTAATAACAAAAATTTAATTTAAAAAATTTAAAAAGTGATCTCTACGATTAAATCATCTCGCTGCAGATTTCGAGAGTTCATGGTCCACGTTTCACAAAAGTTCCAATTACAATTACATAATCTATCAGTAATGAGTTATTAATTGCCGCAGTTATAAACGCTTTTAAAAAATAACCCACTAATAAATTATTATCAATATATTTGGTCATCTCTTGCAAAAAAGAGCGTCTATTACTAGGTAATGTATATAATTACTGGTTGTTTTTGTAACATCGGCCTATTTTTCCTGCCTAGAAATAATGAATGACGGCAGATAAATAATTCATATATATTGCTCCAAAGGATACGAGGATCCTATAAGAAATGCAAACTGCAAAAAACAACTCCGCAGTGGCAAACATCCATTATCCGGTATCTGTGTCTGAGATTGCAAATAGAAGTCTAATAGCAACTCGTGAGCATAGACTTTAGTTGCCGGCGGGAAATGGCAAGATACCCGATACTCTGCAATTTCCGAGGCTTTGGGGCTTAATAGTCGGGATAAACCGGTTAAAATTGCAAAAATTGGGGTTCGAATTACACGCAGGATCATTTATATTTTCAATTTAAGCAACTCCTTCGTAAAAATGTATCGTCCATAACGTTATTTCCTATGAGCATAACACGAATGAATAACAAAACGAATACAGGAATTTGGATGTCTAATAACGAAGCAATATTTTTATTTATTTTTGGATTCAAGCGCCTTTATGTGGGTTCATTTCTATTATATATGGTACCCGGCGCGTTGCCGCCACAGAAGTAATAATTCTAAAAATATCGTATTATTTATATTTATTTTATTTTATTAGTTTTATTATAAATATGAACAAACATACAAACATTGATTTTTATATATAAGATCTACTGTAAGTTAATTGTACTATATCTATGTTATTTGAGAAAGTGCAAACAATAAGTTGGCAAAGTTTTATCGCAATCGAATGATCGGTATGGCAGCGCATTACATACGAACAAACAATAATTTATTTTTATACATCGAATCATCATTTTATGCACACAAAAAAATTAGTGACTCTCCAATTTGCGTAATCCAATGTTAAAATAAATGCAATTTCAACGCATTCAATCGTTGAACAGAGATATTTTTAAATAATTTTATTTTCTTGCGCTTAAAAAATGATTTAATTTAATATGAATTCCATCTAAGATCGTTTATGAATTTTTAGTATTTTAAAATTCATTCTAGTGAAATACAGCACTCTCATTCACGAAATTGAACTACATTCTCTGGGGAAAAAATTTAATCCATGTGAAGGGGTAAAAGCCTGGCCAATAGGGAGAAGACGCGTAATGATGGTGCGGTGATTTCGTCCGGGATTGTTCACAGTGGCGTTCGATTGATACTGCCTCGGGGGATTGGAGATTGCCAGGCTAATGGTCGGGATGTAAATGATACCAGGGAAGAGATGCTGGTACGTTGTGCTGATAGGGAGCTACCAGGGAGGATGGATGGGGTGAGTTTAAGCCGTAGAGGCTAGAGGAAAACCTCAGCGGAAGCGGAAAACTATCTGCTTTATCGTTCCCAGCGTGAGGTGCCCATAATTTTCAACATCGATAAATACTTTTCCTCCATCGCTATTTTCCTTTTTATCGAAAATTGAGCTGTTCATTTTCTACGTTCCTGCCGCAATCTTTCGGACTTGTTCAATACGTTTGTTAGCTTCAGCACTTCTAATGCTTGCGCGAAACTTTCTCTGGTGAGCGTCCTTATTCATCGCAAAAAGTTTTTCCAAGACCAACTTCTTTAGCATTCAAATATTTTACTTCTGCGTGTATAGCAATTAATACCACAAAGACCTTTAATATACTCATTTTTCTAAATAACAAAAAATATAGATACATAAATGGCTCACACGACCCTATAAGACAAAATGGGTCACCAACAACATTCCGCAATTTTTGTCTATTTTGAGCCAAGCATCAGGTTTTTTGTCTACTTGATCATCCCAGTGTAGACGAGGTCTTTCATTGAATCTGCTGCCACTCAGTCTCCAATCTAAGATACATGGAACAAAAACAACGTCGTGATGATGTTTCAATCGAGTGTTTGGCGATATTTCACAGCAATAAGGCCAAACTTTTGCATCAATTCAGAAAGAAACAAGAGTCCAATTACTTCACATTAACGAGAGACACCCTCATTTTCAACTTCGACTGGCTACTTACGTTCTAAGCGTGGGAAATAAACTAGCTAGATTTCGTAACTTAAAACTAAAAACTAGCTAAGATAACAGCATAAATTAGAAGAAGTCCTATATAAGTGAGCCTCTAAGAAGGCGTCCATGATCGTACAAATTATAAAAGGCTTTAGGTACGCATTTATCCCCGAAAATGCCGCAAAAAGATCTGTGTGCAACCGGTCCGCATTTCGGACCGCTGACAAAATGAATGAAAGCCTCGTGATCGAACACTATGCCCGAATATGTCTACAGAGCGATTACGAACTCTATTACAAACTGATCGGGTGGGTTGTTTAAATTTTACAATTGACTTTTTACGGTCTTTATTTTATTGCCGGCTAAGTTGGCTCAATGTTTAAGCGATGACGAAGAAAAAAAGGATTAGACAGCTTAGTATATATTATAAAAACAGACAGAGTCAATCAGTGTTGATTCAAGTAGAATGGTCAAACCTCCTCGAACTGAACTTCGTGGCTTCTGCACTTGAGGCTTTATCTCGAGAAGATCCGATTTTAACCCATTTTTTGCAAATAACGATTCACGTTTCAGGCAATAACTAATTATGCCATTATAAATAAATAATCAAAATTCAATGAATAAGATGCTGAATGTTTTTATTTATATATATACGTCAAAAAACTTGTTAAAATATAAAAGAGACGGTGAAAAGCGATGTCAAAACGAAACTCGGACACCTAGCATCACCACATATATTCATCGATTATCAATTAACATTCGATTAGCCCCGTTGATATTACATCATTTGATAATTTAATTGACGTCATTCAATTAAATCAAATCTCTATCAATTCATAATTGAAATATGGATGAGAGCTTTGATGTTTCGCAATAAATCAATTATCATTGCTGAATTGAGCTGTGGATATAAGTTAATTCGGTATTATTTGCAAATATTATTAGCGATCATATATATTTAATAATTTGCTTTCTCAAAATGTTTATTAAGCTCTGCGATATGAAAATTTCAATGAGATGCGGATGTGATGTTAATATTCCGAATGTGCAACGCTGTCAGACAGAATATTTACGATATGAATTTTGGGAACGACTGATATATTATATTAATACATTTCATGGAAGTAGAGGAATATTTTTGAGCATTCAAATAAACTAAAATTTGCATACAATGGCGTGGAAAAATATTACTTTAATTTCAGCTGCAAAAAGCGTGTCCTCGTACGGAATACGTTATGCGGCTGTAAATATTTTTTTTCAGCAAATTTCAATTTCAAATTCAAACATGAGCCCCTCGAGGACGTGTGGTGACCACATTCATGCCCAGCCTTAAAATTAGATTGCCTCTGGCTGAGTGCGGGGAAAGTTTCCTCGTTTTTATCTTCAATGGAATTCGTTAACATTGTTATTTTGCAGCTTGCATTTTTATATGTGATATAATGGAGGAATATCCCTCCGCGAGATATTTCCACAACGGGACCGGGATACCTTAAAAAAAGAAAATTTGATTCCGGCATCTGGATACGTATCGGGTGCCGAAGATATGTGACTATGATAAGATTGTATGCTTATCTATGACGCTGAGAAAAATATGACTTTTACACTGAAAAGCTGATCACTATTTTAAGACAAGTATATCAACGGTTCCGTGGTGTAGCGGTTATCACGTCTGCTTTACACGCAGAAGGTCGCCGGTTCGATCCCGGCCGGAATCATTTTTTTTATAAATACTTAACCATACTGACTTTAATAAAATAATCCAAAATATCCAAATATTCATCAAATTAAGAAATCCCTCATTCTATTAGGATATTGCCTCCGATGGACTCTTCTTATGACCTAAACATATAAAAATCCGATGTCACCATATTAGATTGATACGAAAGATGCAATGAAGCTTCCCAATTTAAGCCCCTGGGTGTATTAGGGTGTCCCATAAGTTTCTTTCGTTTTCATATTAATAAGAAAAAATATACAATAATTTGTATTACATCAAAATGTATTGAATAATATATGATCCATTATCTATCTCCATATTTCTGGAAGACTTATATTGCCTTCTTGCCGAAATTTCCCTGGTTTGTTGGCAAAATATTGATCAAAGAACATTTTTATATCATTTTTTGAATTAAAATTTTTACCACGTAAAGATTTTTTCAATTAAATAAATAAATAATAATCTGAAGGGGAAATATCCGAAGAGTATGGAGGATGAGATAAAACATCCCAGTCAAATGATAATCATTTATATCTGACGAGCAAAGACACATGAGGCCTGGCGTTATCGTGATGAAAAACAACGCCTCGTCTGTTTGCTAATTCTGGTCATTTTCTGGCAATTGCATCCTTTATATTGTCTAGTTGGAAACAATATTTTGTAGAATTGATCGTTTCACCTTGTTGAAGTAGCTACAGTTAAAGCGTCTGTACCCTCAGTCCAAGACCGTTTACGTTGGATATTCTCATAGAGTATCCAAATTTCATCTCCAGTGACAAGTCTCTTCAAAAAAGGTTGGCTATTATGTCAGTCAGTTCGTGTGGAAGCCACACATCTGAACGATTGATGTAACCCAATTTTGTCAGATGATTATGGACGGATGTTCATGGAATTTCTAACTTGTTAGCTATTTCGCGAACGGAATATCGCGGGCTTTCTTCAACCATGGCTATGATTAGATCTGTGTTCATTTGCGAAAGAAATTTATGGGACAACCTAATATATTTGAGTAGAACTAAAATGGTAAATTTGCAATGTGATTGATTTTGATGTGATGCTACATAGCGATATGCATTGCCGTGACGATTAAATTGGTTATTTTTTCTTTTAATTTCTGATTATTTTTTTATTGATCACAATACACTTTTGCAATGAATGTTTCATTTATTTTGAGGGTTTAACAGTAAAAATTTCTTGAACATCCCACAAATTACAGTTCAAAAAATAATTTACATGTTTTCACCAGATTCAAAGATAGGTATGAATACATCCAATATACGAACAACAAAGAATTATACGCATTCATCCGCTGTTTTTTATTGGTCATAGATCGGGGGTTTCCAACCCCGTGCCCGCGGGTGCATGTGCGTCCATGGAATTATTTTTGTACGCCCGCGGGGCCATTTTTGTATGCTCCAGCTCCAAGTATCAAATAAAAATATTTTTATTGAGGGATTACATGTTAATTTTGTATTCTTTTAGATAAGTACTTTCTATCGAAAACATTTTAGCTCAAATTGAGTTATCAGAGCGAAAAACAACGAGACTATCCTTACTTCCTATGCCATCATTACTTCTTTTAAAATTTCGCATCTTTGAGCACAAATTTTCGTTGTTTGAACAATAAGCGAGAAATTATTTCGGCAACTCAAGATGTACCTAATAACACAGGTCAGATTTACAAAATCAGTTGACTATATGGAAAAATGTGAATGGTCCTCACTGCAATTAGACAAATCGACAGATACATCTGATACAGTCGAATTGGCAGTATGCATAAGGATGGTATTCAGTGATTTTAGTTATAAAGAAACACAATTAAAATTACTACCAATGAAAAACAAACAAGAGATGAAGATTGTATCCATTTTCATTTGTATTCGAACAAATTCTTTGTCACGCCGAATATTTAAAGCCCTTGTAGAAAAGGACAATTCCACACAATCCGACGTTATTTTATCATAATTGGATGATGGACTTTTTTGATTGAGATTTGTGAAAAGTTAAATAATTCAAATCTTTGGATTTCAGTGAAAAAAAAATATTTTTATGCGACTTTTTTTGTGCGATTTCGAAGTTATGCGGTTTTTTTAAAATATTTTTTATTTTCATTTCATAACGAGTACGTATCGAGTTATTTTGGATAAAATATGATATAAATCATCAACACTAACCGAAATTTGGAAAAAAAATATGATTTGGAACTGTGTAAAACATATTGCATTTGCTATTGCTGAATTACGACCACGCCCTTTATTCTGGTTTAGATTTTTAAAAAATTGATGAAAATGTTTTGACTTTTAAAAATACATTCACCAAAGGAATTTCCAAAATTCCGACTACTTATGGAGTTATAGCTATTTTAGTGAGGACTATATTGACATCTTTACTAATCATGAATTATATTGTTGAAAAGCAAAAATCTACATAGAACAATAATGCAAGACATCCTTTAAATGTTATCAGAATTTTATTTTTTAATTGCATTATTGTTTTCTTGTTTTTTTTATTAACTTTTTTTATGCGATTTTGGATTTGCGATTTATTTTTATGCGATTCACTTTTTCTATGTAAGTGATATCTCTTTTTGTGCGATTTTCCGCGGAACGTATCTACCGCACAAAAAAAGGTTTAAGTGTATATGAGAAATGATTAGTTCTATGAGACACTTCAAAGCTAAAATACAGTTTTGGATAAATAATTTTTCGAAAAATTCTTTTCTTAAAATCGAATGGACTGACTGAAAACATTTGAAATTTAGCTGAGCATAAAAACTAGCCTTTTTTTGGAAAAAAAGGAGCTTTTAAAATTAAATCCTGTTTTGGTTCCACATATCTGTGCGAATCATTATTTTTCACTCTACATGTAAATAAATGTATAATGTTCCAATTTATAATAGATAATGTAACAAAATTAATTAATAAATATAAGCAATAAGGCTAAGAACCCCTGCCATAGATAATAAATTTAGAACATACTTATTACACACACTTATTCTGTGCATTTCGCTAATATGCTTAAATTATTCCCATATTTTCCTTCAAAATGATTCTTAAAGTCACCCAGAATATAATATTATATATAACTCAATATAAAAAAATTAAGACGGGAGCATTTCATCTCTTATCATTCAAATCTCGCGAGATATAAAAACCGTCATTATTTTTCATTTCCCAATAAGAATTGCTCTGTAAGATATTCCCATTCATTTTTACAGGAGCTTGAAATATTACTTTTGTTTGCGGACAGGCTTTTGTGCCCGCGAACCTCAAACTTTTAATGAGTTTTATATATATACATCCATTCCATTACAGGGGTGAAATTCGAAATCGAACAGACAACATGTTTATGGTTTACATTCCGAGCGAAAACCCAAATGTGATCATATCCCGCCAAAGTCAAATATGCCGAGGGTTGATCTCGAGCATTGATAAAATACTTGGAAATTGAAAATACACTCGAGAATCGTCGATAAGTGCACTCTGAAACACCTTCGAAAGTGGATTACAATATCGATTTATTTCAAAACAATCCTTAACTTTTCATGCTTAATTTAACACTTTGAGTAGTGAGCTAATTTAAAATCATCAACATCTTAGATGCTATATTGTCCGCCACTTATCATCGTACAGATTTACTTATCTATCAGGTCCTTTCTGCAAGTATACATAAACAATACATTTGAAATCAATCATTCACACATCATTATTAGTCGATAAATTTGGGTTAACGATCTATACAATCGCACGATGTACGCAAAATATTCTATCAAGAGGCAAGACACTCTTTTTCTCTATCTGCCTCCAAGCTCAACGTATAAGAAGGCTTTTTCTGAATCACTGGAATTCGCTCGCAAATACGCGACCACACTACCTTTCAGGTTAATATTAGCTTCATCAAACTACATATTAAGACATAAATATGAAAAATTGACTTTGTATAAATATAAGAGTTTGATGTACTAAATCTTCTGCGGCTGGATGTTAACATTGAAGCGCGTAACGCGGCAGTGTTTCCGCCTCTAAAGAACAAAACTCATCTATCAAAACCGCTTTCATATCACGCTGAAAGCTTTTTTTTATACAAAAACATCAAAGAAAATAATGTACGTGTACTCATCCCACTTTTAAAGCCGCAGATGCTATTTAACCGGAAGATCGCCCGATCCCCCAAAAGCCGGTCTTTATCGGCAATAACGTACTTTTTCCACGCACCCGTTAACCGCACAATCTATCTGTAAATGTAAAGTTGTAAATATGGATTTAATGTGTAATTGTGTGTTGGATAGCAAGGGCTGTTGCACCAGAAGGCCATTACATTGCTCCAGGGCCACAGGAGGAAAATAAAACTGCCGTTCTTTGCGGTCGTCGCTCCGCGGAAAAGAGGTATAAAAAGAAAACTAGTTACTACATACGGCCTGCTGCCGCTTTATGGAGCACACGTCCCAAATATAGGAGCATCATAGTAAACATGCCTTTAAATATACACAATCGCGCTATTTTATTCCCTTTTTTTTTGAACGTCAGCAGCAAATGTAAATTTATCTGCATCTGCTAAAAAGGCACATCAAAATCGCATAAATACTCGCGGGCGTACGTACGATCCTAAATGAAAATATTTTATTCGAGAGAATTTCCCCGAGCAACCCCTAGCAAACATTTTTATTTACATTCACTAATTATCAATCGAATTATTTCAATTATCAAAGGGGAAGTGTTTCAATGCCGAATTACATCCTTCAAATTAATTTTATCGCCACGTGCCATTTAATAATTTATTGATGAATTCCCGATTGACAAGCAATAAAGTATTAAATTCCACGGGCTTTGTTTTAATTGAAGGCCATATTATCTTTCAATTATTTTCGCAACGGAAGCCTCACATTACGACCCAATTTCATCTTATGTTCCATATCAACTTATGGATGAGGAAACGTATTTTTATATTGCTTTATTTTAATTTGAATTGGCCCAACAAAGAACAAATAATCCTATAAATAGAGCCCCGGGTATCTCGGGTAAAACAAGAGCGGGTCAACGCCCTACAGAGGGTAGTTTATTTGTCACACCCACAATAAAGGGATCCCGTAACATAAATTCGATGTCCATTTTAAAAATTTGCATTGAACGTGCATGCACAAATCCAAAAATAGATTTGATAAATTTGTAAGATTATATAAAAAATAGACAGACAAACGTACATCAATATATATTATTATATTTTCATATATAACATGATTTTAAATCTACAGAGTGCGTCGAAATCTGTAACGAATGATGGTCAGTTGGAAATAAAAAATCGATTTCATAGCCAAATATGTAATATCCGCAAAGAGAATCCAGCTACGAGACTGCTGGAGACCGGCGGGAAGAACACATCTTTCCATGACCAAGGCTATCGCTCTGATCTTCCTCCCTGTGCGTCTATATTCCAAATTTATACAGTGTTTTTTTTACCTCAGATTACAACGTTTTTTTAAATGAGTATTGATTTGACTCTACGACTGCAGATATCGTATTTTACTACAGTAGACTCTCGATTATCCGAGCTTATGCTGGGTACGAAGGGCACGGATAATCCAAATAATCAAATTTCAACATGGTTTCGATAATATAATATCATATTTATGATACAAATCTTAGTTTCATAATTTTACTACTTATTAATTATTAAGAAAAACGCTCATAGTTAAGCAGATAAGTGGTAAGTGGCTAGTACCTAGCGTTACCAAAATATAAAAGATATATTTATTAATACACTTGATGTAATACACTTGGATAAAGCTTTTTTTATGCGAATTCGCATAAAAAAAGTCTAAAAATAAAATTAGTGCAAGTTACAACCGTTATAATGTAAGTATGTATAGAGCGATGGGCAAACGGAATTGTTTTTAAGTCTGGCAACTCTTCTCAAAAACTTAAGAATTGCATTTGTATAATTATCAAGAAATGAAAAAAAATTATAAACTTTTTTTATGCGATTTTTGATACTTTCTATCACAATGATTTGAAGTTATGCGGTTTTTAAAAATAATGGAATTTATCCCTCAGTTTTATATGTAGTCTTTTTTTATGCGATTTTTTTTAATGCGACTCCTCATGGAACGTATCTATCGCATAAAAACAGACTTAAGCCTGTATTTAAAAAACATTTTAAATTTACCAATAATCATTCAAATTCATGTGTGTGTTTCTGGATTTACGTTTGACCATGATTGTGTTATTCCATGTATAGAATACAATATTTTTATTTTTTTTCCAGAAAATGATCAAGTTGTTATCTTCCACAGCAAGAGTTTTAAGAAGACTGTGACCATGGATCCATGTGTCCATGGGCTGGAATAAAGATGTCACATTAGGTGGCAAAAATTTTGCAACCATAAGTCCATCGCTTGTTTCAATATAAATTTGTTCAGATGAGAAGCAGTATTATCTAATAATGAGACTGTTTTCTGTGAAATCCTTTATTTTTTTTAAAAAAATCTTGCACCTCTTGTACCTATTTTTTTTTTCAACCAATCTTCAAAAATCTCCCTGTTAATTCCTTTCTGGCTCGACATGAAAATTTTTCGTTGAAGTTCCCTTGAAAGATCAATATTTATTATTTTTGAACTCATAAAAGTTTCATTTTATGAGTTCCTGATGAATTTCTTGAACTTTTTCTAAGCAGTTAATAAGCTTGGCTATTAATTTTTCTAACAATATTTTTTAAGTCATCGTTTGTAAACAGAATAATAAATATAAATTATTTTTTTTTACTCTAAAGCGCGTTTTTCAAATATTTTTCTTACTCTGTATCATAAAAAAATCTGTATACAATGCATTATGTTGAATCTACTCCATGAAGATATTTTCAACAGCATGATAAATCTGATGGTTTCTGAAAATATTCGTCATTGTATTAATAGTAAATCGAATCGAATTTATTATAAAATTACTGAATTATCTCCATCAACTATATTATCAAGTTGAAATTGAGATTTTTGTACATATTTATTTTGCTTAACATTAATAATCATATGGAAAAATATTAAAATTGAACTATTTTGCTTAGTCAATTGAAATAACTGGATGCCTCAAATCGTAATGTATTGTCAGATTGTATCAAATAAATCCTTTGTATGGTGTTAATTGAATACAAAACAGCGATGAATATTAATGGGGCATCCTCGTGCGATTCAAATATATTCTTATATAATTTCAGACCGCGACTTGCAAATTCAAACTATGAATATTTTGAAAACGTCCAAAGTGTTTCAAAGCTGTTACAACACACGACCGGGATTTATAATGGGCATACATGTATGTATGAGTGTTTTTAGTGCATTAGCCGACGTTGTGTTCGGGTTGTAAGGAGTTCTTCGGCTTATAGCCCAGTGCACTTTGGTGAAACGGTTATCGCATATAAAATGCATTCACATAAACGTAGATGCATTTGCACAAAGGATACGTTACCGGCATACGAATGCACAAGGGCGTATAAACGTAACGATGAACATCCAGCTACCTCCTGAATCGCTTCAACTATTCATTTAAATCCAATGCTGCATTTAACAGCGACTATTTTATGTTTTTTTTTTTTCAGGAATAAATCTAACAATATTTGCATACATATCCATCAGATTTATTAATCTTAATAAAAAAAATCTTCGATGAATCACAAGTGGAAAATATAATGTTCCATTCGAAAAAATTACGAATGTTCTTGAAGCATCTCTTTTTATTGTATGACTAAATTTCTTTGACAAAAAATGAATTTCATCATAGCAGCTTCTTATTATTTTTCTTAGAAGTCAACGAACGACTTGAAGAAATGAAGGTCAGCCCTGTTAAAATATTTATAGCATAGATCGAGTTGAGCCAATTATTATTCTGCGTAAGAGAGGAATTTTCGTAATTAAATTAGGTTTTAAAAATTGAGGGTTTGCGATTTTTAATTTGATTAATTTTTAATTTGTATTAATTTTTTAATGTAATCCAATATTTATATTAAAATGAAATATTTATAAATTCATTATTAAAAAAATAATAAAAACGAGAGCTAAATTAAAATACTTTATATATTGAGGAGCTAAACATCCAGATATAGAGGAAGCTTTGTATATGTGGTTTCTTCAGGAAATAAATAGGCATACATCTATTTCTGGACCAATATTGATCATAAAAGCAAAATTGTTTTAAAACAAAACAACAAAAAATTTCCAGACTACAAGGAATTGGGGGAAATTCCGGACGAATGGATGGGGATGGATGGGCATCGGACAAAATATTCTCTTCTATTAATAACTTTTTTATTCGGCACGAGAGAGATATCTGGCTGCGAGAAGGACGTCCTTCCGCAGCCAAGGCCAACCGACGACTCTTCTTAACTTCTCCTCCTGCGTGTCACTACCCAACCAACAACGGTGTACGCGCAAGAAACGATCGTATAAGGCGAAAATATTTTATTTATTTAAGAAAAGATAAAAATACAATTCAAATATTATTTTGAAAATATGCCCGAAGTAACATTAAAGCATCGAGTGTTTCGTCATTTAGTCTGGATCTGATTTTGGAAACCAGGCAACTTGCTGCTGAAAATGCACGCTCAGCCTCCACACTCGTTGGAGGTATCGTCATCAGATATTTAAATGCCGGTTCGAATTGATAACCGCTTGAGCCCCCATTTTCGTATAATACCGTCAATGTGACTGATAAAATTCCTTTCTGCTGAGACACGGACTAAAACTCGCAAAATTCCCGATTTCCCAACAAATTATTTATTTCCGTCGCTGCAGATGAATACTTGCATACTATAATACTTTGGTGTGTTTCTTAATTATATTACGGAGGAATAAAAAAATTCTGAACGCCGTATCTATTATATTTCATATCGATATTCCCAATATTAGAGTCGAGGTGTAGTAAATACATCACCGGTAGGGAAAGGTCAATATAATAATTTGAAAAACATATATGTAATAATCCCAGATTCGATTTTGTTGTACAATGTTGAGCAATTAGATTTGCACATAGATTGCTCCAGTCTTCGCTGGAAGTCCATAAAACTAGTCCTTCCAGTCATCTATCATAAAACGTTTTTGCCGCGAGAAACGTCATTAAAAAGTTATCCCCACATGCAGCCACGACAGAAGCGCTTAAGAACCCCTGGTTTTCTTTGTCCGCATCTCAACTGCAAGAGATTCATTCATTCAGCGCGCAGAGTTGAAGTGCTCTCCGGAGCATTTATCATGGCGCAAAGGATAACGTACGATATTCGCCAGCTCCACTGATTCCACATATCATAACTGGGAGCGATTCGTATGATAATGGACTTATTTACATGCATTGAGCCAGTCCGTTCAAATTTATTCTGGCCGAGGATCCAGGTGTAACGAGTTTGGCTCTTACTAATGCACAAGTCGTTGCAAGGCTTGCTGCACCTACTAAATTATGAGAGAGCAATTGAGGATTCTCATCGGTGCGCTGAGCCATGAATTCCACCCTTGGGTGTCGTCCGTCAGGAAACTACCCATAGTTACATGTGTTTTGAATGCTGAATAAATGCTGGCTCGAATCTATTATTACGAACGGGTTAAATTATTTCAGGAAAAGCCAAATCTTGATGAAATGTTCAACGATTTGGATCATTCGAAAACCTTTTTTTATCTTAGCGTTATATACATAAATTTCTAAAATGCATCAGAGTAAGTGCTACTAATTTGAAACTCCATTCATTTGTCAATGTTGCATGCGATGCTAGCATGCATTAAATATTTGCCTCTTAAGCTCACTAATATCTATCTATTTTTATGCTGGCCACATTGACATCTAAAATATTCCAAATACATTAACCCCTTAAAGAGTTAAGACACAGTGTTGTGTCCGAATTCTTACACATTGAGCTCGGATACAGTCAGGGACGGAGAATGTCTTGCACGTTGAGTTTGAAGAGAAACAGAGACGGAGAGAATGTTTTGCGTACATCATACGATTGTGTAAATCATTAAGCCAAATTTATCGACTTATAATGATATGTAAATGATGTAATGAATCGTCTTTGCTTGTCTTTGCTTGAAGAAATAACCGAATATTGTGTACCATCGACAATATTTATTTATTTATGTACAAGCTTCATACACGCTGCGATGGTCTTGATAGATAAGCTGATTTGTATGACGATAAGTGGCAGACAAGCAAATATAGCATCTAAGATTATGATGATTTTAAATTAGCTCACTACTCAAAGGATTAAGATGATTGTCTTCAATAATTATTATAGATTGTTTTTTTTTAACCTAAAACTAGATTATGTAATAACCAGATATTTGATCAAAAAAATCGTTTGAGTACTCTCACACGGTGGAAGTGAAACTTCTTAGCTCCTCAGAAAAGTTGATTTTATGCAGCTTTTTTTTTTGCCCTTTATCTGGCTCGATACTCTCTACTTCTTTCCAAGATACTTGTTGGCACTTTTATTTGGCGGTTTGTTTGCTTTCTTTCGTTCACTCAAGGCTCGCACTCTGTCAGTACTTGTCTTTTTCTCCTATTTGCACAATGGAAATTGTTGGCTAAAAGATGAAGATGTATTTGTGTAATATATAAAATATGGATTGCTTTGTGTTACGTATACACACGGCGCATGCGCGTAGCGTTTTTATAAACATGTATATGCTATAGAAACAGAAATACTATAAACGACCCCCTTTTTCGGCCCAATTTGCCATACCGCGCCTATAGAAGTTTAATTTCATTATATCAATGGTTTGAGAGCCACAATTGATTGAATTTGTAGCATTTAATCTGGCGAATTATGTACCGGCTTGCTTATATATTGTGTTTAAATATAAAATTCATATAACAGGTCGACATGATTAAGTATAGACCTTCATAAAATGTTTCATAAGAAAAGTATTGTAACCAAAAGCTTGACCCATATATATGGACAAGGAAGCTTTAATAGAATAATAAAATAATATTGTTCACTGCCCAATATCTTTATTGTGATAATATTTATATCTGTATTTAAAACTGAAACTTTTACTTCCATTTTAAATTTTATGCAATATGTAATACTTGCATGTTACTACAAATTGCATAAAATTTCCGCAAATTTACTTTAAATTTATTTAAATTGACTGAAAATTTATTCGATTATATTTATCAAAATGTTCCCATACATCTAAAGTGCTCTAAATTAATGTAGAAGTATTCAAATAACGTTTATCGTAAATGCTATTCCCAAATTTCCCATTAGATATTATTACAATATTAATAAATCATTTTGTGATATATCATTAATAAAAAATATAGCAGGATGAATGCTCACATATATCCTTTTTCATTTAGGAATTACATGTACCCTTATTACATCAGCTGATCACGTGTTGGGAGAGAAAATGTGGGAGCCGCACACAATGCGTCGAATTATAAGAACTTTTCGATTGTTATAAAAAGGCAAAACCTTAATACATTCAAAGAAGTATGTCTTTAAATATCTTTACATGTGTAAACACTAATATGTGATAGCAAATAGCCTTTTAATATTATAATCAATTGATTAAGGTCAAGAGCTATCTACTTGTCCAAGGCAACGCGCTTAATATGTAGAATCAATCATATCAATGTTATATTTAAATTATTTACATATTATTAAATAGCTGTACTTATAAATTATATTAAATGTGTATTTTTTCAAAATTTTATTCCATGTTTATTTGAAGTCTGTATTCGACTTGGTAGTGTATTTGCGTCGCTTTTCTCGGAAAATATATTTTTAGTTGAAAATGTTCTGTGTTATTGTTTCATTCGTGTATGGGCTGAATAGAATTTTCAGGTGAACGACCGCCCAACCCAACTCCTCTTGCACCCTCTCGTAGGTAGGTCAATGACCCTCCCAAATAGGGTGTTTCTCTATATAGAGAGAAGCTTCAAAGAGGCTTCAGATATGACACACTAAGCCAATCCACTTAATTTGTTTGCAATGTGTATCAATGGATTATTTTAAAATATAGCCTACTTTAAATATGGATATAAAAATAAATTAAAAATTAAAAGGACATGGCCACACTGGATGCGAATAGGATAGGTTGGGAACAAAAGGGATTTCGTCGATATTAAACGTCATAATACAGACTACGCATTACAATTTCGCTATAACGGCACTCTATTATTATGAGAATTGATAAGTAAACCTTATTTTATTACAACCCAAGGGAATGTTATAAATATCCAATAAGATATGCCAATCTATAATTGCTATATTTTTTAAATGCAATCAATTTATACGTTCATCACAATGATGAAATATAACTAATTTTCAATAGAACAAATATATTTTTCCTTAAATTTATCTGGTTTATTACAATACTATAAACTTTTACATATTCCAATAAATACACAAAGGATCATTTTTCAGGGTTAAGCCGGATGTATACATTTTGATTTGAAATGTAAATCCTTTCGAGACTATCGTAAACTATCGATGACCTGCTTATAAAATGGATGAATTTCCTACCTTGAAAATTAAGAAATCTCATGTATTCATCCGATGTTCTTTGTTGGCTATGTATAATTCATATGCTACCCAAACTGGCATTCTGCTCGCCTTGCCATAAAATTTTAGATGGCTCTATGCTATGCTTCATCCCAAGTGTCTTTGATAATTCTGCTGTGATTTGATTCGGATATTATTCAACAAGTGATATGAGCATGTCCTTAACAAAATTTGAAGTACTCGATTTAGACGCAGCCTTCAATTTTCTATATCCTCATAAAAGATTTCAGACCCAACTTTAACATCCATTGTGTATAAATACTTCTTCATTATGATCATAAATTGTTTTGGAAACTTCAGTCGACTTATCCCTTGATATTGACTATTCACAAATACGATATTTACAGAATGAATCAAATATTTACAGATATTATTTTTCACGCTTGAATTAATGATCTTATATTAGTACTGTAATGGCTCTTAATCAACAACCCTCGTCAATCGCCGGTCGATGAAATTTGTCAATGTTTAAATTCTGAATATTACAGGTAATTTGATGTATTTATAGAGTGTTTAATTAAGAAATTTCGCGTGAATTAATACCATCGTAATATCAAATAAAGTGGGAGTTATGACAACCTCTTTCTTTTTACGATTTTCAACTTAAATAGACTATGTCCATTTTATGGCTTATGATCCAGATTTAATGCTAAAACAACACGCTTTATTTTCAATAATATATTTTTAGAATAGATGTTCATCATATTTTAAAATATTTATAGCATTTATACGATTAAGTCTCGTGATTTATCGTAGATTAATCATATAGGGTTTAAATCTACAAGAGGCCACTTGCTGAATTTTCGGGCTCCCATTTCTTTGCCTTCGCCGCTACGACATTCCGGGCCATCGCCTTATTCGGCCGCGGAGACCGCACCCAAGGGTCACTTGGAGTGCGCTCTGTTCTCTCTTCGTTGATGACGTCGTAAAGGAGGGTTCAAAAGACAGAAATGGGTGACAATATTGAATTTTATTACCCTTTCGATACTGGTATTGAGCACGCGGTCTACATGCAAGGCGGAGAGCAGTTCATGGATCAAATATGCGTACCACTTTCAAATTTTTTTCTCTGTGTTCTAAAGAATTCTAGGGACTTCCTGGATAATGCCAAGCCTTAATAATAAGTACATATAGATAAATCAATAACTTTTCAGATTACAAAATATCTCCTATGTATTTCGAGAAATTGCCATGAGGACACGTCATCCAGCGAAAAAAGTGGAGCATCAAATATTTCCTCTAACAAAGAGCGTCGAAATTAACATTTCAGTTAGTTGATTTCTCAGAAAGAGTATTTCGGACGTTTACCCGTGTAACAAGAACTTCCTCCACAGGCGAAGCACGAATATGTCAGTCAAGCTATTTTTTACAACAAAAGATAGGCCAGAAGACATTTTTTCAGCAGTTTTCTCATTTTTCCGGGAACTCTAATGTGCTTTTCTTCGCCGGGCGATGTGTATCCAATCCCGATTACTTGGCACCTTCCGCCATACAAATTCCAAGAAGCATCCTCGTGATGATTACCAACGCACGATTCCATCGCGACAATAATTCATTCATACGGTAATATTGCAGTGCTCTAATTTCGATTTCGTATGCAAGTGATTCATGTGTCATTTGCATTCAATAACGTATTTTTCACGTTTCCTTGTTTTTATTCAATGACGACCCAGTCCATTCAAGGTTTTCGCGTTATCATTTCCTTGATTATGACCGATCGATACTGGTGATTCATATTCATGGCTGGATGTAATTTATTCAGACCTTTGAATCGACATAGTTGGTGTTTTGATAGTCCTTTTGATGCATGACTTTGATGAGGATCAGCTTTGACCGACCTATTTGTGTACGAATTTAAATAATTAAGATACAGACGAAGAAATGAATGAAAAGGTCTTACCTCATCGCCTCCACTAATCTACATTCTGGATCAATTTCATCTGGGTTGTTTTATGTAAGTTTGGGTATCATTCCATGAAGGATTTTATTCATTCACCTTGCCGCATCACCACCAAGCTTAATCGAAGTGAATGATAAACCACTTTTGTCAAGCGAAGCAATTAATTGCTTATGTATTTCATAGCTTTACATAGACTTTGGGTGCTTTCGAATTTACATAGTCTGAATTATTCTAATATATCTCTAGATGCATTTCAACAAGCTTTCCCATAATGAGAATCATTAATGCAGGTTTCTGCTACTATAAATACCATTTACGTAAATACAAGTCGATCTATTATTTTGAGTAGTACTCCTTTTGCATATATTACTGTTTATAAATGCTAACTATTTTCTAGAACATCTGTGGTATCTGTCATTTATTTCATTCATAGCCACCAAAACCAAATTTTTCTTCATACTTTACAATCACAAAATTTCTTCCTCCTTTCTTCGTTGTCTTCATCGTATTACTCCCATATGATATAACATGGGTTTTCTTCCAGTATTATCTAACCAAATGTTGTTATAGTGGGGTAAATTCTATTTAAAAAAAATGCGGCCTTAAAGTCAGATTATAGAAAAAATTTCATCATATTAAAAAAAATATAAGATTGTTAGTATTAATTATTCAGATCTATAGTCTCAATCTAGGCTTACAATAATAATTAACCCTTTGCATTAAAGAGGTGACTCTCACTCACCATGTGATTTGATGCCTTTAGTTCCTTTGAAGACGCTCTTCTATATAATCTTACGAAATGTAACACCCCTTCAAAAAGCTATAAGATTTTCTTATCTGAAATTAGTCCACAACCACAAACCGGACTGCATGTTCGTCATTAGTTCGAACTTGACAGTCGTAGCAGAAAGACTACTAAGTTTTTGATCCCTATAAGCATTGAACAAGAAGAAATTTGGTCTTGAGAAGAAACAATATATTGAAAAATATAATACAATCGTTACAGTTACAGTCTTATGTAGGTAATCCAATCCCGAACCAAAATTTCAATCCCGGGATTTCGGGATTACATTAGACCATCCCGGGATCAATCCCGGGATCGGGTTTTCAATCGTTTAAGAAATTACATTACATTACGACACGGACTAAAATTTGCAAATTCCCGATTTACCGACAAATTATTTATTTCCGTCGCTGCAGATGAATACTTACATTCTATAATACCTTGATGTGATTCGTAATTATATTACGGAGGAATACAAAAAAATTGAGCTCCGTATCTATTATATTTCATATCGATATTCACATTATTAGAGTCGAGGTGTAGTAAATACATCACCGGTAAGGAAAGGTTAATATAACAATTTGAAAAATGTATACATAGATTAGATAGTTAAGCTTGCCAATTAGTAGTTACATCTCTGTTTCCAAGCGTTCAGATTTCGGCGAGAATATTTCGATTTAGTAACCTTCAATGTGCTGGAAGGTGTACGATTTCTATTAGATAAAAATTTCAATCCCGATTTTTTCGGGATTACGTTTACTAATCCCGGGATTCATAATCACATAAAACTGTCTGGGATTCCTTAGTCTTGTGTACACAAACCGTTGTGGACATAATTTTGTAAACGTGGTTTTCAAATTAAATAACATTTAATGTTCTGGAAATGTTATTAATTGTTCTCAAGGAGCAACTCTTCGCTGACAGAAGCATAATATGATCCATGTGCTTTTTTATTATGTTGCTTAGGTCAAGATCTTTTAAGACAGCTGATGAATTGCAACATGGAATATTGCATTCATTAATGAACAAACATAACGCAGCAATGTGTAAATACATAACAGGAAAGCAGTAAAAACTATTTAGGTTTCCCAATAAAAATGAATACATAACATCATAAGTCTTGTTATTTAATAGCCACAATAAAAAGTAGAAAACGTCCATTCAAAAATTATGATCTGCCATTGAAATAATTACAACTTTGCCCAATGATTTATTCCTATTTTGATTACATTCAATAAAAAAGATAGGATCTTTTGAAGTTTTTTTGATTGTCGTATCTGAATTGGAGCGTGGGCTCTGAAGCTCATCAATTTTTTCTCTCTACAACCATACAACCGAGTGTTCGATTTTTTTATAATTTTGGCATGTGTGTCAACGCCTTTGTGACTCGAAAAAAATACTATAAGATTCTGTGTGGGCTATAATTTCAAAAGAATGAGTGATCTTCAACTTGACCGCTCCACAGCCGTTCAACCGACACGACACATGGCAACACTAATTGGACCATCAAGTGCCAAGGTATAGGATGATCCAAATCCACTCGATCCCATAAATCCCCAAAATATTCCGTATAATAGTGGGGTATAGATGAAATATTTATGGAGCAGCGTGATGCTTCCTGTGAAAGGATCCCTAGCCGGAAGGAAGCCACTGCGAATAGGTTCGTCCACAGGGATTTCAGGTTGATATTCTATTTAGCTCTATCCCATCAAAATCACATTTTAAATATGTTAAAAACTTGCGAGCGGGATGCAAATTTGTGTCTGTCATAAATTGAATAAATCCCTTTCATGCGCCATGAATATTCATATGCGATAAGTAATAAAACAAATATAGACATCCATTCAAGAACTAGTTTCTGGTTGTAGAATAATTCTGCAAATATATAAATATTTATTTTAAGTCTCACTATTTACCATCCTTGACACGGTTTTCATGCGAGAGCATTAATTAACATGGATATTTATAAAGCGACTATGAGTGATGATACAACAGTTTTGTACTCGCGTATATATGCTTCGCTTTGCGTTGGTTTGTCAAAGCCGTCAAATTTGAGAAAACCTCGTGGAAAAACATCTGGCAGAGTTTTCCGACAATGTACTCATTTGTTACATCTTTAATTAAAACTGCTTCTTCGACGATGGCCAAAAAAGTAATATGATGTCATTGAGGGTATTTTTTTTTCTTTCCTTGTCTTATATAATGGATTATGACGGAATTGCTTTTCGCTGAAACTGTTTCACTTTCATAACATTTGCGTCATCGTGGAAACCTTCATCGAGGAAATAATGAAATGCATTGTAGCAAAAATAATTTCTATTTATTTCTCATAATATATTTCATACATACAATGATTATACATAATATCCAAATGCAAAAATAATTTCAACCATTTTTTTTTTAGAAAAGTTCTAATAAACAAACATGTATATAAGCAATTAATAAAATATTAGGGTGTCCCATAAGTTTCTTTCGTTTTCATACTAGGCAAAAAATATGATCCATTCTATTCTATCACCTTTCTACATCTCTCTAAATTTCCCAGGTTTGCTGGCAAAATATTGATCAAGGTACATTTTTATATCATTTTTTGAATTAAAATTTTTACCACGTAAAGAATTTTTCAATGAAATAAATAAATAATAATCTGAAGGGGCAGTGTCCGGAGAGTATGGAGGATGAGGTAAAACATCCCAGTCAAATGATAATAATTTATTTCTGACGAGCAAAGACACATGAGGCCTGGCGTTATCGTGATGAAAAATAACACCTCGTCTGTTCGCTAATTCTTGCCGTTTTCTGGCAATTGCACCCTTTAGATTGTCTAGTTGGAAACAATATTTTGTTGAATTGATCGTTTCACCTTGCTGAAGTAGATCATAATAAACTACCCCCTTCCAGTCCCACCAAATGCATAGCAAAACTTTTTTTGGTTGTAGGCCAGGTTTAACAACAATTAAAGCTTCCGTACCCTTAGTCCAAGACCGTTTACATTGGATATTCTCATAGAGTATCCAACTTTCATCTCCAGTGACAAGTCTCTTAAAAAAAGGTTGGCTGTTATGTTGTTGGAGAAGAAGATCGCATGTTGAAACACGTTGAAGTTTATTTGAGTCAGTCAGTTCATAAGGAAGCCACACATCTGATCGATTGATGTAGTCCAATTTTGTCAAATGACTATGGACGAATGTTCGTGGAATTTCTAACTTGTTAGCTATTTTGCGAACAGTATATCTCAGGTTTTCTCTAACCATGGCTATGAATAGATCTGTGTTCATATGCGAAAGAAACTTATGGGACAACATAAAATAATGTACAAATATCATGAAAGCGAAAAGAAAAGATTAAATATACTTCCATACTACTTAACTTATCACTCAATAAGTTATAGCAATAAGAAGATAAATGCAAGATTTAAGTTTTTTAGAGTTAAGAGTTTTTCAATCCTAAATTTGTCCAGTTTTTTTTGCCTTAGTTCCAAATTCCGTATAACCTAACATTTCCCATATTTCTTTTCCATTATATTTTTTTATTTAATAAATGATTACAGTTATAACGAGCATTTATGTACCGACATAAATGGCTTATTATAACCATGTAAAAGCTATTAAAAAATTGTTTTTATATTAATATACTTTCATGAGAATTACACATGGACCTACAAAATCTAAGGAGGAAATACTACTTCAAACAACTAGAGTTGAAATAAGAAAAAGGTGTAGTATGTGCATACGAAGCAGAGGTTTAATAGTAATAAGAAAATTAATAAAAACAACTTAGACATAAAAAGTATTTTCTTAACATTGACCCTGGTAAACTGGTAACTCTTCAAATTTAGTGACTTATTGAATGACTTGTATGACATATAGTATATCGTTGGAAAGGGTAAACACTAGAGACATTTTTAAAACCAAACTAAGTTCAAAATAGTTGGTACTTTTTTGTTAAGAAAATTTAGAAGTTGACATTTCTCATTCGTTTGCACATTTTTTGAGAAAAGCTCAGATCTATTTTTTTAAACCAATTGCATAAAATAATGATTTATTTAGATCAAAAATATTTTTCAAAATACAAAAATAGTTATTTTGTTCTTTTACCATAGATAAAAAAGTAACGACGATTTAAATGTGAAATTTTTGGTATTTTTACAAAATGTTTAAAAAAAATCTATTTCGACAAACCTGATATTTAGAACATAGGGCATATGTGCGAAACATTATAAAAAACATCCCTAATCCCCATAATAAAATTTTCCAAAGAAACATCCTGTATTTATTATTCTAATGGGGTTCATCTGTATTTGATATTTATTTTACAGTTTATTTTGTTATTAAAATCTATAATATCTACAATGCTGCTTATATATCTGAAATATTTGTACTGAATTGTATTCCAATATGATAGCTTTTATGATATAACAGTATGCGTAAAATGTGCCTTATATTTTTGTATCAACGTAACAAGAGTCGTTTTTAGTAAAGCAATGCTATTTGACAGATATTCAGAGCAGATCATTTAACAAAATCGATTTTTCACCCAATCTTATTTTTATTAACATTATATGAAATTAGAAAATTCTGACATAATAGAATTTGCCAAATTTTAAATTAAAAAATGCTTCATAAAACGATGTTAACGAAGCACCAGTGTAATTAAAGGATGAAAGCCACGAAGAAAGGATCTGCATATTTCCACTTGAAAGAGACACTTCCTGGAAAGCCTGAATGGCGCCAGAAAAAGCTTTTAATTTCCCCGATCGCCACGGGCAGAAAGCTCTCACTATTCCGTTCCTTATTAATTTGGATTAACAAGCCTCCGAGATCATACATTCGCCTACACCCAGTTATTAAAATTCTCGAGAATTCGTCTTCCCTTTGTCGTCGGTAGAGATTCATTACGCCTGTTTGGCCCTCCCCATCCCCTTATATTATAATACAATCTTTCAGCTGTGGGAGCTTTGAAACGCTCCAACGATATACATTCAAGATTCCAATGTCTTTTCGTATTTGGCTTTCCTTTCACGTTCGTTTTATATACTTCTAAGGTCTTAAAAACAAGATTAAGAAACTTCCTATTACGGCGAAGGTCGGCTAAAAAGGTAATGGGTCTTTTAAGTGAGGATAATAACAAGAAAACCAAAATCGATACCCAGACCCAAATACACGAAATACGGCGCTGTAAATAGACCTACGGGAATAAGTTAAGCCTCTTACTTAATTATCACTGTATTAGAGAACTTAATTGGAAATCAATTTCAATTGAAAGATTGACTTGCTATATATTTTTGGCAATGAATTCAATTGATGAAGCCGTTATTCTTACAACAGGTTTTTCCGGGAAGCTTAGCTGTTTCGCCACAAAACAATTCTGGATGTTGATTTCCGAAACATGGTGAAATTAAATGAAACTGTTTGATGTGGGATCTTACAAGGATTTTATCTTATATAGATTGCTGTTGCTAAATTGCAGGATCCTTAATCCGCATAGGCGTGAGAAATTGAAAACACACTAATGGAAAAACAAAAGGATTTCGGGCTTGATTTAGGAAAACTACATAAATGTAAAAATATATATGTATATATATTTTTGTATATCCTATAAAAATGTAGTTAAATCTTATATTGTTTGTTAGTATTTATAAACGCTTTATTATAGCTGTGATGTACGTGCCAAAATATTTATATCGTCATTAAGTTACTATTATTTTCTAAATTATCATAGGCGGTTTTAGTTGATTTACGTGGATATTTTATAAAATAAAGCTAAAATTTTACGTTGTCTCACTAAAAAGTTATGGCTAATCTTGTAGTTTTTAAATAAAACTATAATTCAAATGTATTTTGGCTATAAAACGCCCCGATGAAAAACTACTCTTAGCCGTCACTAGGGAATCCAATTCCGGGATCCCGGATCCCGGACAGTTTTAAGTGCTCATGAATCCCGGGATTTGTTAACGTAATTTTTATCTATCTACACCTCACCAGCACGATGAAGACTACTAACTGGCGAGCTTAGGCGACGTTTGTTATATTAACCTCTTTCTACCGGTGATGTATTTACTACACCTCGACTCTAATAATGTGAATATCGATATGAAATATAATAGATACGGGGTTCAGAATTTTTGTATTCCTCTGTTATATAATTACGAATCACATCAAAGTATTATACTATATAAATATTCATCTGCAGCGACGGAAATAAATAATTTGTCGGGAAATCGGGAATTTTGCGAGTTTTAGTCCGTGTCTCAGCAGAAAGGAATTTTAAATAAGTTTTTGATCAAATTTATCAATATAATTTCTTAAACTACTGAAAATTCCGGTTCCGGGATCCCGAGACTGATCCGATGATGATGCAGACACGCGGGGAAGAAAATAGAATCGACCGATAGCCTTGATCACGGGAAGGCGTGTTCTTCCCGCCAGCTACTCATTGATCTAGCAGGTGGGGTCTTTCTCTTCGCAGAAAATAATGATCTCATTTGAACATTATTTTTGTCCTCTTTGGACTCGCGGTCCGATATTGAATGGACCTACATGAAGATATTTTGTTGATACACTGCAAAGCGATAAATAGTATTAATGCTATTATTATATAACCAATACCAACCAATTTGTCCAATAATGCTGAAGCGATTTTGAGATGCAATTTTTTATGCGTCTCTTAGGTTATCATCCTAGCTTGTATCACCACTGTGAGAAAAGGAATTACATGGCTCTGTTGGCTTCCAAGAATAACTGCTTAGTCTTTAAAAAGATACATTTACTATTGAAAGACTGCGAAAACGCTGACCTATGATTTTAATATATTTTTATAAAATATATTTTTTTCGCTTTGAATAGGCGTTTGACATAATATTCGTTTAATGAAAAAGTAGATGGAAAAATCAGAGCTAATATATGCGTATACGAAAAAAATAAATCGTCATTAGGGAGGGTGTCGCCCCCATGCAAATCGCGCACATACACACATAAGGGTTGGGATATTCATTGGTTCAGATTAAGAAACCCTCAGGGCACACACGGATGGAGCCGAGAGTCACGCCCAGTGGAAAATTCGGTTGATGTGAAAATTGCTGAAAAACTCAATTTCCTTCGGCCCGCTCGGATAATTTCCTCGTGTCATGCAACTGGAGGCAGCCGGGGTGAGCAGTGCCCCGCGTGTAAATTTCCATTTTTATTGCACCTTCTTCTGTGTTAACCCTCCAATTACGTACGAAATGCGTCGCATTTAATATGGCTTTATTGGTCTCATTGTCGCGAGCGTTTATTTAAAGCTGGCATGCGAGTTTCCCTCTTTGGGACCGAATATATGACCCACTATTTAGAGAGGAATGGAAACGATTTCCTGCTCCCCCCCTCTTGCCATCAATTTTCGAAATATTACACATTTTTAAATTAAAAAGACATGTATGTTTACAGAAAATAGTGAAAATATTTTTATATGAAATTATTGCGTAATTATATTACATAGGAGTGCTATAGTAACATTGGCTGTTGACTCTGCAATGAAGTAATCGATGCTTAACATTTAAAGCGCGCCTCAAAATGTCAAGTTAACTTTGTAGGCGTTACATAAAAGAACAAATAAATCATCAGAACCAATCCATAAAACAAATCTAAATTCATAGAAAATTCAAGCACTCCAAGTCTTGAGCGCGCTGTCGATTTCAACAACATCATACGATACAGGGACCAGCCACGCATAACTTCCACAAACTTATCGAGCCTACCTTAAATTTTGGTCCCCAAGCAAAAACATCATAAATAAGAACCCTCTTATGGAGTTACCTGTAAATATAAATTAGTGCTAGACATGAATAAAAAAAATCCAATTGCACTTTTTAGGGTAAGTACACACGCAAACTTGTGACGCGCATACACTTCTACAAGATTAAAATTCGTTTCGAATGCTTCTAGTGGGGGTCAAACGGAGCCCTTATCTGATTGAAAATTGTGTCAAAACAATACACACTTAAAAATTATCGTGGTCGAGCGTAATTATAACATTTCCCCAAAATTATAGCAATAAATATGTTTTAAACAATTCGGGGCGGCTCACCCTCCTTCGCTTATCGGGCCATTTATTAAATTTATTTCGATCCAGATTGGGAGCTGCAATAAAACCAAAAAATATTAGACCCATGCGAATTTTATTTTGGAGATTTATAATTAAATTTATGTAAGACGGAAGAAATCAACATTATGGTTTTTTAAATTTTCATACAAAACAAAGAAGCGTATAAATCATATACGAAATAACACCTTCGAGGAAATTCATTTTAGCACTTAAAAGACTGCAATCTATGTATAATAGATGCAAATACATATTTATTAAAAATTCTTCTTTATAAGATCGCTTTTAATACCCGGCATGCGTTGCAATGACACATCTCACATAACAAACTGCGTACACAAACAATATTTTTTCTATATCTATATTATTCCTGCAAGTGTAAATAATAAGATGACAAAGTTTTATTGCAATCGGATGAACGGTATGACAGCGCATTAAATATGGACAAACAAACATTGATTTTTATATGTCAGACTATGCCTATGTTACTCGCGCAATCCTTAGCAATAAATGGACGAATATTTTTTGCAATCTGATGAACGGTATGGCAGCGCATTACATACGAACAAACAAAGACTATTTTTTATTTTTGCAATTCCCTCCAAAATTCATCAAAGGATCGTTTTTTAAAAGTTTAAAGTATGTTGAAATTAATCAGTTAACATCCAATCTTTATTTATTTTGACAAATTCAAATCCTTACAAGCAAAAGATGCATATTTGGACATTTAAATGCTTTATTTCATAGATTTATCAAATCAGTGAGCTTTAAGGCATGTCATTTATAATATCAATGTGGCAACATTAAATATACATATTTAAAGCCAAAAAAACTGTTACTACTAATATAAATTTGACCTCTAACAAATAGGTCGATATTTTTTTTAGCCCCGCCCAAGTTTATACAGTAAATATAATAAATTTTCAATATAAGCGAATATATCTTTTTATTGGATTGTATGCGGAAACGGATGTTTAATTGAGCATTAAATATGGCCGTCTCATACATACACTATGGCGTCTTTTAATGCGGCCTAGTCTGGATTTTCTCGTTGTCGGTATTGGAAAAACGAAAAGGGCTTTTCCTTCATTCGCCAGCATGTTGTGTATAATTTTCCCATGCTCGCTTAAAAATGTCATCAATCCATAAATCAAGTCATCCCCTGTTATTTTCCATAAAAAAAACTATAGAGGAAATTTAAAAGCTCTGTTATCTCACACGCTCGGAAATTTATCGCTTTCGTTACGCTACGTTTTAACAACGTTATTACAAAAAGCGTACTGGCTCATGTTTATAAATCTAATATTGCCAAAAAAGTTCGTTGCGTAAAAACTATGATTAATTCATGGAAAGGGCAATAAATTATTGCGTTTGGGGAGTAAAAAATATGAACGCCATCGAGGATGAGGAAAGAATTATTTTTCGATGGGATCAACGAGAGACCATTTTAAATCGCTGGTGTATTTATTATATTTTTAAGGGTTGAATCCGAGGCCATTTTTCACGGAAAAGCTACAAGGGACTAACATCTTCATAAATAAGGGTGGGGCAATATTAATTTGCATCTTTATTATGATGGAACAAGAAGAAAATTGTATTTGAGGCGAGAAGGACTTTTGATCACGAATATCGTTAACGGGGGCAGTCAATTGTTGACTTTCGATTTTCATGAAAATTCTCATCATATAAATTGATTACATTGTCCCTCAAATATTTCATGGAAAATTTATCAAGCTTATGTATACATTTTTTAAAAAAATCAACAATGGTTGATCAAATTCCGATGTTTCACTGCAGAAATTCTCTAAATGGATTTCTTACAAAATAAATCTCGGTAAATTCCCATGAAAGAAAGGCCAAAGAGCAACCGAGCAGGGGAAGCTAAAATCGAGTTAAAGAGTTTCCCGAAGAAAGCTCAGATCGAGTTTGTATAAATAAAAAAAAAACTACCAAGATCGCCGAGAGAAATACGCCATGACATCGTAGAGCTTACCCTTCCTAAATTAAATCATTTGATTTTGTCCAAGCGCTTTTTTCGTGTATATATGTAAATTAATATGCACACTACTTGGACTATTTATATCCCAAGTCATAAAGACCAAGACGTGCGCTTAAAGCTCAAAGCTCCGTGGATTTTGTTGTGCTTTTTTGGGCTATAATTTTCAACGACTCGATGGCTGTAAATCTTTTTTATACCTATGAAGTAGTAAAATTTGCGCCATAAAAATATTTTTTCGAATATTGAATTACCATGATTATGAGCGAGAATAATGGGACCATGGGTGCAATTCGGATTTCCCTATTCCGGCTATTATTATGACTACCCTCGGTATTTCAGATTTACAATTTCCTCATATAAATATATTATGATTTTCTTGAGATTCTAATATATATATTTTTTTTGAAATAAAATAAAGCGCTTAACGTCAAGCGTACTAGGAAATTTACGAGGGGTGAAAAAAATATTTTTACCCTACGCACAGGTGGAGGTTTATCTCGTTTCCCATCCTACCATTCAGATAGATTGATTGCACATTTTAATTAAGTAGATTATGCAAACGAAAACTCGTTATTTCTTCTAAGGTTCCCTTCGCAATTCGCTACAAATTATTTATCCTGCTAGCTAAGGGTGTCAAAAACTTTAAGATGAAATTAATTGTTTTTAGCCAAAATCGAATATTCATCCCAGACTCGTATTTTCTTCCGAGAAATTAATTTGCGATGTCGTGCTACTCCCAATACCGATAATTAATTGAACGTCTTCAAGTATAATTTTCCGGAATAAATCAGCAATTTTCAATCCTCATTTTATATATATATAATATCAGGATATACTATCAATTGATTGATATATTATCATTATATATATAATGCTATACAATTATTAAAAATGTATACGTCGGAAACTAAGTGTGCACGTGGGACATATACGGTAAATTTTCCGTGAAAAACTTAATTATTTCAAGGCATTAATATCAGGCGTGTCCATATGGACACACAAATTTTGTAGTTAAAATATCTCGAGAATATCAACTATTTTTGAAAATAATCTAACAACACAATAAGACAGCATTATTTTATTTATATTTATTTTACATACAAACATTGATTTTTATATATAAGAACTACTGTAAGCTAATTATACTATACCTATATTATTTGAAAAAGTGCAAACAATAAGTTGGCAAAGTTTTTTCGCAATCGAATGAACGGTATGGCAGCGCATTAAATACGAACAAACAAACATTGATTTTCATATATTAAACTATGCTTATATTACTCGCAAAATCTTTAACAATAAGTGGACGAAGTTTTATTGCAATCCGATGAAAGCTATGAGAGCTCATTTCGAACGAACAAAACCCAATTCATTTTTATATATTAGGCTAGAAGATGAAATGAATATTGATTATTAAATTGGGATTTACTGCACATTTTAAACCTTTGGCGAAAGAATTCCGACATATTCGCGACAAGAAAAAAATAATTTTAGGCTTATCTATTGGTAATTTTGTATACTGGCACAATGCTGTTATAAAAAAAAAATAATATTGATCCACAAAAAATGTCATTTTATTCAGATATATATAATAAATAATGAAAGTGCTATAGGATGATTTTATTTTAAAATTGAACAACGCATTGATCATCAATCAAATATGGACGACTCAAGAAAGCTCGTTCTTCCAGAAGAACACTCAGCAGTTGATTACTTGACCCATTTATTTTCTCTCAGGATATATTTTGAACAAACTTTTGCATATCTATTTAAAAATATATTCTTTGTTATTTGATGCAATCTAATATTTATTTATTTTTCTCTTCAATTTATTTCTGTTTATGGAAGGCCTTTGTACTCAATGTTTTACCAGCACGCGCCTTAAATTGGTTGAGAAAACATTTACAGGATACTATTATAGATCGCTTTGTAATGCAAAGCCGTTATTAACCATTGTTTATTCTTTGCATCTCCTAGCACCGTAAAAAAGCTTTCTCTGTTCGAAAGGAGAGCATCGAAAGCTTCTACTTGCATTGTAGCACGTCTTGTGTAATAGCTGCAGGTCAATAGCTTATTAGCTTATTTTTTGAGCGGTCAGTAGGATCGGGGCTCTATTTCCGTCCCACCTGCGGTCACTAACTTCTTCCCGCTGAAGCTCCGCCACGTTGCCAGATCCATAAGCCAAGAAAAATCATTTTCCTGCAATAACTCATCGGAGCAAGATGAGTTATCGTAGCTGGCTTCGCATTTTCCGGCCGACAAAGAAAATCACCTTGCCCGTGCAAACGACTACCCACGGGCCACCGGGTGGACAAGTTCAGCACCCACGCACGCTTGGATCATTCCATTTGGAATTTTTACTATGCGGCAGTCATTAAGACTCAGTCACTGGAATTAGTTTAGGCTTAATGGCATATCAAAGATACAAAAACATCGTAAATCTATGAATATCTACTAAAAAAATAATATTTACAACGCTGAAATTTCCGCATGTGTATATTTAACATAACAATAGCCGATGACACAGCATATGTACCATGTCGTACGATTCATTAATTACTATATATATTTTTTCCACCAGATATAACCCTTTCTTGTAATATTTTAGAGGCCCTTGTCTTACAGTAAGGCATTATGATAAATATGTTAAAAATTTATTGTCTGTCTGTTTGACCGAATGTATGTCTTTGTACAGAGTAGAAACATGAATGCTGCACAAAAATAAAAGAAAATGAAATTATGTTTTGAAATGTGGTGTCTGTGTCTGTGTCGCATGCTGAGGATTCCGTGGACAGCCAAAACCTAGCCTAGTCCATCCTAACTAGGCAATCCAATCCCAGGATCCCGGACAGTTTTAAGTGCTCATGAATCCCGGGATTAGTAAACATAATCCCGAAAATTTCGCGATTGAAATTTTTATCTGAACAGAAATCGTACACCTCACCTGCACGAAGAAGGGTTCTAAATCGAGACATTCCTGCCGAAATCTGGACACTTGGAAACAGTGGCGTAACTATGAATTGGCGAGCTTAAGAGACGCCTAGCGATAGTAATTGTCTAATCTATATATACATATACATACAGTACATGTATGTTTTTCAAATTGTTATATTGACCTTTCCCTACCGGTGATGTATTTACTACCCCTCGACTCTAATAATGGGAATATCAATATGAAATATAATAGATACGAGGCTCAGAATTTTTGTATCTCTCCATAATATAATGACGAATCACATCAAACTATTATAGTATACAAGTATTCATCTGAAGCGACGGAAAAAAATAATTTGCCAGGAAATCGGGAATTTTGCGAGTTTTAGTCCGTGTCTCAGCAGAAAGGAATATTACTTAGATATTTAATTAGCATTTAAATATCTTATGTGGAGACTGAGCGTATATTTTCAGCAGCAAGTTGCCTGGTTTCCAAAATCAGATCCAGACTCCAGACCAGATCAAACACTCGTTGTTTAATGTTACTTCGGGCATATTTTCAAAATAATATTTGAATATTTTAATGGTTATTTTAGTAGTAATTAATGACGGTGGGCAGTGTATCAGGGAATAGAGGAAGAGGAAGGTCACCATGAAGTCATGTAATCAAGTGAAGGAGGCGAACGACTCAACCTTCACTATAGCCCTTGCGGAAGACGGAAGACAGGAATGGCTGAAAGGAAGTGGTTCGCAAGCAGACACAGTCATGACACTTGTTGAAACATGAAAATCTCAATTTATTCACATTTTATGACAACCAGTGATAGCTTCTGAATGTTTTATGAATTTAAATTAGAAAACGTAATTTTGATTAATATGACATTTTGATCGTGACAGAAGTTTGAAGAGCTCTGATAATGCTAATAGAAAGAAGTGTGTGTAAAGAATTCGGTTGGTTGAGTGCGTGCGTACCCGCAGTGAGTTGTCAAATTGTCATGTTGGCAAAGAGTCAAATTTCCTCCAAAACAGTACCGGGGGGGTTTGTTTTTCCAAACGGAAATAAAGCTTTGCTTACCAAAAGACGTTTCTTCGAAACGGTAAACATTTTACCAATAAATCCTGTTTGCATCCCCCTCCGAACTTATGTACAAATTCATGTACATGGAGTACTAGGGATGGACACGTGAAAGAGCTTTTTTGTCAACGGAGAGAGCTTTGAACTTGACGCTTCGTATTAATACATCATATCTACTACTATATATTTTTATATATTCAACAAGATTATTTGACCAAAAATTGCGAAATCTTATGAGAATCTTAATAGGCAATTAGCGATTAAAAAGGGTGAAGAGCTTAATGTCAACCCAAAGGAGATTTACTTGATCTTTCATTATGTTTAAATGTTTGACAAATTGATCTAATTTTGAATCGTGTTTTTGATTGCATCAGAATTAACATTATTTATTGATTTTATTTTATTTGATTATTGATATTGGCTATCTATAATTCTTGCTATTGAATATATTAGATTATCGCCTGGCGTTGCTACCTCTTTCAAATTCATATCAAAAGCTATTTTTATTGCCATGAGAAATAGCAAAAACAACAGTGAATTATTAATCAATTTAAAAGATCCTTCCTAATGAAATGACTTTTATGACTTAATTGAAGGCAGCGATACAAGGAAGAGGCCACAAAACTAACCTTAACTCGTCCGGTTCGGGGTGACCCGGAATTACGTATGCAAATTACTTTGGCGTCTGACCCCACCCAGTGAATGAGGGTTAACGCAAAGCTCCACTCATAATTAACTACCAAATTGGATTCGAATTGCATTTATGGTTATTCAATAATTCACTGTTTTTAATTGGGCACCGTTTTTCGTTCCCGGGGCGAGGGCCAGTTGAAAATTGGTAAATATTTTCCCAAATTACATAACGAATTTAGCCGAAAACGTGTAAAGGACCCCGAAAAGCCTGCATTTAGCGATTTGATAAGGGGCGCTCTTTTAAGCGGACCCGCCTGCGAAAAATAGGGCGAAATTAAATTATTGCCGATTACGCGCATCCCCTACAGATATGTTCGAACGATTCCATACATTTATTAATCACCAATAAGCGAACGCGTTTCTTTTAATCAAGTCGTTTCATACGTATCCCGTGGGACGTTCAAAATGTAGATTAAAATAATACGTGTAGTCATACGTGTCGGACGTCAACTAAATGACGGTCAGAGATAAATGATTGTCGAATAAACACGGATATTAACAAATATCACGTATTTTTTCGTGGCACGCGTAACACGGTTTTTTTCATTCGGGAAACGCCAGAATGCTGCTTCTCTGAATCGGGATAGATAAATTTAAAGTGTCCTCCAATGTGTTTTCGCAGCTTTTAAGTTTTGATTTGCTCGTCTATTTTATTTTATTCGAGGCGGAACACTTTAAGCTTTTCGCGATCGCATAACATCCTTGACCCCAATAGTAACGTATCTCTGGATATTTATGATGTTGCTAAGATCTAATCCCGAATTTTACTAGAGAACAGTAAATATTTACAGAAAAAAATACGCAAGAGAACTCCGGGGAAATAAATATGCCATGGATCGATGATTGAAGTTTTATTTGTTATGCTTTCACTGTAACAAAATGTTCATTTCACAATATGTTATTCAACTTTATACATATTTTTGCAAATTAATTGTAGTTTAAAATTTTAGTTTTAAGTCATGCCTTTTGTGGAATTCAAAGATAATAATGGATGAACTTTTACGTTCAATATTGTGAATATTGAATGCCAATACTTTTCGGAAAATATTTTTAATCATTTTGGACGTTTCAGTTGACTTCTTATTTTTAATCGAAATATATCTCGATTTCCTTAATACATTTCATATTATCTACAATATCTCTATTTTTAGTTCTTGATTCAAAGTTCATCTCAATACACTTTGTCTCAATAAAAACAATCATCGAAGCAGATCATTAATATTGAATGAACGATATAAATCAACTGACAGATCTCAATTAATGAAACAAGATTTGGCAAGCTCAATTTATCAATGATCTTTGCGTACAGTTTTGCTAATCAATCGTTGTGGTTAAATTTTAAATGGTTTAGCCCTTAGAGGATTAGATGAATATGCCATATTTGGTTAGGATTATTTACTACCAGCCTACAGTATGAAGAGCTAGTTCAAACAATATACTCTTCGTATGTGCAGATCTAGGGGTTGTTTTAATTAGCTGATGATCTATTCTGACGACTGTGTAACAAAAAACAGATTTTATCGTCGTCTCATTGCAGAATGATCACCTGAGCTCGAATATTTATGAACGAGTTCTCCGAACAGGCCTAGTTACATTCCTAGCCTGCATTTTGGCCTGCCGCTCTAGATTCTTAAGCTTTCATTGCTGTGTTTACAATGATATGGGCTCGGCCTGGCAAACTTCCACAACATTTGGGTGTGTCCCATCATTTGGCAGCGAAGAAAGTTCTTCGATATGACGCTCGACTACTTCTGTAACTATCGTATTTTTTTGCTGTAAACAAATCATATTTCTCAAGTGCGTAGTAATGGTTATATTTTTGGATGCCTTCATCTACGCGGAGAGATTGTGGTTACAGAACCGATAAACATGTTGTAACATAGCTTCCTTTTTAAAGTGGATTTATTTACAGCAGAGCTCTTCGAAATTACTTAATTGGCTCGATAGATGCAGATTTAATTCGAGTCTTAGCCCTTAATCAAATCAATCTTGATGTGTGTTGATTGACATTCAGTGATCGATGACAAGTGTTCACAGAATTTTCTTAAAAAACAATTCTGATCCAAGATGTATTTTATACAATATAATCATAGATTGGTTATCGAAATTTGACAGCTTAAATTTTTCAAATTTATCAACCCATTTTTCTTGCTATTTTCACAACAAATTTGAAAAACAATCAACAGTGCAAATGCACTATATTTGAATTATCGTTGCGATGCAATAACATTAAAAATTATTATATCAGGATTTGAATTGACGAACTGAACCAAAAATCAATAACTGGGGTTATTTTTGCGAAAACGAAACCGGAATTGAACCAATATAAATATTGATATGACGTCACATTAAATTGAAAGTATGTATTTACCACTGCACCTAACTTATGAGACATATCATGAGTGATTATGATGATATAAAAATATATATAAAACATCTACACAAATTCCAAAAAATATCCTCCTTGGTGGTCTTAGTAGGTTTTTCAGTATAAAAAGGATCGCTGACGAGCTTCATATTCATTGAAATGTTATTTAAGCGGTTCATCATCCACATTTTATTGTCTTCTGTAGACAAATAACTCAATGCATCACCGAATCGCCACAGACGAAAACTAAATCCTAGTGCAATATATTAACTTGTTGATATGCCAGAGAACCTGAAGAATTGTTATGGATAGTTCTTGAACTGCGCTACAACTCCAAACTTGCGTAGAACTTCAGAATAAGTGTTTTGGATGGCAACATTTGAATAAAGCTTTCATTCCTCCTCGAATTTACGATAAAAGAGGTTGTATAACAACGACGTCTCGCGTTTAAATAGAATAGCTTGATTGTTTCAAATATGTGGTCCTAAATTATGGGATGATGTAATTAGGATAAGTAATGTATACATGTAGGTAATCCCGTGATTAAGCGGTCAGGTCAATAACTCAATCATCTTGGGTTCAAGCCTACAAAAGGTGTAGCTGGCGTCTATATTTTTAAAAACATATTCTATTAAAAACCACGTCAAAGTGGTTGGCAAAGATCTCATAAAAGGGACTGCGAAATGCCATTAAATATATATATGATGGAAATCCCTAGCATATATAAAAACATTTGGCATCGCGTAGGACTTCACCCTATTCCAACAGCACCCTCGCAAGGAAAGGGGGGACTGGACTATTTGAACTCCAGGAAACCCTTTCCAGTAAAATCAACAAGGTCGCCTAGAGTAGTTTTTCATTATCTCCTAAGGAAAATTACTTAGTCTTTTTACATTTCCCACACTGCCTATCGAGACGGTTACGAAAGCGCTTTTCGACACGTTCACCCAGGTGACCTGCTGGATGAGACTTGGAAGTCATGCTACCTTCAATATCGAGCAATGATGAGATGAATGTATGATACAGACGAATTGGATGTAGCCCCTTCCTGTGAATGAACATTGAAGAGACCCTAGTTCTGCATTGGACTGTTTGGCTATTAAATATTACAAATATATTTTAAATCTTATTTTTAGGTTTATGCTATCTTGTCTCATAGCTTACTATAATTTTCTTCTTAAATTTAAAATGACAAAATAAGCCAAATCAATAAATAGTACTTTTTTATCACTTAATAATTACGTTACGAAATGAAGATTTTTAATTCAGGAAAATTACTAATAAAATGGAGATTTCCATCAAGGAAGAACATTATAATATTAAAGACAGGACAACTTCATTTTATCATCATCCAAAAGAAATCGACATCTTTCAACTATTCAGTTCATTTTCTATATACAGAGTGTTTGGCACATGGACCGATACAATTTTTTGGGAGCTTATTTTTCTATAAAGTTCCCTTAATTAGAAATAAATTTATTCCATCGGACAGGAAGTGTCTTGATCCCATCACATAAAGAAGGCGAAAAGTATCATCCTCTGTTGCGCAACGCGTTTTTTCGTAGACACAAGCTTGAAATCAGGTGAAATTTTAAGGTTTTTGGTTTCAGCGAAATCCAAAGGATCAGAATTTTATTTAAATTTAAAAAAGACATATTTTAAAAATAAAACTGCATTGAACGTTTCTACTTTTAAACTTGACCGTAATCATTTTTATTGAGCCTGTTGTCGAAAAAAATCTCTCAGTTGTCGTTGAGTTTAGTTTTATCAACAGTAGAGAATCGAATATCTAAAATATTACACTTTTTTTTGAAGTGATCGATATTTTTGAATAGTTTTTCAATAAACTTTATACTAATTCAATAAAATGAACCTAGCACTTTTTTGCATATCTTTGTTGCTATTTCGATTGGCAGAAGAACATTGAGCAATTTTCTTAAAAAATATAATAAATATTCGAATATACGAATATTGATAAAAGGCCAAATATATTCGAATATTCGTTTGGGAACCTTTTGAAATCTGAATCTGAAAGTTTGAAATCTTTACCTTAAGGCGTCTTCTCACTTTACAAATTTAAAAAAAATCGATTTTTATTTTATTTTAAATTTTAAAAGTACATATCTTCAAAAATGTTATATCGAAATTTCATAAAGATCGGACGAGTCTAACTACATTTTTGGGCGACCGTTAGGTGACTACCTGAGAGCACCCGGCTGCATACGTATTGTTCAGATTCATGGTGCAAGTACAAGAAAGTGGTGAAAAACAATCAGATAGAAACTTTTAAACATCCTTCTGCTCTAGCTGAGGATGTTCACGAGGTTTTGAAACCGATTTATGAAGATCTTCGGAGGAAATACCCAAAATAACAACGAGTGTTTCAACAGCTGTGTCTGGGCAATTTTTCTGCAACCAAAACTTTAAACGCGTTTATCTCAAAACAAGGTTTTTCGGTGGCTTGTTGATGAAATTTCGGAAACTATCTGGCTGATTGTCATGAAATTTGAATGACACATTTTTCATAGTTATGGCTATTTGCGCATATCATCAGATTTTTAAAATTTTGATTTTAAGTAATTTTTTTTTACAAAAAACTGCAAAAAAACGCGTTTTTTTATTTTTTCGTAAAACGTGCGCCATTTTGTTATTTTCGCAAATATCAAAAATCTGATGATATGCGCTATAGCCATTGATATACTGAATCTAAAACTGTTTTATTTTTTTGTTTCAAATGACCCATCTCGGAGATACCATCAACAAGCCACGAACATAACATTTCTACACGGGTTTTTCGATGCTACTGTTTTATTATAATAATTGTTCAAAAAAATAAAAAAATAAATTTTTTTCATGTAGTTGAAAGATGTGTTTATTACATAAGATCCATTTTATCTCATAATTTTTAGCGAAAATCCTCGAAAAAAAATCGTGAAAATAGCCTATTTTTGAGGCGCCTAAAGTGAGAAGACGCCTTAAAGAATTTTGTTCGCTGAAGAAAATCAGTATTTGCTTCAGAAGTGTGTATATTAGCTCCAAAATACGAAACTGTGTACTTTAAATTAAGGATCCAAATATGTAAAAGATTATTTTGCCTACGTTTGATCCAATTTAAATGCATTTATTTAAATTTTGACATCCATTTGATTGAAATTATAAAATAGGTATCACCTAGCGTTGAAGTACTCCAAGTTTAATTAACGCAGCAAATCATTCAAAGCCATTCTCTTGTCTTGTGCTATTTAGCTTTCTCTTTTCGTCGTTTCCAGTGTGTCCCGGATGCAATTAAAGAGTCCTCCCCTTTGTTAAAAGAGTTGCATTCAAATTGCATAGGTAGGCCGTATCACTTCGTACTACCTGAGATAAATACCGGCTTGATTCACTTTAAAAAACGTCATTTGCCTTTGCTCCGGTCTTTCATCACTCCTGATTTCGTGCTTGTAGATCGCGTGATCGTGATCGCACGCATTGCGATGAAACGCGCTTTAATTGTACGTTTTCCACCTTCCATGTCAGCATTGGAAAAGGTGGAGAAACCATGCCACTCTTAATAGTAAACGTGGCTCGTTTCAGCGAATGAAAATAGCGTCAAATGTTCTTAAAAGTCAGTTACATACATCACAACGTACGTGTGTCACAACACGCACTGTGTCTTCATAAATCAACTTTTAATTTTCTATTATTTTTTTACGTCCATTTGGCTTACGTCCAAGCCGGAGGAAAGAAACGTGTCCGACAAAAAACTGATTCATTCACCCTCGTTTGGATTCCGGGACCGGGAAAACCTTTTTCGGCGAAGATCTCCCGAGATGAAATTTTCCGAGGAACAAAGAAAATCTTAATATTAACCTCATATCCCGTCGCGCGCATAGCAAAAGTTTGCATGGCGACTCAATTTCTGTGATTCAATTCTTCATTTTACCTTCATACAAGACCCTGACATGTAATATGGCATAATTTACCTGAAATAATATTTTTAGCATGTGTATATATTTTTCAGATTCTTGTTTTTGATGTATATTTTAAGATATGCTCAGCATGAATAACAAACCTCGGAGGGTTGCACGGATAGTTTTCAACGAAATATCCGCTACGCTTTTCGACAAAGTGCTAAATTTTACGTCCACTTTTTTATTATACTGTTCGGATTTATTTTCATTTAAACCACATAATAAAACACAAATGAAAACAACCTTTTTTATCGCTCCACTGAGTGATAGAATCAATTTAATCTAGCTACGACTAGGCGAACAAATCTCCCATTATACTCGACTGCTTTACGACCCATTGGAATATCAACGGGTGTATAGTACAAGATGATGTTTATAAAAGCCGAAAAAATGCTTTTTATACTTCCGTATGTGTCACATAAAAAATCAAGCAGTAACAAACGAAATCATAAAAAATCATTGAGCACTATAACAAAAAATAATGAGTAAATTTCATTACGATGATGTCGTTTATTATATACTACACAGTTTACCACAATAACCCCTATTTTATCTTATTCTAATCATTTGATAATCAGAGGGTGTAATATCCGAAAAACAAGACCAAAATTCTAAGGCAACAAATTTTTTGATATAGAGAAGCTTAACGATTATTTATTGAAGTATTATGATGTTATCATGATCGTTCTTTATAAAATATTTTTAAATTTGCTCTAATTGATGAAAATATACTACTGCTATAATCGTCTGACTAGGTTCAAGCATTTAAAAATGATTTTTTGTTTTGAGATGACTTTTAACAATCCTTTTTATGAGACTATTGCCAACCATTTTGACTTTTTTTTTTCAGAGTAAAATCTCTAAGCTAGCTCTTCTTTTAGAAGCCACCAAATCGCGAATACTCTTAAGATATATAAATTGTCCTAAATTACAATCTTCTTGGTTTTCAAGTCATTTCATAGTGAAATCTAAACACTGAAATGCTTCAAAATGTGTAGGACCAATTGTTCTTCTGAGACAGATATTTCTTTAATTACTTCCTATTCATTCAAAATTTGAAATCCAGAATCATTTGCATCGCAATTTAACCTCTCAGTTACATC